>JAJHZJ010000292.1:1200000-2400000 GCA_023548195.1 Bettongia penicillata ogilbyi
TAGGGTACATAAAGGTGGAGAATAATGTATAAATAGCCAAGTTGAAGCTATATTGCAAGGACCTTTCCAAAGGATTTTGTATTTTGTCCTACGACCAATAGGGAGTCACTGAAGCTTCTTGTGCATAGTCAGACCTGTGAAGGAATTCTGGGATCTAGAATATTGGCAGCAACAGACCTGGGATGACCAGGAAGGAACAAGACTGTCTTATTAGTCATCTAGTGGTCAGGATGGGGGGGTCTAATCAGGTAACACATCAAGTCCAGGGAAGCCAGTAAAGAGCAAGCAAGGGCTACAGATTGAAGCAAAAGAAAAATGATCTAGAGTCAAGGAGGCAAAAATATCAGCCTGGGAAGTATGAATGAGCAAGCATCATTAAAGGGAAATTTTGATTCAAGTGTAGTTTGCTTATTTCTTGTTATTTTTAAATCACTGTTTCCTGATATAGCCAGCCATGGTCCTACAAGTATTCATTGTAACCAGGAGAGCACAGGATTGGGGGGTGAATCATGCCATGGATATTGGGATCACCAGGATCCTGGTCCCCATACTCTAAGCCACCAGGATCCTGGTCCCCACACTCTAAGCTTAGAAACTAATTCATCATTGAAAGATGTACTTCCTTTTTTTTTCCTTTTAAACTTATGCATCAAGCATTAGTCAAATGCTGCTGTCTGACCTCCACAAAAAAGAAGGGTGAAAAGTACTGATTGGGAAAAGTTCATAAATCAGGTAGCATTGAAAGTTTTATTTCACCATTATTAAAGGCATATCTTTAAGCTGGAAATATGCATGGTATGTCTTATGTATTTTTATCATCCTTACAGTTTAGTAAAATCATAGTTTTATAGGTATAAGACTTCTGCATTGGAAATGAAGGTGAAATAAGCAAATGATCACTTTATCGCTCAACTCAGACAAGATGGGCTTGGTTTTATTGTATTGCAGTTCACCACCAAAAGAATATACATTTATAGTCATGAATTCTCCTTGGCAGAAATGTAGTAACTGGCTTTTCCTATTGCTTTTTCTTCCTAAGTCAAAAATCTATTTGCCAATTATGGAAATTGCTTCTTTTGCTCACAGCCTAGAAATAAGGTCAACTTTAGATTTGCCGTTAACTAGCCACATGACTTTAACCAAATATAACTAAAGGTAACAATCACTAGCATTTATGTAGCACTTGAAGCTTTGCAAATTGCTTTACAGATATTATCCCATGTGAAGACAACAGCCCTGTTATTATCCTCACTTTATATTTGAGGAAACTGAAGCAGACAGGTTAAATAATTTGCCTAGGGTCACACAGCTAGTAAGTGTCTGAGGTAGGTTTTGAATACAGGTTTTCTTAACTCCAGGTTCAGTGCTCTATCCCACCACTTACCTGTCCCTTAATTCATCTGACTTCTTTTTATCTCAGTTTCCTCTTATGTAGTAGTTACTGCAATACTTCCAGAATCTAGGATTCCATCAGTGAAGGTTTTCCCTCCACTAGTATAGCTAGATCACAGCTAATGTTAGACAGACTTTTTGAGTTGTTGTGGCTAAAAAAAAAATTATCATTTTGTTGGATAAACTTCTGATAATCTAATAATTATTTATCTGTTTTAAAAATGGTAATAATAATGTTATAATGTTATATTACTAGTGATCTCTACAAAGTACTTTCCAGCTTTGGGATTCTCTGCATGCAGTTGTTCTACTTTTTCAATGACAGTCTCTATTTCACATGTTACTGAGTGGAAGAAAAAATAATCTTTTATTCTAGTCTCAGAAAAATTATATTCTTGTTATTGTCTTCATGCTAGTCTAGTTGATGCAGGCTACATTCCTACTACACCGACATATCTGTTCCTCCTCCTCTCCCCCCAACATGACATTCATCCCCTCCTCACCGTTTTCAGACTATTCCCCATGCCTAGAACGTTCTTCACTTTTGCCATTTTTTACCTCAGCCCAAGTGCAACCTCCCATATATGGTCCTTACTTGTGATCCCAGCAGTAACTCCCCAAATTACTTTGTATTTACTTACGTGTACATCTATTGTATTTATTGGAACACCACCTCTCCCCACCCCCAACCATGGAATGTGAGAATCCAGCAAGGAAAAGGACAGTTTTGGGCTTTGTCTTTGAATCCACAGCACCTAGATTCATACTTAGAACACAGAAATAAAGTATTTGGTAAATACTTGTTGAATTGAGTTGGACTATTGGTAACTGGTATTTGGACTAAGGATTTGTCCCACTTAATATAATCAATGGCTTTGATTCCTTAACTCAGCCAGATTCTGCTCCCTCTCCAACCACTGAATTCCTTTGACACACAAACAATACCAATCCTACAATACTTACCCATTTCTTTTTGCACAGATCCTTAGCTCAATGAATAAAAAGCTCCCATGGCACCATCAGCCCATTGCACCACCTCCAACCCCACTGTGGTTAATCAAGCACTGAAAAAATGAACTTACCAGGTTTGGGCTTCTGGGAGATGGAGGGAGAAAATCTTAAGAAAGCTGGAAAATAAGGTTGAAATGGGAGCAAAACAAACTTATTGTCTCAGCTCACCAAAGGAATAATGGAATGTTGGAGGAGGTAGGTGGCTAGCACACTTAATTGCATGACTCTGGACAGATCACTTAACCTCAGCCTCAGTTTCCTCAACTGTAAAATAAGGATAATAATAATCCTTACTTTCCAGGTTGTTGTGAGGATCAAATGAGACAATATTTTTAAAGCACTTTAGCCATGCCTGGCACATGGTAATCACTGAGTGAATGCTTTCCCTTGTCCATTAGAGCTAGAAAGGACCTCACCTCAGGAAGACTCCACTGATGTGCTTCTTTACATATATTCTATATATATATGTATATAGTTATGTATTTTATTATGTATTATGTATATTTATACATATGTATATGTACATATTACATATAAATGTATATATTTACATACATTTTACATATACATGGTCTTAGTGTATTTCAGCCTTGCCAATCATATGCCGTGGCCTATTGTATCCAATAGCTCAAACTCTTACAGTCTCTCTTTTAAAACAATAGTGTTGATCAGAGTTAAGTCTCTCAAGGTCATTTGTCTCAGAGGACAAAGGATGAAGCATGCTACTCCTGACAGAGAGGTGATGGAGTCAGGGTACAGAATGAGATATATATTTTTCAGATATAGTCAATGCTAGAAATTATTTTTCTTGATTATGCATATTTGTTACAATGATTTTGTTTTCTATTTTTTTCCAACAGGAGAAGAGATAATACATTTTATTAATTTTCAAAAATTAATTACATTTTTAAAAGGAAGCAAGTGTCAATTTAGTAAGCCAACAGAATTAAAGTGCATTAATTCAATTTGAACTCATAAAATGATGTGAATCATTGTTCAGCAAAGTGGGAATAAGCTCAATCAGATAACTACTTTGCATTAGGAACTGAGTTGTAATAACATTTAACATTAAATTATACAACATTTCAAGAAAGAGAAGAGATTTACACAGAAGGGAAATAAAGAGGGCTAAGGTTTTTGAGAGGTTCTTTGACACACAGAGATAAAATATTGGGGACAGAAGTAAAGGCAGAAAGTTTCAGGAAAAGTACCTCTAAGAAGGCAGGGCAGAGAAATTGAGATAGCTTTTCCAAGGTCAAGCCAACAAGCATTTATTAAGTATTTGCCATGAGTCAGGCACTATGCTAAGTGCTGAAGATATAGTGTAAGCCAAAAGTAAAACAATCTCTCTTCTCAAAGAGCATGCACTCTAATGGGGGAACACAACACAGTAAAGAGAGTTGGAAAGGAGTCAAAGTATGGAGTGGGAGGGAAATCACACAGCAGATTCTAAAGCTGAGTCAGGAGAAGACTGGAGGATGGCTGGCCTGGGCCATTCCTCAAAGTGAAGATTGTAGGAGGAACTCACCAGTAGGAGAAGTGATATGCCAGGATGAAAGGAATTTCAAGGTGGAAAAACAACTGAAACATGGTAGCAAAGTGTGGAGAGTCACAAGAAGAGCTGGGAGAGAAGATGATCCCATTTGACTACTTTTTGCTGGAGTATATCAAAGTTTCTTGTCAGGAAGAAAGAGCAAGAGAATCTCTGAGTTTCTCAAGCCTCGAACAACAGAAGAGAGGGCTGGGAAAAGTCAAAGAGAAAGAGAAACAGAAAGAGGCATAGACACAGTGACAGACAGAAAGAGAGAGACGGCTGAGAAGGTTGAAGAGGAAGAACTCTCTGGAATTCTTCCCAAGATAAAGAGAGCCAAAGATAGAGACCATGCCCTCCAAGTTCCTGTCCAAGCCAGAGAGGGAATCAACACTTCCTTCCGAAATAGCCATAAAATTGCTCTTCAGACGACAGAATACATGCTTATCATTGGTACCCTCTGCTTTCCCATTTGGGTCTACAGAGCAGTGTTCTCCTAACACATCTTTTTCTATTCTAGTTTGGCTTTTCAAATGTGTTTCTTTTCTCAACAAGTTATACAGCCACCACTATTGAGGATTTAAAAAAGGTATTTCTTTAAGGACAAAATTTATTTCTTACAAAAGCGCAGCGAGAGGAACACGTGGGCAGAATGACTGAAAATTGTACTTTGTTGGATTTGGGTCTGAGAATTACAAAATTCACTTTCAAAGTCTGTCCTCTTCCCGTCCTACCCTTCTTCCACTCCCCAATCAATTGTTTGGAATACTGTTTTGGCTACAGAACAAATCCTTTTATTAAGGGGATTTGTTCTGTGAACTTTAGATTCAGTCAAAGGGCCACACTTGAGGACCTTAGAGGGCCACATGTGTCTCAAGGCCACAGGTTCTCCACTCCTGGTCTAGGATAACGTTTGGTTCAAGAATTGCCAATACTTGCAACCTGTCTTCATACTCTCTGAGGGATATATATTCAAATCTATAGTGAGGGAAAGAGAAACTTAGAGTTGGAAGGAACTTTAGAAGTTATCCAGTCTAATTGGTACTTGAATTTCTCTTTCAGAGTCCTAACAAGAAATATTTGCTTGAAAACTCACAATCATGTCCCTGTTACCTCCAATGGTAATCCATTCCTCTTTTGTAGCAATCTCCTACTGTTATCACATCAAACCAAAATCTGCCTTTTTGTAACATTCATCCAATGTTCCTATTTATTGGCCTCGTTGTTTCATTTTACATTGCCACAGTGTATATTTAGAGGTCAAGGCAGGAGCTTCCAAAGACAAACATCATCTATTTCATCATTTTGTCTATGGAGAATTGAAATGAAGAGCCCCCGAAGTTATTCCATGATTCAAAAATGTTTCTAAGATATATGATGATCTAATCCTGGTTTATTTTCATATTTTATAATCATTTTAATTAATTGGGTTATTGCTAAATTTCAGGCAACTGGAAAATACTACAATTCCTCTAAAAATGGTTTTCTAATGAGGTACCTATTTATAAAGAAATATGACTCAATGGGGGCAATGTGGTATAAGGGAACAGTACTACTCTGGGAATCAGGAGGCAGTATAGCATAGAGCACTGAAAAAATTTCTCAATCTGGGACAAAGAACAAGGTTTTGAAGCACAGCTCTGTTACTCACTACCTATATAATCTTAGGCAAGTCATTTTTATCTTGTTTTAAAATTAATTTAATACATATTTATGACTTTTGTAATACTAGATGTCATGAAGGAACACTAGCTCACCTCTTCTGCCCAATCAGAAAGGGGCAGGCAGAAACAAAAGAGACAGGAGGATATTTAATAAAGAACAAGAAAAATAACGAAATGCAACTTTCTTAGTTTCACTAAATACTAAGAATTACTATTTCTCCAGTCTCATTTCCCTTTAGAAAAGTGGGAAGAAAAAGAGCTAAGGTCTTCATTTGTATGGAGTACAGTGATAACCAAACAAATCTTTTTGTCTAGACAAGATCATCACCTCCATACCTACCTAATTTATTGGTACTATGACTCACCTAAGGACAGTGTATTCTTTTTTTGAAATTCAAGATTAATATATTAATTAATTAATTAATATATTGATCACTGGAAGAAGTAGAATGGTGATTACTCTGGAATGCTATTATATTTTAATATATCATGAGCTTTTCTTTGTCTAAGATTATTCTTACTGTTATTTCAGATAGTCTTGGAGCAGAGTTGGACCTCTTTTTCTCCAAGTTAGAAATGGCTTGTAACTTGGATTTAGATGAATAAGATTGTTTCTGGCAGAGCTGAGCTTAAATCACAGAACATATCATTGGTAGGACAATTTTTTTTTCTGCAAGACTATGAGAGAGAGAGAGAAAGAGAGAGAGAGAGAGAGAGAGAGAGAGAGAGAGAGAGAGAGAGAGAGAGAGAGAGCGCTCTGACCCTGTCTCTTAGGGTTAACTGACAAGTGGGACTTTCTTGTTTTCCCTTCTCTCTTCTTTCCTCCCACTTCTTCTCCAGCATCAGGAATATTGGAGAGGGTTCAGCTCAACATGCCTGTTGCTCCTAAACAATACAAGATAAATGGCTTGTAAATTATGTACCCAGTTAGAGTTTCTTTATCAAAAGACTGGGAGTTGGAATCTCAGCCTAGGGAAGAGAAGTGTAAGTTTGCTGGTCAACTTCTTGACCCTCCCTAACTGCCTTACTGCAAACTCATACCACTAACCATTGGACATGAACATATATGAGTCTGGGTTGAACAAAGGTTTTGTGGTTTGTTTATGTGTGTGTATGTCTCTATAAATGGAGAAAGTAAACTCAATATCAAGAAATAACTTAGCAAAAAATAAGAAAACAACCCATAAATGAATACTTAATGAGAATTAAGTGTAATGGAGGTCTGGAGTATGTGCAGATCCCATCAGTCTGCTAAAAAGGTATCATCCATGAGCAAGATAAAAGAGAGTTGTTCTCTCTTTATCTAAGCTCAAAAAAATTACAATTCCCAGGGTCTTTGTGGGACCAAAGCTATGCAGAGGTTATGTCATTAACTCCCTAGTTTGAGAATTTTGCGGTCTCTTGAAAAATCAGTTGCAACCTGCCTGTATTTAGAACCAAATAATAGAGTACAGGTTACTAATTAACATCCCAGGAAGTCACCTTGAAACACCATGAGCAGCAAAAATGCAGTAAAAATACATGCAACAGACATAGAATAATCAAGAGCACCACTTGACAGGCTATTTCAGTGGCTATGGGTTTCATTTACATTCAGGATATATCACAGGCACATTTCACAGCAAACACATGCATGACAACAAAACAAAAACAAGTAAACATAAAAATAACAACAGTTGTCAATCTACTAAATACCTCAATAGGCTAAACAACAAAAGCAAGCAAGGAATCTCAGCTCTTGCTCTAAGGGTGTGAATGCTGGGCTGTTTGCAATACCAGGCCTGAATTCCTAAACTCCAGGATCCTGGGGACTAGCACTCCGCACCCAGGTGGGAGATTTCACTCCTGTGAAAAGGCCACAAATTCAGTCCCATTTCCTGGAGACTCCATAGCCCTTCCCTTTGCAGCATGCTTCTCTCACCAGAAGTTGAAGCTGGGAATGAAAGAGTCATCTCATTGTCTCAGATAAAATTCCAGCAAAACCACAGTCTGTGTTGGCTAGGATTCTTTAAGAAGCAGACAGTACTGGTTACACAGCCAATGAAAATAGGCTCCTCCCAAGGAGGTAGTAGAGTAGCTGGGAAAGGTTACATGCCCTAGTCCTCTCAATACTTCTGGAAGAATCTCCCTAATGTCCTCCACTGTATAGATGATACCATCTTAGGAAAAAACTTAGGGGATCTGCACATATGCCAGACCCCATTACACTATCAAAGTAGAGGAGACAGAACAAAACATTGGCCTAGAGTTTAGCCACCAGACAAGCCATACAATCAATCTATGCCTTTCTTGCAATCCCATTTGTCTTCCCTTCCTTTCCCTATGATCTGGGAAGAGAAAATGCATCTCAGCTTCTATTATCCTTGCTATTATTGTTAAAACCGTTCCCAGCTTGACTCCAACTCTTCAAAACCATTTCTCAACCACTTCATCTGAATCTGTCCCACCTCTCTATAGCATCTTATTGCCACCCTCTCAGAAATCTTCTCTCTGTGAGATCATTCTGTCAAGATCCAACACTATGTCCTCCAGAGGTTTATGCATTTGGTCCCTGGAACCTGTCCCTGTCCATGGAAAGTCTATCAGGTGCTACCTCATTTAAAAAACAAACCTCCAATAATATGACAGGTGAGATAAATTGCTGTTTAGATACACAAAACTACTGGATCCAAAAAGTATCCATTAGGATGATTTGGTCTTTTCTGTAATATTCTGTAATAAATTCTAACCTGTACATAAATACCACACAGTCACTGCCAAGTTGTCTTTAAATGTTCATAGACATGAAATAACTTGGACTTTGCAGGCTTGCAGTAAACCTTTTTCTGCAGACAGAAACAAACCTATGCAAGGAGAAAGTCATACTTTGGTATTATTACCTAATGGCAAATTAATTTTCTTGTGACTTTCTGATGAGAAACAGCAAAAGCAGCCATCGAATAGTACCAGGGAAGTACAGAATCAAGAATGAAAAAGACATTACCTACTTAACATGCAGTCAGATAGGAAGTGAATGTCAGTGTTTCCAGAGCTTTTTAAGACCCCACAAACTGGAGGAACAGATGCTGTTTTTGGCTCCTGAGAGTCACCAAGGTACAATGAATATAAAATAGCAGTTATACAAGGTTTAGAGGCCTCCTATTAGCAGAGGAAAAATGGGTCTTCAAAGCATTTCTACCAACAGCAGACATAATCATTGGTTGTGGAAGAAACTGAAGACCTTGACATCATTAGCCACAGTTCTGTGTAGATATTTCCCACATGGAGAGTATTTGCTGGTAACTTATAGTCATTATTCCCAGTCCCTCCAATTAGGAGAGCTAGGAAAATCAGATCTGCCTTAATAAATATTCTACCAAGGACACTGGCTTCCTGAAATCATCATCATGGGGGGGGACACAAGAAGAGGGAGATTTGTCCTTGTCTATTAAGTTACAAACCAATTTAAAATAAAATACCATCTGCCACAGGAAAAATGACCTTTTGGGGACATTGGACAAGCTCACTATTCCAAGGTCATTGCAGAGTGAAGGCTATAGGGAGACAGATTAGCACAGTCTATTCCTAGACAGTAGGGTTTATGAATACTGATATACTTACAAATGTTTTCTGCTCTACCAAGGTTTTGTTAACTCAGCTTTCACTTCATTAGAATTTTTCTGTTTTCTGTTAAAAATGATGTTATATTTGTTATATTTGTAGTAACATGACACAGGACACCAGCATATGTGAAAAATATTCAGCATAACATTAAAAGGCTCATGTAAATGCAATGACCAATCTTGAGCCCAAGAAGAATTTTTTTTTTAAATTCCTCCTTTCAGAGGCAGTCTATGAGGGCAGAATATTATATTACTTGTTAGATATAGTCTCTGTGTCAGTTGGTTTTAGTTCACTGTTTTTCTTTGTTTAAGGGAAGACTCACTGGGTATACTGGAGGTAAAACTGATAACATCTACAAATAACTGTAAAATAAAAGCAATAGTATGATAAAATCTAATTTAAAATAAAACAACTTAATTTATCAATAAGCACTTAATAAGCAGCAGTCACTATTTCCAAGACCCATGCAAGATGCCAGAAATGCAAAGAAAAAACTGTTTGTTAGAATGTGAGGGAAATTACATTCTAATGAAGTGATTTAAACTCTTGAGATGATCTGATTTGGTAGGTTCTCACATTAAATTTTCCGCAAGTTCATTTCTCCACTACCAATCTCCCAATCCCCACCCCAACCCCCACGTGGCTTTTTGTTGTTTTGTGAGGCAATATTGCATGTAATCTTCCATTATTGATGTCCTACTGGGTAGTATTTTGTAGCCTTTGACTGCTATATCTCTTCATTTAACAAATGTTTATTATTTGAAGCAATTTCTGGACTTTTGTGGCCTTCTCATTAGAGAAATGGTTTTATATTAGTAAAGAAATAGGGATAATAAATGTTACTTCGTGCTTCTTTTCAGTAACTGACAGTCTACATCAGTGGTGTCAAACTCATATAGAAATGGGCACGAAATCATACATAAGAATCCCTACAGGCGCATACTGACTTGGGAAATCACATATTAACATTATATATGTTTTATTACATTTTTATTTATTTTCTTAAATATTTCCCAATTACATCTTAATCTGGTTTAGTCATTCTCATGAGTATTATGAGTGACTGGAGCATTGGGACAATTCTGGTCTACATCCTCAATCCAACACCAAAGCTTTAAATTTTTGAATAAACACTAATGATAATACTGTGTTTAGAAAGAATGAACAATCTTTTAATAAAAAAAAACTACAGGGATTTTTTTCAATATCACAGAATGAAGGTCATTGAAAATTGCAAAGCCATTAAATGACTACAAGCTCTTCCCTGAAACAAAGACCCATCTTTTATATATCAGTATTCCTCCATAAAGTTCAATTACTGCAAGACAAGGAAAATTATAATCTGCAAAGACTAGAAGTTGAGGGTTGCCCAAACAGCAACAAAAATTGCATGATTGGCAAGAGTAGGCTATAACATATGACAAACTAGAACTCATACAGGAAAAGTGGTGTGAAGGATATCACCAAAGAAATCCATGACCAAAAAGAAGATACACTAGCTACAGTAGAGTGAGGGAAAGCCAGTGAAAGCTTAGGGTTTCATTGATATTCTTATAATATCAAGAGAATATCAGGAAGACCCCAACACCTTTGGTGGTTGCCAAATGAAATTGCTGAAGGATTTGATCTATAGTGACACAGATGAACAGTCATGGCTAGAAGGCAATTGTATCATTGGGAGGAATGATCGCATCAGTGAAATTGCAGATTTAGTGGGGTATTGAAAAACGATGATTTATGACAATGAAGAAAGCTTCTCAATTCTTGACAGCAGTGCAGAATAAGATGTACATTTTTAGACATGACCAATGTCTGTATTTATTTTGCTTGATCAGAGAGAGTTTCTTTTTGAGGGAAAGGGGGAGGTAGAAAGTTGGAGAGAGAAAGGAAAGCTAATGATAGCAAAGGAAGGAAGGGAGAAAAAAGCACCAAAATCATTTTTTAATGACAGAAAATAACAGAAGGAAGTTCAGAGAAAGACAGATAAATATGACAGCTTTGAAACTAGTGTTCCGAATTTCTTACAAGCTTTATATAATGGAGAGTCATGGCTTTATACTTAGTCTTCTTTTTCTGTTCTTTTATATAGAAATGCTTGTTTGTTGGTGGTTGTCAAGTTCAGAACTTTTTTTTTAATGAGTCTATAAAACATTAAAACTAGAAGATTTAGAATCATTACAACAGTGGAAAACTCAAGCCAAGTTTGGAGACAACCAATTTAACTCTTTCTGGAATTTCATTTACCATGTAAACTTCAAGGCTGTATTTTTTTTAAAAAGTGATTAGAAACAAGAATTTTCTAAACTCCCAATACTAAGTTATTTCTTAAAAAAAAAAAAAGATAATAATCCATTGGATAACTTTCAGGCAAGGAATAAAATTAGCTTTTCTTTCTAACCTGATCTAAAATATTAAGCGATATTCCACAAATTTCATGGTTGTTATTCTCTGTACATTGACAAGGTATAACTTCACTCTGTTACTGTTGAAAAGTTTGTTTCCCAGAATTTAACTGACTTTTCCAACAATGCTACCAAAAAGTAATTTCTTTTAAGGCTCACCCTGATATTTCTCAGTTCTGATTTTACCCTCTGACTTTCCATCAAGATTTTACATCAGGTAACAATAAAAACTGGTAATCTCATGAGAGACAGAGAAACTAGATTATATTTAAAAGTATCAAAGACAACAAAAGTTTCAATACTAAAAAAAAAAGTATTAAAAACATATATAAACATATATAACATATAAACATATAACATAAATATATATAGCATATAAAAACATAAACTTATAATATGTGTCCATATGTTTATGTACATGTATACACCTATACATGATATAGTGTAGTATCTAAGCTCTTAAAAAATACTAGCCAGTCATTGCTAGTAATACAACAATCATAAGAGATCAATATTCCTCATTCAGAATTTGATAAACGCAAAAATTTTAATTGACCTGAAAATATTATTATAAAAAAAAATTTCACTAACCTATAGTGACCTCTGAATGAAAATGTGAAAGAAAATTTGTTTTCTCAGCAATTCATGGTACTTTTGCAAAAACTGATCTTATGTGAAGGTATAATGGATTCATAAACAGATGCAAAAATGTAGAAATTCTGAACACTTGCTTTACAGACCATAATGCAATGAAAATACTAATAAGGGAAATATGAAAGAAAATACAGACATTATGAATACTAAGTAATGGCATTGTGAATAATACATGGGCCAATGAGTACAACATATAAACAAATAAACTACAAAGGAAAATCTAAGCCCCTGAAAAAGTATATTAATAAAATATGGAAAATGAGTCTCAATGAACTGTGTGCAACTTTTAAAGGATTAGAAAACAACATTATATATAATAAGCACAAAAATAATTTTGGGGCTGTTATCTTTTGATAATTAGGGGAGAAATTAAGTAATTTCAAAATAGAACCACAAAACAAAAAAAAAACCTAAAAGCTACTTTTCAGATTGACAAAATTGGCAAGGTTCTAAGTAAGAGGAAGGGAAAGAGACAGAGAAAGGGGGCAGAGAGAGAGAGAGAGGAACAGAAGAAAGGAAGAGAGACAGACCGACAAAGACAGAGACAGAAAGAGAAAATAAAATTACCAAAATAAAAATCCAACAGCGTGAATTCACAACCAAAGAGATTAATTTTCAAAAGCTATAATATGTGATTTATACTAGCAAAATTAAGAATTCAAAGAAAGTAGATAAACACAGGAATATAAATTATCTCAGCTCACAAAATAAAAACTAAATACAGCCTAAAACAATCCAATCTACACCCCCAAAAAAATAATAAATAGAGCAACCCATAACTAAATTGCCAAAGAAAAACACCAATGGGACATACGGATTTACAAATACTCACCTAATTAATATCTAGGTTATAAAATATTGTCTAAAGAAAAAAAAGAAACAGAAGCCACTTCACCAAATTCTTTCCATAAGACAAATATTGCCTTGATGCTTGAACCAATGACAGAAAAGGCAGAAAAAACAATTATATAGCAATTTCACTAATGAATACCGACTAACATTTTTAAAAATAGAATTCTTTCATGGAGACTAGAGAAATATATCCAGAAAATAATTCACTATGATTAAGTTGGATTCATACCAGGGATATAAGGATGGTTCAACCTCAGGAAAATAATTAGTCAAAACAATCATATAAAGACAGTATGGGCAATGTGCCTGTAATTGCCCTCATATAAAGAATATATGGGCAATTTATTCCCTCTTCCATCATTTCTTTTTCAGTCTAAGCTCTTTTGATTTCAGGATACAGATTGGACCTATAATTTCATTGTAATAGGAAACTTCTGAGTGAAGAAACATACTCTATCAATGTAGGCCAGCACTTTCTCCATAACTTAGAGTCTGAGATTACAAGTCTATAACTTGTGTACAGATCTAAGAGTATTTATATAAACAATAAAAATAATAAAGCCATATCATTATCTCAATAGCTGCTGAAAATGCCTGTGGCAAATTATATCATTGATTTATTTTTAAAAAAACTAAAAAGCATTCATGTGGAAAGACTCTTCTTTATTAATATCAAAAGTATATATCTAAAAGACAGTTAGGTGGCTCAATGGATAGAGCACTGGGCTTGGAGTTGGGAAGAGCTGAATTTAAAACCAGCCTCAGACACTTACTAGCTGTGTGACCCTGGGGAAATCAATTAAATTCTGCCTTAATCCAATGGAGAGGAAATGGCAATACTTTTGCCAAGAAAACCCCATGGACAGCATTGGTATGCTATGGTCCATGAGATCACAAAGACTCAGGCATGACTGAATAACTGAATAACAAATATATCTAAAATTAAGGTTGGCACTATTTACAATTGGAAAACCCTAGAAGCTTCTCCAGTACAAACAGGAAGAAAGTAAAGATACCCGTCTCTCACAAAAATCAAAAGTTTAAGTATTACTAATGAAGAAGCAAAATTATCTCTATTTTCAGATGCCATGATGTCATACTTTAAAAGACCATAGCAGTTAATGAGCAAATCTGGGTGATTAATAGTTAAAACAAATTGTTCTTATTCAGTCTTGTCCAACTCCTCATGGACCATAGTGTTCATGTGGTTTTCTTGGCAAAGATAGTGAAGTGGTTTGCCATTTCCTTCTCCAGTTCATTTTACAGATGAAGACACTGAAGCAAGTGGGTTAAGTGACTTTCCCAGGATGATACAGCCAATAAGTGTCTGAAGCTGGATTTGAGCTCATCAGGTCTTCCAAGAACAGGCCAAGCAATCTATCCACTGAGTCACTTGGCTGCCCCCGAAATAAATCAACTGGGATATATCAGTGTTTTCAAGGATGACTAGCACTTCTGATGTGGGGGTTTGCTGAAACCCTAAAAAGGGCTGCTCATCCACTTTTGGTATCCACACTCAACTCTCACCAGTGGCTTCAAGAAGCTGTAGCACACACAACAGTCATACCCCCGGAAGTTGTCTCAGCAGACAGGCTAACCCAGGTTGAGGGTAACCAGTGGGTCACAAACCCATCAGTAAGTTAGCGGGGCATCTATCCCCACGCACGTGAAGACTCCCCCAGTGGAATGGGCAAATGAGAACAATTTGTTCCAGTGACCATGAAGGCAGCTAAAGCAGGCGCTGTGGAGGACTTAGAGCTTGATCAGACATCAAAATCCCAAGGTCATTCACTGTATTCCAGGTCATAGTCAATAATCCTGACTTTTATCTTGCCACTGGACTTCAATGACTCTAGAAGAGAGAGTGAGGCTGATAAACTTGGTGCATCTCCGCCTCACTTAATTCCAATTCACCCATGAGTCAAGACATGACCCTGTGATGTCATTGGTCCTCTTTGGAAATGAAAGACAAACAACATCAAATAAATTAGCGAGATGTAAAACAAATTTCTTCACCATTTCTATACAGTACTAACAAAACCCAAGAAGAAACAATAAAGGAAATTACATTCAGAAATGACTATATAATGCATAAAATACAGAGGGGTAACATATTAGATTTATATAATCTGTATAATACATAATTGTATATTATATAATTATATATTATATATTACATAATTATATGTTATATAATGTATATAATTATAAATACCATTTAAAGGAATAAAAAATGCCTAAATAAGTGAGAAAGTTCACTGATTGTTGCTGGGCAATGCCAATTTATTTTAAATGACTATATTGCCTAAATTAATTTTGGGGTTTAGTATTTAATTTATGTGTTTAATGTTATGTCAATAACACTAAAGGAGATACTTTATAAATCTACAAATTCATTTGCAGGAATAATCTGCCTAGAATCTCAAGATAAATAATGAAGGAAAAGTCTATATGAAAAGGGGCACAATACTACCAGGCATCAAACTATATATTATAAATAATTATTCATCAAGATTATTTGTCACTGGTTAAAAGATAGAAAAGTAGATCAGAAGAATAGACCAGATGAAACATAATCAAAAGCAACTGAAAATAGTAGCTCAGTTTTTTATAAGACTGCTAATGTTAATTACTAGGAGAAAGAATTGCCTTTTCTACAAGAATGAGAAAGCTGTAAATCAGTCTGGCCAAAGTAAAGTTTAGGTATATTACATATATATTTGTAATATGTAATAAAAGTAATATGAACACATTACATATATATTAGGTATGTCACATTATATATTATATACATACATATACCACAAGGAGTTCAAAATAATCAACCTTATTACAAAAATTAAAAAAAAAGAAGTAGAGGAAAGGAACCTTTTACATATATGACTAAGGAGAGAATTCTTAAACAAAAAAGGAAGAGAGGTGAATATTAAAAAATAGGTTTTTTAATTTTTTTGTTTTTATGCAAATAAAATCAACGAAGATAGAATAATAGGAAAACCATACAATAGAGTAAATGTTTAAATTACCAATCCAATTATGCTATCCAAGGTGAGAAATTAAACACTATATGCAATAAACTTCAAGTATGGTCCTTACAATAGACTAGTCCTTTCAAAGTCAGAGCCCAGTTAAATAAAAAGAAGTTTGTCATAAAAGGACAGATGCTAAGTAATAAAATTTGCCCATAACAAAGCATGAAACTAAGAATTCAAAAAAAAATGTCCCTCAATACTATATGAACCCTTCTGCTTTTTTAGTAGTGGTGGAAGAGTGGAACTGATGTGGGAAAAAGGTGATAAGAATCAAACTTTCAAGTCATCTATAAACTTTAATTTGATCATTGATATTCAAGATGTAAGGTCTTATCCACTGATCAGTGATTAATAACTATACTAGAAGAAATGAATCATACAAATCTTGAAATTCTTACCATAAACAAAACCACAGGAATGAAGAAAGTTCAAGATAAATGGATGGGTAGCTCATAGAGACTCCTTGGAAAGATAAAGGAGACTGGCATACTTAGTTGCATTGCACAGCCAAAGGGAATGAGGAACATTATTTTATGAGATATTTGTGTTACATCATGTTACAGTTATGATGAGAAGTATCTGCAAAAAGGTTATTATGAAAATAATTGCAGCTTATATGCCAATAATAGTTGCTCAGAAAGAATAAAAAAAGATTTAGAGAAATTCTACAAAGAAAGAGACCCTCCAAATAAAATCAACATAGACTATGATACTTGGCAGCTTCAACAGAAAGGTACAAAAAACGGAGAGTAAGAAATATAAAGGAAACCATGAGAGGAATGAAAGAGGCTATAGAGGCTCCACACTTTTATATCATAACCACTTTCTTTAAAAAAAAGTGATAGGTACTAAATATTAATAAGCATCACATAATACATACAAGAAAAACATACGTACTGATGTGAGAACTGTTTCTCAGTCGTCCATATACAGACTATTGACTTGTCTGAGAAAATTATTATCGAAAATCAAGAAGAAAAAATAATAATGAGGAAAAGATAAGAAATACAATCACTGAAATTTGAACCATTTAAACAATAACTAGCAATGAAAATGGGAAATGGACAACCATAATAAAATTAACATCCATTATAAGTATATACAGAAGTTTAAACACTCCATGGCTGCAAAAAGGAGACCAAACAAATCAGTGTCAGTTTACCCTATTTGATACACTTTTGACTTATTTGCAAACTCAAGAAGTCTGGTGGCCAAAGTCAATAACAGCTTAAAATACAAAAAAAAAAATGGTGTGTGATTATGAAAAGTATCATCCCATAAAGTAGAGAGAAGCAGTGGAGGAAGTTTTTTTAAAAGTATGCTTCTATTTGCATTCAGACTCGGTCAGTTCTTCCTCCGGAGGTTGACAGCACTTTTCCTAAGTCCTTGTTTCATCGTATTGCTTACTATAGAAATGTTGGTATTTCTTGACCGTAGGCTCCAGAAAGCAAGGACTATGTTTAATCTAACTATATATTTCTCCCTAAAATTAGCAAAGTCCTCTACATACAGAAACAAACTAACAAACCTTGTCAAGTGGCTGAATGGATACAATGCCTCACCTTTCTCTTTCATCAGGATTAGTCATGATTTTACGTTAATATTTCATCCTGGGCTACTAGCCACAGACATCTTGACTGCCATTACCCAAGCATCCCCCATCCCAACAAACAACTCTTGCTGTGGCAATAATAATCAGATCAACATTTCTACTGCTACCAGGAAAGCTGCTACAATTTGCTGCCCTGACACTGTGAAGAGTTTCTATTCCTAAAGGTCCTAAGACTACTTTGGCAAAAATTCCCTTCCCTGGCTACCAATTTCTACTCCCTCACATCCAAGTTAGTCCTATCTTCTTAGTGCTTATGTTCCACTCAGCTCTCCTGACCATCTCTTGAGGCAGCCACCTCTGAATAGCTACGATTTTTAAGAAGTTTTCTCATGATAGCAAGCCTGAATTTGTCTTTTTGTAACTTCCAACTCTGTATCTCCTGGCTCTTCCTTTTGGGGCCAAATAGAATAAGTCTAATCCCTCCTACACATGATAGCCTATCAAATATTTCAAGATGGCTATCATATCCCCCTTTTCTCTTCCCCAAGCTAAACATTTCCAATTATTTCAATTAATACTAATATAGCATGGACTCAAGACCTTTCAACATCCTGGTTGTTCTCTTCTGGACTCCCTATTGATTAGGAGTCTTTCACAAACTATAGCACCCAGAACTGAGCATAATATTGCAATTGTGGTCTGACCAGCTCAGAGGACAAAAGATTATCACCTTCTTATTTCTCACAGGAAGCTAGTCCTAGCTTAAGATTGTCCATGATCAGCACTTTTAGATAGCCCATCACACTGCACTATTGCGTTTTCAATCCACTAAAACCTCCAGATGTTTTTTATTGCTATATAAACTATGCTGTCATTGTGCTGTAAAAAATGAAACAGGAAGATTTCAGAGAGGCCTGGAAACACTTAAATGAACTGATGCTGAGCGAAAGGAGCAGAACCAGGAGAACTTTATACACAGCAACAACCTCAGTGTGCAAGGAATTTTTCTGGTAGACTTAGAACTTCATTGCAATGCAAGGACTTAAAATATTCCCCATGGTCTCCTAAGGCAAAATGCCTTCCACATCCAGAGAAAGAACTATGGAATTCGATCGCAGAATGTAGCAGATCATTTTCTTTTGTATTATGTTTTGGTTTGTTTATGATTTCTCCCATTCATTTTAATTCCTCTATGCAACATAACTAAGGTGAAAATGTATTTAGTAAGAAGCTATGTGTAGAACCTGTATAAAATTGTATGCCGACTTGGGAAGGGAGGGGGAATGGAGGAGGGAAGATGGTGGGGGGGTGGAAATTTAAGTTATATGGAAGTGATTGTAGAACACTGAAAACAAATAAAATAATAATAAAAAAATAAAAACGACAAATAAAATAAACTATGCTATCATAACCCTTTACTTGTGAAGTTGAATTCTGGAACCCAAGTATAATATAAGACTTTACATGCATCCCTACTGAATTTCATCTCATTAGATGGAACTCAATGCTCTAGCCTGTTTATATCATTTTGGGTCCTGACTCTGTTATCCAATATGTTAGCTATCCCTCACAACCAGGACAAGGACTGTACCTGTGACTTCACTGGAATAGGAAATTCCCTCATCAATGCAAGTCACCAGCTTCTCTCTGCCTGTCATCTAGCAAATATGTGTCAAAGGAAAGAATTACAGCCAGGTCTTTTGAAGTTTGAGGCCACCTAGGTGGCATAGTAGATAAAGTACTGGATTTGGAGTCATGAAACCTGAGTTCAAATTCTGCCTCAGACATTTATTAGATATATGACCTCAGTCAAATCACATAACCACTCTGCCTCATTTTCCCCATCTGAAAAATAAAGAGTACCTAGCTCACAGGGTTGTTGAGAGAACCAGATGGAATTATATATGCAAAGTGCTTTATGCACTTAGAGCACGCTATAAACTGTTAGCAATAATCATTCCATGCTGCCTATATGGAAAGCACTTAGATGTTTGCGGATTGATTAGATTTCATAAGGATTCTTCTCACCCAACTTCCTTATTATTTTCACCTGGGAATTACTGGGTACCATCTCCATTCTCTATGTTGCTTCTTCATGAAATTTAGCTTATCTATGTTACATAGCATTGCAGCTTTGTCAAAGCATTTCCTTTGTCCATACAAAATTCCAGTTTAAAGTATTTTCTAGAGAGAGAGATTTTTGGAACCACATTCACTTAACCTAAATCTCTCCTCCTGTAACTTAAGCTGCTGTTGCCTTGTTCTGTTTTCAGAGGTGATAGAGAACAGCTGTTCACCATACATTATAACAAAATGAAATGTTGTATAATCACCAGCCTACTGAATTACTTAACCTCTTTGGAATAGATCTCATCAGAGTATTCCCCAGTATCCTGAAAGTCTTTAACATCTTCACAGCAATACACTTTTTCAAAGCAACAAATTCACTGCTTACTGGAGCAGCAAATGAATCTGTTCAGCAAAACCTTAAGTTACTTGATAGGCTAAAGTGTTTCAAATAAATCTAAACCAACCAAGGGTGCAAATGCATTAATGAGATAGATCGTTGTAAGTAATACAGTAGCCTTCCCAGTCCACTAAATAAAGAAGCATTGGGGGAAGCTCAAAAAAAAAAAACACTGAAGAGGTAAACTTAGTCACTGTCAATCAATAAATATTTATCAAGTGCCTATGTGCTATTATGTGCTATGTGCTAAGAGCTGTACTAAGAACTGGGGAGACAAAGGGAAGAGACAGTCCATGCTCTCAATGAGTTCCCAGTCTAAGGGAGGAGACAACAGGCAAACAACTATGTATATACAAGATATACAGGATAAATCAGAGATAATCAAAAGAAGGAAGGCCCCTCAGAACCAGGAGAACATGTACACAGTAACAGCAATATTGTTCAATGGAGAATTGTGGATGACTTAGCTGATTCTCAGCATACAATGATGCAAGACAATCCCAAAGGACTCATAATGAAGTGTGCTATCTGCCTCCAGAGAAAGAACTGAAGCGTGCTATTGTTCTCTTTCTTTCTTTTTTTGGTCGAGTTTTCTTGTACAAAATGACTAATATGGAAATGTTTTATATGCCTGCACATGTATAAACTATATTGGTTTGCTTACCATCTCAGGGAGGAGAGAGGGGAAGGAAGGAAGGAAGGATAGAATTTGGAGCTCAAAACTTTAAAAAGTTTTAAAAATTGTTTTAACACATAATTGGGGGGAATAAAATATTAAATCAAAAAAGAAGGATTAGGAAAGACTTCTTGAAGAAGGTAGGATTTTAGTTGGAGTCTAAGAGAAGCCAGGGAAGCAAAAAGGCAGAAATGAAGGAAGAGATAATTCCAAGCATGGGGGAACAGCCAGTGAAAATGCCTGATGTTGAGAGAGGAAGTCTTGTGTGAGAAACAACAGCAAGGGCATTGTAAGAGAGGAGGGGTAAAGTGTAACACAACTGGAAAGGTGGGGTGTGGGAGGCAGGTCATGAAGGGCTCTAAATAGAGAATTTTATATTTGATCTTGGAGATTACAGGAAGATGCTGGAATTTACTGGTGGGGGAGGGGGTTTTTGATAAGGTCGGATCTGTGCTTCAGGAAGATCATTTTGATAACTAAATAGAAGATGATAGAATGAGAAGATACTTGAGGTAGGGAGAACAGTCAGCAGGCTAATAGTTCAAACATGAGATAAGGAAGGCCTGTACCAGTCTGGTGTGAGTATCAGGAAAGAAAAGAACATAGAGAGTGTTATGAAAGACAAAATCATTGGACATGACAGTTTGCATATGGAGAAAGAGAGAGTGATGGTGATAAGACGATGTGGAAGATGGTGATGTACTCAACAGTAATAGAGAATTTAGGAAGGGGGACAGAGAGATAAGTTTAGTTTTGGACATGTTGGGTTTACGAGATATAGATATATGGAACATGCAGGGGAGGTGTCCAACAAGTATTTGGAAAAGCAAGACTGGAAGTCAATGGAGAGGGTAGGGCTGGATCAATAAATCTGAGAATCATCATCATAACTGAAGCTGTGGGAGCTGATAAGATCACCAACTGAAATAATATAGATGGAGACGAGAATAAGGCCCAGGACAGAGCTCTGTAGGGCACCCATGGTTAGTGACAATGACCTGAATGAGAATCTAGCAAAAGAGACTAAGGATTGGTCTGACAGAAAGGCAGAGAACCAGGAGACAATGGTGTCCAGAAAACCTGGAGAAAAGAGAGTATCAAGGAGAAGAGAGCGACTGATAGCGCCAAAGGTTGCAGAGAGGTCAGAAAAGATGATGATTGAGAAAATATCATTAGATTTGGCAATTAAGATCATTAGTAAATTTGGAGAGAGCAGTTTTGACTGAATGTTGGACCAAAGTCAGACTGAGAAAAAATAAAGCATCAATTGCAGACAGCCCTCTCAATAGGTTTAGCCAAAAAAGGTAGAAGAGATCTGAAATGATAGCTAGCTGGGATATTGGATCAAGTGCAGTATTTTGAAGATTGTGTGCCAGGAGTAGAAAATAAGTGAGAGTAGGGGACAATCAGCTGGAGAACACAGGATGTAACAGAATTCTTTGTGCATATGGAAGGGGTTGGCCTGGTGTGGAGAAGGACCACTTGATTTGAGATGGGTAAAATGGTAAACGTGATGGCAAAAGATTTCTAGGTGATATGAGATGAGGAGGAGGGCAGAAGAGGAAACTCTTCTAGGAGACTGGCACTTGACAGTTGGTGTCTCTCAGATCCCCTACAGGCCTAGATCTGCAAACAACAGTCCCTACTCTCTACCACCCCTGCCTTCTCCTCCCTACTCTCATTCTCTCCTTTTCCCTCTTTCTCTGTCTCCACCCCCCTCCTTCACCTTCCCTGCACTGTTTTCATCTCCTTTTTCCTCTTTCTCATCCTCTGAACGCAGGAAGAGGACAGATTAAGAGAATGTCATACTATAAATTAGTATGTCTGATGGAATCTCTGATCCCCTGTTAACAGGAAGAGCCCAGACTAGAAATAAAACCAGCACTAAAGACCCAAAGCCCCTTTTCCCAAAGGCAAAGAGTTTGAATTTCAACTGTCCCCCAATTTCCCCACTGTGTTCCCCCTTAGCATGAATCAGTTACCTGTCCTGAACCTTAAACCATGGCCTCTAAAACCAATGCCAGGTCTTTATTTACTGCCTTTCCCCCATGCCTGGAGTCCTCTTGCTAATTTATCCCTAAATGTTCCTTTTTCCAACATTAGAGTTTATTTTAATATGACTTTTCCCTGACCCATTCTTCCCTCCTCCTTTAAGCCTCCCCTTATACTCTCTTGTTCCTCTGCCCTTCTATTTCCCTTATGAGTTTAATGTATTTCTATATTAGGATCTTTATATTTGGAGTGTGGGAGAAGTAGGTAGAGGGAGTCTTATTATCTTCATTCTTCATTCTTCCTTTATACGATTCAGACAAAAACTAGATTCCATAGAATACCTGTTCCTCCAGCCCCTTCCTCTGTATTTAAATACTCTTCATCCTTTCCACTTCTCTTATGTGGTTGTGATTTTCCTTCCTTTATTCCTTATTTGTTTCACAGTCTGTCCTCTGTCCCTCCCATTTCTGTCTTCACCTGAGACCATCAAAACAAAGGGAAAACAGTCACAGTCCTCTGTCATATTTATCTTTCTCTACCCTGCATAAAGATATTGGGGTTCTGAGAAAACATTTTGTTTCTTCCCCCATTACCATGTAAATAATTCATCCCCATATATTTTCTTCCAATCAAACAAATGTTGTTTTACCTATCTCTGTTTCTTTTAGCTCCTTCCATTTCCATTGCAAAACACCTACTCGGTTCTGGCCTTTCCACCAGGAATAGGAACAGAATAAGTATTTTCTGGAGCTCCTACTATGTGCCAGTTATCTTGTTGGATCCTCACAAGTTTGTGAAGGAGGTGCTGTTATAATCCCCATTTACAAAAAACTGAGGCAAACAGCACTAAGAATCATGCTGTTAGTTAACATCTGAGGTCACTTTTGAACTTGGGTCTTCCTGGAAATTTATTTCATTAAGGGTCCGTTCCCTACCCCCACCTTACAGGATTATACTTAATTTTGCTGGACACATTTATTCTACGGCATCAACCCAGATTGCCTGAGAGACTTGGTCAGATGCTGTGTGGGAGCTTGCATAAAACCAGGAAACTAGTTGGAATCAGAGATTAGCGTGCCTAGCAGTTGAGTGGTTGATAGAAGCCTCTGGTCAAGGCCCTGAGAATTATTGAGAAAGAGAGAAAAGAACCACAGTCTTTTCCCACAACCTGCCACTCCTTAAACAGAGGAGGATACTTGGATAAGTCCAAAAAAAAAAAAAACCCAACATTAAATTGGTCACATACATACATCTGCCTCAGTTTACACTCTGTATGACACTTACCCAGACAACACTATTGACCTTGCTTCATCACCTATGGACAGGCAAAAACTTTGTCACTGAGCACTCAGGGAGAATGAGAAGAATAAACTCAATAAATCTGGTTCACTAGGAGTTCAAGGTGCCCATAATGTCCCCCTTTGGCCTTTTTCAGCTCTCCTTCATATAGCACCTAAGTGAACTAAACATAAGCTTTGTTTATAGAAGCCTTCAGAGGCAGTGATCTAACCTCTTCCTCCACCCCCACCCCCAAATATCCTGCAAGAATAAGAAACTAACCCTATAACCCTATAGTCCCTTTGTCTCTGGAGGCATCTCTCATAGCACTAACATCCCAGGCAGTGAATGGTGAAACTTCACTTTAAGTTTTGGGCAGTCAGGAATGAATACACTGGATTAATATAAATATATAAGAATGTGAAAGGGATACTGTAACTCCATCTAGACTTGTTACATGATAATTATATCAACTAGATATTGAGACATTGCAATAATTATAAAGAGCAGGGATGAATTAACCAAGACTATTTAGAATAGAATAGGATTAAAGGATTTTAAAAACAGAATGTTTAAAGTACTTGCTAATAGCAAGAGATATTCTTCCAAAAGAAATGGGTTTAAAGTAATTAAACATAGCTTGCCTATTGGGAAGGGAATCAGGGAATTAGATTAATTAAAGAGTATGCATTGGTGGGAAGTAATCTGTCAGGTTGACTGGGCCAATCTCCGTCCTTGCAAAGTCTTAGTATTTTCCTTAAATTTACTTCAACTTCACAGAAATTTATTAAGGCACTATTATATACGAAGCTGGCCTACTGGGTAGAGCTGGGCTCAGAGTCTGGATAAATTGGATTCAGGTGCTGAAGCATATTAGCTGTGTGACCCTGGCAAACCACTTGACATCTCAGTGCACCTAGCAACACCTGGACCACTACACATTGAAGAGCAGGTGCAAATTGTATCAATAGTTTTTCTCACCTGTTGTCTTACGTGAATGAAATCAGTTTCAGAGCAAAAACACACGCAAGTACTGACCCTGGGCACTGGTGATGCAAAGACAAAACAAGACATACTCCCCTTTGCTCAAGGAATTTACAATCTATTTGGAGGAGGGGAAAAGGGGATGACAAACATAATTAAGTATAATCTAATATGATAAGCAAGGCAACAAGACTCATCTTCACAAGTTCAAATCTGGCCTCAGATTCTTCCTAGCTATGGGATCCCTATTTGCCTCAGTTTCCTCATCTGTAAAATGAGCTGGAGAAGGAAATGGCAAAGCACTCTAACATGTTTAACAAGAAAACCCCAAACAGGGTCTCAAAGAGTCAGACATGACTGAACAAAAACAAATATGATAAGCTTATAGGAAAGGCCTATACAGAATAATAAAAACAATTCAATAGACCTTATCTTGCTGAAGGCCTCTGGGAAGGTTTTCTGAAGAGGGGAGGCACCTGAGCTCAGTTTCCAATTGAGAGAAAGATTTCAACAGGTATAGGAGTAGGGGGAAACTATCCCAAGTCTTTTGCAAATGCAAAAAAAAACTGAGATGGGAAAGGATAGTGCAAGATGGGGAACAATGAGTAAGTTTGACTGAAATGTAGAGTATATTCAAGGTATGGAACATGACAAGGCTAAAAACAAAAAAATAGTAGCTAGACAGATTGTGAAGGGCCTTGAATGCCAGGCTAAAGAGTATTTTCAGTAAGTAATGGGAAGCAACAAGAATTTTGAGGAGGGGAGTGTATAAGGAATACAGTAGTCTCCTCAACTTAGTCTCAGAGAAGCTCTAAAATCCTTGACAGGGAAGCAATAACTCCAGTGCTTCTTTCCAGCCAGACAGGAGGTCTGAATGTCAACTAGCCTCCAATTCCTCAGTAGTTTTCCCTCCCCCACACTCCAAAGTCTGAATCTAAACCTGTCCTAGATGCACAGTCCTTAGTGCCTTCCCCCAATACCTAATTCTGCTACATCCAAATAAGAATCCTATGAAAAACCTACAAGACTTTACTGAGTGCTACATTTCCTCTGGGTGCCCTTATCACTAGGGTAAGGGGGATGGTCAGCAGATTTGAATAGTATTCTTCAACCATCATTCTCCCTGACTGTTCCTTCATTTGTGACTATCTCCCTGCTAAAGAAAACTGTATAGCCTAACTGTTGTATAAGCTCAGTGCTTTCTTGTATGAGATTTTATTATTTGGAATCTTCCTATGTCTGTCAAGATAGTCAGATTTGTAATTTTGAAAGATCTGAGGAGGAATAGATTGAAGATGGGAAGACAATTAGAAGGAGACTATTGCAGTGGAACAGGTAGGATATTAACCGAGGGTGGTAGATGAAGGAGTTGAAAAGACATGGGTGGATTTGAAAGATACAAGGAAAAATTAAAAGACATAGCAAATGTTGGACCTGGATGCATGAGGTGAGAGGGAACAGTCAAAGAGGACTGGTAAAAACTGGTACTATCAACAAAAATAGGCAGTTAGGAGGAAGAGTATAGATATAATGAAGAGAAAGCGATGAATTCAACTGTGGGTGACAGAGCATTTCAAAGGAGATATACAACATTGGTCTAATAAGTGAAGTAACTGAAGTGGTTAAGATACTAAGGAATAATAGGGAGAAAGGAAAAGTAATGAAAAAAACAGGTTGTGATCAGAGGACTGGGGATCAGAGCTTTTATGGGTCAGAAGGAGGAAAAGGACAAAAAGGGGAAAAAGAAAGGAAGCAGACGGGAGAGCCAGAAGAGTTAAGTCTAACAGAAACGAGAGCTCAAGGAGTTGATGACTCATGAAATGTAAATTACAGTCTCTAAATTATGTTGTTTCCCCCCACTCCACTCCCATGCCAAGATTCAGAGAATCACAGAATTTCATATTTGGAAGGGACCTCCAGTCCAATCTATACCTGTAAGAGGATTCCCTCTCTAACACAAGATCATAGATTTTGAGCTTAGAAATCATATAGTCTGACCCTCTCATTTTACAAATGAGGAAACGAAAGCTCAGAGAAGTTAAGTGATTTGCTGAAGGTCACAGATAAGAAGCAGCAAGGCCAGGATTTGACCTAATTTACTGACTTCTGTTTGAATCTATTAATGAATTCCTCTTCCAATTGTACCACACTGCCTTAAAGGTGGTCACATCTATCCTTCTGCCTTTGCCAAAACCCATTTAGGATCCCCATTCCACTTTGGGATAGTGTACTTGTTAGGCAAGTTTTCCCTTATACTCACCCTAAATTTGTTTATTTTAAATAGTCATCCTTTGCTCCTAGTTCTGCAACCTAGGGCAAAGCAGAACAGATCTAGCACTATAATGTGAATGACAATTAGTGGTATGGAAGTGCTTAATAAAATACTCTCCAAAGATGTGTATGTATGTATATGTACACGTATACATACATATCACTCTTGTAAGTTTAATTTGCATTAACATTTTTATCATTGCTTTAAGTCTAGACAACAAAATAATAAATCAAGGCCAGACTTGTGACATGCATTGATTTCCAATTCCACTGAAAATTTAACAATCAGCTCTTGTGCACAGGTTCCACAGCTCTAGTACATATTCCTGTCCCCTCCCGACCTTTTCACAAGCCCAGTTCACACATAACTAATGATGAGCTCTGCAGGTTCCCCTTCACTTTTCCCTTTCTGGACTTTCCCCAGAAAGTTTTTATTTCCATTCAAGATTCAGGAATATCAGGAGATTGTATCCAATTTGTAGATGGAGGTAGAGAACGGTTCTATAATCTGATTTACTCTTACCTTACTTTTGCATCTTCATTAACAGGTTTTCCTGTTGGATTGATCACTATTACATGGTCTAGTAATATTGTTTTACAGGAAGGTGCTTTGAACTATGATTTGCAAAACTGATTAGCCAAACAAGCCACAGTCAACCTGGGAAAGGTAGCAAGGGGTCACAAAAGCTACAGAACTCTCAGAAATTTCACCAGTTTTTACAATGTAGGTTTTTTTGTTTGCTTTGGGGATAGGGAAACTCTGAGATGGTTTCTATGCAAAGAAGCAGCTGGGTAGAAGAAACAGGCACAGGCAGAAATAAAATAAGGCAAAAATGACAAGTATTATTAACCCCATTTTACAGATGAGTCAACTTTTCAGTCACACGGCTGACAGCGTCATAGACCAGGTGTGCACCACCGCCTTGTGATGTAGCCAGAGCTCCCACCAGCACGTGGAGCTGGCTCGCAGTCTCCCCTTTTATACTCCAAGAGTCCGCGGCGGGGGAGGGGGAGGGAAGGGAGCCTTCCATATAAGGGCACAGTCAGAAGCAGGTCTCTCCATTGGCTGGCTGCCTTTCTAGCCTGGCCATTCCGGAACCAGCAGCCAAGGCAGAGCCCACGTGACTGACAGCTCCGGAGCTGGCTGCAGGGCAAGGTGGGGGGAGGGGTGGCCTCAGGATGGACAGACTGAGCGACCTTGAGCCCAGGCAGTACGTCCTGAGGAGACGGGCCGAAGGGGAAGTAAGGACGGAGAGTGTGGGGACGGCCCCTGCCTTTGTGCCTCGGCACAGCCGGGGTGAGAGGCCAGGCAGGCCTGCCACAGCCACCCAGAACTTTCCAGAACCTTCCCTCTCCTTCTGTCCTATTTGTGGCTTCTCCTCATCGTTCAGTCCATGGTGTAATAGGGATCGTGGATCTGGCGCTTGAAGGGAAGTTAGAAGCATCTAGTCCAATCCCCTCTTTATGCAGAGGAGGAAACAGGTCTGGGAGTGGAGGGCAGCGGGTGACGATGTGGAGGGTTTGATTCTGCGGCGGTGGGAAATTAATAATGATCCATTTTATAATAATGGCAGCCTTGCGTACCTTGTATCACTGGATCCACACGGCAGCCTGGGTAGGGTGTGCTTTTTATTACTGCCATTTTAGCAACGAAGAAACAGAAAGCACAGAAAAATGAAGGGACTGCTTTGTACGGCATTATTTTATGGTTATTTTATTTTACGGCAGTCATTATTACACCAGAGTACCATCAAATAATCACAAATAATTGTAAATGTATAAAGCACATCAAAGGAAACCAATCACATTGAAAACAGCTATCAAAAAAAAGTTTACAAACCCAGGTTAATTACTTTTGCTTTAAATTTTTGAAGTAACTTCCCTCGACTAATTGAGATCTAAGTCATTTAGTATTATAAGTAGTAGTAGTATAAGTAATGTAGAATATAAAAATACTTTTCCTCACAAACGTGTGAGGGTTTTCATACCTAAAGTTCCTAAGTCAAGCACTCCGATTCAGCTGCTCTTCTAACTTATACATAATAAGGTGAATTTTGGTTTAGTCTTCCCAGGAGAACCTAAAAAAGCCTGCCTTCTTGTTTCCCTAGGGAAAGTTGCTCAAAACAGCTATCTCACAGAGAGACTAGATAATATTGTCTCTTGCATTTGTGTAAGAGGCAAGGTTGTCCAATCCTAGAATGGAATGGAAAGTTAGAAAGTCTGCTACCATGAAGGATGGAGGAGCTGCACACCCTTCCAGACCTTGAGTCAGGCCATTATATGATTGGGCTATTCCTTACAATCAGAGATTTTAATGGCTGAAAAATAACCTGAAAATATGACCTAGTTCAAACATCTCATTTTACAGATAAGGAGAATGAAGTCTAAGGAAGCTCTGCTCGATGGCAATTTAGATAGTTAAATGAACATTTATTAATAAGCACTATGTGCTAGTCAGTGTGTGAAGTGCCAGAGATACAAAGAAAGCAGTCTCTGTCTCAAAAGGCTTCTATAGTCTCATCATTCCTGAAACTTCTTATACCACTCTTTCATCCTATCAAAGAACTTTGCCTCATATTTGGGGAAAATAAAGGGCCATTCATCTTTGTTCTAATTTACATATCAAAATGATTTAATCAGTGCATAGTTATTAAGCACCTAAGATATCAGGCATTATGCTAGGCCCTAGGGATGAAAATATGAAAAAGGAAAAAGTACAGTCAAGAAGTTTATATTCAAATGGAGGACATATGTGTATATACATATATATATATACATGTTAATGTAGATATATATGTATGTATATACAGAATAAATATAAAATTATAAAAACAGAAAGTAGTTAGATACCAGGTAGAAATAGGACTTGACATCATTCTCTCACTTCTTTTAATGCTGGTCACTCATGAAGAACTGGTCTTGTTTTCTAGTCTAGTCTAGTCAAGTTTTCTTGACTTGTCATCATTATCATTTTTATTATTCTCATGGTTTATATCACCTTCATCTCTCAATATATTCTTCCTCTACCCAATGAGTCATCTTTGTAAAAAAAAGGGGGGGAGAAGGGGAAGAGAGGGACGCAGCAGTTTAGCAAAACTAACCCACACATAACTGAGTCAGTATATCTAATGCTCTACACCCATAGCTCCCATCTCAGCAAAGAAATGAGGGAGGTACATTTTCTCATTTCTTCTTTGGAACCAGGCTTGGTAATTATAATTATACAATGTTCAATTTCTTTTTCTTGCTCTGTCTGTTTACATTGATGTCGTATTTGTGCTCACTGTTTTCCAGTTCTGCTTGCTTCACTCTATCAATTCATATAAGTATTCCCCCAAATTCTTCTTATTCACTGTTTCTTACAGACACTAATATTCAAATATATTAATGTACTTCAATTTGTTTAGACATACTTCAGTGGGTACCCATTCTTTCATACCACTAAAATGCTGCTGTGAATATTTTCCAACACCTCTCTGTCCTTGACCTCACCTCATGTAGCAAATCGCCTTATAATCATCCCTCTCCTTGTTTTTGTTGTTATTGTTTTTCGGTTATTTTCAGTCTTGTCCAGCTCTTCATGACCCCACTTGGGGTTTTCCTGGCAAAGATGCTGATACCCTTTCCTTTGACAACTCATTCTATAGATGAGGAAACTGAGGCAAACTGGGTTAAGTGATTTGCCCAGAGTCACACGGCTAGTAAGTATCTGAGACCTCATTTGGATGCATGAAAATGAATCTTCCTGATTTTAAACCTGGTGCTCTATCCACTGAGCCACCTAGCTACCCCTGTCCTTATTTACTAGCTTATTTTCTACTGCCTAAAATAGAACAGGTGTCTTCCATTCTTGAAAACAAATTTAAAAATCCTCACTTCAGTCTACCATTTCCTCATTTCTTCTCTCTTTCACTGCCAGACTTCTAGGATGGGGGAGTTATCTACCATTTTTTTTTGCTTTCTCTTCCTCTCCTCTCCTCTCCTCTCTTCTCCTCTTCACAAGCCCTTGCAATCTGGCTTCCACCCTCATCACTCTACTGAAACTTCTCTCTGCAAAGTAACCATCATTTCCTAATTGACAATTCTAAAAGCCATTTCCAATCAATTAGCCAAATATGGCTTAAGCACTTATGTGCCTGGAGCTGGAGAAACAAAAACAAAAATGAAACTCTTCTTTTCCTAAGAAGCTTGCATTCTCTTGAGGAAGACAGCATGTACATAGATGTGTATATATAAAATATGATGGGGTTTTTTTGTTTTGTTTTGTTCTTCCTGAGGAGGCATTAGCAACTAGGTGCATTTGTAGAAGGTGGTGGGCTTAACTTTAAAAGAAATTAAGGGATTCTAAATGGGAGATATGAGGGAATGGCTTTCTAGACTTGGGAGACAAGTGTTGGTTAACTGCATCATACTGTTAAATCTGAAAAGGGAGGTTCGAGCCAGATTGTGAAGGTCTTTAAATGTCAAACACAGAATTTACATCTGATCTCAGATATGATGAGGTTCAGTTGGAGTTTATTGAGCAAGAGAAGGACATTGTGGGATCCTTACTTTAATAAAAATCATTATGGCATTGTGTGTAGTATAGACTGAAGAGGAGAAACTTGAGAAAACCACTAAAGAAAATACTGTAATAATTTAGATACACAGTGGTGATGAGGGACTGAACAGATAGTGATTGTGAGAAAGGAAGGGATGAATATGAAAGATACAGTTGAGCCCAGGACCAACCCATCATGATGTCTAAATGGCAGCTGTGATATGGGACTAGAGCTAACAGAGGCTAGAGCTTGTTATAGATCTTGGAGTCATCTGCATAGAAATGATAAACTCATCCAATGGAAGAATGTAGTTAGTTTTGACACATGCTTAAAAGGAGATCAAGAAAGAAGAGTTAAAAAAAAAGCTATCCAATTTGTCATTGGTAATTTGGGAGGGAGTAGTTTCAGTTGAAATCTGATTGGAGGCCACTCTACAGGGTAAAGGAATCCCTTCCTGATCCCCCCTTAATTCTAGTGCCTTGTCTCTCTTATCTTAATTATTTTCAATTTATCCCATATATAGTTTATCAATAATTATTTACATGTCTCCTTCTCCCCATTAGACTTGGAGATCCTTGAGAGTAGCAACTGTGTTTTGCCCTTCTTTGTATCCCTGAGTTTAGTACAATGTCTGGCACATAATAGAGAATAAATAGACTTAGGGGAGGAAGTGGACTCAAGGAAAACAGACAGCTGAGAAAGGGAGGGAACGATCTGGCAATAGCTTGAGTTTCTATAGTTGATAAAGCATAGGACTTGAGAGTTAGAGAACCTAGAGTCATACAAATTGCTTACCAGCTACCCCTGTGGTAAGTCACTTAAACTCAGTAACCTCACTTGTAATGTGAAGGGGTCAACTAGTTGATCTTTAAGGTCCTTCCCAGCTGGAAATCTATAGCCTTATGATAATGAGTTTCTGAGATAGGGTGGTAGGGTCTAGTTTCTTAAGGAGAAAGACTTGTGACATGTTTGCAGGCAACTGGAAAGTAGCTAGCAGAAAGGGAAATGATAGATTAGAGAAGTGATGATAGTGGAGGCAATCTGCTGGAAGAGAAGGGATGTGGTGGGAGCAAGGGTACATGCAGAGGAGATGTCCAGATAAAATTTGGACACGATGTCATTCTGGGGTCCTTTCATTCTGTAATTCTGCTTCTTGCCTTTTCTTTGATACAAAATAACAGAAAAGGAACTATACTGTAGGGTGGCCAGTGAAGTAACTCGTTACTATCTCTCACACCGCTTCCCTGTGTGTTGACATGAGAGGTTTTCTTTCTGGTTAGGATTCTGCGATTATGCGACATTTTCCTGTGTCTAAGCTAACGTTTTGGCCACCTGAGACCTGACAGTGCATTTAACGCTCCACCGTCTTGTGCTCAAGTACCAGAGGTACAGCAATTCTGCGAGGACTTGGAGGATCTTGGGCGGCTTATCCTATCAGCACCTGGCGCTCAAAGCCCTCTTCATGAGTTTCATTTTGGCAGTCCCCAAGCCCCAGATGTTTCAGCACCAGAGATCTGCAGGCAGAGAGCCTCCCATGCTTCCCAGACTGAGGCAACAATTCCTCACCCCGCCCCCACAACCTGCGCATGCACAACTGGAAAAGCCGGGTGGGGGTGGGGGAGTATGTGCTCCGGGAGCCACCCGGCATGCAGGGTCTGGTCTCCCAGGCCAGCCGCCACGCAACCATGCTTCACTTGCCCGTCTCCTGGCAGCAGGCTTCGTTCTCTATTAGCACGCATGTGCAATCTGCTCGGCGAGGAAGTTCCACGCAAGTGGGGGCGTGGTCAAAGAAAGAACTGGGACTAACGCGCACGCTCGGATATGCGCAGTACCAGATCCGAGGCAAAAATCTGTCGATTTGGAAGTTCGAGGAAGTGACGCATGCGCAAATCTGCATTCTGCCGGGGAAGAGGGGAGCCTGACGACTAGGAAATTTGAATACCACAGTAGCATGGAGTGTGACCTCATGGAGACTGACATCTTGGAGTCGTTGGAGGATCTGGGGTAAGAGTCCCGGTCACTTGACCCCTGAAGCTCGCAGGCTCCGTTGTCCGGGCCCTTCACCCGGCCGGGCCACCTCTTCCCTCCCGGTGCCGCGCCCCGTGGCTCCTCGGTGCTGCCTCCTCCCTCCCCCACCCTCCACCCGCCAGCTCCCCCTCTCCCGCCCCCTGTCTCTCGTCTGCTCTTCTGCCCTACGCCCCAGGCGGAGACTCGTCCTTGTCGGTTCTCCCCATTCGTGTCAGCCTCCTCGTACCTTCTGGGATCCGGTCACGTCGCTGGGGCTTCAGCCTTGGACCCTGGGAATTTGTCCGTCATGCTTGTCGTTGTCTCCGCGTGGGCCCGCTGTTCCTCCCCAACCACCACCCCTGGTCGCACCCCCTCTTCCTCCCGTCCATTCAGTGTTGAGTCCTAGAGCCCCAGTCCTCCCTCCCTGCCTCCTGGATGCGTTCGCTGGGATCGCCATCCTCATTGGCTCAGTTCGTGTTTTGCCTAGTCACTAAGCTGTTACTCTTACTTACCCATTCCTGTTCCCCAGCCTTCCTGCCCCTTTCCCACCGCTCATCCCCAACCGCGTCCTTCAGCCCACACCATCTTCCTCCATCTCTACCTAGCTTCAGTCGTCTTTAGTAGTCAGCCCACCTCCTCTTCTCAGTTAATCAACATCCATTGCTGGTTTCCCCCGACTTCTCCACGACAGATTGGGGCTACTTGTTGGCCCCCATTCAATCACCAAAATTTTCTTCATATTTATTTTACGTCTACCCCTGCCTCCCTCATCCCCCCCGCCGATAGTTGTTAGCTTTACCGAACTCTTATTCAATAATAAATAAGCTGAAAACGGTCCTAGTTATCTTATTAGACCAATCAGATGGATGTCCAGCTTAAAAACTTGAGAATGAAGAAACACTCTAAATATGGTTTAAGAAACTATGTTTAAATGTGTACTTAGATATAGCATACAAATATTCCTTTACTGCATTTGCAAAGTAACAAATTATTTTTTACCACCACATGATTTAGGGAGCTTATTTCCCTCAGAAGAAAAAAAAAGTTACTAAATTTGATTTTATCAGTTTGGAGTGGTTTGCTATCCTATTGAGAATTTTTGGCAAAGATAGAGATATTACTTGTTAACTTTCCTTTGCTTAAAGTATTAGTATTATCACCTTTTTTTCCTTTAGTGTTCTTTCTGAATTTGCTTGGTTTCCTTTGGTGTAAAGATAAAAGTCCTCCTGAGAAATACCTATTTCTTAATAAAGTCACAGACTAAATCACATCAAACCATTTAGCTAGTAAGATGTCTTATTTTACTCTTCTCTAAATATATTCATTCTGCATAGATGCTCCTATTTATTCGCAGTAGAAAGTTTCCAACTTTTTTATCCTCTTGCTCAATAATTATTTTTTTCTATGCATATCTTTACAGAATTGGACCACCTGTATAAATAAGACTACTTATTCTAATATTGATGGTCATTGCAGTTCATCAGGATATGAGTTATGCATTTTTGAAATACACTACAATCAGTCTTAACTTTAGAGGGCAGAGTGTTCAAGCATTAAAATGCAGCTTTGCGTGGTGGTTTCATTATGCTGTTGAAAGATTAACTGGAGGAAGAAAATCACAGAATTTATTTGGTTTTCTAAGTATCTTAAACCCAGACCATATCCATACTTTGGTTCATATATAGTCTTAATTCTAGATCCAGAAAAACCTGAATGTCATGCCACAAAAGAGGTCAAACAAAAGATAAGACAGCTATTAGAAACTTTTCTTTGCTCATTATATTTGGAAATCTCATCTCTAATCCTGTGATATTGTTTCAATAGCTTCCCTTTTAAAGGAAACAAATAGTGACATTCTCAAGCCCCTGGAAAACTTAAGCAGTCTTCTAAATATTATGCCAGTGAAATTATTTAAGCTTAGCAGTCTTTAAAAAATACTCTCATTTTTTTCCTTGTTTTTCTCATTAAATCCTATAAAATAATCATGTATGAAGACTGTGGGTTCTAAACTTGTAATTGAATTCTTATCCAAAATGCAGTATATCACAGTAGTCTACCAAGATAAACCTGACAACAGTCTACTATGCTGCTGTTTTATTTGTGCTGTCAATTCATTAAAAGTATGAAAATAAATGGAAAGTTATTGATATCTTTGTTTAACAAGCCTAACTTAGTGCTTGTTGATGCAGTGCATCTTGTTACAGTATATAAAGGGCTGGCCTTCTTCAGGAATGTCTTGGTCCAAGTAGGCTTCTATCATATTCTGGCATTATGACTCTAGACAAGTAATCATTTAACTTCAGTGCTTTCAGGCAACTCTTAGACTATATAATGAGGTGCCAAGCGACTTGCTGAATTTCATTGATTAAAGGAGTTAGAATGAAATCCCACACAAAAAAAGAAGAATCCTTACTATTTCATAGAATCAGAGATCTATAGCTGAATGGCTTTCAGAGGCCATCTTCAAATCCTTCACTTTTTGGTAAATGAGGAAAATGAGACTCAAGGATATTAAGTGTCTTGTCCAGGGTTTCACAAGTAGTGTCAGAGGTAGGATATGAGCCCAGGTCCTCCAATTAAGAACCATCATACTCCTTCAATTTTTCTAAGCAGTTACTGTCTTTCTATGAAGAAATGACTCTACTCAGTATTCTACAGAAATAAAAGTAAAATGAGGCTAAAATACAAGCATGAGTATATGCTATTTTGTTTATTGAGGGAGATCTTAAATGGAGAATTATGAACCCTCCAGAAATTAAAAATCTGATGTAAGGAGTGTTTTTCTGGAGGGGAGAGGATTGGAAATAATTGACTGAAGTAGCAGACTGATTTTTAACAGTATGAGGCTACCGGTTTAAATGATGAAAAATCAGTTTTTGTCCTACAGCTATCAATTTGTATGTATTGTATTTTGTTATGGTTTTCATCTACCATTAGAAAAAGCATTGTATCTTGAACTATATCTGATGAGGCAGTACAAATAAATATGTGTCTAGTTAATAGCAAACCACCAAAAATTCAGTAGTCAAAGTAACAGTTATGTAATTAGGAATGCATCCTTACTATAATTCATAGTTTCTTCATTGCATTCATAATTTCTTCTATTACATATACCTTTTTTTTAATCCAGTTAAAATATCTTCAGCAGTTCATACCACATCCTTTGACTAACCTTTTCATTTCATTAAGCCAAGTTGCTTGTTCACACCAAAGGGCCCCATTAAAGCTCTAACTTGTTTTGTGTGTTAGCCTGAGAAACAAAGAAAAAAACCATGAAAAACTTGACTTTAGAAATTAAAAGTTCTTGCTCTTAAGCTAGGCAAAGGACTGGCCCCACAAATGCTGAACCAGGACTAAGAATATTATAAGCATTTTACTAATGAAACTAGGACAAGAGTTGGACAGAAATCTTATTTCTCTGTAAGGGAAATTATGTCTCCTTATTTTAACAGTGATGAATGATTGAAGCCCAGCTACTTTATTAACAGAACAGGATCAGTGGCTATTGTTTTAATCAAGAGTCATGGAGAAAATTAAACTGTTCTGTTTGTAAGTGGAAGACTTTGAAATAAGGCTCCTTAGTCTTGGAGATAGAAACACTTTTTAAACTGAATTTTTGACATTATAGATTCAAAAAGGCAGTGACCTGTCCATTGGCTTTATTTTCCTGATACATTCTGTTAACTGCATATTTGTAATCCAAAAAACTGCCTTTCATTCAAAACTATATTTACAACCTTCTCAGTTTCCATAGTTAACAGAAAGATAATCTTGGTTTTACTTTTGAAGTAAGTAATTTTTAACTTCTCTATTATTCAAGTTTCAATAAATATTTTAACAACACTATATAATAGGGTCCAGTAATAGATTATAAAAATAGGTTGGTCCTGTGAAAAAAATCACATACTTCAGTATTTTCTATATGTGTTTTGTTTAAACTTTTAAACAGTCACCAAAATTATGCCATAGAATCCTAGATGTTTAGTTGCAAAGGACCTCAAAGGCCATCCAGACCAAACTCATTTTCTAGTTAAGGAAACTAAAGCTCAGAGAGGTGAAGTGACTTTCCCATGGTCTTATAAGTAATAATCAGCAGAGCAGATAATTTGAAGACAGATCCTCTGTTCAACCCATCTTTCCTTCAGTGCCGAGGTCTTATGTAACCTCCATGAAATCTTCCCTTATTTCTGCTTTTCCCTCTCAACTTTAATATCACAGTCTAACCTCTCGTTAATCAGTTTCTTACTTAGCAGTTACTTGTATACACACCTCTCCTTTGTTTTCTCTCTTTGCCTCCTCCTTCCCTCAATTCCAGTAGATCTTGAGCTCCTTTAATTTAGGAGCTATTCTGTATAGCTTTTCATCTATTTACCTCTTGAACCAGACATAAAGCTGTATATAGGACCATGCAGAAGGTGTTTAATAGATTGTTAGATTGAAATGAATAGCTCTCAACCACCTTTCCTGGGCCCCCAAAAACCAGTCATGTGAAAAATGAGTAAAGTGTAGCCTCTTTTTGATTAACCAGGGACTAGGTTCCTTCATCCTCTTCCCAACCTGGCATTACCCCACTAGTAATGGACATTCACAGACCTGAGGAACAATTACAGAGAAGAGGGCACAGAGTAAAGTTATTGATGGACTAGGTTGCCACTACGATCAACATCTTCCTTACCCTCTCCCCCAAACCACCTAGCTCCATGACTCCACTGCTACTGCCAGTCCTTCAAAGTTGTATAATTTCCAAAACTTCAGTATAGTCCCATATTTTATATTAAAGTAATTGTTTATAGTTTTTCCAGTTAAATTTGTTATACTTATAAATAAATGTATTATCTGTGATTTGTTAAAAAAAAGTGTTTTATTTATCTTAAGTATAATTTCTTTTACTCACCAGTTACAAAGGTCCTTTGTTAGAAGATGGAGCTTTGTCTCAGGCAGTTACTGGTGGAGCCAGTTCCCCTGAATTCACCAAACTCTGTGCTTGGCTGGTATCTGAATTAAGATTGTTCTGTAAACTAGAAGAAAATGTGCAAGCAACTAACAGTAAGTAACAGACCCGTTTTTTAAAAGTTAACATTTATTTTTAGATGCCTAATATGAAATGAAATTTAGGCATTTTGAGTTGTTAAACCACTCTTTTCTTTGCAAATATTAGTACCCCTAGGTAGAGCGAATCAGTAAAAACAGACATTTTGTAATAGAGTTGGTTTGTCATTTCCCTCGTTTTTCATATACAAGGAAACTGTCAATTTTCTTGCTTTCTATTTGGAAGCAATAAACTTTTAAAACATATATATCTACAGAAAAGATATTTGGAAGTTAGAGGCTAAAAGAGATACTTAGAAAGTTAAACAAAAGCTTCTGGAGATTTCGGTGACTTTAAAAATTACATGATTTCATTACTGTCCAGTAGTCACTCTACTTTTAAACTTCTTTTGTAAACTGAGCTGACAGGATCTAGAGACCTGTGTAAAAGCTAAAGTAAACCCATTACAATTTCATTTAATGCTTTTGTTGGGGTATTTGAGAGAACATCCTCTTTAAAAGCTTTTATTACAATAATGTGTATTACTATATACAAAGTGAATGTGTTTGGAGCTACATTATAATCTAACCCATAGAATTGAGAGGTTCTATAATGGAGGATTAGTGTAGTTTTAGCACGTACATTTTCTTCTCTGCAAATGAGATAAGAGCCTGCAACCTAACACTTTACTAGTCAAGTTTGCCCTTTTTTTCCAGAGATCGAAGCCTGCAGTGTCTAAGGCAAAGTGCCCAACCTTTTACCTATATGAATTGTACAGAGTAGCACACTTTGGGGGTTTCCAGTGTTTTGCATGTTTGGGATTCATATTGATTTGTGAGGAGCACTTAGATAACTACTTCCTTTATTAGCTCTAATTGATGTAAGGAAAACAAAATATATCATTCTCAACTGAAAGGTACTTTGGAAATAATTTAGTACTTAGATTCATTAGATTTGCTTTGAATCTAGAAATTAACCCAAATACTTGTAAGCCACTAATTTACTAAGTTATTATTTTTAAGTGTTTTCAGATGGTGAAAAGTATTTTAATTCACGCATATAGTTCAGGATCAGAGGGGAGAGGCGTCAGGACTGAAATGCAACCTGACCTAGAGCCATACTATAAAATACTGGAATTTCCTCTTTTGGACAGTCTCATTTTCTTAACTAAACCCTAAAGAGGTAGCCTAAGAGGGCTGTGATACAGGAAAAGATATTTCATATTCAGGCAGACAATTCTCTTCCAGTAGGTTCTCTTCATCTAATCATAAAGCAGTGTTGGAAGGTCAGAGTAACAGGAAGATGTGGAAAATGAGAGTTTAGCGTATAGGTGAATAGTAGCTGATTCTATAGATCTGTGTGGTATATTGGGAATTTTTTTTTTAGGGCAAGAAGATTCTGAGCATCAGTATAGTTAAGACATAATGGACAAATTCAATTTCTGTCCCTTTGCCCTCAGTTTCATTTTGCTTCATACTATATATCTTGTACCACCAAGTGATTATATGGGAAAACTGTGTGAAAGCCTTCTTGTACCATACCCCTCATAGTCTGCTCCATGCCAAAAAAAAAGAAAAAAAAAAAGATTCTTTTCTCCACAAAGGAAAAACTCCATTATTTTGTGCTTAGTTTGGGTCAAATTGCAGTTCAACCCTGAAGACTCCCACTGCTCTCCCCCCAACTGTATACATGAATTAAAGCACATTTAACCATTGAAAGCACTTTTAAATATGACTTATTTAATAAATTAACCTGATTCATAAATATTTGGGCTGGCTTTTAGATTTAAAGCAGATGTATTGAGCCTAAGTTTAGATTACCTCTGAAATTCTTCCCAACTCAAAATGCTATGCTTTATCCTCATTTATTCTAGCCCCCAAGACTTTTTCAGACCTGGCTGCTTTAGCTGCTGTCACTGGCTAGCAGGAGGTAAAAATACAAATGAGACCTAAGCAGCACTATCCGTTCCCTCCAACTTGGTGCCATTCCTAGCAAGAGCCAGAGTCATTATTCTACCTCACATGTCGAATAAACATCCTAATACATAGAATTCAGTGTCAGAATTTATGCATGAAAGTTCATATTACAGTGTCTTAAATATTATTAAAAAAACTTTAGGTCTCTAGGTGAAGTTGCTCAGATCTCCAGGGTATTAGCACTCAGAAATTATTGAACTGTAACCTGTTTGAGTGCCTCCTTATTTTACACATGAGAAAACTAATGCCCCCACCTGGAGAAGATATGCTATGTCTGACACAATTCCTGTCTTTACTGTACCATATTTGGTAGGGAATCATTAAAGTAGAAGGAAAAGAACAACATAAATTTTAATTTAGTTCAGTTAGCAAGTATTTGTTATGTACCTCACTTACATTCAGCTGTTAAGATTCTGAATAGATAGAAGGAGCTTCAAACATGACCCCTGACTTCAGAGTTTATAGTATGTTTGGATAGAGCTGATCACATGAAGTAATTAGAAAGCAGTGCAAGGTGATATTTCAACTCAGATATTTATTATACATGGTGCTTATGCAAGTCACCACGAGAAAAATGGCTCTTCTCTGCTAAACTCAAATAGTATAACTGAGTGCTAAATTGTGTGGTATGCATTATACATGCTGTCAACATTCAGAAGATAGGAGAACGATAAGGGTTGGAGTAGGCAAGGAATGCTTCACTGAGCTAGATCTTAAAAAATTTGGATAGGCAGAAATGAGAAGAAAGGTGATTTCCATGAAAAAGATAGAACGTGACAGAAAGCATTATGACTAGTATGAGTTGAACAAAGGATATATGTTTTCAGAGTTGGGAGAAAAAAAAGATTGGGTAGGTATATAGTAGAATAGATTATAAATATACGAAGAAGAAGATGTAACATGATAGAAAATAGGGAGTCGAACATATTTGAGCTGGAGAGTAACATGATGAAAGTGATATTTAAAAATATATGGATTTGTGGTGTAGGAGGGGGAAGCTGACTTCAGGGAGTCCAGTTGGAATTAGTTTATATGATCTTTATTTTAGAAATAAAACTATCATTAAAAATACTGTTTTGTTGTTTTTAAAGGCCCAAATGAAGCTGATGAGTTCCAGCTTGAGGTGAGTGGGCTACTTGGGGAAATGAACTGTCCATATATTTCACTGACATCTGGAGATGTGACAAAGCGCCTTCTCAACCAGAAGAATTGCCTCCTGTTGCTCAGTAAGTTCAGGGCTACCTTTATGTAGCATTTTACATGTTCTTTGACTGATAACTTGTTATACATGGGGAAAAAAACTTTTCTTTTTAAGGAAAAATATTCTTAAACTGCAAAGTGTAAGAGAGGATTTTAATGCTGGTGCATAGGTAACATTGTTTCTTGCGTAATTGATAGTTTTTTCTCAGTTTAACACAGAGTGACAATTTTTTTTAACTATTAAACTCCATTCAGTGTAATTATTGTTAATGAGAGTGGACATCATTCATTCAGCATGTACTCAACATCCATTCAGTGTATTGTATACTGTTAGGAACTGAGAGCATTTGAAAGAATTGCAAAGAAAAAATAACTCCCCTTTAGCTATTAGGGATGATAATGCATGTACAGAAATAAATGCATTATATTTCATAGAAATTGCATGGGAAGAGAACACTTAATGTGACAGTGCTGTGCACACAGTAGATAATAAATGTTAACTGCCAAAAAATCTAATGTGTTAAAGCTAATATATTAAAAGAGGTATACTTCCAGAAATAGGAAAGTGATAGTTCCTCTGTATACTGCTCTGGTCAAACTGCATACCTGAAATACTGGGTACAATTCTGTGCACTACACTTTAGAAAGTGTAGAAAGTGAAAAATGTCCAGAAGAAGGCTACCAGATAAGTGGAGAATCTGAAATCCTTGCTCTTTAACTAGTGATGTTAAACTGAAACTAAAAACTAGTGATGTTTACCTAAGGGAAGGCATCAGCAAGTCTTTTTAAACCTGTCATACAAAGACAAGAATGAAGCAATCTGTTTTCATCTATCTTAACTTCAAAAACTTGTTAAGAAATAAATACTGCTTAACAACTAGAACTGTCCAAAAGTAGAGTGAGATGTTTTGGAAAATAGTGGGTTCCTCTCATTGAAGATCTTCAAGCAAAAACTAGATGACCATTCCTCAGGTGGGAATTCTTTTCTGTGTATGAGTTGGAATAAATGGCCACCGAGATCCCTTCCAGCTGTGAAGTGAATTCTTTGTTTAGAATATATTAGAAATATTACTATTCTTTTATTCGTATGTAAGACAGATTGGATTTAGAGAACAAGTAAGGCCACTTGTGAGATGTGAATAATGTCCAGAGCTAGGATAAAAGCCAAGAGATAAAAAGAATATAATTAATGTTTCAGTGTTGCCAAGAGGTCAAAGAGAGTGAAGAGTGAGAAAAGTCTTTTGAATTCAAAATTTAGGAAATTATTGGTGAACTTTGAGAAAACCATTTTTAGTAGTTTGGTGGGGATAAAAGCCATATCAGAACATTTAGAGGAGTGAAAGGAAGTTAAGAAAGTACAGCCTAAGACCACTTATTCAAATATGTTCACTGCAGAGATGTAGTGAAAATGGCAATAAAGATTTGTACAGTGGCTCTAGAGGAAACTTTTTTTTCCTTAAAAGGATGCAGAGACTTAAGTATATGGAACCATTAGAGAGGGAGCCATTGAAGATATAAAAGAAAAATGGAATTCTTGATGTGATTAAGAATCACAGCATAGAAGAAGAATAAATGTTAGCCAGAAGAACGACCTCTACCTAAAACAATAGGAGCAAAGAAAGATAATGGTGAACTCATGTAGCTGCCAAATTTACCTTCCTTGTGCATAGATTTCATTATATCCCAATTGTGAATCCCTCCATTAGTTCCTGCACTTCTAGCCTCTCATTCTGTTTCCCTTTACATAGTTTATACTTACACCAGTTTGGAAAACTTGCCAACCTTGGTACATTTTTTATACTTTCCTATCTCTCTGTCTTTGTTCAACATGTTTTCTGTGTGTGAAGTGCCTGTTGAATTCCTACCCTTCTTTAAATTCCTACCCTACCCAACTCAGATTTCACCTCTAGGTGAAATTATTTCCTTGAATCTCATGTAGAACTTTGCTTACATCTGTCATGTACTTCTGAATTTTATACTTTAGTTGCTTGCCGTATGTGTTATAAATGCTTGCCCTATGTGTTATATCCCCTCCAAACTATAAGCTCCCTGAGGGCAAGGGATTGTCTTTATTTAAACTTGATATCTCCTCCAGCACCTAGCACAGTGCTCTACACAGAATAGAAACTTAATTTTGAATTAGCTTGAATTGAAGACAGAAGTTTTGAATGAGAGGAAGGGGAATGAGGGAACTCACACTGCATGGCCTTTATCCTCTCAGTAAAGTAGGAATTGAGGTTATTTTCTGAGAGTATGAGGGATAAGGGTCAGTTTGATATCCAATCCAGCTTCCACATAGCTGCCATATTTGGCTGCATGGTTTTAACCATCTTACTCCCAGTTCAAAAACTTTTGGTTGCTCTTCATTTTCTTTCGAATAAAATACAACTTCTTCTTTGGCATTTAAGGCCCTTCATTCTGACTCCATCCTGTCTTTCTAGGCTGAGTTAACTTACTTGCTGTTTCCTGTAAACTATATTCCATCTTCCATACCTGTGCCTTTTGCCTAGGCTGTGTTTCAAGCCTAGAATGCTCTCCCTCCCTTTGTTTCCCTTTTAAATTTTCTAATGCCCTTGAAGGCATACCTTAAGTAATGCCTCTTCAAAATGGTCTTCCTGATATTGCCTACTTTTTAGTCCTCACCTTTAGTTACTTGGTATTACTTGGTACTCTTGGTACTCTTGGTATTGTATTATCTGTGGACATATATTCCTGGCACAGCATGTTACTTGAGTCGTTGTTTTCTCTAGCATCTTTTTTTTCCTCATATAGCATATAAGAAACTGTTAGGTTAGAATATAAGGTGACTTCACTGTTAGTGAAGAAAAGTTTGTTATAAGAGAATCTTGCGATATTGTCCATCTTTCATTTTCTCACTTCCAGTATCATCCTTAATTGTTCTTGGAATAATCTGTTTTAATTTGGTACCTGCCAGACCTTTTGTGAATTTGTTTTTCCTCTACACTTTTTTTTGTAGCCCTCTGTCATTCTTAGAATCATAGATAATAGATCTAGAAAAGAACCTTAGAGGATAAAACAACAGCAGGCCATATATGTTTTACACCTCACACATGCAGGAAATGGTGAGCTGGGATTTGAACACAGGTGTTCTAACTTAAAATTTGATGTTCTTTTATTATTCTAAACTGACCTTCAGCCACCAACTCTTTCTAGTAGGCAAAATGATTGAGTAGTTATTGGACTGAGGCAGTTTTAGGGTCACTATTATGGCTACTGATTTACATTAGATAAACTTCCTTAGGAAATGAGCTTGTTCTATGTCACTGTTTATTTCCTCTTTTTCAGCATCCATAGCTTGTTTTACTAGGTTATGTTGGTATTCTTTTAACAGTATATTCCAGAATTTTTCTAGGAATCACTCAAATTCATTAGTTTATATATAGCTTGTTTACTCCTTTCTCTTCTTTGAAATTCAGGACCTTTGCCATTTTCTAGTCCTGTGGTACCTCTTATTACTCTTCTTTCAAAAGTCATTGATAACTACAAATTATAATCACGAGTTCTTTTAGCACACTAGGGTGTAGGTTAACTGGATCTGGTGCCTGGAATTCATCAAAGACAGCTAATTGCTTACTTATTATCTTCCAGCTTACCTTGGCTATAAAATCACTTTTAAACACTTTGGTTCTCTCATATGCAGCCCAAGTTCTTCAAATGTGGTTAAATCTTAGTTCTGCCTTAATTCTACAAAACTAAAAGCACAACCCATCTGATGTCACTAACTGATTCTGAAATCTCTAAAGTCCCTAAAGCACAAATCAACCACCAATATTGTGTACAAGAACCATTGATATTTACTGTCTCATTTGGTGGGCACAGGTAGGTGGCACAGTGGATAGAGTACCAGACTTGGAATCAGGAAGACTCATCTTCATGAGTTTCAATCCAGCCTCAGACATGTACTAACTATGTGACCCTGGGCAAGTCACTTAACCCTGTTTGCTTCAGTTTCCTCATCTGTAAAATGAGCTGGAGAAGGAAATGGCAAACTACTCCAGCATCTTTGCCAGGAATATCCCAAATGGGTTACAGAAAGTCTGAAATAACAGAAAAACAAAACCAAATATGGTAAAATTTCAGATATCAGGAACACTCAGTGAAGTAGTTATTCTGGGTAGCTGAGTGTTCTAGACAATTGAAAATGTGTTCATTTTATACCAGAATTTTTGTTTTAGGAGTGGGGTTGGAAGGTAGAAGGATTGAAGAGATATTTTAATCATTTTCCATAGAAATTTCTCTGCAAAGAATACAATAAGCTTTTCCTTGACTTCAGGCTATCCCTATATTGTTATACAAACATCAGTTATTGTAGTATGCTATAAAATGTTGTAAACTCCATTAAGGTGTAAATGAAACAATTTTTCATCTTTCTATTCCTAGTGCCAAGCACAGTACACTAAATATAGAGGGCTCTTAATAAGTGTGTATTGAACTGGATACCCTCATAATATAGGAATTTTGTACAGGTACTTACTTATCTCTGCAAAGAAAGGAGATAGGTACATTTTTTTCATCTCTTCTTGGTTATGTTTGGTTATTGTAACTTTTTGTAAAAACTTACTACGATTTTTCTGTCTGCTTCATTGCTGCTTCTTTTGCTTTACACTTTTGATCTATTCAGAGAGTTTGGAAATGAGTTAATTTCATATAGTATTTCCATATAAAAACCTTGTTAGAATTTTGTCATTTAGAAGTAAATATGCTGCGAGTAAACCCAAGAGGCTTTGCTTTGAGAGGAAAGTGAATAACTTTGGCGCATGAACTGAGAAATTTTTAAGCTGTTCAGAGGTCTTCTTTACTTATTCCCTGGTTCTAGTTGTGTCCTAAATAGTTAAGCTTAAATGTCCATAAACTGGCAAATATCATGAATATTTGTTCTTTTAACATAATATCAGAGTCCATTTACTTAAATGTCATAGATACCTTAAGGTCTTCTCATATACTCATAAATGCTCATGGCATTCCTAAAAATTACTACTTGATTTGACCAATGAAAAATTAACAATTAAATGCAGTTCTAAATAGTAAGCATGATATTTCTCAAATTAGATGTGCCAAATACTTTAAAAACTGGTGGGATTTTAATTTATAGATCCCCTTTCAGAGGTGGTGTGTGTTAGTAAGTAAGTATAGATTATTGTACACAGATTTGTTAGAGATTCTTAAACATACAGTCTTAAAGAACTTTCCATAAAAAATTTGACTGACGTTTTGTCTCTACAACAAGGGTTGGCAGACTTTCAAAACTGTTATGTCAAGATTTTTAAGATTTAAAACCAAGATTTAAACCAGTCAAATTGAGAGTAAGGAGAGGGTTACTCAATAATAATTTACTAGCTAACATTTAATTATAAAGCATTTTAAGGTTTATACAGCACTTTACATATCTCTTTTGACCCTCACAGCAACCCTATAAGTTAGATGCTATTATCTATTTTAGAGATGCTAAAGAGGAGTCTGAATGAGGTTAAGAGTTTTACCTAATGTCTGAGACAGAATTTAAACTCCAGTCTTCTTGTTTGTAAGTCTGACACAGTATCCATGACACAGCTTATATGCTTCAGAGTTGACCTTACACTTAGATCTTCATGTTAAGAAATAAGGGAGCAAGAAAATATTACCTAAATCTTTAAAAACTTTCACTTAGCCTAAAATCCTACCAATTAAAAGTTCGTTTGGGTTGCCCTCTTTTTAAGGGTGTTCCTTTTCAAGAATTAAAGGAAGGTTATCCATCATGAGTATAAATTGTTTTAAACAAATTTCAGTCTTCCAACACATAGTTCAACATACCAAAGAAGGAAAGTTTGGATTTGTGGGGATTCTAAGATAATTTTAGTTCACAAAGCCCTGGGGATATAGGAGATAACACACAAAGGGAGGGAGAAAGGTATGAAAGCAAACTTTGCGGCCTTTGACATTTTACTTAATAATGTTGACAATAGTATACCTTTGAATTTGGTAGGGGTTGACAACAAGAAGTGGTGAGAGGTTAGGGTTCTTGCACACAAGGATTAGTTGCTGACTTGCGCTTTAGAAATTGTAGGGGTCAGATTTTCAAAAATGGTCTACTTCTAAAGTCATAAGCATTGAAAAAATTGTTTTATTGAGTATTACTAGAGTCTTCTGAAGTAGCTTTTATAAGTACCATAGAGTTCTGACCAAAGTTTAATCGTACTTGACATAACTATCTTGTTATGAAGTTTGGTTTTATTTCTTTCAGCGTACCTCATATCAGAACTAGAAGCTGCCAGAATGCTATGTGTGAATTCTCCCCCCAAAAAAGCACAAGAAGGAGGTGGTAGTGAGGTTTTTCAAGAGTTGAAGGGCATATGTATTGCTCTAGGAATGTCCAAACCTCCAGCCAATATAACCATGTTCCAGTTCTTCAGCGGCATAGAAAAAAAAGTAAGATTTTTGTACCAAAATACAATGTGTTAAAGGAAATCTAGTTATTTATTTGTCTGAAATGAATCAATGAATTTTTTCCAGAGAGACTGAATTTTTTTTTTATCTTTTAGTGAATTTTGGGTTCAGATATTAAAAACAAGTTGTTATTTTTGTTGTGGTTCTTATAACATGGATGTTTATGTATTATTTCTTTATCAGAATCAAAATTCACTGATATTCTATTTTGCATAGTGTTTGGTTTATTGGTCATCTTCATTATTTTAAAATACTAAGAATTAGACTTTGAAACATTTTTTTCCCTGCATGCTATAATTTTAAAATTTATAAAGAAAAAAACATACAAAAAATCTTTTTTGTTTAGTAGAATGTTAATATTTAACATTTCTCACTTCAGTCACTGTTACGTCTTACATGTTTTATTTATAAATAAGGTTTTTCAGATAATAACAACCTGGTCTAATAATATCACAAAACATTTGTATTAATTTATGGAACAGAAGAAAATAAAGACTGGTCTTACACTTTTTCTCCTTACTCTTTTCTTAATGTACTACTTGTAGTCTGCAAATTAAGTATAAATAAAAGTACAATAAGGAGTGCCATAATAAAGTAATGCAGGAGTGGCTCCCAGTATAACTATGAGCCCTAATTTATCCATGTTACATATTATATACATATTCTCTGGTAATTGTGCAGGGAAATAGATAGTGGGACAAGAGCCAGGGTAACCAGCTTTCTGGTTCCCCCCATTCCCACCTCCCTTAGGGACCTTCAGTGATCGTTAGTTTAATTGTGACTATCTTTCTGTTATCAGGATCTTTTATTGTAAGGACATCTGAAGAAGCTTTTTGAAGGTGGGGAAAATCTGTAACTCATTTTATTTATTTACTTATTTCAGTTAAAGGAAACATTAGCAAAAGTTCCTCCTAATCATGTGGGAAAGCCTTTGTTGAAGAAAACAATGGGACCAGCTCACTGGGTATGTAGGGAACAATTTAGAATCGATTTGTAGACCTGAGGAATTTCGTGTTTTTGACATTAGAAATCATGCTTTTTGAACTTTTTTCTTAAAGTATCTGTTTTAATGAGTACTGCATCTAAATCTAGCCTAAAGATATTTTTTCTTTTGTAAAAGTATTTTCCCTGAGCTTTTCAGTTATTTTAGCATTAAAAATAGATGTTTAATAATAGGCAAACTAAACATTAAAACTTTGTGTAAATTTAAATTGCCTAGGCTCCCTAATATTAAGAGTTAAAATTTGAGGTAATTTTAAAATGTTTTATAAGCGTCAATTTAGTGTAAGAAATTTTAAATCACAATAGGTTGTTTTACCTGTTGTTTTTTTAAGACAGTACTTACAAATTACTAAGAAGTATAAAAATCTAATTTTATTTCTGTTGTTTGAAGTTTAATGTTCTCATTCTTCAATCTCTTTCATCACTCTGAGAGACAGTATGGTGTAATAGCAAGAGCAGCATGTTTGAGGTTAGTGTAATAGCTACCATCTGTATCTCTCTGGACAAGTTACCTAGCAGTGCTTGATACCCACCAATTCTCAAGGTTTGGGGAGGATAGCTGTCCCCATAAATTGCTATATAAATGTAAACTATCTTTATCTTGTACTTTGAATTTAACTAGAAATGTAATCATAATGTAATTTGTTAGGATTTAAAATATCTCAGTTGATCTATTACAAGGAGAAAATCAAAACAATTAACATCTAAGTTGAGCATTTCAACTGATAGTGACTTTTTTTCCTAGGAAAAAATAGAAGCAGTTAACCAAGCCATAACCAATGAATATGAAGTTCGAAGAAAGCTTTTAGTGAAACGTCTGGATGTCACCGTACAGTCATTTGGCTGGTCAGACAGAGCTAAGGTATATATGACACTATAAAAGAACAAAGTATTAAAAGACATGACCTCTAAGTATGGTAGCCAGTTTCTTTACATTATTATTATTTCTCTTCAAAATAGATATTTCCAGGTCAGTTGTGGAACTATTCAGAGTAGGGAAGATGAAGCAATGGAAGTTTCTTTGAAACTATTTAAGTTTAAATTTTTATTTGATTTAATAATCACTATTTAAAATGTTAGTCATGTCCTTTTATTTGTAAAGAAGATAATCTGGTGGAATTTAGGGGTTTTCTTCCTCCAAACCTTGAACTGGGAATGCATTATTTATTCATACTTGAATTTTTCCAAGTGTATATTCTCTTAACTCTTGCCAATACATTAATTAGTTTTCCTTTCTGAAAGTAAACCAGCCTACTAAGAAGCAGGGATTATAATTATCTTACTATTAGGTTATTTTTATTTAAATATGTAAAGCCTTCACATAATGACATTTAACTAGTTGTTCAAATGTTTTATGCCTGGATATGTATAGGATCATAATATTTTAGATCTTGAAGAGAACTTGGAGATTATCTAGTCCAGTGCCTTTGTCTTACAGATAAAGAAACCAAAGACTAAAAAAGTTAAATGACTTATCCAAGGATAGGAAATTAAGTTAAGGCTTGTCACTTAACAGAGCAAATCATTTAACCCTGTTTGCCTCAGTTTCCTTATCTCTGAAATAAACTAGAGAAGGAAATAACAATCCACTCCAGTATCTTTGCCAAGAAAACCCCAAATGGGCTCACAAAGAGTCTGACACAACTGAACAACACTTAATCTGGGCCCAGCATTATGCTATGCTAAAGGGACTTTCAAAGAAATATAAGATCATAGCCTCAGAGTCCAATTCCATCTATTGAAAAATGTAGTAGCAGGCATATTAAAATCTTATATGCTTTTATAAAGATAGTATGATCTTCATAAAGTAGAGTATTATCACAATGATCAGACCTATGACAACCTTCAGCTTTTAACTAGTAGTGAAAGTCTTTATTCCCATTAATCTATTGTCTTTTACTCAAACCGTTGGTTGACTCTTAGTACTTAATGCAAACCTTAAAGCATTATGTAAATATCAATTATTATTATTATTATCTGACTTGAATCTTTTATCAAAATTAGTTATCTGGTGTCCCAGTCCATTGGTGATTGGAAGAAGTAAACTAGAAGTGGGGTAGGTGCTTTTGTAAGAGGCCCAAATGACAATAATGGCCTTAAGAGGAAATTGAAAACACAAAGATAGACAAAAAAATGATATTGTTTTGCATAAAATAATGAATGTTCGTTGTGATGAGCCTGAGTCAAGAAAAGATTAAATTGTACTAAATCTGGTTTTTTAAAAACAAAGACATATAATGAATGTTTGGGGGGAAAAACTTCATGAAAAAGAATTGAAAATACAAAATTTGCTGCTAGAAGGCATACATAGATCTTGGTTATCTAGAAAAGTAACAGGTGTGAAATCTTTATGCAATAATCATTGGTAAGTGAAGTTTTATATTAGGAATCAGTAGTATGTAATTAAATATTTTAAGGGTATTTGAAGAAATTTGTTCTTAAATTGAGTAGTCTGGACCTGGATCAGATCTTGAACTTTTTCGTATTCTAAAATACTCAGCCCAGTGCTAGGCCCATAGCTGGTGATAAATAATACTTTCTGTTTAATTGTTCCACTGTGTACCAACATTGTATGAAAACTTACCCTTCCCGTAAATGTGATATCATTAATGTGTATAAGTCCTTCAGCAGTGGAGATCATAGCCCCTTTGTGCCTTCAGAGGTAATCTTCATGAATTGCTGTGGGTGAAAAAATTAATTATTTTCTCCCAAGTTTTGGTATTGAACTTGTCTAAATTTAACTAGACTGGTCCTTGCATCCAAAGAAATGAGGCTTTTGATATCTGTGATATATCACTGGTATAGGTTTCAAGAATCCAGGCCCTTCTTCCCACCACAATGAGACATCACAGTATGCCCAACATTTCATCTTCAGCCCTAGACCTAACTAACCATATTTTTTGATTTAACAACAAGTCATACCAGGACATGGTTACTTCATTTCCTACCTAGCCATATGCTTAAGAATTTGTGACAAAAATGAATGAGTAGTTTCAAGTGTAGTTTTGCACTTTTACATATTCTATGTGTAGAATGTGCTTCAGTGCTTTGAAATATCTTCTGAGAAATCCATCAGAGAAGGAATTAAAAAACACAATGCACATAAAATCTTTGAGGGCTCACATGCATGTGTCATGTTAAACAGATTGTGAAATAAGAACTGGTAAAATTAACCTGGGGATGAGAAAAGCTTTTGCCCTGCTATTTCAACTCTTTCTCTGGGATAAATTCAGCTAAAAACCCACTTTCTACAAGAAGTCTTTCCTAATCCCTTTTAATTCTGGTGTCTTCCCTCTGTTAATTATTCCCTCTTTATCCTGTATACAACTAATTTTTCTGTATTTTTTTTGTCTCCCCCTTTAGATTTGTGAGCTCCTTGAGGGCAAGGACTGCTCTTTTCTTAATTCTTAGCGTTTAGCACAGTGCCTGGCACTTAGTAAATGTTTACTGTTGGTCATCAAGAGGTTGGTGGAATGGTAGGAACCTTTGTGATAGAATCTCAGATTAGTACTTTAGTGATTCTTTCTATAATCTGAAAGTGTAGTTTGGGACTACACTTCTTCCCTATACTGAAAGAAAAGCTTAACATTCCTCATTTATTATTTCATGCAAATCAGTGGAGTTGCATACTTGGATGGTAGTGTGATTTGTTATTAAATCAAGAGAAAATGGTTAGGTCTAGGGCTGAAGATGAAGCATCAGGCAGTACTTCAGTGATTTGCTCAAGTTTAATGTATTAGTTTGGAAAAGAAAAGTTGTTTACATTTTAAAATTAGACTGTAAGAAGAGCTTTATTGGTAAAATGGGCCTTTTATTGTTATTAATTATTATTTTAAGGTAAGAATTCATGACAACACACACACACACACACTCATACACATATAAAAGATACTTTGTCCAGTAAGTACTGTATAGGTGTGAGTTACTGTTAGCAACAGTGAAGGCCCTTGTGTGGTCCCTTCTAAAATTATCTGCTACTTCACAGAAACGTAAAGATGAGAGAAAAAGAAAATTGTTTGGGATTGTATCTGAATCCACATATTATATGTATGTGTACATTATCATAGCTTAATGGGAACAGCTTACTAAGAAGATTTAATAAACCTGGTTCATGACCATGCCAGCATATTAATGCCAGCAGGGGGCAGAAAACACAAGTAGTTGTTATAAAAGACAAAAGCTCTGGGAAAACGGGTCAAGTCATACAAAAACTCAATTGTCTTTTATTCCCTAAAATTTGACTTCTTAATATCATATGGACTCCCAGCCTAGTTACTGGCCTGCCAGATCATTTCAGCCTTTGTATCTCCACATACATATATTTACAATCTGGCCTTTCATTTTTGTAGGGGATTTTTTTGTTTTCATTTTTTTGTTTTGCAGTAGCTCTCCTTCCAAATGGTACCTGCCTTCTCAATTTTAATTGATTGCCTTTACTCCTGCCAAGGAGATGTCTTATTGCTGGTTCATGTTAGCTTTCTCATAACATAAGCTAACACTAGATATTATCTGACTCCAGAAACACATTGCCTACAATTGCAATGGCAAATCTGCTTTCCAAAATTTAAGCTCCAATATTTCTTCTTCAGCAACTGGAGTCATGTTATTTTTTGTCTCATAGCTCTGGCAAAGTGTTTATGAGACTTTTACTTAACTAGGCAAGTCTTTAGAGAAGTGGCCCCTGCCCTGGATAGCACCTGAAATTCCTTATATTCCTGTCAGGCCAACTAAGAACTTTGCAGGATTCTTTTCCAAAAGAATTTCTTTGTGGATCTCCATCTTTACCAGAAATTTCCCACAGAGTTGACTAAGGTTTTATTTTATGGCTCTGTGTCTAATAGATCAATCAGTCTGGTCTCTGGACAATTTGGAAAAGTGAGTTCCTTCAAGAACTTGGAGAGAAGTTTGATTCTCCTTTCATTTTGCAAATTGCATTTTTAACTTATTTTCTGCACCAAGACTGAGTCCTGATATCAGGAATCATTATAGACTTTGTGATCCCCTTCTGTACCTTTTGTCAGAACATGCCCTATTCTAGAGGATCAAGTTTTGGAGGTCTTAGCTGTGACTTTCTAGAATTAATTATCCTCAGTGAATATAGCCACCAGACTGCACATATATTTATCAGTGTGTGTACACTTAATTCTATATTCAGTGATGGTGTGGCAGTCTCTCCATACTCTTCCATCCCAACTTCTAAAAACTAATTGCTCAATTGGAGCATGCTTTCTAGATCCAGTGAGATCTGTATGAGTATTAGGCCTTATCATTTGAGCATCCTGGCAGTTTTTCAAAGGTTAACAGATTCAGTATTTCAAGAGTTACTAGATGAGTTGGTTGGTGATTTATCTCTGTATTATCCTCTCGGCTTTTACAAGTCCTGCCTACCGTATCAGATCGGTCCAAGTCATCTTCTACTCCCTCCGCCAGGACTAACTCTTTGCCAAGTTGAAGAAATGCTAACTTGAGAGGGTAGAATTTTGCAGCATAGAATATGTCATAAGTGCTACTCTCCCCCACCTCTGCCAATACACACACCCTCTCAAAAGACCTCCAGTATTTTCTTGGTTTCAAAAGGTTATCTCTTGGTAATGCCTGTTATTTATTGCTGAAATGCCCACCAAACCTTTACAGCAAACACTAGATTTGGCAGGCAAATTTAGTGTTCTGAAAAGTTGGTTTACCTTAGCTCCGATCTTTAAATATCAGATATGCAGTAACAATAGCCCATTGTGGAGATCTCTTGCTATATTGCTCTTCATGACCCACACGTGTGCAGTCGTCTTTGTTATCTGGTGCAGAAAAGTGTTAATAAACATAAATTTAATAAATGTCATAATTATTAAATTGTTAGGCCTTGAGTAAACAAAAGAAAATAAGATAATCATTGTTCCTAAGGAGTTTATGGTTTGATGGGAAGATATAATTCATATAAGGAAATGGTGGCCAGAGAAGGAAGTTTTGATCTAGGTAATCATATGCATTATGAATGGAACCATAGGATAGTATATTGTCATACCCTTTTAAGTGGCAATAATAAATCATTTTAATTACTGTTTCCCAGAGCAAGCGGTGCAAAGTGGGGAAGATTGGGGGGCGGGGTGCAAGGCAGAGGTACAAAGATTCCAGTGGAGTAGGCCTTGGTGTCCTGTGGATGGCCAGTTGGGATGTCACACACGGTTTGGAGCTACCCATATATAGTGAATTAGGTGAGTTTTCATTCATCCACTGACCAGTCTAGGTAATTCAATGCCAGAGCAGAGTGCTAAAGCTGAGTGGACTAAAGAATTATGTAGCTTGAGAGAAGGAGCTGTGTATAATCAGAACTGGTTTTTAGGTTTGGGAGGATATGACTAAGGGAATGCATTGCCCCTTTATTGTCCACAGTGACAGTAAAGAGTGAATGGCATGTTATCTCTAGTAGTACCTAGTAGGATGGCAGAGGTAAATTCCCCAAAAGAAGTCTTGGGCGCCAGCAGCATACAGTGACCTGGCTTTGACAGAAGCTTTCCACTATTGCCACTTCACTCACTAATCTTTGACATCTAGCAGCCATTATGGAGGCAGAAATGCTATCTAGGTAGTCCTGGAGAAGTGAATGAATAAGGATGAGGTGTGATGGACATTATTCATAAGTGCACTGGTATCCAGTCAGAAATGCAAGGAGTAGAAATAGACCAAAGTTTAAGGGAATCAGGTTGAATCGGGCATTAATGCCGTCCATGAGACTCCTTGTATTTTTGGCTTCCTAATATCAGGTGAGAGGTAACGTGGTATAATAGAGTATTGGACATGGACTCAGACCTGGGTAGAAATTCTGCCTAAGATACTCATTTATTGTCTGTATGACTGATGGCAAATCACTTAGCCCTTCTTGACTTTTTTTCTTATTTTTAAAATGGGGGTAATAATCATTTCATTTTCCTCATAGGACTTTTTTAACACTTCATTGAAAAAAGTGTATGTAAAGTTCTTTGCGAACATTAAAGCACTATATCAGTTATTGTTAGGTTACCTCAGACCTGTATCACTGACCTAGAACTTGTCTTCTTACTCATCGTAGTTCTTGGATTTTGGTGTTCTGACACCCTCCCTAGATTTTTGGTTTATATTTGTCCTCCTAATTCAGACTATACCCTCTCATTCCCAGAAAAGTATTGCCCCTCCCTCTTTTTTCCCAACGTAACTTTGGGAAAGTCACTTACCCTTTATGAGTTCTGCTTTTCTCATCTATGAAGTGACATCCAGCTAGATGACCTCTGAGAATCATTCTAGCTCAGATCTTCTGTTATTCTGTGCTGTTCCTTCAGTTGCCTACCAACCTTGCCCTTAAGAAGTTGTTCATAATTTAATATTCTTGTGGTTTTTTGACATGTGTAACTTGTTTTTAATCATGAGGTTCTTTAGTACATCTATTATTTTGAAAACAAGCTTGTCTTTTTCTTTTCTTTCAACAGAGTCAAACAGAAAAATTAGCAAAGGTCTACCAACCAAAACGTACGCTCTTATCTGCTAAAAGTACTATTTCTGTTGCTCATCTGTTGGCTGCTCGGCAGGATCTTTCAAAGATTTTAAGGACAAGCAGTGGATCTATTAGAGAAAAAACTGCCTGTGCCATCAATAAGGTAAGGTATTTGTGATAGATAGGTTTGTCTCAAAATAAGTTATTAACATAAAGTATATTTTTTGTCAATAGTTTCTCACCTAAAATATGTTGTAAAAATGATAATTACGTGATTCCTATTTTTAATTGACAACTTGTAAAATGTGGAAATCAATAGTTTTTTGTATTTTGAAAATACTTGACAATTTTATTGCTTTTTATGGCCTTGTTGTAAAAAATATATCTTGAAGGATTTGATGGATCACATTCCACTCACAAATAAGATGCTACCATAAGTCATTTCAAATTCCCATTATAATAGCTTCCTTTCTAAAATTATCTTATACATGTATATATCTGTGAGTTCATTTATGTATCAGTGTTGCAGATCACAACTCTTCCTCATATTCTTACCCTATGCGATTTTCATCAATGTCCTCCCTTAATTCTTAATGAAGAGTTTGTGAATGTAATAGATGCTTTCCTCTGCTCTTTTAACATGATGTGGATACCAGTGCAGCACTTGAACTGTCCATCCGTTATCCCTCACTCTGAGGTGGGATTGGCCCACCTCCTTTTCCAGTTATACATTTTCTGAGCAATATCTTTATTTGCCATGACTTACACATAATTGATCTCTCATAATTCTACTGCCTGGAGCATGGAGTAGTTGTTTCTCCTTTGTTTTCAAAGAGGACCATGACATCAGAGAAATGATGACATAACTTGTACTTGACCTTATTTTGAGTGAGGGAGGGCTGTGCTAGGTCACCAGCCTCACTTTCTCCTCCTGAGCCATCTGGGTTGTGACCAGATATTCATCAGGATGACTGGAGATGGCCCAGGATGCAGTAGGAGACCTTATCCTTTTAGGCTAAGGCCTTTTCAGGTACTCACTTAAAGGGAGGTAATGTCCATTCAGTAAATAGTCCTCTTTAAGAAGTTGTGAGGAGATGGCCCCTTAAAATAGAAAAGAAAAAATAAATCAAACTGGGAGGGGCAGGTGGCTCAGGATCCTCAGGGTTGTTGTTTCAGAGAGAAACAATTACTGTTGACATTAGTGCTAAGCACGGAGTGTCACAGAAACAGCTATTGAGTGGAGCCTGGGTAGGGACCCATTATTGTTCATCCTATGGGCTTCAGAGTGTACTGGGTATAAGGTTTTAGGAAGGGAAAGACAAGAAAGAAATCTAGCCAGTAAACTCCAAGTTAACTGGGCAGCTTCTGGCCATCAAAATTTACCTTCTTTTGGAGAGGAGAAAGAAGGGGAGAGGAAGAGGTTGAGAGTGAGGATGAGTTGAGGGTTCTGAGGCTCCTGCCCCTCCCAGCTTGATTTGTTGATTTATTTATTCTTTTCTATTTAAAGGGGTCATCCCCTGACTTCTTCTTAGAAGAGGCCTGTTCACTGAATTGGCATTACCTTACCTTACTTTAAGCTTTAAAAGGAACATTGGATTTGAAATAAGAAAAACATAGTTGGTAATCACAGTTCTGATACTTAATAGTCTGTATGGTCATAGGCAAATCATTTAACTTCTTTGGCCTCAATTTCCTTATGTATAAACTGGTGTAGAAAGTATATTAGATGGGCTTCTAAGGTATCTGCTAGCTCTAAATTTGTAACTCTGTTATCTAATTTTTCCTACCATACATTTTTTTTTTATCTGAGGCATTTAGAATTTTAATTCTCTAGAGATTATGGTGGTCCATGATTTTTAGCAACCTAACATCACTGGAAGAATATTGGTTTTTAAAAGATGACTTTTGTTTCAGGGAACATCTTGGATTCATTGAAAGTGATGCACAGTTTCCTAGTTGCAATCTGCCCTATTCTCTTCCTCCTGTTTAATTATGGATCTTGTTCACATTTGCTCAATATACATGTACTGATACAGTGACTTTTTTCTAGGATCATATGTATCAAACAGTAATTGAACCCTGGTCTTCCTGGTTGTAAGACCAATTCTCTTCCACTCTGTCTCCAAAAAATATTCTTTATCCATTTAGTTTCTACTGTATAGACTATTGAGCCAGTTTTTTTCTTTGTATGTAAGAAAGTTTATAAGCAATCTTATTTGAAAAAAAAAATTAGCATTTATCTCATCCAAGAAAATTTAAGGGAATTTTTATTCATCAGATACTTAAAAAGGCTGTGGGCCACCCTTCTTCATCCCATTATGGTCAACAAACTAGTTTTCCATCATGATGGTAAATTAAACAACTGGCTCCTTCCCCACCCCTCCTCTGCCTTACTCTATGAGTTGTGATAGGGTTGTTTTAGAACTCAGTTATTCATTCTGCTCATGAAATAGGAAATCCATCATGGTGTAGTGAACAGAGCACTGGACTTTGTGTTAGGCAAACCTGTTTGACCTTGAGCAAGTCACCTACCTTTCTCAATTTATGTTTCCTTATCTATAAAATTGTGGCAATGATAATTGCACCTACATCAAAGTGTTACTGCAAGTGTCAAAGAAGATACATACAAACACTTTGCTGGCCTTAAAGTACTATATATGTAATCTGTCATAATGGTGAATTTCATTATCAAGAATTTAGGAGGTAGCATTGTGAAGATAACCATGAAAGTGTAAATTGATCATTTTTCTTAATGATTTTTTCTTTTGTGATCTTTTTCTTTTCTGTTTGTGAAATAAAATAGTTTACAGTAATGTTTCATTTTTAGGTATTGATGGGCAGGGTACCTGACAGAGGTGGTAGACCCAATGAAATTGAACCTCCACCCCCAGAGATGCCACCTTGGCAAAAAAGACAGGATGGACCTCAACAGCAAACAGGAGGCAGAGGAGGAGGACGAGGCGGTTATGAACAATCATATGGAGGACGAGGAGGTCATGAACATTCATACAGAGGACGGGGAGGTCATGAACAGTCATATGGCGGACAAGGAGGTCATGAACAGTCATATGGAGGACGAGGAGGTCACGAACAGTCATATGGAGGACGAGGAGGTCACGAACAGTCATATGGAGGACGAGGAGGTCACGAACAAGGAGGAGGAAGAGGTGGACGTGGTAGTTATGACCATGGAGGTCGAGGGGGTGGAAGAGGAAATAAACATCAAGGAGGCTGGACAGATGGAGGGAGTGGAGGAGGAAGTGGTTATCAAGATGGTGGTTATCGAGATTCAGGTTTCCAAGGAGGTGGCTACCATGGTGGCAGTGGTGGCTACCAAGGAGGTGGTTATGCTGGCTTCCAGTCATCTTCATATACAGGAAGTGGATATCAGGGTGGTGGATACCAACAGGACAATAGATACCAAGATGGTGGTGGGCATCATGGTGAACGAGGTGGTGGTGGTGGTCGAGGAGGGAGGGGTGGTCGAGGAGGCAGAGGTCGTGGAGGTCAAGGTGGAGGCTGGGGAGGAAGAGGGGGCCAGAATTATAATCAGGGAGGTCAATTTGAGCAACATTTCCAGCATGGAGGTTATCAATATAATCATTCTGGATTTGGACAGGGAAGACAGTATTCTAGTTGAGGCTACTAAAGATTACATTTCAGCAGAGCTCAAGTAATAGAAACTTCATTTTAGAGGCCTGGTAAATATCTAGTTGAACTAATATGTGACTACATATGGGCAGAAATTCCTGCTTTAAACACAAAATTAGAGGTTGATATGTAATTCTGGTTTTTTTAATGGATTTAGTTAATGCTCTTCATGTGAGAAATGCATACTTTTCACAAAAATTAACCAAAAAAACACATAAATAGCCATATAGGTTTATTGATTAGACTAATGTCAGAGTCAGAACATGCACAATGTTTTGAAGAAATTACTTGGAAAGTGCCAGCAATGGCTTCAATCTGCATTTCTAAGAATAAGCATTCTTCTAGATTCTTTATAGATTTTTTCACTGGGAAACCCTCCCTCTTTATATTAATAATTTCTTTTTACATATTTTGCTTATCTGTTCTGGTACATATCTTCCAAGTACAGTTCTGCTCTTAATAATTGGCCTTCCATATTCAGAGTGAAGTTATAAAACATTTGCTTCACTGTTGATAGGTATGGTTTCTGTTATATGAGCTCTTCTGCATATAGCACATTCAGTAGCCTTATCTTCTGTTAATTAAAAACTACCATTTGCTCAACTCGAAAGACCTTGAACATGGCCAAAATCTGCAAAGATTATTAAATCAAGCTAAGTTGTGAACTTCTAGTGTGTAGGCATATAGTTAAGTATAGCAATTCAAACTGACCTGCATCCATCCAAAACACTTTCTTCCTACAACCTTATTTTACTTGAAGTTAACTAGAAGGATCAGCAAACTGAAATCTGTCTTACGCACGAGTTAACACCACTGGCTCAGCAAATACAAGATAGTTTGTTTTGGGCAGGTGCCTTTTTCTTTTGTTTTTGTTTTTGTTTTTTTTTGTAATTGAAGAAATGCACTACCAAGTAGGAAGATGGATGTTGCCTAGTGGAGGAGGCCCTTTATTATTGCTGCAGAAACAAAAGCCTGGCTGAGTTGATGTTTTACATTATTCTTTACTGAAATCCACATGATGCTTCTTGCTGGGTTTTTGTGTACATAAACATTGTCAAGCTGTGAAAGAAAATGGCTGAAGGTGTGCTTTGTATGAAAGGTGAGCAATAAAGTATCCGTGTGTTCTCTGTTTCGTTTGAGCTTTATTTGAGTGGTTAATTGTAATTAGTGGGTTATTTTGAAATAGTTACTGAAAAAACTCGAGATGCTGATATCCTGCGCAAGAGTACAGTACGTAAGTATCCTGTGTGTTTCCTTTAGTTATAATAGTTGAAAGGTATATAGCTCTCTGAGGTTTGCAAAGCAGTTTACATAGATTATTTGAGTCTTACAACAACCCTGGGAAATAGATACTATAGATGTTCTTTTCCCCATTTTACAGATGAGAAAACCAAGGCCAAAGTAGCTTTCCCACACTCACACAGTTAGTAAGTGACAGAGTGGGGATTTTCACTCGTCTGTCTCTCATTCTATCTACTCTGCCAAGCTGCCTACATTATAAATGATTTAAAGTAGTTCATTTGAAGATAATTAGTTATCAGAAGCTTCAAATGAGAGTTGTTAACTCTTAAGTTTAGCTTTTAAAGTAATTCCATTTGATTGACTGAACCATGTTTGCCACCATTGTTTAAAAACACCAATACAAATTCTAACCCCTTTTTACTTTTATTACACAGGCTTTATAAGGTATAGTGAAAAGTATGCATCACCTCGTTTCCAACTTTTTGTTGATGACCTGTTCCAATGTAGCTAGGCTGCCATGTACAATAAATGTCCAATTCTTTTTTGAGCCTATATCTAATACCTTTCCTAGGACTTTCTAAAGTAGAATAATCTAATAACTGCTTTGTGACCACTGGGTGTAGCTATTGACACATATGTCAAGCAAAGGTAATTATAATTATTTTAAGTATTTTTGTGTTTTCTCCAAAGACTTGCTATTTTCAAGTGGTCATGACTTGAAATTATGCAGATGTATGACTTGTGAAAAGATAACTTGACTTTAAGCCCTATATTGAGCCTCCATTTTTGGTCTGTTAATATTTTTTCATTAAATTCTTAAAATTGTATTTACAGTTGAAAGTTTTACATTAGATGTAAAACTTTATTTTAGTGCACTTACAAATGACTGCAGTACTCAACTAGGTTTGTAGTTTTCTTCTCTCAGATTCTGCAACATAAAGTGTTTTTCTAGCAAGTAACGTTTTTAAAGGATGATGTATCTTCTTACCTAGTTTTATGGATAAGTAAGAAACTAATATAGGTACACTGTGTGTTACAAATGTGGACAACATTTGAGAAGAAAAATGATCAAGATTTTTATTTAATGGATTGAAAAATTTACATCTACAGCTCACATTTTTCAACAGAAAATGTATTGTGTTCCTGCCATTTTCTGCCTTTTTTTAATAGTTCCAGTTCTCTAAAAGTAGTAACAATTTTCAGCCTATTCAAGAACTTACTTTCTTGTCAATTTTTTTAACATTATAGAGTACACATATTAGTATTAAGGAATTGTCTGAAGAGCTTTACATTGTAGTAAATAACATTTTCGGAAAAAATACTCATGAGGAAACTAGAAGCACGTATTTCCTAGTAGAAAGTCTCTGAAATGTAAAACGTTAAATTTTTTTCTCTTGAATGAGACCAGGACAAGCTGAACTTTTTTGTTGTTTCTTTTTTTCTACTAAGACCAATGATTAAAACAGGATGCTAACATTTTATATGAAAATTATTTAAGAGCTAAGTCTGCTTGCTTTCTCATATCTTATAGCCAGTCTAAAGTATTGACAGTACTTTGGCACAATACTGGGCACATAAGTAGTAAATACTTAATAAAAAACCTGTTGAGTGATTGATGTAAGCTAATTCTAAGCAGAGATAATAAAGTTCAGCAGTTCCCATGTTGTTTCAGCTCCATGTGGTTTCAGTGATGTCATAAGTTTCATCTCATCTGCATATTAGAAAAATTATTTGTACATTTTGATAACTAGTTTTTAGCATTTTTTAAGCAGAATATGGGGAAAGTATGTGTTCACACATCAGGGTAGAGTAGTACATTTGTTTAAAGGTATCCTCTATTAAGTATGGATCTAACTGTTTAGAACCAGGGGATGGGAACCTGTGGCCTCAAAGCTACATATGACCCTCTTGGTCCTTAAGTGCAGCCCTTTGACTGAATCTAAATTTCACAGAAGAAAAGGGATTTGTTCTTCTGTGAAGTTTGGATTGAGTCAAAGGGCTGCACTTAAGGACCTAGAGAGCCACATATGGCCTCATGGCTGCAGGTTCCCCACCCCTGGTTTAGAGGTTCTGAACATATGTCTGAGAAGGATGAATGGCTAAAATGATTTATTATATCATCTGTTAAAATATCTTAATAGCAAGACTCCTATCTTGGAGAGGGAGAAAAAGCTACTTTTTTGGTTTTTGCTCCAAGGAATTTTCTTGAAAATATGACACTTTACAAAATTAGACGTTCTTCTTATGATATGTGAAGTTGCATATTTAAAAAAAATCTTAAGCAAAATAGTGAAACACAGATGCTACATCCATCTGTCTTCAGGAAAAAGTATAGAAAAAAGAATAGAGGAAAATACTAAGGTTGTACACTGAAGTCCATTAAAATTTTATGGGAAGGAATTGTTGTCCTTTGAAAATTTATATCTGCAGAAGCTGAATTGAAAGACTATCTTGTCTAATCTATACTTAGAAACAAAGTTTTTCAAGAAAGTACTAATTGAGGATTTTAAAGAACCCTGAAATGTGAGTATACTAGCTGCCAATGTGTTTTATTTTCAACTATATTTAGATTCTGAAGCCAGTATTTCATTGTCACTTTTGATTTTTAGCATCATTGCTTCTTAATCAGATAATCTTCTAATACAAGTAAAATAGACAAAAAAGTGAAAAGACTTTTGAAGTATTTTGTCATGTGCTATACATTTCTTGGATATAGCATCCACAAGGCAGAACTTTCTGCTGCATTTGAAAGAATTGTTTTTGAATGTCACAGAAAAGAAGCATCTTCAAATGTTTTGCATAGAAATTCGGTTTTCTCCAGATAACTTCTACAAGCTGGTGGCAAGGACTTTACATGACACAAGTCTTCTGTTCTGCTTTGGATACAATTAGTATATATTTGGAACTGCATTGTCAGAAAGTCAGATTGGCTGTTTCCCATATCTGACATGTATTACCTCCTCAATTTCTTCCCTTCAAACCTAGTCCAGAGGTCGGGAACCTCCAGGCTCAAGGCCACATTTGGCCTTCTAGGTCCTTGAGGTGTAGCCTTTTGACTGAGTCCAAGTTTTACAGATCAAACTCTTTTATTAAGGGAATGTGTTCTGTGAAGTTTGGATTCAGTCAAAGAGCCACACTTTACAACCTGGAGGGTCACATGTGGCCTTGAGGCCACAGGTTCCCCACCCTTGACTTGGTTTTATCTTGCATGGTGGCTTGGATTATATGTGTTAGAGTAGAAAAAGTTATATTAATTTCTAAACCAGCAGTTTGGGAAAACTTGTGAAGGTAAAAAAATAAAGAAGTAGTTCAAAATAAAATCTCATACATTAACAGAGCTTATAAAAGTTTGCATGAACTTGTGCCATTTTCTTAAAAAAGAATGATGGGATCAGGTTACCCTTACTGTAAGATTGTATGGTTCTATTTTTCCTCCTTCCCTAAATGTTTAAAAAAAGATAAAAATCTAAAAAGACTGTAGCTTCAAAATTTTAATAACGTTTACTTCTCTTACGTGCTCAGGATCATGCTTTTAGCATGCATTTTATGAGTATCAGTAGATGGCAGAACATGTTAAAAACATTGTGGAAAATTTGAATTTTAGCACCTTCAGAAGCCCAGTTCCTCTGCAAACATTTCAGTCCAGCTCTAAAAATGCACCAAAAGGAGTAATGATAAAACCAAGGAGAATTAGCTATAAACTCCATCCAATCCAAAACTAAAACCAAAGAAAAAAAAAAGATTTAGGAATCCTATGAAAGTACAGGGTAGACATAATCCAAAGAAGGTAGAAGGCAAACTACAAAGTAGCCTAGTCCCACAGCGGGAGACAGGGCCAGACGAATATCCCTCATGAGGATAACTGTTCCCCTTCTGTGGCAGGAGATAAGGTCATACTACTCTCTAGCACTGAGAAGTCTAGGGGACCCTTCTTTTGCAGCAAGAGATAGGGCTAGATCAATGTCAAAGTAGCCTGTGCTGAACCCAGCATATTTAGACCTTACCACAGAGACAAAGCTATACAATTTCTGAGCCTATATTTAGCCACCAAACTCAAGATCAAGCAGGTCCTACCCAAGGCATCTAGGTGTATTGGAGTAGAGTTTGACCCAAACACATGCCCCTAATCCTGAAATTGAGGATGGAAATAGGAATAAATCTAATAAGTATGAAGAAATGACCAAACACAACACATACCTTAAGACTGGAAAGGGCCCAAAGGGTAAACCCATAAATAGAGGTAACTCTACAGCAAATCTAAGAGCCTCTAAGAAAGTATGACCTGTCAAGGGCTATAAGAGTGCCTGGAAGATAGGAAATAAAATACAAAACGAAAGAGCAAGGAGAGAAAGGTGGGAATTAACACTTTAAAAGAGACAGTGGTAACTCTTAGCCAAGATTTGAACTTCCTAAAATTTAAAATGGATCAAACAACATGAAATATTAAAACATCAAAAGATTTTTTAATGTATTAAAAAGAACTTACCTAGAAAACAGGTTAAGGGTAATCAAAGAATCATCAGACTACCTAAAAATGACCAAAAAGAAAAATCTCAAGAACTCTGTTTCAAGAAGTCATAAATAAAAGCTGCTAATGTTAATGTCTCTTAGGGTCACATAGCTAACTGAAAATAGAATCCGGTAGTTATTCCCTTATAGAAAGCTTAAAATGAAAATTCCCAAGAATATCATAACCTAAATCCACAGCTTCAAGTTAAAAAGAAAAAATATTTCAAACAGCCAAAAAGAAAGTTTAGGGAGCCACAGAAAGAGTTGCACAAGACTTGTTTAGCTTTCATACACCCCCCTTCTCCAACTCTCCCATAGAATGTAAGCTCTTAAAAGATGGGATCACATTTCAAAAGAAATGATAACAGACTTAGAACAAAAATAACCTGTCTGAAAAACAAGTGTGATGGGGGGGGGGGGGGGAATGGTTGAAATGAAATAGACTACCAAATATTCCTGATGGATAGCCCAGAGGTGAGTAGGCAACTTTGAAATGGAAATCCAGCAGACAAGAGGAATAGAAAAATACACCTTTTTCATTTGGAAGGGATTATGTTAGGATAAATCAAATACATGCTAATAGAAGATGAACAAACATAACTCTTAAAGAGAGCTCTGTCTTCAAGGAAAGTTCAGTAAGGGCTTGTTTCAAAAATTCACAACCAAAAGAAAACATGGAAACTTCAGAAATTATTATATGCCAATAAAACTGATAACTTAGATAATGAATACTGAAAATATAAAATATTGAGGTTAATAGAAAAAATAGATTAATCTCATTAAAAAATTATCACATTTTTATCAAAAATACTAAAAGTAAATTGAACAAACTACAGGTAAACTATTCAAAGTAACTGGGAGAGGGCTTTGCGGGGGGCAGTCTGCATCCCCTATTGGCTCAGTGAAGCGGTGGTGAAGAAAGACATGGGTCAGGCGAGAAATGAAAGAACAACTCCATTTATTGATCTGACGGTCAGGGTATTTAAAGACAAAAACCAGAAGTATATGTGATAAACTGCCAGCTCCATCCTTGTTTTCTTGGCTAATTCCTTGTTCTCAGGAATATTATCCTTGAGGACATCTGCTGACCTTACATATTTTCCTGTACTCTGCGCATTCTCTGTTTGTCTCACAGATATAGCAAATCCAGAGGTCATGGAGAGCGATACCAGATGATAACGAGCACAGTCTCAGAAAACAGGCTTCTCCTAACATCTGGCCTAGAGCTGATTTCGCACTCCATTCTTGCCCTCAACAGGACTTCAAGACCAGATGGATTTATAAATTAATTTATCGGACACTGAAAGAACAATTTTAATATTATGTAAATTGTTTACAAAAACTAAGAGTACAGGAATAGAAGAAAAAAGAGCACAGAAATACCTACTACTGGCCTTAACTGTAATCATACTTTTAAGTGAAAGTGCTTGAGTTCTAATTTAAATTGATGTTAGTATTATATCTAACATTACAGTAATGTTACTGAACATGATTTTTAAAAATGTTAAGTGAAATAGAGTTGCAAAGAAAAGTTTAAGGTATTTATCATTTCTGGATCTGATTTTTTTATGTGTGTACACAAATATGTAAACACACACTTATGTGTCTTTCTGTGTATAAATAGGAAAAGTATCAAAATGTATGATTGAAAAAAAAACCAAATTAGTTGTGTGGCAAAGAGCAAGATAGGAAATGCAAAGACTGAGTGCCACACTACTGTCTACAGAATATCAAGAAAGTTGGGAAGATCCTTTTCAAGATTTGTGAGGGAATGGAACCACATGGCAAAGTAGAAGGAAGCAGAGCAGCAATCTTCTCATCATAAAACTTCTCCAAACAGATCTAGAAAATACACCAAACCAAATCCTGATGTCCTAAATCCTAAAAAATAACTAAGCTGTTCTTACCTTTAGGGCTGACTATATCACTGCTAGATTTATGCTAAAAGACATCAAAGAAAGAGAAAAGGGACCAATATATACAAAACCATATTTTGGGGAATGGATAATCAAATTATGGTAAATGAATGTAATGATGTATTATTGTGCACTGAGAAATGACGAATGGTTTCAGAGAAACTTAGGAAGACCTGTTTGACCTGATGCAGCTCTAGGGAAACAATTTGTACTGTACACATTTATAGCTTATATTGAATTGCTTGCCTTCTCAGTGGGGATGGTTGGGGAGGGAGGAAGAGAGAGTTGAAACTCAAAGTTTTAGGAATAAATGTTCAAAAATAAAATGTTTTTGCATGCAACAGGGAAATAAAAAATACAAGGTAATGGGGTATAGAAATCTATCTTGCCCTATAAGAAAAGAGAGAAGATGGAGATAAGGGAAAGGAGGGGTGTGGTAGAAGGGAAGGCAGATTGGGGGAAGGGGTAATCAGAATGCATGGTGTCTTGGGGTGGGAGGAGGGAAGAGATGGGGAGAAAATTTGGAACTCAAAATCTTGTGGAAATTAATGCTGAAAACTAAAAATAAATAAATTTAAGGAAAAAAATGAGAATACCAGCAACAGTATTCAGATTTACCTGATGCACAGAGACTAGAAAGAGAATGGCCCCAGGGAAGTTGAGAAAATAGGGAAACAATGAAGAGAGAGATCTGCAACATAGGACCATGTCCTATAGGTACATATCAATAAACTGAATTCATATTACTCGAGTATGATATTGACAAAAGATGATAGATAGAATATCTAATCCTTATCCATAAAGGGACATAGCAATTGTCATGTTTCATTATGATAATTTGATATTGATCCCAATAAGTATGCATATTTCTGGCAAAACAATACGTAATAGATTATATAGTTATCCCTTATTATAAGAAAGATAGAAATTTTCTATTTAAATGGCTTTTTAAAATGTATTTCTTTTTATTGGTTATTTTAGTTTTCTATAAGTTTTCTTTAACAGACTTTTCATCTCTTCCTCCTCACTAATTCATTCTGGTTAAGAAACAAAGTAAAAAGTGAAAGTTTCCATGTACCAAAGTACTCAGACTGCTGCTTTCCTTAAGTGTTTGTAAATTAGGTGCTTATAGACCCAAAACACTCATTTTTAGTTTTATCAAAAGAAATCTAAATAATTTTCTACCATTAATTTTCTCTATCTTGGAATCATTTTAGTCCAATTAAATCTATTATATACATTTTAAAAATTATTTTATGTAGTTAAAGCTATTAAATTCGTAATGGAATTGGCAAGAAAACAAAAAAATTGCCTTTGTTGAAGGGATGGACACAAATAGAAACTTTCTTTTTTTTACAATGTAGGCATTAAACATTAATCTTGCTTAGTGTGTGAAAGGAAGTGTGGTATAGTAAATAAAGAAGCAGCTTGTGAGTCAGGAAAACTTGACTTCAACTCTGGTCTCTGAAACATACTCTGTGACAGGGCAAGTCACTTCTCATTACTACTGAGGCAACTCTTTACACTTTGCAAGTTGTAGAGCAGGTGCCAGTTTACATGGACTGAGGAAGTTCCCTCATCATGAGTTGCCTATACCAATGAAATCACAGGTACAGTCTCTCCAACATATATATGTACTAATGGACTTTGGGCTGTCCATCTAACAAAACACCTATGATAGGAAGAGTATTTCCTAGGGGACAGCCTGTACCACCCTGCCACATAGGTTGGTTGACCTAGCTTTTTATGGGCCTTTTTCTCCACTCAGATTAAGGTACATCTAGGTATCAGGGCAAATAATGAATACTCTGAAGTGGTTACAGCACTTGAATTCGCAACACACGCTGGGCTGGAACCAATTATATTTTTCACAATTATCACTTCAAATGCAAATTTGAATACATGCAGCCACTTCAAGGGATTTGTTATTTTAATTAATCACGGACTAGTTACGGTTCTTTTTCTTAAAAAGTATTGAAATTGTCCTTGAGACTTTACTGACCCAGAGGACTAATACCTGGCATGTTGTCAAGGCTTCCTAGTCAGCTGAGAGCAGCAGGCCAAGGGGCTCCAGCTCTCTTTGTCTTCTGATCATGGACGAACAGCATGAACATCACTGGGGAGAAATGCTCAGCTTAATTTATATGGTGTCTTCGTTGCATATTTTTTGTTGAATATCCTCTTTCTATAACTAGAAAAAAGCTTAATTACCTTCTAAATGTTCACGAATGTCTCTTCATTCAATCATGACCCTAAACTCCCAAGATACTAGCCTCAGTTAGATCATAGTCTGGACAATAATTCCTCTTCATCCATTTGATTCTTCCTTGTGGAACTTAGACCAAATCTTTTCAGTGATTATAGTTTCCATTTAATAGGCTTTGCAGTGTTTTGGAACTTGAAGTAATCAGCGCAATATTGTCTTGAAAATAGGAGCATCTGAAAGACCTCAACACCTACAGAGAAGCAGTCTTCTAATTGGACTCTTTGATGGATGTCTTCCATGATTGTAGCAAACATCTTAAACCAATGTATTTCTCCCTAGTTTCTGTTTTACTTGATATAAACAAGAGGGTCATCAAAAAGTTATCTCCAAGGTTATATCTTTGCCAAGGTGGTGGAATAAAAAAACAAATGTTGCATTTTGTGTCATACAACACAGGTTTGAATCTGAGCTTACCTACTTACCATCTTGGTGCAACCTTAGGCTAATCACTCAGTTTCTCTCAGGTCTCTTCTAGAGTCACAATCCTGTGATTAAGATTTCTCACTGTCTTCTTGGTGAGGAGCACATTCTGTAAGAGAATCTTCTAAACTAATCATATGGCTCCCCTCCTGGGCACCTGGAACCCACTTTCCCCAAATCTAATCTCAAAAACAAATTAACCTTTAGTTCTTTTGGGTCCTTGACAATTATAATAATTGAGATACAATGATTCAGATGTCTCAGTACCCATATTATTTCAAAGATTCATGATGGTGATGATTAATGAAGATCATCTCTCTCCAAAGACTAATTTTTATTTATGGATATTACATAATCAGTTACAAACAAAGAACACTGAGAATTCTTTCAGTGACCAGAGTTCTTTTTTTAGCAACAAGATTCCTGGAAGAAAAAAAAGTTTGCTTTCATTGTCGTTGTTTTGTCTGTAGCTAAGGTTTGTTGTTTTTCCCCTCCTCCAATTTCATCATCTAAAACTGGAACATTTCAGGACTTAAAAAAAAAAAATTCTAAACCCAGTCTAATTGAAAACAATTTTCTACTAGAATAATCATGCTATTTTATAAGGTACTGAGTGAATATGTTTAGGGAGTTCTTCCAGACCATATCTTTGATTTCACAGAGGTTTCAGATGCTACAACTTACAGTGACAGAAATGTAAAAAAGGACAAGGTAAACTTGTTAATACCTGTGTAGACAAGAGCATAGAGGAAATGCTATATTCTAGGTTTTGCTGGTTCTGTTCTAGGATTCTCCAAAGAAGAACCAAAAAATTCTGGTTTCTCCCAAAATGCATATTAAAAGGTCATGTGTTGAAGGATTCCACTCAGAGCCTTAATGGGGGTGGAGTGGCACAGTTTTATGTCCAGAGCCAAAACTTAAGAGTGTGCTGACAGAACTTGTATTCCTCCAGCAGGTAGCAATCATTGAGTTTAGCTCTTACTTAGCAAAACAAATTGGTTAGAATAGGAGGCTACCAGATATGGGTTGACTCCCTAATGCAAAGGCAGCTCTACCTCTGGTGAATTTTTCCTTGGCCCTTCCCTGCCCTTCTTCCTCTCCTGACAGTGGTCTTCTGAGTAGTAATCTCTTCTGCTATGGGAGACCCTGCAGTTCAAAGTCTCTTCCTCATCCTACCCCAGCCCACCTGAATTTGATTTGTCGCTTACCCCCCAGGCGTCAGAATTGCCAGTTGACATCTATTTCACCTCAAAGAGATTTGACACTTGTTTGATCTCTACCCTAAGTTTATAAAAATGGTAAAAGAATATTTTCACAGAAAAAAAAAGCAAATACAATCAGTTTGGAGAATGGGTACGGCATGCACAAACAGCATTCTTTTCACCCACAAATGTCTTCAAAGAAAGAAAAAACGAGTATTTGGGTTGGTCTATAGTAGTCTTCATTATTGTTTCTGAAATGCTTAACAGATCAGTCACTGAGGGGGAAGGAGAGGAGGAGAAATAAATAGTACATTGATTTGCTGCTGCACAGACAGGGACCTTCCATCACACTATTGGGACAGGAATATTTTTTTGATCATTTTCCCGGACTTGGAACATGGTCTTCAGGATTTCTCATCTTGCTTTATGCAACTGCCAAACTCATTAGACATTCGGTTTCCCTATTCAGGGGTCAGCCATCCTGCAAACCAAATGAAATACTGATTATATTAGAGAACTTTATTTAAGATAAGAGGCATTTCCCCTGAAAATTTGTAAAGAAAAAAAAGTGTTTTGGAAAAAGATGTTGAGTGCCCAGGGCAATACTAGTCTCAGAGTAGATGCTTGATTTTGATAAATTATTGTTTTTGACATCATTATAATTAGGGATTGGGAAAGGATTTCATTGGTATAGCTTAGGAAGTTCCCCCCAACTACCTGTTATTGTTCAGTTTTTAGCCACGTCTGACTCTTTGTGACCTCATTTGGAATTTTCTTGGTAGAAATACTGCAGTGGTTTGCCATTTCCCTCTGACTCTTTTACAAAAGAGGCAACTGAAGCAAATAGGGTTAAGTAACTTGCCCAAGGTCACACAACTAAGTGTCTGAGGCTGAATTTGAACTCAGGAAGACGTATCTTCCTGACTTTTAGCCCAGCACTCTACCCACTGTGCCACCTAACTGTTGGTCATCATTTTAGAGTTGTAGAGAGCTGCCTGGAACCCTAAGGTTTTAAGTGACTTGCTCAGGGTCACACAGCCAGTATGTGTCAGAGGTAGGACTTCAATCCCAGTAATTCTTGATTTGAAGCAAACTCTCCAGCAGGTAAAGTCCAGCCACTTCACCAGCCTACATTATAATTAGACAAATTTCCAGGAAACAATTATAGTTTCTTGCTGTGCAAATACCACTCAGTCAAATGTAAATGTCTCTTTCAGTAGAGAGGTAAGGGGCTAGAGAATAAAATGCCACACATATTGTCATTATGAATCACTAGAAAGATTGAGTTTAATTAATATTTTTTATTTGTTATAAGGGAGGGTTCTTTGGGTGAGAGGGTGTATACATGAAAATAATTAATGGAAGATCAATATGTATTATTCATTACATAATTATAATTATGTATAATGCTAAGTAGTAATACACAATTCTAAACTTTTTTTTTTCAGAGAAAGGACTTTCAGGCTTTCATATAGAGTCCCAATCTCACTACTCCCCTCCGCCCCAGTACCTAACAGTGCTGGGAATATATGAGGTGACTGATTGACCTCCATATACTTGACGGACAGCTGGAAGATTCACAGTCTCCCACAAACAATAACCGTCTAGCTCAGGGTGAGATGTCCAGATCCCCAAAATGCAGCAAGTGTTTACCAATCGGATGACCTCTCTGCACTCAAAGACCCACCTCCTCTGATTTATATACCCAAGGCTTGGTAGAGAGTGCCCTTCTCCCTCAAAACTACATTTACAGGGTGTTGAGCTTCTCATGGAGAAGCAGGGCAAAGTCATTGAATAATGAATTTCTTTTTATCTGAAATATTTTGAGAAGAGCAAAAAACAGACCCAAGATCTCTTTCCAAACTGTGCTGAAGGCAAAAATCAATAAAATCACACCAGCCTGATAAGTAAAAAGACATCTGTCTGACTGAGAGAAAGGACTAATTCTCAGACTAATTCTCAGACACTTTAGAATAAACAGGTTCCGCCTCAACTTAGATCGGGGAACAGACAGAAAAGAGGCCATCAAAAAGAGGGGTAGGGACGAAGGAAAGAGCAGACAAAGGAGACTTCACATCTGAGGCAGCTTTGTTTGTTCCTGTCAGGGAAGGCTTAATGGCATTTGGGGAGGTAAAGTATTTTACACATTGATTATTTCACATCATAAGGTATTCAAGTCTATTCAACAAATATTTATTAAGCGCTGGGCCTGTGTGCCAGGCACTAAGTTAGTTCTAGGGAGACATCATCAAACTGAAAATGCTCCGAGGGGTATGTAGTATTATCTTACCCACTTTACAGTAAAGGAAATAGACTGAGAGAGGGTTACTTGCCCAGGGTTATACAGCTAGTTAATGTCTGAGACAAGATTCAAACTCAAGTCCTCCTAACTTGAAATCCAACATTATCCACTGAGAATAAATGTATAAAACCTACATGACTCTCCTTAGAAATCTACACGATTAAAAATCCTCTAGTCCAATACTATTAGAATACAGATGAGAAAACTGAAGTTCAAAGAGTAACTTGCTCAAGGCCAGCCAGTAAGTGGGCATAGAGAGGGCTAGAACTCAGATAGCCTTATATTCTCTTTACCTCCATTTGAAAAATCTGACTAGTGTTACGCTTGGTATCAGAGTAATTGACTTCACATCCTACATCTGTCTCTCACTTATTACCTTGGGGAAATCACTTAATCTCTCTGAGTCTTTATTTCCTTATCTGGACAACAAAGGGCTAGGCTGGGCATGGTGGTACCTGCTTATAATCCCTGCTACCAGGAAGGTCGAGGCTGGTAGGTCTCTTGAGTCTGGGATTTCTTAGCTACAGTGGGCTAAGGCGATCAGATTCCTGCACTAAATCAGTATGGTGTGTCCCAGGAAGTAAGCGTGGAGGAGGAATGGAGCATCAGGGTACCTAAGGAGGGATAACTGGCCCAGGTTGGAAACAAAGAAGGTCAAAGCTCCAGTGCCAATCAGTAGTAGGATCAGCCCCTAAGCAGTACCTGGACTGTCAGCCTGGGTGAGATAAAGAGGCCCAGTCTTAATTGTTTTTAATTTTAAGAATAAAATAAGGAAGTTGGACTAGATGGCTGCTTGGGTCCTCTCTGACTTTAAAATCTATAACCTTATGAATTCCATTTTTATACATCATTAACACCAACCTCACATTCTTGGTTGGCTTCATTGGTGTCTGCTCCATTCTGGTCCAGTTCATACTCTGTGCTCTGGGTCACCATGTTCAGGTTGACCTGCCCCCCAGGCTTCTCATTCTCCCATCGAGCAAAGCCTTTGTCCTTTCCAGCTTTGCCATGGAACTTGGATTTCATTTTGGGGAAGGTATGAGATCCTGAGTCACCCCATCCAGACTCAGGCCACATGGGCTCTGTCTGAGTGGCCTGACTGGTGGTGGCCCGCTGAAGGCGCACGGAGATCTTTCGAGAGGAGCCTGTCACCAGAGTGATGGCTCGGCTGTCCAGATCTTGATGTCCTGCAGCAACACCAGGAAACTCAAACACCTCATCCTGAACTGTAAAGGAAAAGGGGTCTGATGTTATTTAATATACAGTATCACAGAATTATAGAATTTTTAGAGTTGGAAGGGACCATAGTAATCATCTAGACCAACCCCACTACATCACACCTGACAAGTGGTCGTCCTCTAGCCTCTTCTGGTAATCTTCCAATGAGAAGGAACCTACCAGTCATAGAACCGGCCTATTCCATTTTCTGAACTGAGTTCAGGAAGTTTTTCCTAACATCAAGCCTCAATTTGCCTCCTTGCAACTTCTACACATTGCTCCTAGTTTTGCCCTCTAGAGATAAGTAGAATGTCTAATCTTTTGTTTTAATTCCATATGACAGCCCTTCAAATATTTGAGCACAGATATCATACCCCTTTCTTGCTATCCCTTTCTCATTTCTGAGCTTAATATCTACGGTGCCTTTCATTGCTCCTCAGGGGGCATGCTGACTCAAGGACCTTGGCAATCTGGCTTCCTTCCTTTAGATGCTTTCTAGCTTAGAGCTGGCATCTCAGGGGTGAAGACACACAAAAATCATATTTCCATGTCCTGATACCTCTATACCCACAAGACTAGGACATAAACCAGCATCAGGCTGCCAATTACTAAAAGTTTATAATATAGTGATGTTATTCTAGACTGGAAAAGGTCTTAACATGGGATCCATAAAGTTGTTATTTTAAATATTTTGATAACTGTACTTTTTGTAATCCTATGTATTTTATTTTCTTCATTTAAAAATATTATTCCTAGAAGAGATCTATCTAGTCCTACTAGATTGCCAAAGGTGTTCAAAACACACAAAAAAGTTAAATGTCTTGTATCACTCTGCATATGAGCTGCCCCTAAAATTATATCTCTTTGAAAGGGAAAAAATACATGCATATATAGGTTATATAGTTACATACTGAGGGAAAAAAGACGTATATTACTCTCAGGTACTATATGAGCCAATTTAGGGAGGAAAGTATAGCCTATATATGGATCAGTATGGTATATATTTTTTCATCCTATTGGGATCTGAGTGATTGATTAGGCTTAGATCTAGAGACCAATAGAAATAGAAGTGTACTTACCTGGAGGCAATGATGGGCTGCCTGGAAGAGAGCCATGACTACTTCCCAAGGAGGTCCCTCTTGCAAATTTCCTGCATGCCAGCACAAGGAGGTCTTTGCATTGCTTGTGACAGTTGGCTCCACAGTCTGTAAAATTTCAACAAGTATACCTCATTCCTTGATTCAACAACCACTTACTTAGCACCTGCTGTATACTAGACACTGGGAACATAAAGGCAAAACTAGTAACAGTTCCTACCTCAAAAAAATTGCATTCTATTGGAGGAAAGAATAAGTAAATATAAAACAAAATTTAAAAGTAAATTTGGAGTAATATGGGGGTGGGGCAGCCCTATTCATGGGAATGGGGGAGGAGGGGAGGAAAAGCTTTAGCTTCTAAGAGATAGCTTTCAAGCTGTGCTATAAAGGAATCTCGGGATTCCAGGAGGTAAGAATTAGGGGAAATTGAATGTTAAGTGTGAGGACCAGCAGGCAGGCTGGTTTGGCTCCAGTTAGAGTGCACGAAAGGGAGTAATGTGCAATGAGCGCAGAAAGGTGGGCTTGTATATGATCTGCTCTGACATCACTAGGTCCTACTGCCCCATAGGGCCAAAGAAAAAAAAAGGAGAAGTCTGCAAGCTCCCTTGCACGCTTCACTGTTCAAATGCTCCATCATTTTTATTGTCTTTGATTATAGCCAGAGCCAAATTAGCAGCAGCTCCACCACATACCCAAGAGCATTATGAATGACACCAACCCAGTATTAGTGCAACAAGGAGGAAGTGTTTTATATAGCTACCATCCTCTGCTGAGTAACAATTCACAATAATAACTTAGCATGTATATATTTTATGTATGTGCTTGTGTTCCTATGCACGGACAGGATCTTAGCTGCCTTTGTATCTTCTTACAGGGCCTCCTAGTTCTCTTCTGTTACATAGAGGCTCTTAAAGTAAGTATTGATTGATTAGCTGAATATTCTTCCTAATAAAGGCAGAAATAGTGAAATTGTAGTCCTATTCTGAGCATTTGCTCAGGAAGCCAAATTAAATACTGCTCCAATAGAAATGGAGGTAGGTGAAGGCAATTCTTTGAGACCACTGGGTTTTTGTTGTTGAGTCATGTCTGATTCTTCATGACCCCATTTGGGGTTTTCTCAGCAAACACACTTGAGTGGTTTGTCGTTTCCTTCCCCAACTCACTTTACAGAGGAGGAAACTGAGACAAACAAAGTTAAGTGACTTGCCCAGGGTTACATAGCTAGGAAGTGTCTGAGGGGAGATTTGAACTCAGGAAGATGAGTCTTCCTGATTCCAAGCCCAAAACTCTATCCACTGTGCCACCTAGCTGTCACTGGGGTACTAACTAGTAATTAATTCAATCACCTATTGCCTGAGGTAACACTTCGCTGAAAACATATAACCTGCTCCCAATGACTAACTTGTCAAAACTAAATATGGCATATGTGCATATCTGTGTGTACTTCCTTCAGGAGGCCTTTTCTTATGGCACACCACATGTTAATGTCCTCATGTACTCATGTTGTACATAACCTATACAAAAACCTGTGAAGTAGCAAGGTGGTCCAGTGGATAGAGCATTAGAACTGGAGTCAGGAAGATGAGTTCAAATCCAGGCTCAGATACTTACTTGCGCTGTGACCCTTGTTATGTCAACAAATCTCATTTATTAAAAATGGATAATAATAGCACCTACCTCCCAGGATTGCTATGAGAATAAAGTGAGATAATTTATTTGTAAAGCATTTGCAATATTTGTAAAGCATTAAAGTGCTTTATAAATTCTTTTATTATCTGTAAGTCATACATTCTCCTTGTAAAGGGATTCTTAACCTTTTTGTATCATAGGTCTCTGTCAGTCTGGAAAACTTTGGGATCTTTTCTCAGAATAATGTTTGTGAATGCATAAAGTAAAATGTATATGATTACAAATGAAACTAATCATATGGAAATACAGTTATTGAATTAAAAAATTTGCGGATGCCATATTAAAAATCTTGTATTATATAAGATACTTGAGGACAAAGACAATCTCATTTTTGTCTTTTTATTACAACACCTGGCACATAGTAAGCCCAGAGATCTGCTAATGGGGCTTAGACATTTATGAGGTATATTATAATAGGCAAGTCACTTAACAATGGGGATGGTAATAATTGTACTATACACAAGGCTGTCAGTCATGCACATCAAACACAATAACCTATAGTGCTCTGCAAACCTTCGAATACTATATAAATGTGAAATTTAATCTGCCTGTTTTCGGCTAGACTTATGATCTCATCCTTTCTGGAGGGGGAATCCCAGTATGGAAAGCGTCTCCAAGGATGTAGATCAGCAACTTATCTATAATTTATACTCTCCATCTTCGACAACTACCTTGCCACTCACATCAGAAATCATGCTCTGGAGGATTCAACTCTTCTCTCTGTCCCTCCAAAGACCTTGATGTCCAGATTGGTGATTGCCTCTCCTGGTCTACTGCTTCAAGAAATCTCCAGTAACATTTCATTTAACAATTTACTCTCTGGCCCTCTCTTCCACAGCCTCTACAAGTGGCTTTTACAGGTATCGCACTCCCTTCTGGCCTTGAAACATGATCAATTCAACTTTGTCATTGTTCCTGGATAGCATAGATCAATCGGCTCTCTTGGCCTTACTCAGTGAGGAACTGTGAAGTGAAAAGTGTCCCTCCAAGGCCACCAGCCTCTTATCAGGTACTTCTGACCTCCTATCAGAAAGTAAATTCTTTGAGGGTAGAATTTGTCTTTGCTTTTTTTTTTCTTTTTACTAGCCAAGAACAATTCTTGGCCCCTAGTAAGTGATTGACAAATGTTTCTTTATTCACCCATTGGCATCAAAACGGATCCTCTTGGAACATTAAACTTCTGGCTCTTCCCATGATTGCCTGTACCTGTCAAGCACTTGGCACCAGCAGAGCTCTAGGTACCAATGGCCAAAATACTCACCCTTGATGCCAGAGCATTTTTGTTTGACTGAACAAATTATACTCCTGCCAAAACACAGCAATCTTGGAATTTTATTGGCAGTTTAAAACAAGAACAACAACAGTTTCCTGGACTGCCTAGAAAAGAACATCTATCCACTTTTTCTTTACCTACCTTTGCATTTGTATCCTTGCTTGATTATGCCCCAGAGCTGCAATGAAAGACATAATAAAATCAGGGAGTCAGAAAGGAAAGCTGGAACCGAAACTAGGTCACTCAGGAGGAAGTACCAGGAGCTTCTAAGCACAAACAGGATGCATGCATCTACCCTTACCCCCCTCCCATTCCATTCCAGCTATGGGGGGATAATACTAGCTCCTCTTCTCTTTGATTTTTTGCAACGAGTAGCAGCCAGGATGGAAAATTGAAGCTGGAAGGAAAACTGTATCTTTTGTTAACTAGGGGCAAAGTAGTGAAGCCTGCAGAGTTTTGACTCCTGGCTCTCATTCAAGAACCAACCCATCCCCACCCCACTCCACCCCACCCTCTCACCCTGGACCGCGGATGGGGAACCTGCGGCCTCAAGGCCACAAGTGGCCCTCTAGGTCTTCAAGTGTGACCCTTTTCCTGAATCCAAATTTCACAGGACAAATCCCCTAAATAAAAGGATTTGTTCTGAAAAACTTGGACTCAGTCAAAAGGCCACACCCAAGAACTTCAAGGTCTCAGATTTCCCACTCCTGCTCTAGACAGTCTGACTGACAAGTCTCTTACGTGAAAGGAAAGTAGTATGGGGAGGGAGGGGGAGACTCCCTTCTTCGTAGGATTGTCCGTTTAGGGATAGAAGAAGTCTTTTGTTGTTTTGGAGTCTTTTCAGTCCTATGTGATTCTCTGTGACCCCATTTGGGGTTTTCTTGGCAAAGATACTGAAATGGTTTACAATTTCCTTTTTTAACTCATTTTACAGGTGAGGAAATTGAAGCAAACAGGATTAAGTGAATTACCCAGGGTCATACAGCTACTAACTGTCTGGGGCCAGATGTGAACTCAGGAAGATGAGTCTTCCTGACTTTAGGCCCAGTACTCTATGCACTATAACATCACCAGCTGCCGAGAAGAAATCTTAGCAGTCATCTAATCCAATTCTAGTCATTTCACAGATGATGACAAAATTATGGGCCAGTGACCAAAGCAGGAATTTGCTCGACTATTCATATTTGTAACAAGGGATTTGTTTTTCTTGTTTAATCAATGAGGGAGATAAAAAAAAAAGGTAGAAAGGAGAGAATGCAGATCTTTGTGAAAATGAAGTAAAATTGATTTTTTTTAAATAAACTATAGTCCAGAGAATGTAAAGGATTTGCCCAGTCACACAGGTGACATACGACAGACATAGAATTTAAACTCTGATCCTAAGACTGAATTCAAGTTTGCACTCTTTTCATGGAACCATATTGCCTCCAACCTTCCTTAGAAGTATTTGCAATTGAGGGGAGAAAGTAGTTTGCAACTCAGAAAAATGAGGATAGGAATGAGGGAACATCATCTGGAGAGATAATTCAGGGACTTTACTGGGGTCCTCCAATCACATCACTCAAGTGACTGATGGCCTTCTTTACCTGTGCCTAACTGGCTTTGCCTTCCCTTTAACTAGGGAGCGTTTACAAAGTGGGACCAATCAATATGGCCTTAGAGTGTTGCTAGAAATTGATTTGTTGTCGAATAATCCAATTAGATGGAAACACTCGTAGGCTACTGTCAATGGGATGATTTAACAGCTTTTGAATACATAGACATAACCAGGGTAAGAAAATAAGGCATTTGACCCAAAGCAACAAATTCAGAGGGCACTGAATTTAAAGATGTTGAAAGAATTTGTAGTCCTTCAGTAGTTTATGAACAACAGAACTTAACACTGGCATTAGCAAAAAATAATTAGCTATGAAAGAAGCCGTCATCCTGTTATTCCCTCCACCTTTTCAATTAAAGGCAAGCTTTATGGTATTTGACCCAGGTACAAATAGTTCCTAGTTAGGGCCCAGGAGGAGTATTTTAGATTCTTAGCCCTACTATCATTCTCTTTTAACCAGAACACCAATTGGACCCAATTGGTGGATTTCTCCAGTTCACTTTACAATCCCTTTTGTAAAAGAATTATTTAAAATGTCTTTGATCTGATTTAAAAAAATTTTTTTAAATAGTAAAATGTAAAAGCTATATAGTTGTCACCAGTTGTCCCTAAGAAATATTTCTTTAACCCCATCATTCAATTGAAACTGTTCTCTAAGTTCATTCATACCCTCTTAATTATAAAATCCAATGGATCTTTCTTAGTCTAAATTCTCTTTAACTTCTTGGCATTATTCAATACTATGGACCAATCCCTTCCTTACAACTCTCCTCTTGGCTTCCACACACTAAACTATCATGGTTCCTCCCCTACTTTTCTTAAGTCATTTAAATCACTTGCCATCCCCTTCAGTCTTAAAATTCTTCCCTTCTTTAACTTCTTTTCAAAATGTTTTATTGATATCTTTTGGTTTTATATTTCTGGAAATACTTCAATCCCTTTTATCCCCCAGCCTCTGAACAGAATCTTCCTTTGTTTTTTAACAAAGAGAAAAAATTAAGCAAAATAGACAATATAGTTACCATATCTGACCACATACACAACATTCTTCCTTTATAGTTTGCTCCTTTATGTCAGGAGGTAAAAGTGTATTTCTCACAATCTACCTTCCTCTTAGTAATTATGACATTTATATTGTCATCATTGTATGTATTTTTCTTCTAGTTCTGCTTATTTCATTTTGCATCCATTCATACAGATCTACCCATGTTTCTCCTTATAGTATTCATTTCTAATTGCACAATAATATCCTGTACTCACTTGGTTCTCGGATTTTTTGCTGCCGTAAAAAGATGTTGCCATGAATATTTTGGTATATCTTGGACTTTCTCCCCCACCCCACTCCCCAAGGTCAAAGAATATGCACTACATAAATGCCAGTGCTTGTTATTCAATGCTATAGACTCTACAGGCACTAGTTCTAGCAGCGATGACTTTATTCTCTGGGCCTTCTATGACCCCTTCCGCTGACTTCAAGGAGTGTTTTTAGAGCAAGACAAGGGTATGCTGATAAATGTGTAAAAACCTCCCACTCTCAGGAAAAAAAGTACAAATTATTAACCCTTTCATAAATCTAAATAATCAACAATATAATAAATCAACAATTGTTGATTTCTGAAATGTAAATACTCACAACAAAAACTTAGCAATCAGTTGCAGTACATAAACCCAGATGAACTCTCTCAGTATTCCCCTCCAAACAACTTTAAAATAATTCCTCAAATCAAATTTGGGCCTCCAAAATAAGAGCCATTCCCCACCTGAAAAATGGTCAAAGGATAATATGAACAGGCATTTCCAGAAGAAGAAATCAAAATTATCTGTAGCTACATGAAAAAATGTTCTAAATCATTATCGCTTAGAGAAAGGCAAATTAAAAGAACTCTGAGATACCACCTCACACCTATCAGAAATGACAGATGCTGAGGGGATGAAGAAAATAGGTTAGTGAATTTGTCCAACCATTCTAGAACAATCTGGACTATGCACAAAGTGTTATAAAACTGCGCATACCCTTTGACATAGCAATACCACGACTAGGTTTGTATCCCAAAGAAATCAGATGGAAAGGATCTAAATGTATAGAAATATTTAAAGTAGCTTTTTTTGTGATGGCAAAGATTTGGAAATTGGAGGATTGCTCATCAATTGGAGGATGACTAAATAAGTTGTGGCATATGATTGTTACTATTATGCAATAAGAAATGATGAGGGGAGTGGTTTCAGAAAAACATGGCAAGACCTATTTGAACTGATACAAAGAAGAATGAGAACTGGGAGATCATTGTGAACAGTATAGCAATTTTGTAATGATGATCAACTGTGAAAGACTTGGCTACTCTGATCAATACAATAATCCAAGACAACTGAAAAGGACTCATGATGAAAAACTGATGTCCACCTCCAGACAGAGAACTGAAGAACTTGGAGTACAAACTGAAGTATAATTTTCTTGCTTTTTTTAATATGGCTAATATGGAAATATATTGCATGATTTCATCCTATAATTTATGTTGTATTGTTTGCCATCTTTGTGGGAAGAGGAGGGGTAAAAGGAAGGGAAAGAATCTGAAATACAAAATTGAAGAAGAAAAGAATGTTAAAAATAAATCATTTCTTTTAAGAAGAAAAAAAATTTAAAAATCAGGTTTTCCCTGGGTCAGAAGTGGTTCATGCATACACATTAGTTTAAACCCTGACTGGTCAAAAGCCAAAAAGTCTGAAAGGTTCTTATTTACAATGACATACTCTATTGACCTCGTAATATCATTTCCAAGAAAAATGAGAAAGCAGTCTAGTTAACTAATCTGAATTTAACTCTAGGAAAAGTTATATCACCCATTTTTCTACCTCTGTATAGGATTACTAGCAAACAGATACTGAAAAAACCTGTACCGGTCTAATTAAAGTATCTTTTCTATGTGCCTCATTATTTATAATGTTGTTTTGAAAACAATAGGAACTTGGAAAGAACCTATAATTCCAAATGCCCTCATTCTTTATACCTTTGATAGGACTCAAAAGTCAGTGTGGCTTTTGAAAGGTAAAACATACATTTATTCTAGTTTTTAAAGTATCTCATCTGGCATCAAGATCTCAAATCTTGATCTTCAAATATAAATTCCATAATGACAGAATCTCTGAATTGGAAGAAAGCGGTCATGTAGTCCAAATTTCACCTGATCAAGAATCTCTTCTATCGATCTAATCAATAAGTATTGATTAAGCTGCTAACGCCAGGTTCTGTGCATTAAGTGATCTTCTAGATTTCGATAGAAATCATTCAAAATTTTAGGGAAAGAAGAAAACTTAAAATGAATAGATTTCAATTCTTTCACTTTAAAAATGAGGAAACTGAGATCCAGAGAATTTAAGTGATTGACCCAAGGTCCTGCCTAGAGTAAATAGAATGACTGGGATTCAAACATAGGTATCTGTCTGACTCTAGGTTCAGCATTCTTTCCGCTGGGCCATACTGCCCTAAAATGCTCAAATTCTTTCTAAAACCGTTCTCAGCACATCGCTCCATGGTCCAAGAGCCTTCCATTGCTTCCAATGTTAACATGGTCCAATGTTTCCATTGCCTGAATAATGTCTGTACTATTAAGCCTGGTATGTGAAACCCAGGACAGCTAGATGGCATAGTGGATAGAGTGCCAGGCCTGGAATCAGGAAGACTTCTCTTTCTGACTTCAAACCTGACCTCAGATACTTCCTAGATATGTGGTCCTGGGTAAGTCACTTAACCCTTTTTGCCTCTGTTTCCTCACCTGGAGGAGAAGGAAATGGCAAGTCATTCTAGCATCTTTACAAAGCAAAACCAAACCAAGACAGGCCACAAAAGTTAGACATGAATGAAAAACGACTAAACAAAAAATTCAAATAAAACTTAAAAGTGTAACAAGTACTTTTTTTTTCTTCAGAGACTTAGTTCTTAAACATTTACTAGCACATCCCTGGGCTTATTCTTTACTTAAATCCACAAATCTTTGTAGACAATAGACAAACTACTGTCTAACCACATCTCCTCCAAAATATTCTTGTACATATTCTGTCCTTTCCTGTTTCATTACCTGTGTTAAGACCATTTGCTGTGCCTGGAATGCCCTTCCCTCACCTTCTACTGTGGAGACCATTGCTTCTCAAGGCAGCCCATTTCACTTCGTGATAGCTTTAATCCTTAGACAGCTTTTCTTTAGATTGAATTGAAATCAGCCTCCCTGCAGTGTCTACCCTTTGTCCCTGCTTCAGTCCTCTTAATTCCAGAAAAGCAAGTCAAATCCTCTCCTTCATGTTTGGCCTTCAAGTATTTTAAGACAGCTCCCTCTCTCTCTCTTCTACTCTTTAGGCTTAATATCCACATTTCCTGCAATCAGCTCTCCTTCTGAATCATCTCCTGGATCCTAATTATCCCAATTACATCTGGACAACCAATTTGTTACCAGTTTGCCAATGTCCTTCCTAAGTGGCACAGTATACAGCACTCTGCCCTAAGAAAGGTTCATTAGGAAATACATCAGCTTTGCCGCACACTGAGTTGAAGGTGATCTGCCATGGACTCTATTTCATTTCATACTTGTCTTCTTTGATAAAATGCCAGCTGTATCACTGCTCCTTCTCCCTAACCCACCTCCCCATGGTGGAAAAAAGAGCCAAAGGAGGATGCAACTAAAGGTTTGTTCATGTAAACTAAATAGGTTTTGTTTGTCACTGCCCTTGTCAACAGCCTTTCTATTGGACTAAGAATTCACAGAGATACAAGGCTATGGGAAGAACACACACTGCTCTATTTTTAGTTGCTGAGTTGTGTCTCTAGGACTTTAGGAATGAAGTTCAATTGCATATAACTCAGGGCAAAAGAATGAGTCATTTCCACAGCTTCAGGGATTATCAGGGATTTGTTTGTTTGTTTTAATAGCTACAGCCCACATTGTCTACAGCTGCTCATGGACCTTCTATTCTTGGGATGGATTTTAAACATCAACCTTGACTCGAGCCTCACATGTCTGGGCTTCCTGTTTGATACCTGGGAAAGGAGAAGAGTCAAGTCTCTATCAGTCAGGGAAGAATTTGACTACAGATTCACTTGCAAAAAAAGAATAATCAATCCTTCTTTTGGTATAGTGCTTGGAGGCTTTCAAATACAATCATGATGATGACTAAATTAATCAACCAGTCTATCAACAACCATTTCTTAAACATCTCTTATGTACCAGGCACTGAGATAAAACACTGAAGATACAAAAAAAACCCAAAGAATTAAACAAACCCTTCTCTCAAGGAGTTTGATTCCACATTCTATTAAGTAAGATCTGATTTAAAGGGTAGGGAGAAATTTAAGCCAGCAAGGGGAATTAAATTAAATATGAATCACAGATCATTAAAAGTGCATCAAATTTATGCAACCTGTAATGACCACTTGATCAGTTTTCTGGGAACTAGGCAGAAAGAGGCTGGTCTTTTTTTACCCTGCTTTTTAGTTATAGTAGAGAGTGCCATTTTAGGAAGAGACTGACAAGTAAGACTATTTTCTCTAGGCTATGATAACCTCCAAAGCTACTCAAGAAATTGATGTGCCAGTTTTATTTCTCTACCTTTCATCTCAAAAAACAAACCAAAACTGTGATTTGATCTACATGGGCAGGCAGCAAGCATTTATTAAACACTCACTATGTGTGAGGATACACGTACAAGTAAAAAGAAGAGCATTCCTTTCTGCCATGGAACATGTTTTCCTACCAGGGTGCTTTCCTGGATTTCATCATCTCCAGAAATGCATCATTCTGCAAAATGACATCACCTCAGAAATTGACACCTTTTCAGGCCCCTTGCCCCTGGGGCCCCTCCCTCCCTCTGATTGCAGAGAAGGGAAGGTAGACATTAGAGAGCTCTTCTCATATCTACTATTATTTAAGGGGGGCGTTCAGGAAATTCACCTAATCATTTACCACTTGGCTATTCTTCTGGACTACATAATATCTAGAAACTCAACATTCTGCAAGATGGAATCAACTCTGAAACTGTAATCTCTCCAAATCATTTCCCACCCCAGCTACAGGACTTCATACTGTGTAAACCTCCCCGTCTCTTTCTCTTTTCATCTTCTTTCATGTGTTTTCTCTCATTAGACGATGAAGTTTTTGAGGGGACTGTCCTAGACCTTTCTTTGCATTCTCAGTGCTTACTAAGCACAGTGCTTGGCACACAGCAAATACTTAGCAAATGTCTATTGACTCAAGTCTGACAACACACCGAAAAAGTCATAAAGTTGGATTGGGGTGTTATGAAAATTTTTGACTTTTTTATTTCCTTTTGTTGATTTCATTTATTGAGAATGCGAGGTCAGGACCATTACTCTTAGTTAGGAGGTTGAACTAACTGAAACCTGTGCTATGGGTTGTAAAAATTAACATATGGCCTCAAACATTCTTCAGGAAAAAAGGCCAAAAAAGCAAGTCACAGCTTCCCAAAGTAGTTTGACTTACCTCACTTAAGGAAAGGATTCTAGTGATGAATGTACATATATAAATCTCCCCTCTCACATCACAATGAATTTCCTAAAAATAATTTACTCAGTAACCTTAGTTTACCAACAGAATCTAAGTAGGTTTGTTTCCTTAAGGGATATATGAGATCAAGATTCTGCTTAAGTTTATTCAGCTTCTATGACATTGAAGCAACTATGGAATTATGAATGTCTTTTTTTAACCTTCATAGCCTAAAAAACTGGGATATTGCAATGTGTGAAAGGATTTCTTTTCCTATTTCTCTATCATAATTTTCTCTATTAAAGCTTTTCAGAAACTCCAATCAGGGTTAACTTTTTAAAATCTTAAACCTATGTTTAATCATTATAAAACCTAGGTTTCTAGCTCTATAATTCCTGCGGTGTGATAGTTTTATTTTGGTAGCCTAACATACCACACAAACTCAGAAGAGATAGTATACCAGAGTGAAGATAGATAACCTGGTGGCCTGATTGCAAAGAACAGCAGACACTTACTAGCTGGGTGAATCTGGGCAAGTCACTTAACCCAGTTTGCCTCAGTTTCTTCATCTATAACATGACCTGGAGAAGGAAATGGCAAACCACTCCATATCTTTGCCAAGAAATCTCTACCTGAGTCACAAAAAATAGGACATGACTGAACAACATCAGAGGAATCATAAAAAGGACCCAGACTCTGTGGAAAAATAACAAAGCAGTGGAAATGTGCACGGAATAGGCCGCCTTGGGACTCCCTTGAAGTCTTGGGGAGAGCACAATTGGGATTAAGTGACTGGCCCAGGGTCACAAAGCTAGTAAGTGTCTAAGGTCAGATCTGAAGTCAAGTCCCCCTAACTCCAGAGCCAGTGCTCTATCCACTGTACCACATAGCTGCCTCTCCTTGAAGTCTTTTAAGCAGAGGCTACATGACCTTGTAAGGTTAATGGGATATAAGATCTTCCATGCCCCTTAATAGGTCTCACGTGAAACCCTGGAGCAGAGCCAATTAGGCTCTGGGTCACAGGGAATCCCACACTTTTTCAATTAAATGCTGATTTCCAAGCTTCTCAGCACTAAGTCAATCAAGTGCTCAGTTTTTGACTGGAAACAGTATATAATGTATTGTTGGAGGGAAATATGGGCAGGGAGGGAGAAGCAGGTAGAAAGAAAATCAGGCTGAGGGAAGAACTTGCCCAGGGTAACTTTTTATGACTCTATGTGGAGTTTTCTTGGCAAAGATACTGGGGTGGTTGCCATTTCCTTCTCCAACTCATGTTACAGATGAGGAAACTGAGGCAAACTGGGCTAAGTGACTTGCCCAAGGTCATACGGCTAGTAAGTGTCTGAGGCCAGATTTGAACTGAGGTCTTCCTGACTCCAGGGACAGCTTTCTGTGTCACCTAGCTGCTTTTTCTTTATAAACTTCAACCAAAACATTTTACAGCAGACAATGCCATAGCACATATAAGAATTCAGCTTTCTTCTATTAAGCCAGACATGACAAATTTGTGCAAATATAGAAAGCAATGCTATTCTCATTATTTTTGTTTTAGAAAATATAATATTTTTAACAAAAATATTACTTATGTTAAAATGTAATATCTTTGTTATTGTTACCTTTAAATGAATAAATATTTTAAAATTTGTTGATAAATATAACCCATATAAACAAAAGCTCTTTGGAGTCCCTCAGTTCTTAAGAGTCTAAAGGGGCTCTGAAACCAGAAAAGTTTGAGAACTGCTGGCATAGGGTAAAGCACCCCAAGGTTTCAACTCAAAAGAGCTCTTTTACTTCTTCTGCATCCTAGGGAATGATAATTCTCTTCTCTGGGCCTCAGTTTCTTCATGTTTTAAATGCAGGTATTGGTCTACATTACCTACAAGCTTTCCTCTTGATTTAAATCTTATATTAACTGGTCTCTATCTCTCTCTCAGCAATTACCTAGATGCCATAGGAAGTCAAGGACTGTGCCTTAGGGGGTTTTTAATCTACTATTCTTCCCCTCCCCTAGAGGTTTTATAATAATGTGTGTACATGTTGCTGTTGATCTTGTTTGTATTTCATTCTAGAAAAGGACCACGACATCAGGAATAGGATGCCATGACTTGCAAGCGAATTGGATTTAAGTGAGGGAGGGCTGTGCAAAGTTACCGGCCTCACTTTCTCCTCCAGAGCCATCTGGGTCCAGTGGCCAGATATAGATCAGGATGACTGGAGATGGCCCCCTTGTACATGGTAGTTATTCATTTAATATTGGACCGACTGGCTGATTTTACTTCATCATTTGGTGACCAGGTGGTTATCTCTCAACAGGGCTATGAACAGTTAAAGTAGGCTGCTGCCTCTGTAGTATTATCACAAGACTTTTAAAATTTCCTTTCTATTCGGTTCCATTATGGTCATCTTAACTGTAAGGAAAATCACATAACCATCTGATGCATACCTTAAAGTGGGTAATTTAGCTGATACTTCCAATCATTTTAACTCCAAAGATAATTTCAACCAATTACTTTAACAGTATAATTTGTAGAGCATTAGAAAAACCTCTTCCCAAAATGATCTTACCTATCACCTAATATTCCATCATTTGAAATTTACTCCTTTGGCCCATAAAAGCCTTTTCAGGACTCAGGAATACACTTTAAAATGTGAAGAAAGCAAAATGAATCTTGTAGAATTATTAGTGTTAGAGCTGAAAGGTAACTTGGACTACATATAGCTCAATCCTCTCATTTTATAAGTGAGAATTATTTTATTATTTTAAAAGTGAGGCCCAGAGAGACAGGGCAAGTTGTCTAGCTAAATGGTGGCACAGTCACATCCAGCCTCCTCACTCAAAGCTCAGTGCTCTATCAAAAGTTACTTGAATTAGTCCCACTTCCTAATTTTGCCAAAACCTGGACCTACTTAGCAGTATGCATGCCACAGTTTACTTTCATCACCCAATTTACTTTCATTACCATCATGTGCAGCCTTAGACTTGAAAAAGGCACTAGCCTGAAACTCAGCATCAAGACAAATACATGCTCAAGGCATGTGACTTTCTAAATATATAGCTTGCTTGGAAAGCATTATTCTATATTTAGGACCAACTTGAGTCACTTTGTGCTTGGTATTCTGTTAACAGGCAGCACCATCCCATCTCAGCCCTTGTAGGTGGCTGCTGAGAGCCAAGGGCAGTCCTAGTTCCCCTCCTCTCAACAACAGAATAGTGGGGTCCTCCCTTTTGCCCTAGCATGAAATAAGAAATCTAGGGGAAAAGAGGATCCTAGGGTTCTAGTATGCATAGCTAGAAGAGACTCTAGAGATAATCTAATCTAACCCCCTTATTTGTTTTTTGTTTGGTTGGTTTTTTTTTTTTTTGGAGGGGGGAGTAATTTTTCATCATTATCGTAGCTCCAGCTAGTGCTGATGAATTGAAACACACCAACCATGATTGGGCGAACTAGGGTTGAGTGTTTACTTTGTCCATTCATATCATTCAGATAAAAAGGAGTCTATGAATCAATCACAGAATCATGGATTTGGAGTTGGAAGGGAACCCAGAGATCATCTAGTGTCTAGCCCAACTCATTTTGCTGATGACAAAATTAATGTCCATAGAGCCTGAATGCCCTGTTTGTTCAAGGTCATAGAAGACGTGAGTGGTCGAATTGGAATTCACATTCAGGGTTCCAAGGTCAGCAGAGAAGCAAAGCTCTTCTTCCTTTCTATCATATTCCTTCCTATTCTGAACCATTTGCCCCAAATGATTAAAAGGGCTAACGAAAGAACATCAGATTGGGATTCAGAAGGAGATAGGTGGAGCAGTGGACAGAGTGAACGTTTGACCTCGAGTCAGGAAGACTTGAGCTGAAATCCAACCCCAGACACTTATGAGCTGTGAGACTCTGGGCAAGTCACTTAACCTCTGTGTGCCTCACTTTCCTCATCTATAAAGTGCGGATAACAACACTACCTACCTATGAAGGCTGTCATGAAGATGAAATGAGATATTTGTGAAGCTTTTACAAAGTTAAAGGTCCTGTATAAGTGCTAGCTATAATTCATACATGAATTGTTTGTGTCCCGGACATATTGCTTGCTGTCTCTGGGTATACGAGCAAACCATTTCATCTCTCTGAACCTCAGGTTCCCTCTTTGTAGAGGAGTCAATTTTTAGCAAGTATTTATTTAATTATTATAGCCTAGGCTCTGTGCAAGTGTTGGGGAAAAAATAAAAAATAAAAGTCTCTACCTTTCCATTCTACTGGGGAAATCAATATGTACATTTAAAAAAACCCAGAATGTATAAACAAGAAGAATGCAAATAATGAGGGGAGGGGATCAGAAAATGTCTTATGTAGGAAGATGTATTTCAGTTGAGTATTTATGGGAGCTAGAAATTCCATGAGGCTGAGGTAAGAAAGGAAGAATATTCTAGACATGGAGGACAACCCTGGTCCGGGGTGGCAGATGGAATGTCATATATGAGAAACAATTCAGCTGGAACAGAGTGAGCATGACACAGTAGGCCTAGAGTCAGAAGGACTTGAGTTCAAATCTGTCCTCAGACTGTTAGCTATATGATGACTCTGGGAAAGACACTTAACCCTGTTTACCTCAGTTTCCTCATCTGTAAAATGATCTGGAGAAGGAAATGGCAAAATTACTCCAGTAGTTTTCCAGTAGTGACCCAAATGGGGTCACAAAGAGTCAAACAGCACTGAAAAATGCCTGGACAACAGCAATAGCAAAGGTCAACTGATACGGAGGGAAAGAGAATGAATGCCATGGTAATAGAGTCCAAACCTTTTGAAATAATAATGGCCTTCATATAGAAAGCAGCACTAAAGAGCTCCTTTCTGACTGAACTGCAGGATGACACAACAGCACACACTTTGGGAACTGTTTTCCCTAATTGTTAGTACTTGGTTACTTTTCATTTATTTTGTATTTATTTATCTGTCTAGATTTTGTTCCTCTGTTCTGAAGTGGAATGTAAGCTCCTTGAAGGTAGGAATTGTCTCATTTTTGTATTTTTATTTCCAGGGCCCCTCATCGTGTTAATAACAACATATTATTGTTCAATAATTTTTGGTTGTGTCCAACTTATCATGACCCCATTTGGGGTTTTCCTGGCAAAGATACCAGAGTGGTTTGTCATTTCCTTCTCTGGCTCATTTTACAAGGGAGGAAACTGAGGCAAATGATGTTAAGTGACTTACCCAGGGTCACACAGCTAGTAAATGTCTGAGGCCAGATTTGAACTCGGGGAGATGAGTCTTCCTGACTCTCTATTCACCTAGCCACCTAGCTGTCCCATTGGTACATATTAGGAACTTAGTAAGTGCTTCTTCAATTGAATTTTGTTTAATATATGAGAGCATATTTTTTCATTTACTATACACTCATATATATGTAGTGGAAGGAATGTCATATAATAGAAGCAGCACTGGGCAAAAAAGTATTCTGAAGGTCATGAGACAGAACTTTGGACTCCCATCTTTGCCACTTGTTTGCTGTGCATGAAGGCAAATAATTTACTTAGAAATCAATTTCTTTTTATATTAAATGGACATGGTGATACCCATTATAAAAATCAAATGATTTTTACTAACACAAAGCTATCCTTATCTGTATGCAATTATGGACAAACTCCAGAGCACTAAAGTTACTGTGACAACATAGTGTGATAGAAAATGCATGAGACTGGGAGTCTGCCACAAGACCTGTATTCTAGATCCAGAATGGATTTAAAACTAAATGAAACCATAGAGAACCACAAAAGAGAAAGCCAAAGCCCAGATGCATGACTTCAATTAATCAACACACATTTATTAAGCACCTACTATGTGCTAGACACTAGAATTCCCCCAGATAACAGAATGAGGAATCAAACCCATATCTACTATTCATGCGACATGTCTTCACTTTTTAGAGCCTCAGTTGCCTGACCTATAAAATCAAGAACTCAAATGACAAGACTTTATGGGATTCTTTCCTATTTCACATTCTGTGAATGATTTATTCATGTATCCTATAAGATCAATTTTATTTCTAATATCACTGTCACTTCTTTCCTGTGTTTCTCTTTCCCTGAAGTATTCTTCCATATTTTTCAATTAACCAGTAATGAGCATATAGGGATCTTTTGTCTTTGAGCTCATCAAAACATATCTTCACTTATTTATAAGATAATAAGGTTACTGAGAAATAGTGTATTATTTTGGTAGATAGTTGGCCTTGGAGTCAGGAAGAACTGAATTCTAGTTCTGCTTCTTATACCTACTGACTGTGTGACTGTGAACAAGTGATTTCAACCATTCAGTAGCTAGGGCAACTTTCTAAAACTATTACAGACGAGCTATTCATCATCAGTGGAGACAGTTTCTACAATATGAATTCTCTAGACCAATGGCACCATAGTATCAGAACTCCATTATCACCCCCCACCCTCAAATATGGAGAAACCAAGTGTTTGCCTTCATTTTCTCATTAGCCTATCAGTCCATAAAGAATTTTAAAACTATAAGAAAAACAAAGTGCACACTATTTTCATTAAGTTTTATGACTTACCTCAAATAAAAGCCTTTTTAAATTTGGAAGCAACTGTGTGAACTAGTGATCTTTGCATTGAATCAAGCTGGATTCTAAATGACTGGCAGTCTGGGACTACACAAAGTAGACAACATAAATAATAGCAATAGCTGTATGTTTGTTCAGTTGGTGCATGTCTCTAAAATTAAGATTTTTAGGCAAACCATCATGCTTTTGTAGGCATGCCTCTCATTCCTGACCTGCTTTTGTGAGCTACATATTTAAGAAACACACATATAAATCATATGATCTTGCATTGGTCACTGAGTTATCTGTTACACTTTTGCCATGTCTAATGACTTAAAATTTTAAAATTTAAAATGCATTTTTTAAAACAATATTTTCCTGTTTTTCCTGAATTCCCTAGACTGCAGAGCAAATTATCACAAAAAAGAGAGACAGAGACAGAAATGGAGTGAGGAACAGGTAAGGAGACAGAAATATACACATAAATGGGAAAGCATAAAAATTATTTTTAAAAACTTACAAATCCTGCGCAATGTTCACAGAAAGTTGGCTTGAGATAGGTCACCTCTTGAAAATTATGGACAAATCCTGGTCCCATTTTACATTGAAGTTGGGATTTAGCTCTCAAGAAATAAGCCATCATTTCATCTTTACTAATTAGGCCATCCCTATTAAATTAGAGAAGGGAAAATTCCCATTAATATAATATTGACAGTTTAAGCATTCACCTTTGTCCCACTCTGGTACCAATTTTCCATTCATTTCTCTCCCGCCCCTGGTGATTGGAACACTTGGGAGCAGGTTCACCTCCCAGAAAAAAATCAAAAACCTAAGAGAGGGCAGTGACTCACAAAGCTGTGAGGAGGTGTCCATGCACATCACTCTGTGTGTTTATATGTGTGTCCAGCAAATGCAAAACCCATTTCCAATTCCGAATATTTCTACCACCTGTGTAGGGTTCCTGGCTTCCCACAACTTTATTTCCCTGTGTTTAACCACAGCAATTGGGAGCTCGGGGTAGTGTTAAAAAGAGAGTGAGCTGATGAGTCCATTTCACATTTATCCAATCTTACTTCACCTAGTATCTTACTATTCCTTGAAACCTTTGTTCATTATTGACTTACTATTGCTTCTCCTACACAGGTCTCAGATGCTGTTTTAAGCCATTTATACCTTCCTTGTGTAACTCTCAAGACCTAGCTCTCTTTTTTAGCAGATAAATTCGCCACAGTTTACCAAGGAAAAGGTTATGGAGAATAAACTGCCTCATTTCCCTCTTCTCTGTTACGCTGTATCTCTCTAGTCACATCTTCCTTAATATTTTTATATTTTTCATCTTCTCCTCCTTTCCAGCTGTCAGTTCTCCTATTCCAGCTAATCAATCTGCCTGTCCTTTTGATTCCATGCCTTTCCATCTCCTTTAGAGACCTTGTTCAATCAATCCCCTTTCTTGAGCATCTTAAATTTCTCTCTCCACTGATTTTGCTCTGTCTGTGTAAAAGCATGATCAGTTCTCCTCTACTCTTAGAACAACTTTCCGGTCATCCTTTTCTTTAACTCTTGCTGCCTGCTTTTCTCTTCTTCCTTTCACTGACAAATCCTCCAAAGGAAAATTAATTCCTGCCTCCATTTCCTCACCAACTAATTACTGCTCAATCCCTTTCTGAGTGGCTTCTGACCATACACAATCAATCAGGTATGCCGGAAGAAAGGAAATAAGCATTTATTAAGCACCTACTAGCTAGGCACTGTATTAAGTCCTTTACAAATATTATCTCATTTGCATCTTCTAACAATTCCAGGAGGTAAGTGCTATAATTAGGCCCATTTTACAGTTGAAGAAAATAAGGCAAGTGACTTGCCTAGATGCATGTAGCTAGTATGTGTCTGAAGATGGATTTGAACTCAGGTCTGCTGTTGCTGTTGCTAATAGCTAAAATTATATGGAGTCTTAGGATCTGCAGTCTTTTTTATATCTGTTTTCCTATTTGAACCTCACAACATTCCTGGGTAGCTGCCAATTTATCTCCTTTCTTTCACGATCAAATCTTTCAAAAGCTGATGTTCTATTATCTTTATGTCCTCATCAACGGACACCAGTAAATCCCTTTCAGTCTGACTTCGAACCACACAACTCAATCAAAACAGTCATTAGAGATCAAAAATGACTTCTTTTTCATCAAATCAGTGGTCTTGTCTGAATCCTCATTCTTTTTCACTATTCTAGTTATACTCCTATGTCTTGAACCAACATGCATACACTTCCTATTGTATTTTCTCTTCCTATCCTGTAAGTGTAGGTAATTCAGTTTCTATGTTCTATGTCATTTCTCCTTGGAGAATTAGCATCTATTATCCTGGTTTTGCCTTTCACTTGTATAAAGATAAGTAACTCTCAAATCTATTTTTGAGTTCTGAAGAGTATCCCTAGAATCTGGTATAGTGCTTTGTATGAAGAAAATACTTAATAAACATGTTAGTTTAATTGGTTTAGGATGATCATATGAAAATGTGCTGTTGGCTTTCATTCCTACTAATTTTAAGCTTTTTATTACTATGATTTGAATTATGATTTTATTTTTATTAGATAAGTGTATATATGTATGTATATACATGTATATGTCTATATTATATATACATGTATATGTAATTAATAACATACAATTAAATTCAGAATTCAATTAGTTGACTTCTGATTTTAAAGATCTATGTTGTCTTTTTTAAATAAACTTTAGCATATTTAAGATTAATATGTTTAAAAGATCCTAACAATTCATTGCTGTTTTTAGACATTCAAAATTAAAAAGTAGTCTGTCATTCAAACCATCTTCACAGGAACAAAATGATTTCTGAAACTAATATTCATGCTAATATACATAAAGAACTTGGTCTCTTCAAGGGAAACTGAGTAAGCATAAGGATAATGGTATCTGTTTGGGTTTTCAACCTGGGAATCCACAGAAGCATTATGGCTCCATTTCCCCAGAGAGACTGTCACTTTCTATGTCAAGTCAAGTCAAAAAGAATTTATTGACTTGACTTTCTGTAGTATTTTGTCAGGAGCTATTCCACTGGAAATCCTCAACCATGCTTTCAGGATGGATTAGGCAGCTCTGAAAATTGTGTCCTATCTTTCAGGCTTCGATTGAAACCTCTGACGGCAGCTATCACTTTCACAGATGTGTTGTGGTTTTGTCCCATCCAAAATATGGGAGTTTGAGGTTCCAGCTGGAGAATCCCTCTGGATAATGGGAAAAAGCATGTAATTGTACTAAGGCACCACTTTGAGCAGTAGATGAGGAGGCTGAGGGACGGAAGTGATGGAGGATTTGGCAGACCATTAAGTTCTCTACTTTGACTCTCAGGTCAAGGATACTGCTGAGTCAACTCTGTTATTGGGCAGCTATGGCGGTGTGGATTTTTTCATGTTTGATGAAATATTCTCTAGTCTATCCAGGGAAGGAAGAAGTATAAGAAGTGATTTCAAAGTAGATAATGAACCAAACATCAATGTTTTACGAAGGACTCAATGAACCAAGTAGCCATACCCTATGAAGAATATTTCTTTATTGTTCATTTGAATATTTAATATCTCCATCTATCAAATGAGTTGTTCCATACTTCAAATATCAGATGATCAGTGTGAGGTTTGTGATAAAATGTCAAGACTTTTCTTTGGTATGTTAAATAAATTCCGAAGTGTTATTTGGTTGATTAGGCCTATCTGACTCCTTGTGACCCCAACTGGGGTTTTCTTGGCAGAGACACTGCACTAGTTTGCCACTTCCTTCTCCGGCTCATTTTGTAGATGAGGAAACTGAAGCATACAGGGTTAAGTGACCTGCTCAAGGTCACACAAATAGTTAGTGTCTGAGGCCTGATTTGAACTCAGGTTTTCCTGATTTCAAGGTCAGCACTCTATCGACCGTACTGACTACCTGCTCACCAAATTTAATCATGTTTTTGAAAATTTTTACATTAGGAAAATTGCTGAGGAAGTTGTATTGTAATATATACTGGATATTTCTTCAATCGAAATGGTTCTCTAACCCCATAGCAACTTTAGAGTTATTTCTCAAGAATCATTTGAAAATTGATCTGATAATTCACTTTTATTCATGAGAAAGTCAACCATTATTTCTTGGCCATCTATGATTATCAAGGGTAGGACCTAAGTAGGTGTGTTCCATAGATTAGCCTAAAATATCACATATTTGGTGATCAGGATTGGGACTCATCCTTCATTATTGCTCCTATTTTGGCTTATCTAAATTTCACCTCAATGCCCTTCTGATAAATGTTGTGGGACCACTGAAATAGCTAAATTCATCAGGAGGAAAACAAAGGGGAAGTTCTGAGCCCAGATAATATAAAAATTGACCATTTCTTATCTTGATAACAAAATCTGCACCCCCCGCAAAAAAACCCCAAACATCACACAGTACAAGTTAGATGAGACTTGATTTCACAGATACCAGTGGCAAATTAGATGTGCAAGCTCAGGTCTCCTCATTAAGGTGTTATGTATAAAGCTATAAATACATGAACGAGGGATGAAATCATCTGTTCTGGTCTCTAAAATGTCTGAGGAGCAAGGAGGAGAAGGACAGACTTAAAACATAAAAACAAAAGCAACTCACTGGTCTTTATCCAACACACAGAAGGAATCCAAGAAAGGAAAGTTGGCGGCAATACTTTCAAAGTCCACTTGGGAGATATACCCATCATGGTCATGATCATAGTTTCTAAAAACAGACTGCAAAGTAAAAACATGTGTGTTTACCAATGCCAACCCAATGGCAACAGGAAACCTAGCTGAGAGGCAAGCTTACCTCCCAAACTTGGGGAGTTTCAAAACGTTCTCCTGGAAACCAAATTGACCATTTGTTCTATTGCCTGTGCATCTATTGCCCGTGCATCTATGTATTTGTCTGGTTTGCCCTTGGAGAGTAGGGATATCACAAGTTACCAAACCTTCAATGAAACCCTATTTTGCTCTTCAAGTTCCAATAATAAAATAATTCAGTATGCACTTTCAAATATCTGCAAATAGTCTGGCATTTGTATCTTTTACACACTAAAGGTAGAAGGATATTTGTATTTGTCATTCAAATATTTTGTGTCCATAAGCCCACTTGATCTCACTCTTAATGGCATGCCTGATACAAAATTTTCTCCTTGTACAGCCTTCAAAAATCTTTTTCTTCCCAAGTTCACATTTATTTAGATTTTTCTTTCGCCACCAAATTTTGGGAGATTGCACAATATTCAATACCTTCTCTGTAATTAAAAAAAATTATTATAAAAGTATCCTTTATCCCAAAGACTTAAACTTATCATTCTAGAGTATGTAACCTTAAACTTATCATTCTAGAGTATGTAACAATCAATTAAACCAAGTGCTTCATCATCACATGGTTTCTAACTCTCAAGATGTTTCTATTTTCCATTGGTGCCATTGCTATTGGAAAACAATGTAGTATCAGCAGACCACAGTAAACATGTACAAAACGTCATCTTTCACTAAAAGATCTTTCTCCTTGCAAATGGCATTTCTGTACAGTAAACTTCAAACATAAATAGCATAAACTGTTCAATTCAATAAAAACTCAAGAACCATGCCTTGTGTATAAGGCATTATGCTAAGCACAGGGATGCAAGACAAAAAAATTTTTTAAAGGAAAATCCAGCATTCCCTGCCCTCAAATAATTTATATTCAATCTGTGGGAATTAGGAGACTTGTCCACCATTTTCTGATTCAGATAAGTAAATGTGTGAAATTTCTATAAAATGTATTCCTTAGTGAAGGTTTTTTAAAAGTTGTACTTAGCCCCCAAACAACCCTAGAATTCTGAGCCCCAGTGCCAGTGACTTGGACATTAAAGATGGTGTTCAAATTAGGAAGTAGAAAGAAGCTATGGGAAAGGAGAATAAATGGATGGGTGAAGTGAAATGAAAAGACATTATGAAAGAGAAAGGTAGTACTCAAGGTCTGAAAGCCCCTTTTGGAAGTCGTGTATGACTTGGCATCTAGAAAATTGATGTAGCCTGTCCTGAGGAAGTCTCTTACCATGAATTACTCCTATGCCTAAAAAATGACAGAAAGTTTGTAGGACTCAAAGGAATCTGAATATACTGCGTATTTTTGTTATTTGGCAACTTACCTCGACTAACTTCCTTATGTGCTTGTTAATAATGGTCAGGTCAGGTTTTGGCATCACTCCTGATGCCCACTCCAGGGGCACTACTGGCTTGTTAGGAGTTGTAGGAGAGGTAGGCTACAAAAAAAAAAAAATTCAGTGTTAACTCTTATACAAAAAGAAATTTCATTTCATCACTAGGATATAAAATCTCAAAAGCATAACTATAGGCCTTAGAATCATCTAATGAGTAAATGCAACTATGTGTGGACTATGAAACAGAGCAGAAGAGGCACTCAGAGGATCATCGAATAAAATTCTCTCTTATGTGGAGGACACCATAAAAACATGATATCTGAAATATGGTCAACCAGAAGCAAAACTAGGACCTCTCATTTGGATAGATGTCTTGGTTGATACACATTGATGTGGTTATTTTCATCTTGTAGATTTAAAAGAACACCAGACTTGAAGAAGTCTGAAAGACTCACTTAGCAATACATCCAGATGAGATCTGGCCCACTACCTGTTTTTGTACAGCCTACAGGCTGTAGTTTGCCAATTTCTGAGCTAAACTGACTGATTCGCCCAACCAATGAATTAGAAAAGTAGTACGCATTCTTATGCTTTATATTTGATTTTCTCTGGATGTAACTAAAATTTAATCCTAATGAAGGATGAAGAGATAAAGTATATTTGAAAACAGGAACAATGATAGAATTCATGCCATATTCCTGGCACAAGGAAGAAAGAGGCTGCTTATGAACAAAGGGAGGTGGCAAGCAGCTGTGAAAATATAGGTGTAAAATGACAGGCTGATTTAATCAAGTAAAGGTCAGAATTGTCAGGGAGAGTGAGTCAAGGGGTTTAAAAAGCAAGGTGAGAAGCTTTAGCAATTCTTTTCAATGCCTTTGTAGCCTTTTCTGCCTTTATCTCACTCAGAGAGGTGGATGGAGCACTGCTGCAGTCAGGAAACCCTCAGAGACTTACCAATGTGACTGAGCAAGACACTTACCCTCTGTCTGCCTCAGTTTTCACAACTGTCAAATGGAGATCATCATCATAGCACCCATCTCCCAGGATTGTTGTGTATAACAAATGAAATATTTTTTTAAAAGTATTTCCCATAATGCACGACACATAGTACACACTGAATAAATCCTATCCTTTCCTTCCTTCCTTCCTTCCTTCCTTCCTTCCTTCCTTCCTTCCTTCATTCATTCATTCATTCATTCATTCTCCCCCTCCTCCCCACTCTCCCACTTAAAGTTAGGATACCAGGGCTGAAATTAAGCATGATGAGTTAAGTTTTAAGCTTACACCCCCAGAGATTTATGGAGCGGTAGCATGACATAGTGACCAGAATTCTGGACCGGGTATCAAGAAGGTTTGGATTCAAATTTAGTCCCAGACACTTATTAGCTGCACAGTTAGCAAGTTAATTAACCCCTCCAAGCCTCTGTATCTTCTTCTGTAAAATGGGGTTAACGACAGCACCTACCTAACAGAGTAGCCTTGCAAAATGAGATAATTGGTGAATAGTGCTTTGTAAACATTAAGCTATTTGTGCCTAAAGAAGGAGTGAGATAATGTACCTCCTACCCTTCACTGAAGAGGTGAACATTGCCTATACCATTAACCTGAGTTGATGTGTTTTGCTGAGCTGCTTTTTTGGTTTTTGTTTTCTTTTTTTTGTTATAAGGACAAGTTCAATGAGTAGAAGAGAATATATTCAGAAGAAATAAAGGTCATATAAATACAAAAGATAAAATTTTAAAACAAATTTATATATGTGTGTGTATTCAATGGAAGTTTTCATTATGGAGCTCTATGTATCTAAATCAGCTGATGGGAAATGATCAAGAACAGGAGAATCTTTGTATTCATGTTATCTGACTGTATTTGTGTGGCTAAGGCAATGTATTCATAGTCATAAAGGTGAAATCGTTTTCTAACTGCTTTATCTGTAGAGTGAACCTCTTGGACATTAGCATATCATTAATAGTTGAGAGGGATAGGGCTCCCTCCTCTCCCTTTTCTATTGGTTCTATGGGCCACTTCTTTAGTCTCTAACACAGGTATGTAGCTGGGTTTGGCAATGTTTCCAGGAGTCAGAATATGAGAAGGTCCAGAGATGAGGGTAAAAGCGGTGAAGGAAATTGGGAAGGGGGAGGAAATTAAAAATGAGTGAACCAAATTTATATTCACAAAATTTCAAAATTTGAAGGGACCTTGGAGATCATCTAACTCAAACTCACCTTTCAAAGGTGATCTTCTATGAAATGCCATCTGATGTGAACATCTACATGTGGGAGAGTTCTTAGGGTCATTTTGTCTGTCACTCAATCAATGCCATTCATCTAAAAGGCGGTATCACTAACAACTGGGTGCTGCTGTACTGACAAATATTGGCCCTGGAAACAGAATGATGAGATGTATCTCTCCCTTTTCCTTCTGATTGTTTGGGGGTGAGGAGTGGCTGGGGTGTTTAAGGTAGTGTCTCTAATAAATAAAAATCTTACAATCAATGGTAGTGTCTCTAATACATAAAAATCTTACAGTCAATGCTCAAGGAGCAACGGAAACAATCATGGCTCTGACTTTTCTGTATAACCATGTAATAGTCATCATTCAAGGAAACTGTAATTATTCAGTTTCAAAGATTCAAGTTTTGGACAACTTAATGCCCTTATGACTTCAGTTGACAACAACCCGTCCTCCATCACAATTTCTTTAAAAATTCAGAGATAGAGTTGGAATCCCATGTTGGACAGGGGTAGGGAACTATCACACAAATTCCTCACATCTTAAAACATTCCATTTTGGCAAAAGTCTCATAAGAATTTCCTAACGTCAAGAAGTTTTAAGTGATAGTTGACTCCCCCTCCCACATGTTACAGCTAATTTTAAAATTGTCTTATGTAGTAATATTTTATTATCCATATTTTACTTAACAAGCTTATTACAGAAATAAGTATTCTGAGAGATGATTTAAAGAAAATAATTAATTTATATCCTAATTGATAACATAACTTCTTTTCTGCTAGAAACAACTTTCTGCTTTTCAACTGAGAATTTACTTCTTTCTTCCACATTCACATGTAGCATTTATTTCATGGGATCCTTCTCTGTTTCTTCTGATATATCATTTATTCTTTGTTCTTGATATTTGACCAGGCCATCTCTTTTCTAATTATACTTTGATCCAGTGATATCTTTTAAACAATTTTTCCAGTTCATTTCTACTTTTGTAGAGTGTTGCAACCTGCTTTTGCTGCTAAGCACTTTGTCCTTTGCCCTGTGGGTGAGCCCTAACTGCAGTTCTTCAGAGACTGTTCTGTTCTATGACATAACTGTGCCACACTGTACAATAATCTGTTATTGTTCAGTCATTTCAGTAGTATCAGACTCTTGGTGATCCCATCTGGGGTTTTCTTGGCAGAGATGCTGGAGTGGTTTGCCATTTCCTTCTCCAGCTCATTTTATAGATATGAAAACTAAGGCAAACAGGGTTAAACTGACTTGTCCAGGGTCACAAAGGTACTAAGATTCTGAGGTCACATTTGAACTCAGGTCTTCCTGACCCAAGGCCTAGAGCTCTATCTGCTTTTCCACCTAGCTACCCCAGGATAATACTGGCATTGAAAAAGGGCCTTTATTTCAAGGAGTAGAATAATATCATTAAAACAACTTTCAATTTCCTAAAGATAAGCCATTCAGCTATCCTTTCATTTATGGGCCCAGTTCATTAACCATCTGTCATGTCTATCCAATTATTACTGTTCAAGATGGGTACTCCATTGTCCTTGTATTCCAGAGAAACTACAGAGGGTAAAGGAGTAAGTACTAGAAGGCAGGCACTCTAGGATTTTAAAACTTTGTAGTAAGTTACATCCATGGTAGGCTCTTGTTATAGAGTTAATTTCTCTTTTTTTGTCATTTGCTGCATCTTCTAACTTACTTGTTAACTCTTAGGTGGGATACCACAAAGTCAAACCACAGCTTCACAAAGCATCTAGTACACTCACAAGAATTGTCACAGGCAATAGCAGCACCCCACCCCCCCAATAACATCAAAATTTCTTGAATTTTGAAAAAAGTGATTTTTGAAAAATAATTATAATGATCTGAGTTTATCTCCTTGATTCACTAGAACCCAACGGGACTAGAAATGAGCCTTTGGAAAAAAAAGGTTAAAGAGTCTTCTGTTTACCCTCAAATTCTCCCTCCCAGAATGTTCTTCTCCATATGTACAGTGGAATTAGTGTAATTTCCACCCCAGCCCCTCACCCCCCAAACACACACAACTATGTAAAGATACTCTGACCAATTTTAGATCATCATATTTGTCATAGACTATCAGGATAGTAAAGGTTTTTGTATACAAACCATAGATTTATAGAATGCTAGATCTAGAAGAAACCATAGAGACCATCTAGTCAAAACTTTTCATTTCATAGAGGGAGAAACTGAGGCCCAGGAAGTTAAGTGGCATGTATGATAGTGGGATAGTTCCGAGAGTTACCTGATTTTCCCATCAATCAGTGCCATTTGTCTAAAAGGCAATGTAAGAAATAGGGTGCAATTATAATGATTAACTTTGACTGTAGAGACAAGATAAGGACATGTTTCTCCTCCTTTTCTAGTCTTGTGAGGGTTGGAAGATCAGACAAGGGAGGAATATAAAATGAAAGAGATGGTATAAAATATGAACTAAGCACCAGTGTAAAAATTAGTCATGGGATTATCATCATTAATAATGAATGTTTCTTGAAATTCTGATGTGATATATTCTTAATACACATCCTACTACTGGAATTGAATGCATTATTTATATTTAGTATCAGACATATCCCCAAATCTCCTGACTCCTCTAGTCCCATGAACTTCCCACTATAGCAAAGTATAGTATATAGTAGATGATAGCAAGATGATATAAATATACTGGACAGTGCAACTGGCAAATGTAGACACACATTTTTAGAAAGGATTGCAAACTGTGCCTCTCTAGAACAAAAGCTAGGTTTTTCTTTCTCATTCTCTAAACTTCATCCCCAGTGTCTCTCATATTCATAAGAGTTTTTATTTGCATATCACCAAAGATATTTAAATGTGAGCTGAATTGTTAAAACCACTAATGGACATTTTGTGAAGTGATATCCTTAAATGTATTATATATTATTTATTCATAAGCATTCAAAATTCAGTGAAGCAAATTAAGGAGGAACTATCTATGCCCTATTGAGCTGAAATGAAGTAACTATTACAGAAATTTGGAAACTATAATCAGTGGTCACTAAAAAGGAAAACAATCTAGTTTTATTTTGAAGAAAAAAAAATCCCCTACTTTTTAAAAGAAATATCCCTGTCCCCTGAGGACATGTTGCCTATTCTAATGAATAATTAATGTTTAACACTAAGGAATTATAGTTTTTAGTCTTTTTTGGCATCCTTTTCATGTGATTTCTCAAGATTTAGAGTCAGAAGGTGTCTCAGATATCTATTTCTGCCCCCTCTACCCCCAGCCTCCCAACACACACACAGACACACACACACACACACACACACACACACACACACACATTTTACAGAGGACAAAAGGAAAGACAAGAGAGGTAAATGAGCTGTTGAAATTACTGTTACTAATACCCAGGTAGTAACTGACAGAATTAGGAACCCAGTGTCCAAGTATTTGGAATAAAAAAATCTAGGGTATTGTCTGATAATAAAAGGCATCACAATTATAACCACTATATAAAGTAGAATAATAAAGAAAGAACTTATTCTTTAAGTTGTTTGTTCTCATGCTTTCCAAAAAGTAAGATGGAGATAAATATTAAATTATCCTCATTTGGGAAAAAAAGCAAATTCTTAGTTCTTCAGATCTCAAAGCACTATGTTGATGGCCAACAACACCAAGTAAATACTATTCCCTACTTTAAAAAATATACCTACTGATTTAGAATTCCTGGGCTCCAGCACCAATGAGAGTTTGTAAATATCATCTTCTGTATGATAGAGATCAAGAGAAAGCTACAATAAAGGAGAAAAAAAATCAATAATGTTAGGTTATAATTTTGATACTACTGAAGGATGAATATACATTTGTCTTATATGACTGGTGTTTTTTGTTTTTTTTTTACAATCTAGGTATCTGAGTCATAAATATTTAATACAGTTTATTCACTCTGCTAGTTAAGAAGATGATACAGTGGCAAAATATGAAACAAGCATAAATATAAAAATTGATGATGGTATTGTTATCATTCTCCTCATCAATAACAATAACAAATATTGCCTGAATTTCCAACTGTATGCTTTACCAGGGACTGAGGATACAAATCAGGTTAAAATAATATATTAAGTGCTTTGAAAATCTTAAAAGTGCCATTTAAATGCTGGACATTATTTCAAAGATAATCAGACATAATATGTACCTATGAGAGTTTATCTCCCCTAGTTGGGGAGATGTCATGTACATAAGTAAAAAATCACAATATAATTGTAATAATCAGGGATATGATAATAATAGCTAGAATTTATGTAAACCATGGTTTGCAAAGTACTTTACAAATACTGTCTCACTTGATCCTCACAACAAACCTGGGAGGTAGCTGCCATTATCATCACTTTATACATAAGGAATCTGAGTGGAACTGAAGTCAAGTCACTCAGCCAGGGTCACACAGCCAGTATGTGAGAAGTAGGATTGTAACTGGATTTTCCTGGCTTTGAGGACAGGTCTCTGTCTACTATGTTGCACCATAGCAATAATAATTGTCATTACATAGTATGTTATGGTTTGCAAAGCAATATATTTTATCTTCATTTTCACAATAATGCTTTCAGTTAAATAAGCAGACATTATTATCCTTATTTTCCCAATAAGGAAACTGATTTATCCATGTTAAATAAGCAGACATTATTATCCTTATTTTCCCAATAAGGAAACTGAGTTATCCATAACTGGAAAGCTTCAGAAGGATGTTCAGTGTCAGATAAGTGGTTCTATTAGAAGGAGTTTAGGGTAAGGAATAATGACGTGGTGCTGGAGCAGAGTCAAAAAGAGGTATCGTGACTTTTCCAGGGCATTTGATCATGGAGAGAAGGAAAGAAAGGGGGCCTTCCAAAAAGAAGAATGATCTATCTAGCAGTCTCAAAACTTTTGGTCTCAGAAATTCTTAAAAATGATTTAGGGTCCCAAAGATTTTTGTTTATGGGTGTTACATCCATCAACATTTACTGTATCAGAAATTAAAACAAATTTTAAAATTTTTAATGTTAGTCATTTTAAATAATCATAAATCCATTACATGTTGATATAAACATATTTTAAATGAAAAATAACCTTTCTGAAAGTCTCTTTAATATCTAGCTTAATAAATGGTAGCTGGATTCTCATGTCTGGTTCCCATATTATTCAGTTTATTGCAATATGTTATTTCGGTTAAAGTGTATGAAGACAATTCAGCCTCACATAGATATATAGTTAGAAAGTGGAAAAATATTTTAATAGGCAAATAACTTTATATTGCAGTTTTAAATCAGTTTTGTTGTAGACTCCCTTAAAAAGTCTTGAGGGCCCCCAGGGATCCATGAACCATATGTTTAAAACTGTCCATCTAGATCAACACTTCTGAGGTATTGGAAAAAATGGTCCATTACCTGCAAAAATGGTTCCACACTTTTGTTAAATTATAATAGGTCTATCTTTCAAAATCAGCTAAAACAATTTCCAAAAGTACTTATTCTGTTCTTTTTCTAAAGTTCTACTTTAATCCATCATAAAGGTGATGGTTAAGTCAAAGACCATGGGAAAGATGAACAAGCTCTGGTTGGTCCTACCAAGATGGAAAGGCTCTGAGTATGGGCTTAGGAGTGAGTGAATGAATGGATAGATAGATGAATGAATGAATGAATGAATGAATGAATGAATGAATGAATGAATGAAAAAGTATTTATTAAGTGCTTCCAGTTTCAAGCCCAAAAAAAGAATCTACACTTTTACAATCTAATGGTTAATTACTGTTAATGAGTGATAAAATCATATCCATTTCTTATGTTGTCATTTGATAATGCCAAGGATTTTAGTGATGAAAATTTTTCTGAGTCTTCTACAGCTATGTCAGCTGAGACAGAGGCAACAGCATATACAGAGGCAGGTTACCAGGTCACATCTCCAGAAAAGATACTTCTCTAGATGGTGACCACCAGGGCCAGTGTCATGAGGTACTTTTATGTTGGTCCTGAACTGTCTCCACCAATGTCTGAGGGAAAGTAGTGGTGGAGGTTTGCCCTCCCCTACACCTAGTACATGCCATGTCCTCTTTCTCCCTTGATATTTCATCTAAACTAGCTTGCCTGATCTACCAGTGGCAGCTAATTGGTAGTTGATGTTGGTGGCAGAATGGTGGACCCCTTCCTTATAGGGGTTGCTTTCTTGGACAATGGCCTTGGAGTGGGCTTTAAGCAGGACTGGTAGAAGAAGAGTGACTACTGTTGTTTCAGAAGCTAATGGTGGTGGTAATGGCAGCTACAGTAGGGCCCTTTTCTGTAGAAGTTGTTCCCCTGAATGATGGTTTTGATGGCCAGGCTAAAAGAGACAGTGGTCTAGAGGTCACTGCTGTTCTGAGTTCTTGAGCTGTACCTTACCTTGGTACCAGTTGGTCATCAATCAGTGTAGCCAGGTATGGTAGCCAGGATGCATTTTACAAAGGAATATGGGCGTAGGAGGGTGGTACAGTTGATAAGAATGCTGGGCCTGGAATCAGGAATATTCATCTTTCTGAGTTCAAATCTGGCCTCAGATACTTACTAGCTGTGTGACCCGAGGAAAGTCACTAAACCCTGTTTCCTTCAGTTTCCTCATCTATAAAATGAGCTGAAGAAGGAAATGGCAAACCACTCCGGTATCTTTGCCAAGAAGATTCTAGATGGGATCGCAAAGAGTCAGACATGACTGAAATGATTGAACAAAATGTGTGGAAGGCCTGCCTACTGAAGTACAGCAGAAAGGAAGCCCTATGGGACTGGCTCAATTAATTAGAGCAGCTTAATCAGAGATGAAGACCTCAGAAGAGGTGCAATTTCTATGCCACTCTACACTTGTACCTGAAAGCAATTTGGAGCTCTTCCTGGGGAAAAGAAGAAAGATGGGTGCCCTGAGGAAGAAGCAGTTACTTATCCTTCAAGGAATGATAAAATGGTTCCACAGAAGCTCTCAAAGTGATTATCAGAGATTCTCCAGTTAAGATCAGAGAAAGAGTAAAGTAGTATAGCTTGATGAATTCCTGCTCAGGGATACGGAGGCATCTCTGTATGGATCTGACAGCAACCACAGAGGACTCTTCTTCTCCCCATGAAATCTATCATATCATAACATAACATAACATAACATAACATAACATAACATAACATAACATAACATAGAACCTCCCAAGATTTGTCAAAAAAAAAAAAGATAAGAAGTGTGTGCTTTTGGTAATGTATGTGAGCACAAATAATATTTCAAAGTATTGGACAAGAAATGTAAGACCATAAGAGAACTGGTTGTTTTTTTTTTTTCAATCTCTGACCACTGAATACTGGTGATTGCACCTGGAGGGATTGCACCCTGAGGAATGAGTAGATGGCTAAGAAAGGGGCGTAAGATAATAGGATTTAAATTTCTGGCCCACAGATTCAAACCTAGAAATTATAAAGTCCTGGCAAAGGTTGGAGTGCACCTAACAAAGACTGGTATCTATCTTGGTCTTGGAAATCTGAAAGACATTTTGAAGCAGTAGTCATAGAGAGCCAACCTCAAAGCTAGAAAGACTTCAGTTGATGACCTGACTCCGATAAATAATGACTAGAAGACTGAAAGATTTCTTTAACTTGACACTAGACCAGGCAACTAAGACCATAAGTTAGAGAGAATGTGCTAACTCACTTGTGAGTCTCCCGTACCAATGAAAGTACAAGTCCAATCCCTATCTAGTCTCTATCCCTATCCTTGTATAGCTAATTTAAAAGAGCTTAAACTAAAAAGGATAAGGGAAGGAGAAAATTGCCTATGTACAACAACTAAACTAGACACCTTTGAGAATAGCTTCCATTAAAAAAAAATACTAATATCCTCCAATGGTGGAGGATCTGAAAATAAGGTCACAGGAAACCATAAGAAAGAAGCCAAGATAAAATATCTATTTTCTCAGAGTTTAGGCAATAAGCTAGAGGAACTAGAAGTAACGGAATAGGGACACTTGACCTCTCAAAAATCACTAAGACATGGATAGTGGGACAAAACTCATGACGAGACTAATTCTGGATGAATAAAACTGAAAAAAAAAAAAAGTTGGACCAGTAAATGGGACACGTCACATTGCAAATGATGATTACATACATATATACATATATGTGTACATACATATATAATTCATGTGGAGAAGCATGGTAGAGAACATTTGGGTGATGATAAATGGAGGAGAAAATGGAAGTCAATTTGTCATTGTAGCACATGTTACAGGCTAGGACAGAAATCATGTGCTTTTAAAAATTTTTGTCAGTGACTTGAGTAAAGGTATAGATGGCATAGTTATCAGATTTGCAGGTAATGCCCAAAAAGGAAAAAGGATTATAATATAATGGGTGACAGAGACAAGATACATAAAAGTCTTGGCAGACTATAATACTCAGATAATTCTAATAGGATGAAATTCAATAAAGGTAAATATAATGCCTTATATTTGGGTTCAAAAATCTACATGTGTATTAGAGGAGAAATTATTAGCTAACACTTTTTCTGAAAAAGATCTCTAGGTTTTAGTAGACTGCAAGCTTTATCATGAGGATAACACTTGGGCTGTCAACCTGTCATCCATCACCCTTGCCACATGGTCAGCACATCTTCTCTTCTGTCTTGCATTTCCCTGAAGGTACATGGAAATTGCAAAGAGGCAAATGCAGGCTTGATATCAGAGAAAAAAAGACCTGTTAACTATGATATCTGGCTTTCAGATCTGTTCATCTGAGTTTCTTTCTCCCTCCTCCTCAACATATATGCTCCTTACTAGTCAGGCAAGTCTCTCCATCACTTACCACATACGGTACTCTCATGCTCATGCTTTTACAATCCATTGTAAACAAAAATTACCAAACTGTTAACGAAGTGAGATTGACTACAAAGGTGTGTTTTTGCCTTGCCTAGAAGTTCTAACCAAGATGATATAAATAATGAAACAGTCTGTGCAGGATTGACACACCCAACTTTGTTGACATTCAACAACCCTAAAAATAAATCAGACAAACAGAAGAATTCACAATATGTTCAACCAATGCAAAAATCCTCAAAAAGGAGCAGACTACAGTATACCTTTACCTCACACTATTCCCTCCATTTAGAAAGCATCCCTCCTCACCTCCAAATCTCACCTCAGTTCTAATCACACTCCTTCATAAAGCTTCTCTAGTCAAAACTGAATTTTCTCATCTCTGCACTACCATTGCACATACCGGTACCATATAGTGTAACTTCTAATCAATCATTAATTTTCATATGTATCAGTTTAGACTTCCAGTTAGACTGTAAGTTTTGGGAGGGCAAGAAGTCAGCCATGATTCAAATTTCTTCATATCCTCCATAGTGGATGACTTTCGTAGAGTAGGAGAAAAACGCACTTGTTAATTAACTAAAGAGTTTTTAAAAATTAAAACTTACTCAAGTGATTATTTGAATGTATGTCTATTAAAATTTCTAATTATTTACTTGCATCTTTAGATTTTCACCTAGAAGTTTAGCCTTATAAAGAAGCATCATAGCTCTGCTACACGTGACCTTGGACAAGTCATTTTTTCCTCTACGGTCCTGTGGTTACTCCTCAGTTAAATAATGGGAAAGGTGAATAAAATAATCTCCAAAGTCCTGTCCTGCTCTCAAATCCACAATTCTATTTGGAGGAAGTCAGAGAGAACCTAACCCTATCACAACTCTAAAGAACTTCAGTGAATTGAGCCATTATCTCTTTGTACCAAGCCTCTTGTTTTCTTTGCAGTGTTGAGGTTGCCCTTTCTCATCCATCATTTCACTTCATCCCTAAAAATTCTATTGGCTATTATGCTCAAGTCTAAATAAATGACTGGTTTTACTTTCTTAATATTTTGCCAACAGATGCTGCTGCATGCTTCTAGATTTTAAGGTTAACTTATTTGAATCCTATTAAGTTTTTTATATTGTTTTATTTAGATTTAGAAAGAGTTGTTCAGTAACCACATGTCCCCAAATTTGAGTACATTAACCCTGACCAAGCTCTAATACATATACATATATACATGTGTGTGAGTGAATTTGTGTATGTATATAATATACATTATCTTGCCTAAGCACAGTTGGGCGTGGGGGAAGACAACTGTGTAGTCAGGCTTACTCTATGTAAACCAATTTTTGAATTTTTCCCCCCCAGACTGTAAAAATTCAGGTACTTTCCAGTAATTTGCATATACTCAGAATGGTAAAAGTAACTGCAAGGTCTAAAAATATCAAGAAAAAAACTGAAAGAATATTTCTTCTACTATGAAATTGAAACATTTTTAAAAAACAACAACTCTGGGCTAAGATGAAAATATGATTCTGGCTAAAGACATCTTCATCTGTTTTTTCTTTGCAAGGGAAAAACAGTTGAGAAGTTCACAGTACAGTTCTCTATGTAGTCTGTATTTGGGAACATGATAAGTAAATTACATGTACAGATATGTATGTTTAACTATTCTTCTCCATCTTTCCCAAAACACTTTAATATATATAAAGCTGTGAAATCTGAAATCTTAGTTGCAGAGAAATGAGATTTTAAGAGAAAACAAAGGGCAGAAACTTCAAACTACAGGTTGGCATATTTGACTTGGATTTCTGACAAAAATTCAAGAGTATTGTCAAATAGATTCTAATGAATATTTAAAAATGAAGCAGTAATCACTAATTAGAAAAACTGATCATGAACAGAACATGTCAAACTAATCTAATTTCTTTTGGGGGGATGTTGGGGTGAGAAGGATGTCCAAAGAAGTAGTCCAAATGTAGTATGACCATATTTCAGCTCAGCATTTGACAAAGTCTTTAATACTATTCTTTTGGACAAAATGGAAAGATGTAGGGTAGATAATACTGTTAGATGGATTTAGAATACATTGAATAAGTGAATCTAGAATGTAATGAGTCAACGTCAGCTAGAATGTAGATCTCTAGTGAACGGTCACAGGGATCTGACTTGGACTCTACTTTTTAAGCATTTTGCTATTTGTGTGGAGGAAGACATAGAAGGCAGTTTATCAGATCTGAAGATGAAACAAAGATGAGAGAGAGAGCTAACATGGTAGATGACCGAATGGAGATCCAAAAAGATCTTGACAAGCTAGACATAAGTGCCAAATCCAGTAAGATGAAATAAAAATAAGATGAATAAGAATTAAATAAGAATAAGTAGGATGCCCCACACTTGCTTTCAAAATAAATTGGTTGAACAAGACAGGAGTGGCAAGTATGTAGAAGATAACATGTCTGAAAGATTTGGGAGAGGATAGTGGAATGTAAGCCCAGGATATGTAGCCAGCATGATGTAGCATCCACAAAAGCTAACGCAGTTTTAGTAAGCAGTAAAAGATGCAGAGAGTTTCAGGATAAGGGAAACTATAAGACCACACATATTATGTTCTGATCAATTTTGCATTGGGTGTCAGGTACCACATTTTAAAAAGGATATTGACAAACTGGAGCACATCCAGAGGAGGGTAACCAAGATTGTGGACATTTTGGAGACTATGTCATATGAGAATCAGTTGACAGAATTTGGGATATTTAGCCAGAAAAATAGAAAACTTAAAGGATGGATAAAAGCCATCTTCAAGTATTTGAAAGGCTGTGACATGGAAGAAAAAGTAAATTTGTTCAGTTTAGCCAAGAAATTAGAACTATAATTAGTGGATAGAAGTTACATAGAAAAATGCTTAATCTTGATAGGGATTTCCTATTAATTAGAGCTATGGATGTACATGGAATTAGTATAATGGAAATACAATCCTTTGACCGAAGGTCTTCACATCTCATCTAAATGATGCTTTGTTGGGAATACTGTAGATGGTTCATTTTTAGGCATGAATTGGGCTAGATCACTTCTTTGGGGCTTTCTGACTCAGTTTCTGTGCCCACAAGGATAAACTTTCTACAACCTTTTGTTTAAGGTTCTTAAACTGGTTTGAATAATCAGGGGTCAAGAAACATGCTTGCCCCAATTTTTTTTTTTTTTTGAAAAAAAATAAAGGATAAAGGGGATTCCCCCTCTCACTTTTTTTTTTGTTTTGTTTTGTTTAGGAATTATATCCCTTCTCACTTTTTAATTCAATTAAGCAAGCTTTTGTTGAGTACCCATTATGTACCAGGCACTATGTTGGGCACTATGGGAGAAAAGATAACAAAGCAACCTCTGCCCTTAAGGAATACAGTCTGCTGGGAGGAAACAACTTGACTACAGATCAATCTGTATAAAATCTATACAGTGCATTGTATGTGTATATACACATATTTGTGTGAATATGCATGTATCATACATGTGTGTATATGTATAAATATTCATACATAGTGATTCACACACCCACTCTCAATTACTATAAGTAACAGGATTCTGTATCTCCAGATACTTTTCTCAGGTGAAAATACCTCTTTGATTTATTTACAGAAGAGGAAGGGAAAGAAAGGAACAAGAGCCTTATAAAATATTTACTGAGTGCCAGGCTCTATGCTAAGCACTTTTATAAATATTGTCTCATTTTATCCTTATAACAACCCTGTGAGGTATGTGGCATTATTAACCCTATTTTACAGTTGAGGAAACTGAGGTAGACAGAGGTTAAATGACTTGCCTAGCATCACACAGCTGAGGCCAGATTTGAATTCAAATCTTCCTGACTCTAGGCCCAGTACTCTATTAACTGTTCCACATCACTACCTAAAATCTGCCTTACAGAATCAGTCAAATGTACAAACTAGAGATGAGCAATTACTAGGCCCTGCTTTTTAAATTAGTCAAAAGTATAAATCAGATGCAAAGAGTGGCGTGATTCCAGGTATTGGATGAAATTAGATGCCAAAATATTCTGAGACTGGTTGAAACTATTAGACATGCTTTTAGCCATTTTATAGCAGAGAAGAATATATGAGCAGGATACTTTCAGTTATTGCTTTGAAGATAAATTTTGAGATCACATTAAGGAGCCAGATCCTTTTGCCTGTAACCAAAGGACAAGATGCAGGGGGGCTCAGAGGGGTAGTTTCATATTTTCCCCCCAAACAACCATGTTATCGGACAGAACGGACAAACCCCAAATGCATCTGGGCAAAAGGTAGATTATGACAAACTGGACATAGTGAGGAAAGGTAGCTTTAGGGAGCATGGCCTCTTAGGGTGGAGAGAAAAGTACTAGCAGGACTCTACAAGGGGTCGGAAGAAAGTAGCACATATCATTCAAGAACTTCATGACAACTCCATGATAAAAGAAAAGGACATCCCTCCACAAAGAGGTGCCGAAGTCTGAGCTCACTTTTCCTTGACTCTGTATGTTTTTATGGGAGAGTTTTCCAAAAAATTTTTTATGGGGGGGATGTTTCTGACCAACTAAAAGCTAATTAGGTTTAGTTAGCTAATTGATGTCAACTAGTAATGAATGGAGAACACACTGGATGGGGGCTTGTGAACAGTAATAGTACTAGCACTCTCCTAGCCTCTAGAACCTTGAAGGAAGAAGTAGCTAACTTCCTGGGGCCCTGGCCTGATTCAAAGCAAATCCAGATAAAAGAGAACAGTAACAACTGGGGAGAAAAAAAGATAGGCATCCTATTGGGAGATGGTATCTCATTCAGCTGGGCCCCAAGGAAAGTTAGGAATTCTTTGAAGCACATTGTGAGAATAGATAGCCTTCCAGGCATTTGAGGCAGATCTCCAAGATGAGGAAGTAGAAAGCACAGTGTATTAGGTAGGGAACTACAAATAGCTCACCTTGACCAGAACACAGAATATATAACAATGACTCATGGGAGATCGCTCTGGAAAGAGACTAGAAATAAATTATGAAGGGCTTTAAATGATAGGGGAAAGGCAGCTAGGTGACATAGTGGACAGAGCTCTGACTCTGGGGTCAGAAGGACCTGAGTTTAAATTCAGCTTCAGACACTTACTTAGCTGTGTCACCCTGGTCAAGTCACTTAACCCTAATTGCCTCTAGAAAAAATGCATGCCTTAGAAATGTCAGTTTTGCAGCTATGTGAAGAATTGATTCAAGAAGGGAGATATGGAAGGTAGGGAGATTAGTTAGAAGAATATTATAGGTAGTCCACTGTGCAATGGTGAGGGTGTGAACTAGATGGTGCTGTGTGAATGAAAGGGAGGTGACAAACGTGACAGAAGCTATGGGGGTAAAATCAACAGGATTAGGCAAGTTATTGAACAAGGAGAGGGTGGAGAGAGAGAAGTGTCACAAATGACTCCAAAATTCCAAACCTGAAGTGTCTGGTGGTGCCCTCAACATAAATAGTGCAATTATGGAAAAGGGTTCATTGGGCAGGAAGAAGTAAGGAGTTTGGAATAATGAATTCTTCAGACAGAATTTGAGATATGTTTTTGACCTCTAAGTGAACTTATCTAACAGGCAATTGGTGATATAGGATTATAATTTGGGAGATTGATGAGACCCACATATGAACATTTGGGATTTATCTTCAGAGATGAAATTGAATCCATGGAAGCTAATGAAATACCAAAGAAGGAGTATTTGAGAAAGAAGCAAAGAGGGTCTAGGAGAAAAAAAATCCTAGGGCATATCCATATCAATTATGATCCAGAAAGGTAGAGGAATGTTTGGCTATTTGCTCTGACATAACATTGCTTTTCAATATACTCTATGATAGAGAATCCTCTAGAAAATAATATAAAATTATTTTATATTAAAAAATATAGAAAATCTATGTGTAACATGTATACCATTTTTATAGGGCCAGGTGGGCTATATCTCCCCTCAGGGTTCTAGAAAAAATAAATTTGGTTTTGTATTTCATTAAATATTAACTTAAGGCATATTGCAATGTCTGTGAGATCCTGAAGTTCTTTTGCACTAAATTTAATAGCAAGAAGACTGAGGAGGAAAAAGTATTTGGACAGGTAGAAAGAGCCAAGAGAGTGACATGTCCTAAAATCTAGGTAGGACAGAATAAAATGGGAGCGGTCACTGGTGTCAAAACCTAGGAGGATGAGGACTGAGTAAAAGCTGGTAGGCATGGAGAATGCCATGGAGAGAAGATCAAAGAGGCAAGCTCTCAGGAGGATGGGATCAAGGGCACAGGTGGAGGGACTGACTTTGGAAAGAAAAGTCACTTCTATCTTCCCTAATTACACAAGTGATAGGAGCAGGAAAAAAAATGAGATCTTCTGATGACCAGTTCAATTAACTTCTTAGCGACCAATTCACACTTCCTCTTCAGAATGGCTAAATTTGTGTTGTTATTTTTACATTTATAGCTGGCTGATGTCACTTGAGCCTGAAGTTTTAAAGCCTTTGAGTCTGGTCTCTTCATTCCTAACACAGCAAGATTTTCTACATAGTTTTTAGAAACACCAATGCTAAGTTTTGTATAAAAATATACGGTTGACTCATATATTTAGACTGTGTCTAGAGCCTGCTACATGTAGTAGGTGTTTAATAAATCCTCACTGTCAGATTAACAACATTGTACCAAAAGTAACTATGTAATTGAGAGTTATTTTTTATAAAGTGAATATATATGTCATCGAGAAGAAGGGTCTGGAGCATGCAAGGAGTGCCTCAGATGGCAGCTCTCCACATGGAGGACAATGGGGAACCACTTCTGAGAGAATCATCATTATATGTAAGTGAAGTAGCTTGGCTAGTATTCTGGGGATCATGAATAGATATCCTGTAACTCATTCTGGTTGGCAACTTTAGGACTGGGAAGAAACTTTTTGATGGACTACACAGTAAGAACTTTCAGTGTCCTTGAAAAGTCAGAAATGAGCCTTTTCTGTGTCTGGGGAAGTTCTGTGACTTTTGCTTAGAGTACCAGTGAGATAACGTAAGGTATAGGGAGTAGAGTGACCCTGGTCAAGTGATCAAGCCACAGGAATCAGAAGGCAAAATCTAGGCCAGCCCAGCATTGATTCCTCAAGGAGCCAGGGGTGATCAAGTGTGACCTTCTGGACCTAAGCCAGTGAAAACTGAACCAAATACTCATCCATCTAGCAGTGATTCCACTTTGGGGACATGAGTTTGGTGAGGCCAATCCTATATAGGAGCAGAGCTAAACTGTAAGTCTAATCCCCATCCCTCCCACATCAAGGTGCTAGTGGTGGGGACACTATTGTGCCCCTGAGGTTTGGAGGGAAGTATATTTTGTTATTGCTGTATCTTTGAAGTCAATTACTCTGTAAAAACTACTTAATGTTAAGTCATTAAGTGGAACTAAGGTTTGCTCACAACCCCCTAACAAAGAGTGGGGAAACATAGTGGGGCTCAAACCTATGGCAGTAGGAGAAAGATAAAACTCCAGCCCCTTAGGACACCCTAAAACCCTGAAGGGAGATATAGCCTGCCTGGCCCTACAAAAATGGTATACATGTTACACATAGATACATAGTAGAGGTGAGATAAGAATTCAAGTTTCCTAACTCTCAGTGCAGAGCTTTATACCTACACCATCCTATATTCCCAGGGCACGTTTATATGAAAATTGAAAGCTTAACATATTGACCACTTACTCATGTCCTATATCTCTCTTCCACTTCTCAATAAAAATCTTGAAAAAGTATTTTCCCTAACTCTCTTTCTAACTGTCCAGGTTGGTTCTCAACCTGGCCACTCATCTGAAAATACACTAGTACCAACTGTCTCTCTTTTTTTTAAGGGTATTTGATCATTTTATTTCTCCAACAAACTCTCAGCCTTCTGTTTGACAGGCTGCAGTTTTGCTTTGTTTTATTTTGTTTTGAATTTATGGAATGAAACAAGCATTTCATAACACAGTACGATAAAAAAGATGATTGCATATGAAACTGCAAATCTAGTATGGACAACTTGCTATCCCTTTAAAAATACAAACAAAACTATACAACAATATTATTATATAAATTTCCTTTTTTCTTCCCTCACCCCCGCCTAGAGATGGCTACCATTAGACACAAATAGACATATGTGTATATGTATGTATATATAATATATGCACATACATATATATGTGTGTGTATATATATGTAAAATTATTCTATACATTATGTTCATCAATTCTTTCTCTGGATGAAAATATTATTCTTCTTCATAGGTCCTTTATAGTTCATTTGGGAATTTATAGCAGTCAAAATAACTTATTCACTCAAAGTCTTTCTTAAAACAATATTGCTGTTACTGTATACAATGTTGTCCTGGTTCTGCTCATTTGGTTCTTCATTATTTTGTGCAAGTCCTTTAAATGAGAACTCTAAGGGCCTGTTCTCAGTTCTCATCCTTTTTGCCCTCTCTGCAGCATTGAACCCTATTGATGACTCTCTCTCTTCTTGAACACTTTTTCCTCTCTGGGTTTTTGTGACAAAGCTCTCTCTCCTGTTATTCTTTCTGCCTGCCTGATTGGTCCTTCTCAGTCTATTGTTCTGGCTCATTGCTTATATTATACCCCCTAATTGAGTATACCACAAGGATGCATCCTGGATCTTCTCTCCATATAAATAATCTCACATTTGATGACTAAAAACAACTCCTATGGGTTCGATTATTATCCCTATACAGATGACTCAAATCTATACATCCATCCTTCATGTGTCTCTTGAGGACTAGCCTCATACTTTGAACTGCCCATTTTGAACTAGATGTTTCATAGATCAAATTCAAAATATTCAAAAACTACTTATTACATTTTTCCCCAAGTCCATCCTTCTTCTCAACTTATTACTGTTTAGGGATAATAGTTTTCAAGCTAGAAGGAGTCATGGAGCCATCTAGTCTACCTTTCTTAATTATACAAAAGAGAAAGCTGAGACCTAGAGAGATCAAATAAATGGCCTAAATTCACACATGTAGAAAGTAGTGTACAAGTTATATAAATGGGGATAAGAGGGTAGGTAATCTAAATGGAGGCATGGGTACCATTATGTGTTTGGAGATTAATGTGTAAATCAATGGAATTAAAGAAAGCACTGGCCCAGAGCCAAAGGACATGGGTTCAAATCCTATCTCTGTCACTAATTACCCATGGGACCTACTCACTTAACCTGCCTTGGTCTCAGTTTTCTTATCTGTCAAGGGATTTGGACAAGACAAGCAAAGCAAAAGTTCACCTTTCTGAGTCTTAGTTTTCTTATCTGTAAAAGGAAGGTGCTAGTCTAGATGCCATCGTAGGTCTTGTGTAGGCCTAAATGGGTGATACAGTCATTGTCTCAGTCCTTTCTCTTGGTCATGTAGCTGGTTTAGCTTCAGAGGCAGAATTAGCATGTGGCTCTCAACTCCTATCCCAATGATACTCTTTCTAGTATGGCATTTTATATGCAAGTGTAACATTTCCATATTCTGTTACTTTAGAAGATTTTCAGTATTTGATGGTTAATACAGGGGACAGTACTTATAAACATGTAAGGACTTTTGGCAGATGTCAAAATTTTCACTTTCCTTTCTGGGTAACAAAAGACATAATTCAACTTTTTGTGGGTTTTCATACATTTATTAGTCCATATAGCATCTCACATTTCCAAATGCATAAATTCAACTAAAAGATTGACTAGTCCTAATTTTTTTGTCATCAGCTTGCCCTGTCCTGGATCTTACAGAGATGATAAAATTAATAAATTCAACTTTCACTTACTGCTCAGACACTTATTTGTTACAGGTTTGTTGGTCACATTTGTATTCCAAAAAGAATTTCTTAATAGGGCATGATCTTCATCTAGATGAGGAATCCATCAGAATAAACCATGTCATGAAGTTACGGTCCTGATTTCTCCAACAGCCTCACTGAATGCTTCGAAAACCAAAGCATTACTTTGTGGTTGGTGGGCAGACATCACATGTGCATGTGGGTTTGGGGCCAGATTCAAGTTTCTTGCTCTGGGCAATTATTCATAGAAACAAATTTACATGTGCAAATGATTTACTGATGCAGGTGTATGCAATTTGTTAGATTTTTTCCTCTCCAACCCAGAGTGTCTCTGTGTGTAAAATATGATGCACGATTTCAACCCCAGAGAAATACAAGATTCCACTGGTTGGTTGTTTCTATGGAATGCTAAGGTCCTCACTGGCATATGGGGCTATTCTCAGTGGCATCTCATCCTCTAGTCAGCAAATATATGGTCTGGAAATCATTTGAGTGAATGTATTGCAATCATAAATTTTAAAATTTGAATCCAGCAGCCTGAGGAAATTTACTTACATCACCTTGGCAGAGAAGATAAGGAGACCACTGTTATAGTTTCCTATATAAAATCATTGGAAAAAATAACGATCCTCATATGGGAGGGAGGGCGATTGAAGAACTGTGATTTCACTGGGGTTGGGAAATATCACCCAAAAAAACACAAATGCTCCCTCTACAATGTAGATCTCTTTTTTCCTGATTTTCTGCTACTCAAAGTCTTTAGAGTGTGTGTGTGGAGAGAGTGAGAGACTTACGGATGGTCAAATAGTTTATGTAGGTATTGAATCAGATTTTTTTGACTATGAGTCGCAGTCCTCTAACCACTACACTAAACTATTCATCATCATCCTCACCATTGTCATCATCATCACCACCATCACCACCTTCATTAGTAAGAATAAGGAAACCAGAAATGATTTCTGGACAAAACCTTTGCAATCACCTAGTTCAGCCCCCTGGTTTTTACTGATAAAGCATCTGAGGCTGATCCAATAGTTTATAGGTAAGCAGCACTGGGGCTAGAATCCAAGTCATTTTGACTGGACAACAAACTTTCCACAAAAACATGTCGGAAAAAGAAAGCCTCTCAGAGCTGAGATTGTAGAAATCCAACTAGGGGTTTCTTCCCTCACCCAGTTTATGCAAGGGCAGGGGAATTTGGCTGCGTTTTCCCCCACCCCCTTCCCCAAGCAGAAGTGACCTTCAGAATCTGAAACTTAGGACTCTAAGGAGACAGAAGCAACAAACTGGAGGCTGTACAAATAAGCATCAAGTATGAATGAACAGACAGGCTGCATGGGGTAGTAGGCAGCATTCTTGGAATCAGGAAGACCTAGGTTTAAATTTTTCTGTCACTTTGCCCAGGCAACTCGAAGACTATAAATTACAAACAACTTGCTGATCTACATTGCTGAAGGAAGCAATCACAGGCCAAAGTCTCCCCCTCTTCCTCAAATTAAAAAAAAAATGAAAAAGATGAATAAGCAACTCGCTTTTGTTGGATTGAATTGTGATTCTCTTTGAGCCGATAGTGTGATTTTCCTATCACTTTTGGGAAAGGCAGGAACAGAGAGAATGTCAATGATCACAGTAACAACAACCAGAGTAATTGGCATGGATATGGCACTTTAAAGTTGTCCAATCATTTACATAGAATTTTTATAAAAATGATATTTGATTTGCACACAATACTTAGTTGATAGATACTTGTTGCCTGATAACCTGTAAAGTAGCTATTACAAGTATTATCTTCATTTCGTAGATGAGGAAACCAGGGTTCGGTGAAATTATGTGATTTGTTCATCTTCCTACAGTGAGTGTCAGAAGTAGAATTTGAACACAGATCTTCCTGCCTCCAAGTTCATCACTTTGTCTGCCATGCCATGCTACCTCTCTGAGAACTTCTAATTCTTCTATCTTTGCTTAGCAATTAATTCTGGGCAAAAGCTGTCCTTCCTAGCCTGTAAATCCATGAGATAGAAAAAGCCAGTGCTTTTCTGGAGACCCTTCCCCTACTCCATCTCTAAGAAACATTTGGGACTCCTAAAACACCTGGAATCTGCCTAAGTGTGCAGAGCAATAGAGGTTACTCTATCCCCAATAACACTACATCCAATCAATTTAATTAAACAAAGATTAAATTTCTATAAGTTATTGCCCCATGGTGCGCTTGGATGTGCAAAGATGAATTCCAATCAGTCCCTGCCCTCACTGACCTTATTAAGATCTAGTTGTGAAAGTGAGCCAGAAAAAGGCAGAACTAATATGGGTAGGGCAGGACTTTCCTGTCAGTGGCACTGACATCTTCTGGTTGGAGTGGGGGGGGGGGGTGTGTTGGGGCACTTCTTTCACCCTGAACCCTGATATCCCTGGCAGACCTGACCAGCCTTCTATCTCGCCTGGACCTTGAACTGCTTGTACCTCCCAGAATCCCAGATGACATGTGATATTATTCTACCATCTAGTAGATAAATATGTGGTTTGGAAACACTTTGAACAAATGTCTAGGGACCACACAATTTGAACCCAATTGCCTGAGGAAATTTGTTTACATTATTCTAGCAAAGAAGATAAAACTGTTTTAATTTCCCACAGGGGTTCTTAGTTGCTATGACTTTCTTCAGTATCCCCTCTGCCATAACTGTGGATCATTCCAATGAACCAATTCACATGGTTACTTCATATACCCCCAAGTCATACAGAACACCTAGGACTGGGTGAGAATTCAGGTCAATATCAGGGAGAGACAGAAGTCAGCAATGATGGAACAGTGCAGTGGCCACACACACACAGAACAAAGTTAGCTCTAGACCTCCCCAGTTCCTGTCTTTCTCTGCCTTCTACTCACAGCTACATAGTGCAATGGATAAAGCACTGGACTCAGGAAGACCAGAGTTTAAATTCATTTTCAGACACTGAGTGTGTGATCCTGGAGAAGTTGCTCACCCTTGTCTGTTTCAGTCATCTCATCTGTGAAATGGGGGGAAAAATAGCACCTGACTCCCAGGATTGTTATGAGGATTGATTTGTAAAGTGCTCTACAAAATTTGAAATGCACTGTAAATGTTAACTCTGATGATTATTATAAAACCTTCTATTATTAACAAACTCTACATCATGCTGGGGTGCAAGTGGGACAGTGAATAGAATGACAGCCCTGGAGTCAAGAAAACTTTTCTTCTTGAATTCAAATGTAACACTTACTCAGACACCAGCTGTGTGAGCGCAAGTCACTTCAACCTGTTTGTTTCACCTCCTCATCTGTAAAATGAGCTGGGGAAGGAAATGGCAATCCACTGCACTATCTTTGCCAAGAAAACCCCAAACAAGGTCATGGAGAGTTGGGCATGATTGAAATATAACTCAATAATAAGAAATTCATGCTAGACATCTTCTCACATTCCCTCTATCTTTTGTTATTCACTGAAACCCTGCTTCCTTCCTCAACACCCTCTCTAAAGAAGTCCAATAATCAGAGATGTCCAGTTTAGTCTTCCAGGCTTCTATCATAAATCTTGCGAGGTGGCCCTCCTGGAGCCAAGAGAGCGTATCGTAACAGCACATCATGGGATTAGGATGGCCATTAGCTGCAATCCATAGGTGGCAGGGACATCTTCCATTGCTGAATCACCACAGTCTCTGTGAATACCATCATCACCAGGGGGAGAGGCAAGAGTGGCAATGGCCATGGTAGTGACAAGAGCCAGAGAAGCATTCCCCTCTCTTCTCAGAAGCTGGGGTCTCTATCCTCTTGGGTTACCTGATAACCATTAGTAGAATAGATGCTATTCTTGTATACTATCACTGAGGACAAAAATAATAGGCTGGGGGGAAAGGAAAGCACTCTTTCCTCTGACGGTGAGATTGCCTCTCCCAATGGCATGAGAAGGAGACCTCTGATACCAATCCTGGTGAGGAGCTGAGGCAGTTGTGGAGGTGGTACAATACGTGGCCTCATCCCACTTCCACAAGAACAAAATAGAAGCTCAAGTCTGGCAGGTGCTACCCAGAAGCCTCACAAGATTTTGACTAGTACTATCTCTTATGTTCCCTGAGTCTGAAGTAAAGAGATCTATGCAGGCACTGAGTTGAAGTCTAGATCCAACTCCCAGAGGAGCCATGGTACCCAATGGATCATAAGATCATAGACCTAGTGCTAGAAGTTTTCCCAACTCTGAATCCAGCTTTTTGTAGAGTACGCTAGAGGCCTCCAAAGTGGGGCCTATATATTTCCATTGGAACATGACAGGACCCCAATCAGAGGGTAGGAAGACAGGCCATATCCCACACTTTCTACAATTGCCAATCTTCGTGATTGTTTCAATACAATAGTACTATACTATTTACCCTTTATGGCATAATATAACCCCACTCCACTTGCAGTTGTCCATCAATATTCCCCTCGCCCAAAATGTGAAAGCTCCAAACCTTTCCTCTTCTGTGCTAAGGTCCCTCAGAGTAGACCATGACCCAGCACCTGTACCAACAGTGAGTGTGCCATTGGTAACCCATTCCCCTCATTTTACCCTCACCAGAGTCCCATAAATATAAAGTATTATTTTAAATATAATTCATCTTTATCCTATCCTCTTTTATTTCTACTGTGTATATCATCATATACATAATTAGTATAATCATACCTACATAATAATTTCTAGATAAATGAATAAATATTTGCATATTAAGTATGTGTATATACATACATACATAAACATATATAATAATTGGAACACAAGCTCAGAATGTTTATAGAGATGAATGTTTAAAAAACAAGTTTAGTGACCATTGCACTTCTACTCAACATTTATTTATCTGGATAAAATCCAACAGCAAAACTAGTTCTTGTCACAGAGCCTCATGGGTTTATTGGACTGAGAGGAAAGAAGGAAGAGCTAATATAGACATAAATGTTCTTGATACTCACCGTTAAGAGGTTGATTAAATCCATGTTAGGTTCCAAGTGGTGTGAGGTGCTCTGGAGAGAGACTAGTTCGCTCAAGGTCACTGAGAGCTGGTGCATCTTCACAATATTGACTTTATGATCTTCAGTCCAGTCTGGAAAAATGACATGAACGGCGATCAAGTCTTTCAAGTGAACGCCCAGGATGGGGATTTTGAAGCCTTCACAGTCAGCAAAAGCTTTGCGGTAACGGCAATAATTGCCACTGGAGGAGACGAGTTCAGTCATTTCATTCCAGTCCTGAAAACAGATACAGAATTAACGTCTCCAAGTTGTGTCTCTCTCTTCCTATATCCTCGCTGGTCGTGTCTCTGGAGATGTGATGGTATATTTTGCTAAGGAGTTCTAAAACCCTCCACAGAGGCAGTCAAGGTTCAGTCAAAGAGGCTGTTGGGAGAACTAGAAAAAAGTGACTGAGAAAATGGGTCATAAAACCAGTGGGACAATGACTTCCAGGATACTGGGATTGGATATGAAATGTGGGAGCAGAAGACTGGCTTCTGTGTCTCCTAGCACTCAACTTATCTGCAGAAGCACAACTTAAGTTAATGAAATGACACGTCTGGAAAACCGTTTCAGTCAGTCATCAAGCACTTATTCTAAGTATTTACTATCCGCCAAACACTATGCTAAATACTGAGAATAAAAATAAGAAGAATGAAATGATCTTTATTTACAATCGCTTTCTCAATGAGGGAAAAATTTGTCCTTATATGAATCTCAGGAGAAATATAACATAAAGGCCTAGCTTGGGGATTATCCTGTAATTTCTCATGTACATAATTCCTACTTTCCTCAACCTAGTTGTAAGTTTGTTGAGGAGGGGGACTTTTATTCTTTTGGGGTCTCCCATAACCCCTAACCCAGCTTGTTCAGCAGGGAGGTGAGAATGCATTTTAGAATTGAGACACTAATACACTGTTGGTGGAGTTGTCAACTAGTTCAACCATTCTGGAGAATAATTTGAAACTATGTCCATTGGGCTATAATAGTGTGCATACCCCTTGACCCAGCAATACCACTATTAGGTCAGTAACCCAATGAGAGCAAAGGAAAGGGAAAGGGACCTATTTGTTTTGTGTGTATGTGTGTGTGTGTGTGTGTATAAACTATTATACATAGTCATATATATAGTATTATGTTACAATATGTAATTTGTATTTATATTACATTTATTTATTTATGGCAGCTCTTTTTATGGTGGCAAGGAATTTGATATCAAGGGGATGCCCATCAATCTGGGAATATCTGAACAAGTTGTGGTATAAGATTGTGATGGATTACTATTGTGTTGTAAGAAATGATGAGCAGGATCATTTTAGAAAAATCTAGAAAGACTTACATGAATTCATATAAAGTGAAGTGAGCAGAACCTGAATTACAAGAATGATTAAGTGTGAAAATTTAGCTACTCTGAGCAATGTAAGGATCCAAGGTAACTCAAGAGGAGCCATGATGAAAAATGCTACCCACCATCAGCGAGAGAACTGATGATCTCTGAATGCAGATCAAAACATACTTCTTTTTTGAATTTTATTTTTATTGTTTTATTTTGTTTATGTTTTCTTTTGCAGCATGGATAATATGGAAATGTTTGACATGGCCTTATGTGTATAATCAAAATAAATTTGCTTGTTTTCTCAAGGAGGGGGAAGGGATAGGGAAGTGAGAATTTGGACTGTTCGCAATACTTTTATATGTATTAAGGAAATATTTAATGAAATAAAAAATAATTTTTATACAAGAGTGCATTTTAGGTAAGTAGAAGAAAGTGGAAGTTTTTATGAGAAAACTAGAATCTGGCTTGATTAGTCAATTAAGATATAGTAATAGAATGAAATGAGAATTTCTCCTGATGTTCATCTTAGCAGAAAATGAGAAAGGACTCTTCAGAAAAGAAAGAAAAAGAGATCATAAATCTTGACCTTGGAGAAATCGAATGAGAAGGAAATCTTGATGACACATATTATACTGCATTAAGATTGCCATCGGGACTCTAATTCCTTCTTATACTACTCTGGTCACATGCAGTATGAGAAAGTTCATCCCCCATTGCACTATGAATAGGAGATGTCCAGGGGGAGGGTTAGCTCATTCTTAAAATATTTTATTTTCTTTTTATTAAGATTATCTTCACAGAATAGTGTTAATTTTGCTCAATTTTTTCACAGTCTCCATTTACAGAAGAAAATAAAACCCCTACAAACAAATTATATATATATATACTGTACATGTTCTGGCAAACTAGTCTTTTGTTTTAAATTTCAGTAAATCTCACAATTACCTTTGTAACTTCTGAAGAAAGATGAGAATGTGTCTCTTTGAGGCGAGAAATAGAACTATGGCTCAGTCCTCCCACCACGGCCATCAATGTATTAAAATTCTGTAGCTGAAGGAGTTTCTAAAAGAGAAATGTCATGGAGAAGGGCTTAACAAATACTTACTACTTGAATGAATGATTGAAGAAACGAGTAATGCCTAATGTAATCATGAGAAATCCACTAGGAAAGCTCCATTATTCAGCATGTTTATAATGACAAATAAAATTTATCTGCTAGCCTTTCTTGGAGAATGCTCTGAAAAAACATTTGGAACAAGAGTTCTTAACTTTTTGCGCCTTGGACCCCTTTAGCAAAGTTTATCAATCCTTCTCAGACTCATTTTCAAATGATTAAAATAAAATACATAAAATTAATTATTAAAATAATTTTTTTAAGTTCATGCATCCCAAGTTAAGTATCCCTGGTTTAGAATATCTTCTTACATTAAGCCTAATTACTAGACACATATGAAAAGAGACAAGTGTCCTTACCTGTGCAACATTTATAAATTTTGTGATGACTTCGGCTCTTTGCTGTGGAGTTGGCTTGCTAAGAACCATCAACTGGACCCATTTAGAGATCCCATTAAATAAAGCAATAGATCTTTCCAGGGTAGGGTTATTCTCCAGGCAGCCATGAATTACATAGCTTTGATAATCTGTGAACTGGTAAAGGAAAAGTTAGAAATGCTGAATGAATCTCATTAGAGCAGAAATCAAAATGCTTCTTAGACAAGTGAGTTCTTTGTTCTAGTTACTTATCTATGTATTAATCGAACTATCATTTATCTATCATCCATCTACCTACCCATCATCTATATTATCTTTTTTTTTACATTCCATAACACACTTACAATTTTGATAATTTTTCCTTAATATGTACAGTTCCTTCATCGTGTATTTACATAAAGGCTAACATAAAGAATTATTAAAACTCTCACATCTTACAGACACAGGCCTATGTCAAGGAAGAAGAAATTCATATCCTTTCAAGGCAAAGAGTAGCTAGCCAAAAATTTAAAAACTGTCGGTTAGAAAAAACTAAGAAATGAAAGCAGAAAGAACTGGGGCTACTTTTAAGCAAAGACTACAAGTCAGGAATATTTTCAGATATTCAACAGTAATGCCATCAAATATCTGTGCACCTTTAGATAAGTCTGTGCAGGGATCCTTTGACTCCCACTGTGTGTCTGCCTGTAGGAAATCCCTAACATCCACTGCAGGTGGGAGCACATGTCGTAGTAAAGGAAATGATCCTTCAGAAATGCCTGTTTATCAAATGCTCTACTCTACACAAACTTTTTGTTTTAGCAGTGAAAGTCTGCTCCAAAGAGTCCTGATGTCAGTGCCTCTCCAGCCAGAGGACAGAGGAAGGAAGGCAACTGACATGGTCACAAAGCAGGGGAGGGCAAAAAAAAAAAAAACTGCCAGAAGTTGCATAAGAAAATGACTAAGTGTAGAGGATTATGGAAGTAGAACAATAGCAGATACTGAGTAGGCCCCTTGAAAGAACTGGACCCAGGGCTTAAGGAAGAAAAAGAATGTAGAAAAGAGGAAGAAGGCAGTATCAAGATGAGTAGGAAAGTGGGGTTTTGGTTCAGGGTGTTGATCCCAGGAAAGGAAAGAGCCCAACTTTGGATTACACCCCGAAGGCTACAATTTCTGATTTAGGCTACCAACCATAATTAGACATTTAACCCAAATCCAAATCATTCTTTCCCTTCAAAGGAATAAAAATCTTCATTTAAATGAATGTAGTTTAACTTTGACTACAAACAGCACCAGAGCATATCTCAAAACAAAACAAAACGCAAAGCAAACAAAAACCAAACTGTAGTCCCACAAAGAAGACATTGACAAAACGGGCACAAGTTTAACTTAGCCACAAATGATGAGAGGATAATATTCCTCTTTGTTGCGAAGGGCTTGTTCTTCTGAGACTGTGGGCAAGTTTCCAGGGGGGGTACAGTGACAGAGGCTGCCAACTCTTTCAAAGGATGGAAATGGTGTTCCTGGGGAAGCTGGCATGTTATGCTTGGAACAGAAAATATCAAGTTTCTTACTGAAATCCGTCTGAAAGATTTGTGTTCCAGAAAAGTGAGGTGCTCAGCCAGTTCAATGGGCTCCAGATGGTCGAACAGCAGACAGGCTTTTCCCTTCTTAGATACTTTTTTTCTCTGTGTGACTCTTCTCATCCAGTCATAGGAAGGACTACATGAAATGAAAGTCTAGTCAACAAGGTCCAGGCCCATGCTAAGAATAATGTGTTCAATAGTCGTTGTTCTGTACATACTATATATGGACCTGTTGTTTCCCCAGTAGAACTGTAAGCTTCTTGGATCTCCATCACCTAATAAAAAGCCCATAAGTGAGTACCAACTGCTTGTTGATTGATTTAGATATTCTGCCCAGATCGCTGGAAAGTCCATCCAACAGCTAGTAAGCCAAAATTATAAGTAGGATACATTTGGCAGATGGCTCCCCAAATTTTTATCTATGACTTTTCCCTTGAAACCCTGAGCTAATCTATACCGTACTCTGACTTCTGGCCAACACGTAGTATAATAGTGTTCATTAAAGAAAGTTACTACAGAAATTGTCAAACCACATGATAGGAGGCAGATCATGAAAATTATTATCTGGATGGAATAACATGGCATCAAACTAAAAATTCAGATTTTACGCAGCTCAAAACTAAATTCAATATGACATGTTGTGGTATAGTAGAAAGAGAACTGATAGGTCTGGGAATAAGAAGACCTGAGTTCTGATCATGCCTCTATTACACTCCATGGTGATCTTAATTAAATTGCTTCACCCCTCCGAGATTAATTTTCTCTGTGTGTAAAATCAGGAGATTGGACTAGATGAAATCTATCAAAGATTCCTTCCAAATGACTCTCAATGTTGATTGAATGCCTACTATGCACAAAGGGTACCAATGGCAGTCCTGCATGTAAAGCAGTGAGTTTCTTACAGAGCATTATTATAGGACATGAAAAGTCCTGTTTGCCACTAAATAATCTTCCTAACAGATTTGCTGGGACATCTGGCAACCTCACATTAAAGTCATTCCTCCTTCATGCCCTTGTTACCAATGCAAAAACCCTTTGGGATGATTATAGTTGTTGTCAGTTATTAATAATGATGGTAATAATTATAACCGCCATTAATATAACATTTTCAGGTCTGCAAAGTATTCGCCATGTCACTCGATCCTCACAAACACCCTCTTTCATTTTCATTCCCAGTTTGCAAATGAGGAAACTGAAACAACAGTTTGATAACTTGAATGTGGCTACATGCAGTAAATGTCTGAGGTGAGTCCAAATTCGGGACTCTGTCAATATCATTAACACTTAGGGTTATCATCATAGCCTAGGGTGACCATGAAGGATGGACCTTGCAGGGACTAAACTCGGGGCAAATATATTTTTATGGAGATTGAAGTTATAGGAAATATCTAAGGCAGGAGGTGCTACTGCAAAGGGCAAACGCACATGGAACATTGATGTAGAGATCTGATCATAAAGGAATCAGGCACTCAGCCAGACACATAAAGATGAGGGAAAAGAAGTGAAGCAGAGGAAAATGACCCACACTACACAATTTTGCCAAGGGGCAGCACCAGCAAGTTCTATAATACATTAACCATATTAAATATCATGGGTCTGATCTGATCAATAGTTCAAAAAAGTGTTAAATATATCTCTGTTCCCATTTTGTCTGCTTTGCTATAATAATAATTACTATTCATGCGGTCTTGTTGGGCAGGGATTATTTCATTTTTGTCTTTGTATCTCTAGCACGTAGCAAAGCACATAGTAGGTACTTAAATACTTGTTGATTAGCACTAGAGGCTTATTTATTTAGTATGTGACTTTTGATTCAATTCAATTACACAAACTTTTTAAGCACACTGGGTTCAGAGTACTGTGAGATACAAAGTGTAGATAATATACCGTTCTAGCTATATGTAGCATATATAGTCTAATCTGGGAACATAGCACATACAATAGTAACTACTTTACAAAATAATAAATAATTACGTAAGAAAGACAGAAGATCCACTGCTTTATGAGACCTGGGAGGATGTGATGAAAGGTTTCACTGAGTAGGTACAATCTAAGTTGCACTTTAAAGGATTTGCAAAAAAGTACAACTGTAAAAAGGGAGGAGAAGGGCAAAGGAAAGTATCTAAGAAATGGTATAAAGTATACTCAGAGGACAGAGAATAATCTGGCTTGACTGCAGCCTAGAGGGCACTGTTAAATGCACAGTAGATATTCAATAAATTAATTGAATTAATTTGTCTCCATGAGATAACTATATATAGACATTAACTTTCTGTACCTCTTAATTACTATAATATCATAGATACAGAGTTGGAAGGGATCTTTCAAGTCATTTACTATAATCCCCTTCATATTACAGATGGAGGAACTGAAGCCAAGAGATTTCTCCAAGGTCTTTTAAGTAGTCATTGGTAAAGCCAGTATTTGAACCATGTCTCTAAATACTGAACTCTTTTCACTATATTTTGCTACCCCTTAAAAGCAGAAAAGGATGATATAGACCTCAATCTCAGTACTTCTCACATTCAACCATTTGAATCATCCCTTGTCCCTTACGGGAATGATTATTTTAATGCATTTCCTGATGTGGTGTGAGGATACAGAATGGTAGCCTTATTTCACCTCTGCTTATTTTAGAACCCCACTCCCTCAAACCTCAACAGCAATGAGGGGTTGGGGTAGAGAAGGAAAAGGGCAGAGTTTGTTTCACTGGCATGGTTTTTTTTTGTTCCTTTATTATTGATATTTCCCTAAGCCCAATCTCCTTCTCCAAACACCTATCCTAGCATTCTTGTCTATGACACCTTTTGCTATGGGCATGGCTACATTTCTATGTAATCAGGAAGATACTAAGGTGGAAAACTCATGCAAGTATTATTTGTTTTTCTATATCAAGGTATAGAATGTGTCAGTCAACTTGTATGGATGAATATAATCCTTAAGCATCAACTGCATGATTAAAAACCAGTCTATCCAGTTCTTCAGGGCCATCTTGATAGCATGTGGAAGACAGGACTGACATTATTTATGAGTTCCCATTGTATGACAGTTAAGTACAATGAAACTGCATAACCTACATCATATAGCCTTGTCCGGTGTAGTTGCTCTACAAAGGGAGAACGTTAAGTCTAAGTCCTTAACTGATCTATAATGAGGTTAGCCCAGAATGCCACTACTAATCTAAGAAGAAGGAATTCCTCACATTTGATGGATGGGCACATGGGTCCTACTTACATGCTAGATATGTCAATGAGGTTGACGTGTTTTTCATATCCCAGTTGGCTGGCTACTTCCTGAAACTCTTCAGTCATATGAATCAAACCAAGATCCAGGTTAAATTCTGCTGGGAACTCCAAAATCCAGTATCTGAAAGATATGGAATGTCAACTAATAGTCTCAGGCTAGGCTTGTGGAGAAGTTATACCACTCTTTAGATTTTCTACCCAAGAGCTCTCATTGAATTAAATGATCTACCTCTCTCTATGTACCATATTCAACCTGCAGTCCTTTGAATCATAGATCAAAGTCCATTTTCCTCCTACTTCTAAAAAAATAATGATACAATTTTTCTTGACTTTCTTTCCTTGTTTTAAAATTAATCCTGAGATAAAGTTTTCTGGGTATGGCTCCAATCTCCAAGCATCTCCATCCTGAGAAAAATAGACAGCACTCTTAGCTTCCCCCTGAGTCTGGTAGAGGAGCCTTTTTGCCTTGGTTGCCATGAATCAGGATTTTATGATACTTTCAGAGAGTTAGTTCAGCACTGCTTGATATATTGTTTCTCCATTAGAATGTAAGCTCCTTGAGAGAAGGGACTACCTTGTGTTCTTATATTTGTACCTCATTGCTTAGAACAATGTCTGACACACAGTAGGTACTTAATAACAACTATCACCTGTCTATCTATATCACTTATTTCTACAAATTTTAGAGACAAATAAATGAAAAAAATTCACAAAATTTGGTTTCAGCACATATGGCCCATATATGTACATCCCAATATTTTTAATTATGTTCTTCAGAGAATATCTCAAATACAAGAAATTTAGCAATAGAGCTATTCTGTGATTTTTTCCATGTGGCTCTATATATTTTATGTAAAAATATATTTAATATAAAATGTCGGTCAGATAAAGGCTGTCTCTACACAATGCCCACCAAAACAGTTAAAAGTGAATAATTCAGTCTTCAGATACTTCTGGTTTTGTAGGATATTAGATAAGCTCCATGACTGAATTCTTCCCCTATTTCCCACTCCAAAATGACAAGCTACTTTTGTGGTTGTTATTTAAATAACGTATTTAAACACTTAATATAGTTAAATAAAATTAAATACAATATTTAAATAAAATAAATAAATAGAAAATTGGAACTGAGGGCTGAACTCCCAAGGGTCTGAGAAACAGGGTTGCCATTTGACTGTGCTCCATGCTGCTGTTCATCACAGGGCTGATGCAAGAGAAGGCAAGGGAGTATTTTTGGAGGGTTCCAGGGCAAGATAAAGGCCTAAGTAAATGGAGATGTTTATCCCTGGTTTCCATGGTGAGGAAGTGGACCCATGGTTTCATATTCAAAGAGCATGAGGTTTAAATGCCACAGCCAGAAGGTAGACATCCAGGAAGCATCATAGACAGAAAGCTGTCTCCTTTTAGACAGAGCCCCTACTCCTGCTGTTTAGTCATTTCAGTCTTGTCCAATTTTTTGTAACCCCATTTGGGGTTTTCTTGGCAAAGATACTAGAGTGCTTTGCCATTTCCTTCGCCAGCTCATTTTGCGGATAAAGAAACTGAGGCAAATAGAGTTAAGTGACTTGCTTAGGGTAACATAGAAGTAAATGTCTGAAGCTAGACTTGAACTCAGGAAGATGGGTTTTCCTGACTCCAGGCTCAGCATACTATGCACTGAGTTACCTAGCTGCCCCAGACAGAGCCATAGATCAAAGCAAACCCTTTACCACACCAAAAACAAAGAGGGTAGTATAGGAATGTATCCAATGATTTGGAGGAGGGAAGGTATGAAAGGAATAGACTCTCCCTTCTCAAGATTTATTTTTATTTTGCAAACATGTTTTTAAAACAGTTTGACCTCCCACTCACAGGTCAGAGAAATAGGATGAAAACTACTTTTCCTTAAATACTATATATATAGTAAAGATAGATCAGAGGATTATAGATCTACAGCTGAAAGAGACCTAAATGCCATATAATCTAGCCTCATAGTAGAGATAAAGAAATTGTGTGTACCCTTCATTCTTGACATGACTTGTAGTTGACTGATTTGAGTGAGCGAGTGCTGTGCAAAGTCACCAGCCTCACTTTCTCCTCCAGAGCCATCTGGGTCCAGTGGCCAGACATGCATCAGAATGACTGGAGATGGCCCTGGATGCAATATGAGACCCTGGCCCTTTTAGACTAAGGTCTTTTCAGATTCTCTCTTTGAGTGAGATATACCGTTCAATGAGTAGGTCAGATAAAGAAATGAGGCACAGGGAAGTTAAGCAATTTGCTTAAGTGAGCAGTATAGCAAGCAACAGAGCCAAGATTTGAATTCCTGTCTTTTGATTCCAAGTTCAATAGTCTCTTGCCCAAGCAAAACAACAATAACCAATAAAAGCACTTTTTTTAAGTAACAGATCTAAGGCCTAAATAGGCCATAGTTATTAATGGAAATCTTGGTACAATTCCAAGTAGAAAGAAGCTTTACTAAATCATTTAGTCATCTAACATTTATTCAGCACCTACTATGTTCTAGGCACTATGTTAAGCACTTGGGGTACAAAAAAAGGTAAAAAAAAAGTCTCAGCTGGTCACAACATGTATCATAGCCTAATGGGGAAGATAGCATGCAAGCAAGTATGCCCAAGTATAAATTAGGGTTGGTCCCAGAGGGAAGGCACTAAAATTACAGAGGCCTGGAAAAGGCATCTTGCAGAAGATAGGGTTTCAGCTGAGATATGAAGGAAGCCAAAGGAAGAGATAAAGAAAAGCATTCTAGGCATGAGGGAGGGTCAGTGAAAACTCCTGAGTTAGGCAATGGAGTGTCATGTTTGAGGAACAGAAAGGAGGCCAGTGTCACTGGATCCCAGAGTATCTGGAAGGGAGGATGGTGTAAAAAAATCTGCTTCAGAAGATGATGATTAGACTATAGCCCTCAGATTCTTTAAGCATCATCTAAAATTATTTCCCAGTAGGAATTCTCTGGCCTTTCAGAATTAAAGACAAAAGCACTGGGAAATGTAAAATGATCCTTACCTCATGAAGTAGCAGACCTTTAGGCGGAACTCATCACATCCTTCCCCACAAGCATTGCGGTACGTATGTTTATTAATGAAAATAATAGCAGTTCATATTTCCATTGTGCTCTAAAGTTACAGATTTTCACATACACATGCATACATATATGTGTGTGTATACATATATATATATATATATATATATATATATCAGTTGTGCTTCACAATAAATAGGGAGGGTAGCATTGTACCCATTTTATAGGTTAAGAGTAAAAGACTGAGAAATAGTGTGATTTATCCAATTTTACACAGCTGGTAAAAGGTAAAGCTCAGATTTGGAGTGAGCTCTTTTCGGAAACTCATACTGACTTAAGTGTATTTTTATTCAACTCTTGTTTGATTTATTCCAGAGTTTCTAGATGCTTGTCCAATTACGTAGCATCTCCTACTCCTTGAGGGATCACTCAAGATCTCTTCATTATGAACCCAGCTGAAATGGGCCTTTGGCTCTACTCCAGTCCCAACAATCCACCTAATTTAGGGTGTGAGAAAAGACTGCTATCAAACCAAAACAAAGAGTGAAAAAATGAAAAAGTGCTGTGAGTATACCTGTGATAATTTATTTCACACTGATAATAATATTTTTACCTTCCCTGAGTAAACTCCAATTCAAGGCATCTGGTATTAAAAACATGCTGCAGATAATCTATAAGATTGACAAACCAGATTGAAAATGGAGAATTGACTATATTTTCAAACACGAACTGAGCCAAAAATACAAACTTGTCTTTCATAACAAAGGGGGAGGTGTATGGATAATAATTGTGCATATAGGATAAAGAGGGGAAGGGGGAAGAAAAATAGAAGGGAATAAACGTTTATTAAGTTCCTGCTATGTACCAGGAACTGTGCTAAGTGTTTTACAAATATTATCTCACTCGATGGTAGCGAGGTGGCAAAGTAGGTATATTACTGGGCCCAAAGTTAGGAAAAATCTGAGATCAAATCCAGCTTCAGACATTTACTAGCTGTGTGATGCTGGGCAAATCACTTTACCTCTTTCAGTCTGTTTTCCCAACTGTAAAATAGGGATAATAAGAGCATTTATCTCAGGGGGTTAAAGTTCAAATGAGATATTTAAGATAAACGTTCTTTGTCAACACAATTGCTTATAAATGAAACAACTGCTTTTAAGTACCCCAAGGATAAATGAGATAGGGTAATTAGTTTCAATGTTCTGGAAATTCCTGTTCACTTGTTATTTTAGAATGCTTTCAATCTCTTGGGTTCTAGTACTATATTCCAGATATTAGGAGATGACATTTATATAGCACTTCAAGGTTTATAAAACACTAGACTCATTTCATAGATGAGGAAATTGAAGTTTAGGGTTGTTATGGATTGCCTATGGTCTCTTCACTCTAAGTTCAACATTTTTTCCCTCTACCATATTGCCTCTCTGGAAAAATTTTGGAAAAACAATTAATATTCATATGCAATAGCTATATGCTTTGACTAAAAAAATCATAAAGACCTATGAGAGGCAGCATGGAAAGAAAATTAAAACGTAAACAAAACAACTACATTTATGAGAAGCAGCAAGGATAAAAAATGGGTGTTGGAATCAGGAACACCTAGTTCAAATCCTGCTTCTGATATGCTGGGAAACTTAACTTCACTTAACTTGTCAGTGCTCCAGGCAACTTACCACACACACACACACACAAACACACACACACGCACACTTTATAATATATAAATTATATGTAATATCAAGAGTATATGAATAAATAGCATAACATGGAAAATACATTATATATGTATGTGTGTATAAGCATATGTGTGTATGTGTGTGTATGTGTATGTTTTGATAGTCATACATATACCCTACTTCCTTTCCCCTAATCCTGGCCCTTAATCGTTATTTTCTTGAATCAATTGAAAATGGTATTCCCGCTTTGCAGACAACAATACATTTAAGTACAAGGTAGGATGAGTCATAAATTTAGCTACTGTTTCATCATTTCACCATTTTACATGTTAATCTCTAAGTAAACCTAGAGTTAAATCAACCAGATGAGAAAAGCAAATAAATTCAGTCCATTACCCAGTTATCTTGTTTAGATTGAACATCCAAGTGCATACACAAAACAGCTGGATGTCTGACTAAAGTTTTCTGTTTTAATCATGACTTCTTTGTGTTTGTTAGACACAACTGATGCCCAAATGCATTGCTTATAATGTATTTGTTATACTGCCAAGGCCTAGTGAGAAAGACACAATAGTTGGCAAAGATATATTGAGAGAAGTTTTCCTGCCAGCTCAGTGGATGATAGATACCATCGGTGCATCAAAAGAACGATTCTTGGCAAATAACTGTTGCTCAGTTCTCCCCTGTCATCTGTAAAATAAAAATAAAAGTTTCAAAAAGGTACTCTTGCATTTTCCTCATTTCCTTCTCTTTCTCCCACACCCACTGCATGTTATCACCAGAGAAAGATCTTGCCTAGTACCCATAATACTACTTTTTGAATCTGCCATTTTCCTAGTATTTCCTGTTAAACTGAATAAGCCCCACTCTTCTCATTTAATGCCAATGTTAATGAGATACTTCTGTGTGAAATTAGACGGGAAGAGACTCCTACCAAACATTTCGATGCATGTGCTTAACAGTTCATCCAATGTTGCCGCTTTTCCAAGTGTACTTGACCCCATCGTTGTTAAGCCGTTGTCAAAGAACTAGAGACATTTTCAGCAAGAGGAAGACCATTTCCATAATGATAGAAGCGCGTGCCATTAGCAGTCAAGAGAAGGCTTCATTTTTAGGTGTACTTCACGAAAACTGATGAGGCAAATTATAGAATAAAAAAATCACTTTTAAAAACATCAAATATGCAATACCCAGTCACATAGCCCATACAATTGGCCCAAGATTCTTTACAAAAATCATTGTGTCTACCTGTGAAATAAATACCAAGTTGGCAAAGCCTATTTTAACCAAAATGATCATAGAGAACCCTTTTCTCAAAGATAATGCTTTGTGGTACCTTGAGTCCACAGAGACCTCCTGTTCTGCATCAAATATCTTTTATGGTTAAGATTTTGTCATAACTTTGATTGTTTGTGCTTTCTTAATTTTTCTTAATGTACCCATGATACTTAAGAACATAGCCAACATAATTTCATTTGGTATAGAGTATACTGTAATAGTGATTACCTAGGGAAAATCTAATTTTTAAGGAGGCATGGTTAAAATGAGTAATATAATACATATAAAAATAAGTAAAAATTAAAGGAAAAAACCTAACTTTGTTTTTATTCCGACATTTTCTGAAGAGGACAGAGTGACAGATTTCAATTATTTCCCTTCTTTGTCTTTGCCCCCAACCATCTCTTGCCACCACCACCCCTCCCCCACATACACACACATAGGTTTATATATTGTCATCCTTTTGTCTCCTAATACAACATAAGAAAAATCACTTCATTCCTACTCAGATCAGATAGGGTGTGGACTAGGGGCTGCTGAGGTTAGAACAAGGAAGACACAGTTACAAAATATCTGTTATCATTCTCAAATCCATTTGTTCTGCTGCTAGCTGACTATATCTAGCAAAGCAGTGGTTATGAACTATTTTCCCTCCTCAAAGCAATTTGTGCTGGTTTTGCCCAAATTGGAGCGTGGAGTTCAATACATTATCTTACAAATGTATCACTGAAGCCAGATATTCTCAGTCTTGATGATGTGGGGAACTTGGCAAAGATCTGGTGACTCTGGTCCATGTAGATCCCCATTTGGCTGGTTTATAACAATATTGCAGTACACTGAGACATGATGGAGTTTCCATCGATGGCTTTAACTCAATGTCTGTACTACTCCCACACCTTCTGGAATAATGAGTCACTGTCTACATTACTTCTACAAGATCCACAATTATACTTATTCTACTACTTCCAAGAAGTATGAATAATAGCATTTCAATGATTTAATTAAATTGAAGCGATTGCCTAAGAATGATTGATGAAGGATTAATATTAATAGTTGCTTGAGTCAAAGAAATATTTGAATTTTTTGCACATCTTTCCAAATTTCCAAACATTTTCTTTATTAAATTTTATTCTAACCCATTAAAACCTTAGTAGAAAAGGTATTTCTTTGAGCTTTGTTAACTTTTCTGGTTTCATTTGCCAAATGACTTGCTCCCTAACACCAACAGGTCTCAGAATTTCACCAAGTCAAAGACCAAGTCAAGAAGAACTCCATGGGTCATGGTGAAATTCAAGATTTGTCCACTCGTATACCTTATTTTTTACTCAAGAAAAGTACTGACTTTTTTTTTTACTCTAAGAGAACCAGATGGTTTGTACCAATTAGCCTGCCTTCTCATTTTAAAATAAAAAATATTCAGGAGCAGCATTGAGAGGAGGGTGTTGAATTTATCAAAATGAATATGAAATATTTTGGTAGCAAATTCTTTTCAAACTTCTTGAAAGTTTTATTTGGGGCATATGAAAATTGTTATTTTATGGGCATGTGAGTTTTATTAGACTACAATTTGCTTTTGCAGTTTTCACTCTTTAATATGAAATTTATATGGAATAAAATTTTACAGTACTAATACCTTACCCTTTTGGCTATATTCTATAATATCTACAACAGCTTTAAAGAAAAGCTTTACCTAATGATTTCAAGATTGATTTCTAGCACTGGAACTTTTATGAATGGATGCTGCCATCATTATTTTAGGCATGTAGAAGGAAACTTGAAGAAAACAAAACAAACTGAGGAATGGGCCTGAAAAAGAAAAAGAAACCACCAAGGGAAAATTAAAGAATTAAGATGCTAACATCCTCTAGTATTTTTTTGTTCTCCAAGTACTCTAAAGAATGTAAGTTACATTCAAGATTGTATATGAACAACACTCAAATGAGTAAGCAGGAAATAAAATCACTAGGATTGCCTATCTGGCATGATGTTGATTTTAAAAGTCAATCATTGTTTTATTTTATTTGTCCTTAAAATGCATCTTCATAATTCAAAGGCATGATGGGGAAGTTTCAAGAGTGCTGGCCTTGGTGTCCAAAAGAACCTGGGCTCTAGAACTGGCCCAACCTCTTAGTAACTGTGACACTGGGTCACTTTTTGATTGTACTTTGGTTTCTTCATCAATTAAATAGGAATTATAACAATAATTGTTGCTTAACAACAGAGTTGTCATGAGAAAAAAAATCCCTTTGTAAGCTACAAAGCACGATTACGAATAGGGATAGTTATTCTCGCTATTAGCAATAATAATAATTGAAACTAATTTTGTATACGACAGTAAGGTTTTTAATTTGGCCAGTGTAGAAACTCCTTCTATCAATGCAAAAACTAATCTACCTAACAATAAGTTCTAGAGAGTTTCTTGCGGCTCAGAAATCTTACCCATGGTAACAGAGCTTGTAGGGATCAAGGGTGGGATGTGAACGAAGGACTTCTTGACTCTTTCCCCAAAATCATATTGCCTCACCAAAATATTTTGTTGAATTGACTTGAACTGAATAATCACAATTTAAATACCATACCGATTCAAATATACTTGTTAAAAGCAACAGTGAATAGATCACTCATTCCAGAGGCTTTTCCTTAACTTTATATGAAAATTATAAATAAAGTATTATAGGAAACATTAAACTTTAATATATTGTATATATGAAATATTATAGTCATTGTATGTATACATAATTATATAACATAATTGTAAAATAACATTTTGATGTATGTGTGCATGTTTGTGTCTGTGTATATGTGTGTATATGTGTACGTATATACACGCATAGATATATTTTATATATATGTAATATATATATATTCTCCATTTCAAATGTACTACAGTAGACACACTTGGTAGAATGTGGATTCCTTTAGGTCAGAAATTGCTTAACTTTTTGTCTTTGTATCAGCAAAGAATCCTGGACAGTGCCCTGCATATGCTAGATACTGAATAAATATTTGTTGAATTTAATTGAAAACAAATGTCAACATCTACCATTATCACTCATGACTATCAGTCAACCAAGGCAAAAAGCATTATGGTGTGTAGAAATAGCACTCGACTTTGGAATCTGAAGACTGGGGTTTAGGCTTCAACTCTGTCACCTTTGGAATAGGTGACCTGGGCACAAGACACATCGCTTTTCTGAACCTCAGTACTCATCTCTGAAATAGTAATTATAATTCCCATACTACCTATTTTATGGTGTTGATGCTAAATTTAAATGACATTCTTGATAACAAAGGACATTGTAATCCCTCAATTAACAAGTTTTATGTTTGGTGCTATGGATACAAGGAGGAAAAAATGAACAGTTCCTATCCTCAAGGAGCTTATAGTCTATCAGAGAGATTCATAGAAATATATGATAGGTAGGTAGCTTGAGGATGACATGCACTATAAGCTAGGGAGATTAGTAAAGTCTTCATGTAAAAGAGATCTGTGATAGTCAGATAGAATAAAAGATGAATGTCAAATATTTCCCACTGTTTTGAGATTTACTTTTTTTTTAAAAGACATTTCCCAAGTTTTTCAAGACATCAATCCTGGGTACATTAAAGATTTGTCATTTTGATCACAAACATTTTCTTCCAAAAAGTCTTCAAAACCTCATAAAATAAATTCTCTCCAGTTCATAATTACCACCATAGAGAGGTCTTTACATTTTTTTTATGACTACAGTGTCTATTGGTGTTTTTTTAAAATGCCTTGATGTTATAACTGAAAGAATTTTTACCAACACTACTGGAATGTCACTTATCATCACAACATCCCTGGCTTAAATTAACTGGAGAGAGACTAAATGACCAAACCAGGGGTGGGGAACCTATGGCCTTGAAAGAAAGATAGGATAAGGCCAAATTGATGTGGGTATTAAACAACAAGGGAAAATCTATTTAGATTTTCTCCTTTAGGCAATGAGTAGCCATTGAAAATGGAAACTAGGCAGTGGATAGAGTGCTGGGGCTGGAGTCAGGAAGGCCCATCTTCCTGAGTTCAAATTTGGCCTCAGACATCTAACTAGCTGTGTGACCTTGGGAAAGTTGCTTACCCATGTTTGCCTCAATTTCTGTGTCTCTAAAATGAGCTGGAGAAGGAAATGGCAAACCACTCCAGGATCTTTGCCCAGAAAACCCAAAAGGAGTCATGAAGGGTCACACATGACTAAAATGGCTGAACAAGAAGCCATTGAAAAGGGAAAGAGCAATCCATTTTATGATTAGCACATGTAAAAACTATCTCCTTCACTCAACATGGCCAAAGTTACATCTTTTTCATGATGTTTTGACCAAAATAAATTTTTCTTTTAATCTATTGGTAACTAATGATATTGTACAGTATAGTAATTTAGAGTCTGAGGACACTGGTCAAGGTCTGAGTTCTGCCACTGCCTAGCTGTGTGACTTTGCACATATCAGTTAATTTCTTTCAGTCTATTTCTGAGAGAGAGAAAGAAAAAAGAAAGATAGACAGAGACACAGAGAGAATACTACGAGAATACTTGTACTATGTGCTCTAAGAGGCAGCATGGCCCAGGAGCTAGAGGGCAAGCCCTGGAGTCAGAAAGACCTGAGTCTGAGCTTTACTTCGGACACATGCTGACTTTGTGACTCTGGTGAAGACATTTAACCCTTCATTGCTCCGTACGGACATGAAAAACAAAATCATAAGATAGTTACTGATCTGTATCAGTGGGAGAATTTTCAGTACTAGAAATCTCATTACATTGATGCACTTAAGTATGAATTTAGAAATAAAACCATAAAAAAGCTACTCATTCCACTGGTTGTTGTTAGAAAAGAGCAATGTAAATGTTAAAGTATTTTATAAATAGATTTAGCTGATAAATTGTGCTATTTCCATGATAGCATGTTTTGGGGTTCAGATTTATCGCTATAATCCATTAGTCTATCAATTATAATTCTGAAATGCAGAGAAATAACTTTACATGGTCTTTCAAAGATTATCTTTACTTCTTCCCTCAAAACCTGCCCATTTGCTGAATTTCCCTACTACTGTTGAGGTTACAATAATCCTTCCAGACAAACATCATGCTGTCCCTTGTCAAGGGACCAAGCTTCAAGCAAGTTAATAGTTGTAACAGGATGATTAAATTTCCAGAAAGAGAAGGAGCTATCGTAATAATGAACTCACCTTTAGCCTAGGGATACTATAATGTTCCTCAGATCCATAAAACTCCTTTCTCTATTATGTTGTGAAGTTTATTTAACTTGAAAAACTTATCAGTACAATCACAATAACTCAGACCTTCCATTAGGACAAGAGGTTTGGTAGTTTAATTTAAATTTTGTGTATTTCCACCTAACCTCTGGCTTCTTTAAATCTGAAACAAAATCAGAATAATGGGAGACAGGGCACAGGCGCAGGGAGGGAAAGCTGGTGAAGCAGACTTCTTGGGATTTCCCTGAATCCTCAAAGAGGTGATTGCCACTAATGGTTGCAGTCTGAGTTTTCTGTTTCAAGATGCCTACTAGAGTCTTGACTGCCCTCTTCTACCTCTCCCTGTACTGCACAAGTTCAGCTCTCCTTTCTATTTTTCTTTTTTCTTACCATTCTTTGTATCACTAATTCTAACTTGAATTGATAGACTACTGTGTGTGTGTGCATCCTTCGTTGCTGAAGAAGACCATGCCATCAGAGAAATAATGACATGACTTGCACTTGACTTTGTTTTGTGTGAGGGAGGTCTGTGCAGGTCACCAGCCTCACTTCTTCTCCAGAGCCATCTGAATCCAGTGAACAGATATTCATCAGGATGACTGGAGATGGCCCAAAATGAGGTAATTGGGGTTAAGTGACTTGCCCGAGGTCACACAGCTAGTGAGTGTCAAGTGTCTGAGGTGAGGTTTGAACTCAGGGCCTCCTGACTCCTGCACTGGTGCTCTATCCACTGCACTACCTAGCTGCCCAAGTTGACTTGATAAGTCCTGGGTGGACACATGACTGTTGAAGCTCAGCTCACACAGTCCTAGCTCCTTTCTCTCAGTTTGTTTTCTCAAAGACTGTATTTGTTGTTATCCCATCATTTTTCTGTGACCACATTTGGGGTTTTCTTGGCAAAGATACAGGAATGATTTTGCCATATTCTTCTACAGCTCATTTTACAAATGAGGAAACTGAGGCAAAGAGGTTAGATGACTTGCTCAGGGCCACAGAATTAGTAAGTGTCTGAGATTAGGCTTGAATTCATGAAGATGAGTCCTGACTAAAGGCTCTGCACTCTGTTCACTGTGTCATGTAGCTGCCACATTAAAGACTGTATGCATGTATCTCTTTTAAAACTTCCAGGCACAACTCATCTACCTTCTGGCTCAAAGACTGTGATAATCCAAAATTGTTCTCAGGGCTGAGAACTTGTCTCTCTGGACTAAAAATCTCAAGGGACCAGTCAGTTTTCAAACCCTTATTGCATTCTCATCTCCAGAGCTTACCCCAGTGTGTAGGAGATCATAAGTGCATCATTAACAAATGCTTATTGACATTGACTGATTGATCCTCCATTCATACAAATCCAGTCTTCAACATGTGGGTCAATGATTCATGCCCAATAGTTGTGGTTATGGATCTGTGGCTTCCACATTTTAAAGATCATGCCAATCTGTAAATTTGTTAGGTCAGTGATACTTTGAGTCCTACCCTCTACAGCTCATAAGAATGATGCAGGATTGTGGGTTTTACCCTTATATTAAACAGACCCATTCTCTTTCCTTTCCAGCTACAAATTAATCTCAGATTCCTAATAGCAAAACCATCTCATTTTTGTTGGCAATTAAAAAAAATCTCAAGAAGTAAAGACTGAATTATTCCGAATCGAATTTTGATCAAAAGGAGGAACTAGTTTCAAAGTAAAAGTGACTGAAATCTTGGAAATAAGTGACCATGCCATCTTGAAACTGAAATAGTCAGAAACGAGAACATTAAAACAGTTGGATATACACTATAAACTTCAAGAAAGCATCTGTGGAAAAATCTTGAGAAAAATAGGAGTTCTAAAAATGAAATTCTTACTATCTAATCTTAGGTTACTTCAATCAATATCAAAAGGCGATAGCATCTAAAAGACATCAGCGTATTGGAATAGAGAGCTAACTGACAAATTCAAAGTTTAAAAGGGAGTGAATAAAAGATAAGACTCATAGGATCTCGACCAAAACCAAACAGAAAGGAGTAGTCCTCTGCTCTAGCCAAATTATGACTACTCATCATTCTTTGAATTTGTATGGCTTTTTCTGCTTTTGGTGCTTATACAGTTTCCTATATTTGACTTTGAACTTAAAAGTTCCTCTCTTTTTTTTGGTCTTTTGTATGTTATTAAGAGGAAGCTCATTTTCAAATTCATTAATTCATTTACCAAACACTTATTGAGCTCTATCTATGTATAAAGCACTGTGTTAGGTGGTAAGGGAACTAGAGCCAAATAAAAGTCCAAAAGTCATTTTCTAAATCACACGTTCTCAAACTTGTTTCCACTAACACCCTCTTTTAAAAAAAAATCACTCAGTGCCCCCCTGAAAATCTACTTTCTACATTTTAATTTGTATTATTCGAAAATATATATAATATTTTTAAATGATTTCTCTTGGACTTAATAATTTATCATAAATCTGTGGATTTTTCCTACATCAAAATCTTGATGATGAAATGTTGCATCATATAACCATATAATATTGCAAACAAATCATTACATGCATATATTCCTGCTGATGCATGCTGGACTTCTGACAATGGATGATATGCTTGCCTGCTAATACTTGCTTGTTATGACCTGTTCGTCAACTTGACCACTGATAGGTTTTGCGTTTTGTGTGTTTATTTGGAAAGTAATGTAATCACTATGACTTTAGCTCTGTTACTCAACAGATGAATCATGTACGATCAGTTTTTTCAAAATTTTCTTCTCTTCTTTCCTTATGCTTTCCCTGGCCCTTTATTTTATTCAATGCCCCCCTGAACTGCACTCGAGGCTACTACTGCCCCCCTGGATCATTTCAGTGCTCCTCAAGAGGCAGTGTCATGCACTTTGAGAACCTATGTTTAAAATGAAACTTTCTCCAGAATCTTCCATTTATCCCTCTCCTGAATTGCTATAAATTTAGTTTTTATTTTTTCTATGCACTTGTCATATTCTCCCTGTTATCATAATGATCTGGTGTTTCATATCTTTCCTACTAGATTTTAATCTCCTTGGAGATGTTTTGTATTTCATTTGCTTCTGTAGCTCCCTTAGCACCTAACACAGTGCCTTATACATAGTCAGGTTTAAATTTGAAAATGAGTTATCTCTTAATAATGTACAAAAAATCATAAAAAGGATTTTTTAAATTCAAAGCAAGTACAACAAAGGAGGGATCCCTAATGATGGTGAACATTAACATGTAAGAGGTTAGAGGTTAAAGAGATACTGATGGAGGTCAAAGCTGTTCAGTTCCAACTTTCCTCTGTAGAAGCAAGTCCTGTCCCCAACATTCCAATATATCTTTGCATGTCCTGCTGAAGGCAAAGCCTGGCCAGGCAGTGCATGAGAATATCAGATAACTAGGGATGAAACTTCCCAGCACAGAGCTGGATCAGATATACTAACTTGTGGGGTGATGATAACAAAGGATGTAGGTAGTAGATCAAAGGTTGAAGGTGAAAGGACAGAGAAAACAATGGCAAAAACCACAACAACACAGTTTCCTCTTTCAGAGACTAGTATAAGATTTTGAACATTTTCTCTCCCCTTTCCTGTGTTTCAAAAAGAGAATTCCTGTGCCACAGCCTGTCATGAATTTAAACTTCCTGCCTCCTGTTCTCAAGCTGTGGTTGGGAGACATAAGAGGAAAGAATCAGATTTACATCTGAAATGTTTTGGGGTTTTCTTGCCTGGAGAGATTGAAGCAACTGATGGGATGTATATAATGCTTTAAATTTTTCTATGCTTCTAGCTAATCAAATTAAATTGCTTAAGCCTGACCTTAAATTTTAAATGATTTAAGAGCAGACTGAATCTGTAAAGAATAGGAATGTCCTACGGGTTGGGTTTGGCAAGAACCAATGATTGACAAGTAATGATTGACTGATAGTACTAGGCTGAGTCCCCTTATGGTGTAACGGGGTGTGGTATTTGATGATTAACTGTGTACTTGTAGCACACACCCCTTTTGACTGCCTAGTGTTCCAAATCATTCACAAGACCAGGGTGGGAAAATATTTATCTGTAACAAGTGCATCTTCACTAGCAGGATAAATGATCTTTAACCTGAACAGAGTAAAATGCAAAAAGAAATCATAACCTAAGCTAGGAAAGGAGAAAATGAGTGTGTTATCTATCCACTTCAAATAAGTTCTCAACTATTCAAACCCAGATGAATTCCAACCAAGGTGATAAGGATGCTTGTAGATATGATCCAGGAGTTGCTATTTGTAAGGTCTAAGAAATAATGAGGAATAGGACAGATAGTAGAAAAATTAAGATGTCAATTTTCAAAGAGGGAAGAAGAATTTATTCTGAAAAACAGAGAGGGGATGATTGTGTCCATTACCAGAAAACTTCTAGAATGACTTATTTAACTAATGACTTGTATTTAATAAAAACAATAGCTAACATTTATATAAGACTTTAAGGTTTACAAAGAGTTTTACAAATATTATCACGTTTGATTTTTCACAACAATTCTAGGAGATAGCTACTATTGTTATTGACATTATATAAAGAAAATGAGGCTGAGGGAAGTTGTGTTGTGCCCAAGATCACACAGCTAGGTCTCATGGTGAAAAGAATTCTGATGTCAAATCCAGCCTTAGACATTACTAGCTGTGTGACTCTGGGTAAGTCACTATTATAAAATGGGGATAATAACATTTACCTCTCAGGGTTGTTGTGAGAGTCAGAGATAAAACTCTTGTCATAATGCCTGGCACAAAATAGTACTTAATAAATATTTGTTCCCTCCCCTCACCCAGTGAGGGAATTAGGATTAGGACAGCAAATGATTAATTAAAGAAATTGAGTGAACCATTTTGACTCCATCTTCTGACTCATTTTTGGAGCTAGCATACTTTTTATCCAATTATGGGTCTAGTCCAATTTCCATCTTGTGAGAAAACTTCATTCAATTGTGAGAACTGGAAGAAATCTTATTACATTGCTTAAACCTTGTCTACTTGGTTGAGAAACTGGAAGGACCTAGGTTATGCTAATCAGAAACCAAGCCAGATGCAAAGATTGATGCAAGGAGTTTTCTCGAAATTATACATCTCAAGCAACCTTTATCTATGACCCCACCCTGATCAATCAGTTATCCATGTTTCCATATTCCTTTGATTATTTACAGACACTTGAAGGGAGTGGAACACCTCTTTTTCTGAATTCAGGAAATTGTACTTGTTCACTTTGCTCCTCCCAACTTGGAAAGTCCTTCCTCCAATTAGAAATCAGATTACCTAATGTTGCATTGTTTCTTTTTAATTAATTGGCTGTATTTAATTAATTATTTTTAATGTATAAAAGTCTATCTCTCCCGTATTCGAGGGACCTGGTCCCAATTGGTTGAGCAACTGATATTCTGTGCTTAATAAATCTGTATGCTCAGAAGATCAAACCTTTATTTCCTCAGTCATTTCATCTTTCACCCACCACACCAGCCAGTCAGCATGTGAGGCTGGGTTTAAACTGAGATTTGCCTTGAATCCAGGTCCAACTCTTCAACCAATGTTTTCCTAGCTAATTACAAAAGAAAAGTTAATCCCTGTTCATCACTGTGAACAAATCCGGAATGATAAACTTCAGTCGCTGAGCTTACATACTTCTAATTGTTTGCATTTGTAGCCTCTAAAAACCAAACTGTGGGCTCAAACCTACCCTACAGTCCATAAAATGATCTTGGCCTCACTTAGGAGAGACTTTTAGAGTCTCAGTGATGCTGTCAATCCTACAGTAAACTAGATTATATTCCAGTTTTACTAGCCGGGTCCCTGCTCTGTTATAACCAAGTTCCTACACTGTGGCTAAGCATTAGCAGTAACTAGGTCTCTCTATTATCGACTTGTGCCTGTCTCCTTGTGTTGTTTTTCTGGTTTTTTTAAAATAATTTTTAGTAATTTATTCAATAAACATTCATTAAGTAAGCACCTACTATGCACTAGTCACTGTGCCAAGCACTGGGCATACAAAGAAGGGGAAACACAGGGAAACACAGTCCTTGTTCTCAAGCTGTTCGCCCACTGATGGGAGAGGCAACACATAACCAACTGCATATAAACAAGCTCCATGAGGATAAATTGGAGGTAATTAACAAAGAGAAGGCACTAGAATAAGGGGGATAAGGAAAAATTTCCTGTAGAGCCTGGGATTTTAGCGGGAACTTGAAGGAAGCCAGGAAGTAGAGAAGAGGAATGAGATTCCAGGCGGGGGGGAAAGACAATGAAAATGGCTGAAGTAGAGAGATGGAATTTCTCATCTGGGGAACAGCAAGAAGGCCAGGGTTGCAGAATATGATTGGGAGTTAAGTTCTAAAAAGACTGAAAAAGTAAAAGGGACAAGTGATGAAGGGCTTGGGAATAAGTGCCAGTCTTTTTTTTTTTAATTTTTTCACAGAATGCTAATTCCATTCAACCAAAAATGTATTAAGCACCTACCATGCATGTGCAGAGAAAAAACAAGTTTTACCTTCTATTGTCTGACTGTTCCACTGGAAGTGGACCTCCCAGGACTTCCAGGGTCTGGAGTTCTACTATTAAACCAATGCTATATCTTGGTCTATACTACTTGCAACAGACCTTCTTCATGCTTCTTTCCCAAATATCTCTATCTGATCCTAGTGCCTACAATCAGACCTCCTGGACACTTGCTAGGAGGTCTGTAAATCTCTTCTTACTATAAGGGTACCATAGTTATGGTAGCACTTGAGCTGATATATCACATTACAAGCACATTCTAAGCTTGTAATTGACTAAAACTGTCCGTCATTTGAAGTTCTGCCAAGCCAAAACTTCTCCATTTTGTTACTTGTGCAACTGATTTTTTGGAGTCTGACTATGACCTTACATTTAGTTTTTCTGACAAATTTTATCTTGCTGATTTGGATTTACTCTAATCTGTCAAGATTAGTTTGGGTTATGATTCTGTGATTTATCATATTAACTATTCCTCATAGTTATATTTTGTTAATAAATCTATCATTTTCCTTATTTGTAAAATGAAGAGATTGGCTAATGTGGGAGATCATGGGCATAGAATACTGCCAATATATCCTTTAGTTTTGCTGAATTGATCACCCTCTTTTTTTATTCATTGGTATAAGAAAGGAATCCCTGAGAAGGAAAGGGATTGATATATATTGGGATGGATATATTATACAATATAAAAGATACAATAAAAATTATTTTTAAAGTAAGGTTAAAACATAATTTCATCATCCTTGGAAGTGAGAAAGTTGGGCTAGATGTCCTGTAAGGTCCCCTCAATCTCAAAATCTACTAGATCTATGATCTATATAAGTAGTGATCCCAGTCCGGTCTAAGCGGGCCTATGTCTGAGAGTAGAGCTTTGAGTTTCTACTCCCCACTTACATCCCTAACCTCTAATATTGAAGAAAAGTCAGATACAAAGAGGGATGAAGGAAGAGGTTCTGGATGACTGAGTGTGGTTACTATGGTGAAAACTATCTTCAAAACATGTACCCTACTGTGTTTGTATATTAAGAACAACACATTCTTACATTCCTATTATCACTTTTCTCAACCACCTCTCCACATACTCTATGGCTTTCAGACAGATAAAGGGGTGTTTTTCTCAATGCCTAAACAATTGCCTGGTAGTATTGACTATTCCAGGACACTAAGGTATCATTCAGGGATTTGGTCTGGCAGAGTTCCAGACTCATTCATTTTCTTTCTAGGGATAGATATTGCCTTCTGGGATTCCAAAGTTGGAACAAAGATTAGGAAACTATCAAAATGAAGACAAATAATGACTCATTTAGATAGTTAAATCAACAAGCATTTATTAAGTACCTAATACACCACAGTGCTGACTTGTGGAAGATCTTGAACACCTGGCAATGGAGTTTGAACCATATTCAGAAGATGACAAGAAGGTACCAAAGGTCTTAAGCAAATGAGGAGTAACATGACCAGACCTGTGTGCTAAGGGTGTTGAGTATGGTTGGTGACATCTGTATCGGAGGGGGAAGACAATAAAGGAGAGAATAACTTTCAGTAGCCTATTATGGTTGTGGGGCATCTACATGGGTGAATATGTATGTTGGGGTGAGTTGATTCCTCCCCACCCCAGCCTAACTAGCATAAAAAACCAAAAGAAAGTACGGGATAGATAAGTTAAGTGACTTTCCCATGGTCACACAGATAGTGTCAGAAGGGAGATTTGAAGAAAGATCTTCCTTATACCAACCCCAACATTCTAACCCTTTTGCTAAGCTAACTCCCAGGCATTCTATCTTGCATCACCATGATCTCTCATAAGGAAAATCAGACCCCTAAGGGCAATTTCTTTAGAGAAAAATATATTTAAAATATTAGGACAATTTTGATGAACAGGAAAAAGGCATACTTACAAATCTTAAGACATTATATAACTGTGAGTTATTTTTTGTTTGGATATATAGGGAACTCCCAATGAGGCAACTTCCTCTAGCAATAAGGGTGTAACTTATAGTTTTAGAGAGTTCTCAGAAGCACTGAGAGGTTAACAAGTTATCCAGCCAGAATTTCTATGGGATTCTAGTTATAGGGTTTGAAGAGATCTCAGAAGCCACTCAAATCAACACCCACATTTTATAAATGAGGAAACTGAGTTTCAGAAAACTGATATGACTTGCTCAAGACAGATAGTAAGTATCAAATGCAAATCTTAAAACCAGGTCTTCCTGACTTCAAAGCTGGCTTTTTATCCAAGGAATCCTAGTTCTTCAGTTTTAAGACTGTTCTTGAAATACTTCCAGAACAATGTAGATGACTTTTTAAAAAACTAAAACATTTTGTTGCTTTATGTGAAGAGAACAGTTCTGACTTTCTACAGTCTAAGCCTTAAACATATCATATAAGCTGCAAGATAATTTCAGCAGGAAAAAAATCAAGGAAAAAAATTTTATAGACAGCCCTGGGAATGAAGCAGGGATTATACCTGATCAGTATGGATCCCCCATTTGGATAACAAGTGTTACTTCTAACTTTGATTGTAACCATGAGTATAGGCTAAAGACACACTTTTTAAGTGATGGTATCATGGGAGAAAACAAAACAAAACAAAATCCATACACTCTTTTTCTCACTCGTATACTTGGTCCAGTCTATTTCCTTCTGACTGTCACAATCTCAGTCATCTCCTTCCTCATCTTCCCCCAGTCCTTTTCCATTTGTATACTCTGTGTTTCCAACACACAAGATTCAAATCCAGATTATCTATTCAATTAAAAAAAGAATTTATGAAGGTTTCAAAAAAATAACATTTTTTTCCAATTATTTCCACCCCTTGAATGTGTCATCTCAGTGTTAATCTTTCTTCCCATTATGTCTTCTCTTTGAATTAATTTCACTTCTTCCTTTTCCTTCCTATTTCCCTCCCATTAGCTAACTACTCTTTCCATCACTCCCCACCAAAATATTCTCATCACTTTAAAAACTGTGCCACATCTTTAACCTGACACATTAACTGTTTGCATGTGAGGTTAGTCAATTGTAATGATGCTATCCTTTAGAGAATTAAAGCCTGAGGTCCCTGCTCATCTAAGTTACAATGTGTTACAACTTTCACACATGCTTCATCAATCAAGGGAGAACTTGTTATGCTTAAAATAAAGGTATCACCTTCCCTCCCCCTTGCTTGCATATGTGAGGGAATATAGGTATGAAATATTTCATAGACTCTCAAGTTTAGGTGATGTGTTTGGTTAATTTTGCTAAGCTGCTTTTCTCTCTTTTTATTTTTTGTTGGATAGGGAGATTAAGAGGATTTATTTGGAAATGGTTGTTTTCTAAGAATTGAGTATATCTGTATTTTTTTTTAATAAAGCAAAGTATACGAACTTAGGGCAGCTAGGTGGCACAGTAGACAGAGTGCGGGATTTGGAGTTAGGAAGACTTGAATCCAAATCTGGCCTCTGACAATTTACTGGTCGTGTGACCCTGGGCAAGTCACTTAACCCTGTTTGCCTCAGTTTCTTCATTTCTAAAATTAGCTAGAAAAGGAAATGGCAAATCATGCCAGCATCTTTACCAAGAAAACCACAAAAGCGGTCACAAAAGCTGAAAACAATTAAATGATTAAATATGATTTGAGATTTCCCACCATGCCTAGGCTTCGACCAAAACAATAAAAATAACTCTCAATTTTTAATCCCAGGGCATTCTAAGAGCTGGTGGATTGGAATTATGTATAGTTATCCCTTCCACGAGGGTGAGGCATTCCTACAATCAGGAAAATTCATGTAAAAAGTTTTGGCCCTCCCTTCCACCAGAGAAGTCGTTTTTTTTTTTTTCTTTTTCTTTCACAGGGTGTTTGCAGTAACTTACCATAAAATTTGGGTTAAGCATTTATACTTAATATGGCCACATGTAGGTCAATGTTAAGTACTATACATAGATTTTATGCATTTGAGTTTCTAAACTTTTTTTGTGTGTCCTTTGTCCAACTTCTTCATGTTGCAGATAAGGAAACTGAAGGGTAAATGTACATGTTCTTTCTATCAAATAGCATGAAAGTCCCTGGGGATCAGGAACTATTTTATTTTGCTTTTGTCTTTCATATCTAGATCCTACCATAGGTCCTAAAACAGAGTAGGTTAACTTAATAAATGCTTAATGACAGGCTGACATTTAATGGGTGTATATTGAATTGAACTGAAGAGATAAACTATAATCCTTTCTCACAGAATAGAAAAATTTCCTGTTTCTGGAAAAAAGGAATAGATCCCCAGAGGAAAAAAAAATAATAATGATGATGGGAGAGGAGAGGGAAGTATTCATAGATATGAAGCCACTCAACCTGAGCTTATATTGGCAGCATGGATTAATTTCCAAACAAATATACTCACTATTGCAGGTTGGTTTATCTTTAAAATATTCCATCCCTTGACTTTTGCAAAACACACACATAGACACACCATCAATCTGTCCACTAAAAGTCTATTAAATCAGAAGAATTACCAGTACCAAGTATCAAGAACAAAAAATGCTCAAAACCCCAAAACATCCATCCATAAGTGTGAAATGGATTTCCTCAGGAGAAAGTGGGTTTTCCTTCACTGGAGATATTTAAGCTGAGGCTTAAAATGAGCTTCAACCTCATCTCCTCATTTATTAGTGTATCCCCCACTTAGGCTATGTCTATATGGTGAAAGTGTCAAAGCACCTACTTTGTAACAGGAGCTACCATGCATATGGCACTGTTATAAATTCCTGGAGGGTAGGAACTGTGTTATTTTTTATCCTTATATCCACAGAGCCTAGTACTGTGCTCCTCTTTCCCATTCTCTTTGCTGTAAGAGTACTCAAACATTTTGGTCTCAAGACCCCTTCCTTCTCTTGAAAATTTTACAGTGCTCTGAAGAGCTTTTGTTTATGCAAGTTCTATCCACTAATGTTTATCATGTTAGAAACTAAAATGTCTTGGATTTAGGAAAATAATCTTGACCTTAATTACCCCCTGAAATTGTCTTGGGGACCTCTATTGCTCCTTACATTATACTTTAAGAATCAGTACTAGGCAGATTTCAGAAAAACCTGGAAAGACTTATATGAACTGACGCTGAGTGAAGTGAGCAAAACTAGGAGAGCATTGTACACAGTAACAGCAACATTGTGCGCTGCCTCTTCTCAGCAGTACAAAGATCCAAGACATTTCCAAAAGACTGTCGATGGAAAATGTTAACAACCAGAGAAAGAACCATAGTCCGAATGCAGAGCAAAGCATATTATTTCCACTTTTTTGTTCTTTTTTCCCCTTTTCTTCTGATTCTTCTTTCACAACACAACTAATGTGGAAATATGTTTAACATGATTATACATGTGTAACTTACATAAGATTGCTTGCTCTCTTGGGGAGGGGGAGAAAAGGAAGAAGAAAAACTTTTAGAACTCAAAATCTTAACAAAAATGTTGAAAACTATCTTCACATGTAACTGGAAAAAGATAGTGAGAAGAAAAAAAAGAAGCAGTGCTGTAGAGAAATATCCAAGAGATGCTGATGAAAAATATAAAGTACTTTATAAAGTCTTTTATGAATATGATTTATGATTTTTTTCACCATCAGTTTCCCTCAAAGGAGATGACTAGTTTTATTTTGTTCATGAAACCTTCTCTCCGTACAAATACATGGAGAGGATTTATATGCTACTTTCTGCCTACAATTAGGACGGGGAAGAAAATAGACACTGCAAAAAGATATTTAGATTAGGAGTTATAATATTATTTAAATATTGTGTGGACTTTCTTTGGAGGCTGTAGAATTTCTCTGATTGAGGCTTTAAAAAAAACAGACTATAATGATCCTTTACTTCTCTAAAATAATTCCATTGCAGGTCTCCTTAGTGTCAGGAAAAAATACCTAAGGAAACTATAAAATATATTCTATTCTGGAGCCTTAACTAGGGTGGGGGCAACTGGTGACTTTACCTCAGGCACCACAATTGGGAGGTATTGACAACACTTGCTTAGAAACAATTGAGCTTAGTGTTTATTGTATAAGAATAATTAGATAAAGATTGAAAACTACCAGATATTGCACTTCTGACCTGAACTTTGACAACCCCAGATGAACTTCTAGCCAAACTACCAGATGTTGCACTTCTGACTTGAACTTTGACAACCCCAGATGAACTTCTAGCCATCTTCTACAATTCTACCCTTGGTTTCTGAAGCAGCATTTGAGGGCTCATTTTATGCCACTTGTCCTGGATATATTTTCCATGATTTGACTCAGGTTTAAAATATGTTAGTTACGACCTGTTTTCATTTTTATGGTTATTAGAACACCTATATCAATGCTTGCAGTATACCAATGAGTTTTTTCCTATTGAGTAGCCAAAATAAATTCTTACTGTTAACCCATTTATTGTCCCAGACAGAAGATCTGATTTTAATCTATTCCCTTTTTCTTATACTGCTTCCACTGAGTAGGGTTTGCTTAACTTGTATTTTGTAGAGTAATGATTAAAATAGGCTTTCTCTGCAAAAGCTTCAAGGGTCTTAAGAGCCAAGTTATAATACCACCACTGAAAATGGCACACTGAGAAAGATCTCCATTTGAATCAAGAAGTCTGTGTCTCAGTTCCACATCTCTAAACTGAGGCTTCTATGACCCACACTGATTAATTTAGCACAATGGGTAATTAATTAGACTATTCCTATTCAGTGACAATTAACTAGTTACTAATCAATTAGAATCAATCAATTAGAACTCAACCCATTCACTGTGTGAACATTTATTTAACACTGACTATATTTAAGGCTCCATGGTACCCTATGGAAGAGGCAGGAATGTGCTGGAGCCAAGGTTGATTGGCCCATTCTTCAATTTTCAATCAGAACACTTGACACATCAGAAACCACTGGATTTCTTGTACTGTTGATTGTCTAAACTTAGGAAAATGTTAATACAGATTGAACTTGAAAATGTATGCATAAACCTCCTCCCTTCTGCAACCCCCCACCCCACCCCACCCCCTGCCCATTAGCCTGGTTGTCAAACATTACTAACATAGCCCTATATTGCCTGATAAACGTTTAAGTCCTGCAGCAGAGCAATAAAAGGGTCAAGGAATGAAGTCATCACCAGAATGGAGGTGCTAATTAGGCCAGCTAATAACCACAACAAAATCTACAGCAACAACTAGCATTTATAAAAACACTTTAAAGTACGCAAAGTGCTTTATATCCATTATTTCATTTAGGCCTCAGAACATCCCTGAGTAGACAGCATAAGGATGTATTGGATAAAGACACTGTCCTCAAAGAGCCTACATTCTTGTCAATTCACATAGACTCGCTCCAAAATGTCAAAGGTCTATGGGCACAACCTTACCCTAGAATTATGAAAGTAGTGAGTCTTCTAAATATAATTATTAATAATACTTCCCATAATGGTTTCTTCTAGTCCTCATTTTATGATCCTATGAATAAATAAATTTAAGATCCCTTTCTATGTGTCACTTTATTACACCTGCAGAATATCTCTGAATAGAAAAGGCAGAGTTAACATTGTCCCTATTATACAGATGATGAAAATGAATTCCAAGCAGTTAAGTGGCTTGCCAAAAGGCATATGGTTAAAGCATGGGAGAACCAGGACCAGAATCCAGTTCTGACCTGTGGTTTTCAGCCAACCCAATTTTACCTCTTAGAAATGTTAGTAGCCACCCCAAATGAATTATCATGTAGAAATATTACACCATTGTTTTGCTAGTGGATATCAACAGTCAAAAAGAGTTGTTGAAGACCCGAAATAGTAAGTGAAACTTACATATAGACTAAATTTAGAATGAGAAGTTCACAGGCTTCTGTGGTAATCTTCGGGGATTTCACAAGTCTGCAGTTTCAAATGATCACCAGCTGCAATCTTTCTCATGAATCAATTACTAAACCTGCAATTAAGATGTAAGTTACATGAATCTGTGATCTCCCCAATGTGCACACTCTCTCCAGTGCTTCAGATCTCCATGTCTACTCATCTTGTGTGGCTGTAGGGAACCCACTAAGTTGATATCTGGAGTCTTGCAACTTCTAAATTTCCCCATAGCTTTCCCTTCCCCATAGACACTTATCTAGGATGGAGGGGATGGGAGAGGGGTAGCAATTACAGTTGTATAAATAGTCAGGCTCATTTAAGCTGACAGTTATGATTTCTTTACTTACAAATTTCCTCCCTATCCTCTCCACCTCCACCCCATGCAATCAGGGTTAAGTGACTTGCCCAGGGACACATAGCCAAGAAGTGTCTGAGCTCAAATTTGAACTCAGTTCTTTCTGACTCTAGGGCTGGTGCTCAATTCACTGCACCACCTACATGCCCCTTACAAATTTCTTTAAAAAAAAATCTAGAACAACTTGAGTTTAAAAATTTCATAGGATCATACTAATAAGCTAACCTTTAGACAGCACTTTAAGGTTTGCAAAGTGCTTTACAAACATCTCATTTTAAACTTACAACATCCCTGGAAGGTAGGTGTTATAATTATCCTCATTTTTAACAGATGAGGAAACTGAGGCATAGAGGGATTAAATGATTTGCCCAGTGTCACACAGGTGGCTGAGGTTGGATTTGAACTCAGGTCTATCCTGACTCCAAGCCCAACATGCTATCTATTGTATTGCCTAACTCCATTATAAATCATATCATAAATATGTAGCCAGAAAAGCCCTTAGATATCACCTAACTCTATACTTTTCATTTTTCAGATGCGTAAACTGAGATCCAAAGAAGTTAAATCACTTGTCCAAAACAATACAGGCGGTAGAAGTGCGATTTGGGGCAGCTAGGTGGCACAGTAGATATACTGCAGGGTCTGGAGTCAGAAAGTTCAAATCCAGCCTCAGGTACTTACTAACTGTATGACTCTAGGCAAGTCATTTAACCCTGTTTGCCTCAATTTCTTCATCTGTAAAACAAGCTGAAGAAGGAAATGGCATACTACTCTGATGTCTTTGCCAAGAAAACCCTAAATGGGATTATGAAAAGTCAGACGTTTACTGAACAGAATGAACTGGGATTTGAACTCAGGTTTTATGACTCCAAATTCAGCACTCTTTCCATTAATGACTTCATCAAATTCAGTTTAATTTTGTTGTCTTTGCTTTAGGAAAACTCTTAAAATTAGTGAAAAGGTTTTATTTCAATAATTCCCATAAAATTTGGATGTTGGGTCTATTGCAAAGAGGTTCACTTTTAAGAATTTGGAAAAAGTAGAAAGGAAATGTATGGTAAAATGTGCTTCAAAAATACATACCTATTCATTCTACAAGGGTGGTGATGCCTTTTGACATTATTGCAAATGCTATGGTGAATAAATTCCCATTTGCTCACACTTCCTTTGCTTAGGGCATGTTACTTAGTTTTCAGTGACTAATGCTGGGAAAAGATAAGCTGTCCATGCTTTCACTGTGTGAAAGGATGGTCCCAGGCAGGAGGGGAGATGAATTTTGTCCCTTGTTTAGGCCATGACTGCGTGTGAAATTGGTTTTTGCTGCCATTGTTGTTTCTATGTTATTAACTAACTTAAAAAGAAATCAGGGGCAAGAGGAAAAGATATTTACTACTCCTAGCAACTAGCAGTACTAATTGTGGGTGGGTGGCTCAAGATCACCTGTTTCTGACCTCTTTCTTCTTCAGGTCATCTATGTTATGTGCTATCTTTTTCAGAAGGAAAAAAGCAGGGCTAATAGAACTTGGAGGAGACAAGGAAGGGATAGTGAGTGTTTAGTCCTGTCAAGGTATATACTATTTATACTGTGCTTAATACGTAGACCATAGTTAGAAAATAGTGGAAAAAATTATCAAGGAAAGCAGTGTGTTCTTTGAATTCCTAACAAGAGTAAGGTTTACATTCTCCCCAGGACAGTGTTTACGTACATATAAATCAGTTAACATGCTGAGCTTTGTCTCTCTCAAATATGTAGAGAACTGAGCCAAACTTATAAAAATAAGAGTCTTTTCCCAATGGGTAAATAATCATAGGATATGAGCAGGCCATTTTCAGAAATCAAAGTTATCAATAGTCACTCATACACAAAATATTCTAAATCAATATTGATTGGAGAGATTCAAATCAAAACAACCCTGAGATACCACCTCACACTTATCAGATTGGCTAACATGACAGAAAAGGAAAATGATAAATACTGGAGGGGATGTAAAAAAAAGGACAGTAATCCACTATTGGTGGAGTTGTGAACTGGTATCCAGGCATTCTGGAGAAAAATCTGGAACAATGCACAAAAAACTGTAGAACTATGCATACCCAGTAATACCACTAATAGGTCTGTATATCAAAGAAAAGAGGAAAGGATATAATGCATACACACACACACACACACACACACACACACATACACACACACACACACTATTTATAGGGGCTCTTTTTGCAGTGGCAAGAAATTAGAAATTGAAGGGAGGGTCATCAAATGGGGAATGGGGATTATAAGTTGTGGCATATGACTGTGATGGAATACTATTGTACTATAAGAAATGATGGGGGCAGCTAGGTGGTACAGTAGATAGAGTATCAGTTTGGAAGTCAGAAAGACTCATCTTCCTGAGTTCAAGTCTGTCCTCTGAGACTTAACTTGGCAATTCACTTAACTCTCAGTTTCCTCATGTATAAAATGAGCTGGAGGAAAAAAACAAATGGCAAATCACTCCCATATCTTTGCCAAGAAAACAAAGTCAAAGGAATGAAAAAATAGCAGGCAATGTGAAATATCTCATTGGAAAAACAATTGACCTGAAAAATAGATCCAGGAGAGACAATTTAAAAATTATCCGACTACCTGAAAGTCATGATCAAAAAAAGTCTAGAAATCATCGTTCAAGAAATTATCAAGGAAAACTGCCCTGATATTCTAGAACCAGAGGGTAAAATAGAAATGGAAAGAATTCACTGATCGCCTCCTGAAAGAGATCCCAAAAGGAAAACTCCTAGGAATACTGTAACCAATTTCCAGAGCTCCCAGGTCAAGGAGAAAAATATTACAAGCAACTAGAAAGAAACAATTCAAGTATTGTGGAAATACAATCAGATAACACAAGATCTAGCAGCTTCTACATTAAGGGATTGCAGGGTTTGGAATATGATTTTTCCAGAAGTCAAAGGAGCTAGGATTAACACCAAGAATCACCTACCTAGCAAAACTTGGTATAATACTTCAGGGGGGAAAATGGATATTCAATGAAATAGAGGACTTTCAAGCATTCTTGTTGGAACAACCAGAGCTGAATAAGAAAATCTGACTTTCAAACACAAGAATCAAGAAAAGCATGAAAAGGTAAACAGGAAAGAGAAATCATAAGGGATTTACTAAAGTTGAACTGCTTATATTTCTACATGGAAAGATAATATTTGTAACTCTTGAGACTTTTCTCAGTATTAGGGTAGTTGGAGTGATTATATACATAGACATTATACATATAGACAGAGGGTACAGGGTACAGATGTTGAATGGGAAAGGATGATATCTAAAAAAATAAAATTAAACAGTGAGAGAGGAATATATTGAGAGGAGAAAAAAGAAATAGAGAGGGGCAAATTATCCTTCACATAAAAGAGGCAAGAAAAAGCTTTTTCAATGAAGAGGAAGAGGGGGTAGATGAGACAGAAAAAGTAAACCTTACTCTCATCACATTTGGCTTAAGGAGCAAATAACATGTACACTCAATTTCTATGAAAATCTATCTTATACTACAAGAAAGTAGGGAAGAAGGGAATAAGTGTGAAGTAGAGGGGATGATAGAAGAAAGGGTAAATGGTAGGAGGGGGTAATTACAAGTAAATACTTTTGAGGAGGGATAGAGTCAAAAGAGAGAATAGAATAAATGGGGGACAGGATAGGATGGAGGGAAATATAGTTAGTCTTTCACAACATGACTTTTATGGAAGTGTTTTGCATAACTACACATGTATAACATAGATCTAATTGCTTGCCTTCTCAGTGGAGATAAATAGGGAGGGAGGAAGGGAAAGAAGTTGGAACACAAAGTTTTAAAGACAAATGTTAAAAATTGTTTTTACATGCAACTAGGATATAAGATATACAGGTAATGTAGTATAAAAATCTATCTTGTCCTACATGAAAATAGAAGGGATGGAGATGAGGGAAGGGAGGAGTGTAATAGAAGGGAGGGCAGATTAGGGGAAAGGGTAATCAGAATATATGCTGTCTTGGGGTGGGCAGAGGGGAGACATGGGGAGAAAATTTGGCACTCAAAATCTTGTGGAAATGAACTTTGAAAATTAAAAATAAATATATAAAATTTTAACGAAAGAAAAAAGGGCTCATGAAGAGTCAGACATGACTGAAAACAACGAAGCAACAACAACATAAGAAATGATGATCAGGATGGTTTCACAAATGCCAGAGAAGACTTAAATGAACTGATATAAAGCGAAGCGAGTAGAGCCAACAAAAGAACTAAAGTAATAGCAATATTGTAATGATAAGCAACTCTGAAAGATTTATCTACTCTGATCAACATAGTGATCCAAGACAGTTCCAAAGGACCCATGATCGAAAGTGCTAATCACCTCCAAAGAGAGGACTGATGAACTCTCAGTGTAGATTGTGAATTTTTTTATTTTTTTTGTAACTTGGCTAATATGTAAAAACGTTTTGCAGGACTTCATATGTCTGAGTGACATATTGCTTGCCTTTTCAATGGGTGGGAGAGGGGAGAGGCTTAGGACTCAAAAATTTTTAGTGAATTTTAAAACATGTGGAGAATTGCCCATTGTGAGCCAACCAGGATAGGCATGCTCTTGAGATGGTCAGGCTGATCCCTAAAGTCTTGTGTTTGGGGGAAAGGGGGGAAAGGAAGAAAAGGGAGTTTCCTCTTTGGGGGCATTTGGGAGACACAGATTGCATTATTTATGCAAATATTAACATACTGTTTCCTCTAGTACATGTACCTTGAGCCCTTGCCATTATTTTTATATATGGATAACAGGATATTGACTAAAGCTAAAAGAAAAAGAAATAGCAGTCTACCTCTTTTATTTTTGAGAAGCAGCATGATTAAATGGTTTTAAATCATATCTGGATTTAAATCATATCTCTTATACTTTTTAGATATATGACCATATGTCAGTCACAACCTCTGCAATTCAATTTCCTTAATATGTAAATTGGAGATTAATATCTACAGTACTTTCTACACTATATTGTTGTAGGGATCCAATAAGGTAGCATTGATAAAAACATTTTGTAAACTTGAAGTGGTTTTAAAATTCCATCTATTATAATCATACCACTCCCTCCCAAAAAATTATGAATGACCTGAGACTAAAAAATTGAGTAGTGATATTCAGAAACTTCTATTCCTCTATTATTTATTTCCTTCATTATCTATAATGGCACAAAGACACTTTCTCCTCCATGTAAAATTATGCTTTCTTACCAATTTAGCTCTCACCCAGGACACTTCAGTACCTTGGTCAGATGCATAAGCAGCAAGGATCATGCGTTATGGCTTTGATCAGTACAAGTTTCCTCAACCCCAGAGATCACATTGAAACAGGGATGGAAAAACAGCAAATTTTAGACAATAGGTGGTGAAGAATATCACCAACTACAGTCCAGACCACAAAAGTAACATATAGGGAAAAAAGTCCTGGACTTGGAGTCAAAATACCTGAGTTTGCATCCTGGCTCCTACATTAACATCACCGGACCGTTCAGCGTGGTGTGCCCACATAAGAGACGGTGCTGTGCTCTATGAGCAAAGCAGAATTGAAACAGCTTAAAGGAAATGTAGGATGTGCAAATTTAGAGTATCCACCCCAAATGTTCACACAGACTTGTACCCAATCTGTGGTAGAGCATCCTGAGTTCATATTGGTGTGATCAGCCATAGGCAGACACACTGAAACTTGACTTTGCTGGTGATGTCATTTTGGTCCTCTTCAAGAACAAAGAACAACAAACAAACGACCGACCAAACTCAAGAAAATCGGTCATTGGACAAACAGCTACTAAGAACCTACTCAATGTTAGGCATAATGCTAGACACTAAGGATGCAAAGGAAAAGAATGAAACAGTTCCTGCTATCACAGAGCTTATACCATAACTGGATATAGGAAATACATATGCATTCAAATACATATGCAGTAAATATAAAGAACATGAATGCAAAACACTTAGGGAGAAGGCATTAGCAGTTGAGAGGATTAGAAAAAATACTGATGCAGAAGGTGATGTTTGAGCTTTCCCCATCAATGAAATAGTCATATCACCCTCTTCTCTCTACCTCATAGAGCTGTCATAAAAACTAAATGGTTCCTCCCATTCATTGTAATTCTTCCATACAGCATGTATGGAAATGTGTATTTTCACATACATATGTGAAAATATGTTTAATAGGAAATATATGTAGAGTCTATATCAGATTGCATGCTGTCTTAGGGAGGGGGAAAGGGAGAGGGAGAAAATTAAAAATTTATGGAAATGAAAGTTGAAAAGTAAAAAATTTAATTTATTAAAAAAAATTTTTTTAAAGTTCTCTAGCTAAGCCAGGACAATGGTGGTATACATGTGATGTGTAATGTAGTTTAGTGGGAATGTTTTTATGTCTTTTGAATTTCTGTTTAGATTTTGTTCTGGAGGGTCTATAATGATTCTATGGTAAAGTTTGAGCAATGAAAAAATGAACATGTGGGGGGAAAAGAATTAAATGAAATAATGGTATATGAATATAATGAAAATGTTTTGCACTCAAAGGAACAATGAATATGAAAGATTCAGAGTAACTTGAGTAGCTTTGCATGAATTAATATAGAACAAAATAAGCAGAACCAGAACAATCAACACAATGATGACAAGAATGTCAAGGAAAATAACATTGTAAATCTTAGACCTCGATGACACATTGTGACTTCAGAAGACGAGAGCTGAAGCGTGCTTTAACTTTTTCCTAGAGAAGAGGTAGAATGTAGGTACTTCACTGTTATTTTCTTACAAATACTTATTAGCTGTGTGTCCCTGGAGAAGTCATTTAATCCTGTTTGCCTCAGTTTCCTTATCGGTAAAATGAACTAGAGCAGGAAATGACATTGTATTCCAGTATCTTTGCCAAGAAAACCCCAAATGGGTTTTCAGACACGACTGAAACAACTGAACAGCTTGAATAAACTTTGTTACAATGGAAGGTCCTATTTGGAGAGGGGAGTCTTTGGGAAGTGACATATTTTTAAGGAAGAACACCAATCAAATATTTTTAAAATAATTAAATGAGATAATATATGTGAAAGAAGTCAATCAATAGACACTTATTAAATACTGCTATATGTCAGACACCTTCCTAAATGCTTGTGAATTGTTAAGCACCATGCGAACCTAAGGTATTATTCTGACATTCATTCCTTATATTTCTTAAAAATAGTCATGCATTAGATAGATAACTTTAGAAAGATGCTTAAAATTACTATGAATATATTTCTCATATTATACTTCATTGCTCAAAATTAATCCTCTTATGAATGTGTGTGTGTATATATACTTACTTATATATGTATAAACACATATGTAAATGGGACTTATGTCAAATGATGAGAAAATGTTTAATATAATCAGACTGGATGATGTTAAAATAATTTCAGTGCATCAATAAACATTTGTTGAGAATGTAATAAATGCATAATTCAATTTTGGTAGTAGTTTATATAAGGGACCAAGTGCTGAATCTTGGGAAAAATAATTTAATCATATATATTAATTAATTAAAATAATTTAATCAATCATTATACATATATATGATTTACATCAAACCATGTCACCTCTCTTCACTATTCCTGATGTGAAATAAAGCAAGAAATTATTTTCTATAGAGCTGCTGAACTCTTTCCTTTCATCAGGAAGTCCTAGATTTGAGTCCCTCATCAGAAACTGTGGCCCCAGACAAATTAATTAACCATAGCAAGCCTCAATTTCATCATCTGAAAAATGAAGATAATATCTCACAGAGTTTCTGTGAGGATTAAATTATGTAAAATGTTCTGCAACCCTCATTTTGCTGAATAAATCAGCTATTATCATTATCTTTCCTACTCATGGCTATAAATGACAGACCCCGAGGCCTGAGCAGCATAGGACATATCTAATCAAGAACACAAATTAGCCTGTGTGCATGCAGCTTCAAGAATAGGGGTTCAATTCAGGGTTCTGCAGAGAAATCTTCACTACAAGACTAGGAAGGATTGTTGCCGTGCATCAGGTCCAGCTAGTCTCCTGACAGTGGCACCAAGGACAATGTTACAGAGGGCATGGCTGTCCCTCTTCACATCAGTATTGTGACACTTCTTATATGGATGATGGTGAAGCTGAAGCAAGCTGTCAGTTCTGTTTCATCAACCAGCTCTAGTAGTCAGGGTAGTTTTTATGCATATCAGCCCCTTGAGATTTGATGTCAGATATGACTAGAAGCCTACTTCCCTAGCAGTCCCTGAGGGCAATCCTGCCAGATGAACAGAGCACAAAAAAATTAAAAACACAATCTTTGTGATACAGACTTGAATGAATTCTTCCTGGGAGGGCTGAGAGCAATGCTGCCCTGATTATTATTGCTTATAAGTATCTCTATCCAAAGGGTCCTGGAATATTTCTTTGATTCTATGAAAATCTTCCAGAGGGATGAGATGAATGTGCATGTGCAAGTCTGAGTTGAATGTCAGTCATACTTATTACAGATGCCACATGATCAAGGTACTTTGCAGCAGGCTAAAGCAATGGATAACATTCCTAGGAGCAAACCAAGTTCACAAAAAATGACAACAGCTGAAGAAAACCGTTTTGTAGAAAACAAACTTTTGTCAAGGGAGCTAGAGTGAGAGCATGCACACACATAAAATCCTTCAGTGCCATATTCCAATTGAACCTCAGATCCCACCATAAAATGATGCCCTTTAACACTTCCTGGCCATTCATATTATTTTGAATGCTATGTAGTTGGTGTGTAAATTAAACAGAGTTTACTTAAAACACAAACAGCAGAATTCAAAGCAGCTCAGAATTCAAAATCAGTTCAATTCAATCCTATCCAGTCCAAGAAGCATTTATTAAGTACCTAATACTGGTGAGGTATTATACAAGGCACTGGAGATACTACAACAAAAGAACAGCTGGAGGGAAGGATGTACACCTAGACACATAAAAATATAAATGATTATTTGAGCTGGAGGGAGCAAGCACTCACAACTAGTGGGAACGATGTCAGATAGTACATGAGCCGATCCTTACTAAAAAAAACAATTAGGGAGTCAAAAAGATGGAGTTTAGGAAAAAGTACTCCCAGACATGGAGGACAATCTGCGCAAAAGCAGTGAGCTGGAAAATAGAGGATCAATACTGAGGAAGAACAAGTGGTCTCATTTGGTTGAAGATACTATATTACACGAGAAATAAGAATAATTAGATTGATGATCTAACTTTTTCAATAATAAATACAGGAACCATTGTAAGTTCTTTTGTCTTAAGTTAATTTTTCATTCTGAATTAAGTTACTAAGTACTTTTAAGTTCCAGAAGAAAAGATTACTCAAATAATGACACATTTTTTTTCTAAGAACAATTCTTGAAATAAACCGATGCAAATATTATCATGACTTCCAGATGAGGAAACTGAGACTGAGAGAGACTAGTCAGATAATCTAGAGTCAGATAACTAAAAATTATTGGAGCCAAGAACCAAAGACTCATAGGCTCATAGGTCTATGGTTATAAGGGACCTTAGAAGTCATCTAGCCCTATCCTCTCAAATGTTGCTAGTCTCTCTCTCAAACTTGCTTGCATTTAATTACTTTGTATTTCTTCTCTTCATGTATATTCTGTACATGCTTAAATGTCTTTGTTGCTTCTCCCATTAGAATATAAGCTCTTTGCAATTAGAGATTGTTGTATTTATTGTATTTGGATTTTTGATGCTTAGCAGAGTGCTTGGCATATAGTAGGTATATGATAGATTTTTGTTGATTAATTGATATGGATGAGGAAACTGAGGTCTGGACAACTTAAGTGATTTGTTCAGGGTCACAAAGGTAGATAATAGAGGCAAGATTCAAACTAGGTTTTACCTGACTTCCACTAAAGACAAGTTGCTGGGGTTATTTTCTAGCAGTTTTCATATCTAGCAAAAGAAAAAGAGGCCAGAAAATTATCTGTAGACTTCATTTTTCCCAATTTTCTTTCTCATTGGAGCATAGATAGTAGAGAATCAACTATATGATACTGATTTCTATGACTGTTGTTTACATTTGAAATCTGAGTAATTCTCAGCAGCAAATCAACGTAATCATGAGCAATTTGAGCTATGCTTTTAAATGGCCAGTTTCCACACAAGCAAACACTCAATTGACCTTAGTATAAACCATTATTTCATCAAGAAAATTTTTTAACTTTCAAAAGGAAGGGAATGTCTACCGATACTAGAGTGGGGGAAATGGATCAGGATTTACCACGATTGTCAGCTTTAAATTTTAAATTTAAATAATTTACAGGTTGTCTTAAATTTTACATCAATATCAGTGTTACCAAAACTAGGGACAATTGTTATGAAGCCATCAAATCCCCAGGATGACAAATGCCCAGGGTTCAACTAGTAGCAAAAGAGCACAGTTATTCTTCCCTTATCATGCCTATTCTCTTCCTCTTCCAACTACCAGAAAAGAATAAGAGGTCCAGATTACAAAACAGACAACACATCCATTGGACTAGTTTACATCTGAAAAATTGTTTTCTCTTTGAAAAAAATTACATCAACTCAAAAAGTCTACTTCATGTTGTAATATAACTATGGAATAGCTATCATATGAAATTGATCACACCCATTTGTTGATGAATATTTTCCCTGCCACTGGGCTTTGGAAAACATAATATGCAGGTGCAAGGGAAAACTATCCACTGTCACTTTTCATGACTTTGACCAAATGTTACCACACAATGAGCTGGATCCCTATCAAAGAAAAGAGACTGAAAAAGCAATTTTCAATGACTATACCAGATTATGATCTGTGAGTTCTCAGTGGGTGACTTTCCAAAGGAAAATAATGCTAAACAGGCACAGTGGAAAATGTTTCTCATGCTAGCAAGCACACTAGTCTATAATCCCTTTTTCTCCAGAATACATGTTAAATGAATGCTTATTGAATTAGAGAATAAACAGATGAAATATGATTGCTGAGCCACTGTTAGTAACATTTGAAGGATTATAGAAAACAGAAAAGGAATCATAAGATTGGAGAAGGGCAAAGGTCTTGATTTTCAAAAAGGGAAGAGTCAGCAAACAGACTAATGAGCTTCACTTTGATTCTGGAGAAACTCCAAGAATGGAGAATGGTTGAGAACTTCTAGACTGGGAAAGAGTATTTCCAAAGAACCAGTTAGGGTATGCCAAATTAACCTCATCTCTACTTTTTGACAAGATGTAATGTTAATGGGATATAACATCTTCCTTGCCCAGTTAATAGGCCTGGCATGGAGCCCTGGAACTGAGTTAATTAGATTCTGGGCCTCAGGAAGTCCCACACCTTCTCAATTAAGTGCTGATTTCCAAGCTTCTCTAAGCCAATCAAGCACCCAGTCTTTGATTGGAAACAATATATATTGTATTGCTTGAAAAGAAATTTGTGGGTGGAGGGAGAAGCAGACAGAGAGAGAAACAGTATGAGAGAGAAACAGTATGTGGGAAGAACTTGCCTAGGGGAACTTGCTCCAGGGAGGCTTGAGGGAGAGATATGTTGGTACTCCCTGGAGTGGTGATGAGTATCTTACTAAATCTTACCTTCTGGTATCCCAATAGGGATGTTGCAAACAAATATTTTGATTTTGTCTTGGAGGAAGAGAACTTGTTATATTTTGTGAACTAACCATGGAGAACAGCATATATATTCATGGCAGCTGCTATGGGTATCATATTGGCATTACACAAGACTGCTAAAGTAGTAGATGAAGTCAATGTTATAGAGATTATCTAGATTTTAACAAAACTTTTGATAAAATATCTCCTATTATTTTTATGGAGATGAAAAGATGTGGACTGGAACATTAATATGATTAGATGTATTCAGAACTCTTGGAGAAGTTAGAATCCAAGAAATGTTGCTAATGGCTCAATATCAAAATGGTGGTCCCCTGTGGAGTAGCCCAAGGGTCTCATCATGTCTCTATGCACACTTTTATCAATGACTTAAAGATATCAGTGAGATGTACACGTTTGAAATGACATAAACCTAGGAAGAAGAATCTAGAGTAATGAAAACCTCAAGCAGAAACAGATTCCCAACAACTGTTTATTAATTTTGAAAACCACAAATAGACATTATCTAAGTTCTATTGTATTTTTATTTATTTTGTTAAACATTTCCCAATTACATTTTAATCTGATTCAGGTGGTGAATTTTGTGCGCAAATTTGAAGAGTGGACTAAATCTTAATAAAATGAAATTCAGTAAGGGTAAATACAGTCTTAAATACAAACATAAATAAATGTGAATACAACAAATCAGCTTCAGAAGTACAAAATACAATTATAAAACAAGTGCAGAAAAAGATTTGTGAGTTTTAGTGGTCTTCAAGCTAAATTAGTCAGCAAAGGAATGTTGCACACAAAAAAGCTAATGTAATCTTGTGCTACACTAAGAGGCATAGCATCCAAATGTAGGAGGAAATTAACAAAAAATTTATGACAAAAATTGAATTAATTGATAAAACTTGGAACTGGTTTTTTTGAAAAAACAATTAATTTGATGAAATCCTATTTAACTTGATGAAGGAAGAAAATAGTTACCATATCAAAAATGAAAAATAATTCACAATAAAGAAGAGATAAAGGATATTTTTAGAAACTCCTTTGCCCAACACAACCAACAACTTTGTAAGGTTGGTTTAATATTAGGAAAACTATAAACTTAAGTAAGTAAATTAATAGAAAAAAATCAACAAAAATGATATGATTAAGTTGTACATGTATAGAAAAAGCTTTTAACAAAACACAACACCCATTTCTGTTTAAGAAAAATTAGAAAATACAGGAATAAACCTTTCCTTAAAACAATAAACAGCATGTATCTAAAACCTACAGCTGCTATTACTAAAATACAAGATAGACTAATCTTTTAAAATAAATATGGAGACAGAAAAAGGATACTCATTGTCATCACTTTTGTTTGATATAGTACTAGAAATGCTGGCTATAGCAATGAGACCAGAAAAAATAGAGAAAGTGAGGGAATAACTATAAAGAAGAAACAAAATAGTCATTTTGTGCCAGTGATATGATAACACACTTGAAAAACCCCAAAGAGCCAAATAAAAATTAATTAAAGCAATCAACAACTTTAGAAAACTTACAATATAAAATGAATGCACAAAAAAATCAGCACGTCTATATTATACCAATAAAACCAAGCAAGAAGAGATGGAAAAAGAAATTCCATTTAAAATTACAGAATTTAAGTAATATTTGGGAGACTACCTTCTATACACACAAGTACTATAAAAATAGAACCACAGACTACTGTTTTACAGAAGTAAAGATGGACCTGAATAATTAGAAAACTACTAATTGCTTGTGAATAGAACAATATAATAAAAATGACAATACTACCTAAATTAATATACTTATTTAATACCATACCAGTTGAACTACCAAAGGAATACTTTCTAGAACTAGAAAAATAGTAACAAAAGTCACATTGATTCTCAATAGAAACATGAAATAAAAACTTGGGGGGGGGCAAGTAGCACAAACTTCAAACTCTACTACAAAGCAGTTATTAAAGTATTTTGGTGTACTGCCTAGCTGCAAGAGATAGAAAGGGAAATTCCACTTAAAATAACTGTAGCCAATATAAAAATACTTGGGAGTCTATCTGCCAAGACAAACCCAGGAGCTATATGAACACAACTATAAAACACTTTTCACACAAATAAGGTCAGATCTAAACAACTGGAAAAATATTAATTGCTTATGAGTAGGTTGAGCCAATATAATAAAAATGACAATTCTACCTAAATTAATCTATTTATTCAGTACCGTACCAATGAAACTATCAAAAATTATTTTATAAAGCTAGGAGAAAAGAATAACAAAATTCATCTGGAAGAACACAAGCTCAGAGATATCAAGGGAATCAATGAAAAAATGTTAAACAAGGTGGTCAAGCTGGCCAGCCTTCAAACTATATTATAAAGTGATAATTATCAAAACATTCTCTTACTGGCTAAGCAACAGAGTGGTGGATCAGTGGAATAGATTAGGTACAAATTACATTACTGTAAATGATCATAGTGATCTAGTATATGATAAACCTAGAGATTCAAACTTTTGGAACAAAAACTGTTATTTGACAAAAACTGCTGGGAAAACTAGAAAACAGTATGGCAGAAACTAATTATAGACTAATATCTCACACCATATACCAAGAAAAGGTCAAAATGGGTACATAATTTACACAAAATCAGAAAATTAAGAGAGCATGGAATAGATTATCTGGTTTATGGATAAGGGAAGAGTTTAGGATGAAAGAAGATATAGAGAACATTGCAAAATGTAAAAATAGATAATTTTGATTATATAAAATTTAACCATTCTTGCACAAACAAAAGCAATACTACCAAAATTATAAGGAAAGCAGAAAACTGAGGGGGGGTTAATTACAAAGTATCTTTGATAAAGGCCTTATTTCTCAAATATATAGAGAACTGAGTCAAATTTATAAAAGTCAAGTCATTCCCCAATTGACAAATGGTCAAAGTATATGAACAGGCAGTTTTCAGACCCAAAAAAGTCAAACATCTGTAGTAATATTAAAACATGCTCTAAATCACTGTTAACTAGAAAAATGCAAATTAAAACAACTCTGAGTTACCATGTCACACCTATCACATTGGCTAATATGACCAAAAAAAAGGAAAATGTTGGATGTTGGAAGGAATGTGGAAAAACTAGGACACTAATTCACTGCTGGTAGAGTTGTGAACTGATCCAACCATACTGGAGAGCAATTTAGAACTATGCCCAAAGGGCTATAAAACTGAATACTTTTTGATCCAGCAATACCACTACTAGGTCTATCTCCCAAAGACATCCAATAAAGGGGAAAGAAACTATTTGTACAAAAATATTTATAGCAACTCTTTTCATGATGTTTGAGAGTTAGAAATTGAAAGGATGTCCATGAATTGGGGAATGGCTGAACAAGCTATGGTATATGAATGTAATGAAATAAGTATTGTGCTATAAGAAACAACAAACAGGATGATTTCAGAAAAATTTGGGAAGAATTATGGGAACTGATGCATAGTAAACAGAAGCAGGAGAACATTTTACACACAATAAGAGCAATATTATTTGATAAAGAACTGTGAATGATGTAGCAAATCTTAGCAACAAATGATCCAAAACAATCCCAAAGGACTATTGATGAACATACTATCTTTCTCCAGAGAAAGAACTGAAATAAAGAACCGAAAAACAGAAATACAAACTAAAGCATGCCTATTTTTTACTTTCTTTCATTTTTTTCTTTTATTCAAATCTTCTTATACAAAATGACTAATATGGATATTTTACATGATTGCACATGAAGGGGAAAGAGGAGGGAGAGAGAATAACAGAATTTGAAACTCAAAATTTTACATTAAAATGTTTTTAAAAATAATAATAATTTGGTACTGGTTAAGAAATAAAAAATATCTGCCAATGAAGCAGAATAGGTATACAAGATATAAAAGCAAATGTATCTGATATTCTAAAATTCAATAAGCACAAAGACTCCAGGTATTAGGATAAAGACTTACTATAACATATTTTAAAAATTGCTGGAAAATTAGATAGAAGTATGGAAGAAATTATATGAAGACCAAAGCCTCACATATTATAAAAAGATAAGGTCCAAATGGATATGTGTACTTGATCTAGTACACATATATAAAAGGTCACATCATAAACTAATTAGGGACACATGAAAAAAGTACTTATCAAATCTATAGATGAGAACATTCATGACTAAAGAGCTGGAAATATCAGGAGATAATTTTGATTACATAACATTTTTAAAAGCTTTTTCACAAATCTAACAAAGCTAAAATTAAAAATTAATAATTATCTGGGGAAAATCTCTGCAGAAAGTTTCTCTGACAAAAACTCATTTTTAAGACATAAAAAACTGATTTAAATTTAAAAGAATAAGACCCATTCCCCAATTGATAAATGGTCTAAGGAAATGAACATGCAGTTCTTAAGGGAGGAAAACCAAGCTATCTATATGGCTACCTAAGCTGTATGGGGAAAAAATCCTGCTAATTAGCAAAATACAAATTAAAGCAGTTCTGAGATTCTACCTCCCATACCAGGCTGGCAATAGTGACAAAAACAGAATAAATGGAGATTCTGTAGAGAAATAGGTATATTTGATTGATCAGTACAACCATTCTGAAAAGCAATTTGGAATTACATGCAAAAAGTTGTTAAACAATGCATGGATTGTCACCCAGCTAGCATTATACCCTAAAGAAATCATAGGAAGAGGGGAAAGCCATTTATGTACAAAAATATTTAAATCAACTCTTTCTGTGGTGGCTAGAAAACTATAAAGGGATGCCAATCACCTGAGGAATGGCTGAATAATATATATGAATGTGATAGTATATTGAGATAGCATATTGTCCTATAAGAAATGAGGAAATAGATTATTTCAAAAAGACATGAAAAAACTTATATGAACTGATGCCGAGTGAAGTGAGCAGAAACAGAACTTGTACTGCTGTAATAGCAATACAGTTATACTATATTGTTATATTATATCAATAGTATATGATTATATGATGTTGATATAAAAAATGAACAATTTTTATGACTTTTATAAACTGATGAAGAATAATATGGACAGAACCAGGGAAACAATTTATATTAAATCCAATCCAATATATATAAATGACCTATTGCATGCTAGGAATTAACACATGCTAAGTGCTAGAGGTACAATTAATATGAACAAAAACAATTTCTGCTCTCAAAGAGTTCACAATTTAATGATGTAGACAACACATAAAAGGAGGTAGAGAAGGGGGGGGCAGGGAGATCAGGGAGTACCTGACAGGGGGTCCAATGGAGTTGAACACAGGCAGAACTGGAGATGGAGAGTGAAGTGAGCTGAAAAGTCCAGTTTCTGCCCTTTATAAGGCAAGGCATTGGGAGTTTGGTACTCCACCCTCAAGCCCTCCAATCAAAAGGGAGAAAAAGCTAAGGGAAGAGGTGTTAGTCAAGCCCTGAGATAGCAGCATGTTGATGAGATTAGAGGTGATGAGTTTAACCCGGGAGGGGCATTAATTTGATTCCTAAACTGAGAGCCACAGGCAATTACCACATACACACAAGCCAGATGCTAGGCCCCGTGTACAAGATAGATGCACACTTTATATATGGAAGGAAGGAAAAGCAAACTGCTTAATCCAAGGGGAAAAAAAGCATAAAAAATTTCCCAACCTGTATACTAACTCTGGATATAAACTGAAGTAGATACATCATATCCACATGTCCAACTTTCAAGAAGCAGATCTCTTCTTACTGATAAGGGCTAGCTTGCAGAAAATAATCAGAAGGATTTTTTTAAAGCTATCTTTGCTATCAAATCTTTAAGGAATCTTGCTCAGTTTTAATATTTGCACTATACCTATCTTGTGTGTACATAGTAATATTCATTTTATCACCATCACCACCACCTTACAATGTGAGTTCCCTAATGACAAAGACGAGGTTTTTGTTTTTATATCCCCAATGATTTAGCACAATACCTAGGATACATTAAATACTTAATAAATGCTTATTAACTGTTGATTTACATGGGAGCCAACTTATTGGAGGAAAGCCTCTAGTTATTCTTATCTACCTAACCAAATGCTTTTTTATTTTCAATACAGATTATTGTAGCATCTTACATTTCTGACTCACAAATACTCTAAAAAATCATTATGGATATTCTCTCCAATAATACAAATCACAATCTTACCATGCCTGCTGATCCTATGAGATTCCTGTCCATGTTGTCCCATAAGTCTGTCATAGTGGATCCTCTCTAATATGCTGAAGCCAGGGACCGAAGGAAGGAGATACGGGGTGGGGCTTTCCTTCTTTGTCCTTACATCAAATACACATGAACACGAACCTTTCGTCTCCCATGAGATCAGTCCATCATCCTTTTCCTCTCATCCATTTTCTCCTATATGTTTAACTTGAATTCTTCTTCCCAGTTCCTTATCTGTTATGTTGCAACCTGATCCTGCCTACCATATATGTCTACCCTGCCCTCTGAGTGATACTGTCTTAATTCATAGACTATGATGTTCCATGAATTTTATCCAAAACCACCACTGATAGACTATTAGTGATTTTAAAAAGCAAGAGACTCCAATTTCAGGGAGACGTTGAAGACACTAAAGGAGCTGCAAGGAAGATGAAAGGGTTAAAGTCTCTGACGAATGGTTTCTGGCAAGGCTGTTGAGAAGATCACTCCTTGGACAAGGTTTTCTCTAACATTTTTAAAGGAATCTTGAATGATTTGTTGTATTGATGGGAGGCATCTTGCAGAAAGGAAGTCTTTAAGAAGGTGCTTTGCTTTCTTGAATCAAAATCATTTTTTTTAATAGTTAATAAACAAGGACAGCTCTTGCTAGGCAGTGGGAGCACAGCAGATAAAGCATCAGGCTTGTGGTCTGGAGACCTGAGTTAAATCAGACTTCAGACCCTTACTGGGTATGTGACCCCCAAGTAAGTCACTTAACCTCTGCCTCAGTTTCCTCATCTGTGAAATGGGAAGTTACACCACTTCTCAGAGTTGTTGTGATAATAATTATAATATTATAAAGATAATAATTATAAAGTGCTGTAATGGTAATTTAAAGGAGAAGACCTTTCTCATTCATTAATAGACCCATGGGACCTGCCTGGTTCACATGGAGCCTGTGGTGGGAGGAGTTTGCTGAATGGGAGGAGCAGGAAGAGGCGGAGCTAGAGCAGAGCTGAGAGGAAGTGATGCAGAGAGTAGTCAGAGCTAGGCAGGATGCAGGCAAGGAGGCAGCTGGCTAGTGTGAGTGAAAGAGCTTGTTTGTGATTTTATTTAGGGGGTTCTGCTTGTGAGTTATTTAAGTGAACTGGCTTGTGGGAAGGCTGGCGGGGGAAGTCTTGGGGGTGATGTTCTCTACGTGATTACCATGCATAGATTTTTGTTACTATGATGGATTTGGCTTTCTGGTGTCTGAATAAATGTTTTGGTTGTGTCTTCCACATGGAGAGTCCATGGTATTTAGTGATTCAGAATTGCACTGGGATCTTCATGACTGCCTTACGTGCTGTGAATATTGCATTGGTGCTACAAGTACTTAGATGGATTAAGAAATTATTTGAGAATTAGTTACGTCATCTCCTACCTGTTAAAAAGTTAATCAGTTTCATTTGTGGGATATTATTCAATTCCTACCTTGACCTTCCATATGAAAGTCTTCATGATGTATAGACCTGAAACATCTGTGTACCCTCATCTGTGTCTTTGGTGTACACTCAATCCTTTTTTCAAATTCTTCTAATATTTTTAAAATTTTAATTAATTAATTTTTAGTTTTCACCATTCACTTCCATAAGGTTTTGAGTTCCAGATTTTCTCCCCATCCCTCCCTTCCCCCACTCCAAGTCAGTGTGTAATCTGATATAGGTGCTGCATATATATATATATATATACACACATATTCATATTAAATATATTTTCATGTTAGATATGTTGTAAAGAAGAATTAGAATCAATGGGAGAAACCACAAGAAAGAAGAAACAGAGAGATTTGGGTCCAAATTTTCCTATTTTTGCAAAATATTTCTTACATGCTCAAGTTACCAAATTCCAAAATAAATAACTGGGAGGGTCTTTGGGAGTCTTTGTAGAATTTCTCTGGTTCTTCATCCATTACAACAGGTGTTCTTAATCTGGGGTGTGTAAACTAGATAGCTAGTTAGATAAATCGATAGATTAATTGACGATAGATACAGGTAGATAATAACTGTAGTAGAAGTGATTTTCTTTGTAATCCTATGCATTATTAAACATTATATTAAAAACATTCCATGAAGCATCTACTCAAACTACCAAAGGGCTCCATGAAACGTTTTATAACATGTTGGTACATAAGATGCAATTATTTTTTAAGGTTATTGTTTTTCAAATACTTATCACAAGCACTTCAGAATGAGTTGATAAGATGTCTTGTGAAATGATGTTACTTGTTGCCTTTGGGTACATGATTAAATCTATTCTAAAAATCCATATGTTTGCCTCTTCAAGAAATTGAGAACCATTCTTTCACTTAGCAATCAATTCCTTTTTAAAAATTTTTAATTTTTAAAATGTTTTTAATTTTTCTCATTTTTCAAAAAGCTGAGACAATTCACTTTTTGTCTTGTGCATTTTTCATTTATAATCTCTTGAAATATAGCTCTGAAAAAAACTAGCTTATAAAAGAAACCAGAGTGGACCACATAAGATAGAGGGGTCATTTTTTGTAAGGTTGATGGTAAGTCTCTCCATGTTTAGTTAGGCTTCCCTTCTAAAAACTGATAGTATGTTTCTGCAAAGTCTAACATAGCAGAAACTGCTTTCTTTGGTGCTCTGATGCCAATAACTCTTAGAACCCAGGGTTACATCCATAACATCATGATAAGACATTATAGTTGTACTTTGTAGATGCATTCCTAACATGAAGTTCGGATTTTCCGCATTTGCAAATCCCATCCATTTCCCTTGCCTCTGCCCTTTGGAGAAAAGTAGAACAAGTCTAACCTTCTTCCATGCGACAGCCTTTCAAATTCTTGATGACAGCTACTGCATTCCTCCAGGGCTTATCTTCCCCCAGCTAAAAATCCTTATTTTCCTTAACCTTTCTTCATATTATATAAATTCAAGTTCCTTCCCTTTCCTCTTCACCTTCCCCTTCTCTGGATACTCTTCAGCTTATATCAATGTCCTTTCTAAAATATGTTAAAATATACAAATATTTTATAGATGAAATTGAGACTGAATGAGATAAAGTATCTTGACTATGGTCATATGGCTAATAAGCAGGTTAATTTCCGTAAGAGCCTACATCTTCTGAGGACTCCTAGCCCAATCGATCAAGAAGCGTTTATCAAGGGCCTATTATATGTATGCCATGCCCTGCGGACTAGGGATAAACAGGCAAGAACAAAGTAGACCCTGTCTGCAAAAAGCCTACATACTGTCTAGACAAGTAATGTATACATACATAAATGTGGTACAGTGCGAAAAGTGCTGGATGTGAAATTAGAGGACGTGGGTATAAGCCATGCCTTTCCGATGCTTATGGCCAGTGTGATGCTGGGCCAATCTCTCGAAGTCCTTAGTCTCCTAAACTCTATTTTAAAGGCCTTTGAAGTACCTTCCAGCTCTGTGTTTATACTTTCATTAACCAACTCTAGGACCTTTTGATGCTATGATCCTAAATACATATATACAAAATACAGTTAGGGAGAGGAAGACACCAATAGCTGGCATCATGAGGAAAGGCCTCACAGAGAAGGTGACTGACTTGACCTGGGATGTGAAAGAAACTAGGGATTCGAATAATCTGGAGAAAGAGAGTGCCTGGCAGGCATGAGGGAATGCAGAGAAGTCCTCAATAGTTCACAAGTTCAGAAAGAGGGGAGGGGTTTAGAAAAGGAGAATTAGATGCTTTGTAAAATGGCTATTCCTCTCATTCCCCCAGGGTGAAAGTTGAATCTATACTGATCAATGAGCCCAGTTCCACCATTTGTATGAGAAGAGAGCTATTACAGAGGTCCTGCACTGGGCATCCTTATGCCCTCTGACACAGTATCCTTCATTCCTCACCCTTGGTTTTAGACTTCAAAATCTACGGTCTCACACTGGAATTTCATCAGGGACTTGGACATTAAGGTACCTCAGCAACCTTCTTAAACTGGAATACCCTTCAGTAAGACCTGCCTGGGTCACTCATTGATGATTTTGTCATGCAACCTCAAGCAGAGCCCCTCCCAGCCTTGTTCCAGGCTTTCAGATTCGAACCCCTGTTCTCCAGACCCCCCCCCACACACACACACAGACACACATGCGCACACACGCACACGCGCACACACACACACACACTATTCTGTTCCCTTTTTTGGATTGTCTTTTCCCATTAGAATTATAGAATATAAATTCATAGAAAGCAGGGACTCTTCTTTGTGAGGGCAATCAGGATTAAGTGACTTGTTCAGGGTCATACAGCTAGTAAGTATCTGAGGTCTTCTTGACTCCAGCACTGGTGCTTTATCCACTGCACCCTCTCCTTTTACCCTTAATTGTATCCCCAGAGATTAGCACAATGCCTGACACGTAGCACTTCCTAAATATTTGCTTCCTTTCTTCCTTCCAATGGAAAAGGGACACCATTCTCCTAGTGTCCAGCCCAAATCACACTGGCAAATAAATGTCCATCACAGTGTGTGGTTGTATGGCATTATGTAAGAGCTCTGATCAGGCAGCCTGCCCACAGAGACTATGCGTTACTAGAGAAAGACTGCAACATTTGGACTCAGATTTTAGGTTCAATTCTCAGCTCTAATACTTGTACCCTAGAACTCTAAGTGGTGGTCTTGGACTCAGTTTCCTCATCTGTAAAATAATGGCCTGTGAAGTATTTCCAGATGCAAACCCATGATCCCATTATCTTAAGGGATTCTCCTTTCCAAGATTCTTACCGTCTCTGCCCTAAGATGTCTTCATAGAGCAGAAAATGTCAGACGAGTTGTAAGAAAAGAATTGCATTTATCTACATAAAATACCTTCTAAGAAGGTGCATGATATGGTGGGAATCAGAGGACCAGGGTTCTAGCTCAGCCTCTGCTCTGTTGTTGTTGGCAGTAATTAAATGTGCATGTCATGGAAGTTCCCTTTTCCTACTTCATCAAATAAAGTATTTTCAAAGTGTTTGCCAATCAATCAATAAATAAAGTGATACCATGTGCCAAGCACTATGCTAAGCACTAGGGATACAAAAAGAGGCTCAAGATAGTCCCTGTTCTAGGGCAGGTAGGTGGAGCAGTGAATAGACCATCAGCCTCAGAGTCTGGAGGACCTGAGTTCAAATCCTGCCTCAGACACTTGATACTTACTAGCTGTGTGACCTAGGGCAAATCACTTAACTCCAATTGCCTTGCTTTCCCCCTCAAAAGAAAAAAAGAAAAAAGAGTCTCTGTCCTCAGGGCACTTAGCGCAGTACCTGAAACATAGGAGATTTAATAAATGCACATTCTTTCCCCCCACCCTTACCCATTACTTGATATTCAATAGACTTATCTGAAAAGATTGAACTAGATGATCTCTTTAAAACTGAATGTTTCTATTAAAATCCTTTATGCTTTCTCTCCTCATCTTTATTGGGAATGATCTTTCACTCCAAACTTGGTATGTCACTCAATCAATCAGCAAATATTTATCAAAAGTTTATTATGTGGCAGGCACTGTCCTCAGTGCTAGGGATAAAGGTAGAAATGGTCCTACACTCAAAGAGCTTTCTTTTTAATAGGAGAGAAAATGCGTGTGTGCAAATACAGAATAGATGGAAGATGACCTTAGAGGGGAAAGCAATAGCATCTTAGGGGGGAAACCCCAGGAAAAGTCTTTTGCTAAAGGTGGTAGGAAAGCATGAATGGGTTGTTATTTGTACCACAAGAAGTGTACTCATATCAGTGAGATCATAAATCTAATAAGGTATTGAAATATCATAACTCCTTCTACTAGATTACAAGTTTATGAGAACAAGGACCACATCTTATCTTTGCACCTCCCCCAGAGTATAGCCCAGTACTCTGTACAGAGCAGGTGCTTAAGAAATATTTGTTCAATAGGATATATTACAATAAATTCAAGGAAGGCTATTGTTTCAAAGGCTGAGGTGTCATCAGATTTGTGAATGATCAATAACTCTCTAACTTCAGTATTATAATTATGTTATGGTGTCCATCCCGAGTATTAATTGGAGGTTTAGAGCCTGGTTCAAACATTTTAGCCCTGGTGAATGTTACTCAGGATACTACTGGTAAAACTTAATTTGACAAAGATCTTAACTTACAGCCTCTAGACAAAGAGAAAGTTGTACACTACAGATCCATGAATGCTTTAACACAGTATTTTCTTCTCTACCATTCAGACAAAGGATATCATGGAAACTTGATTTATGGGCTGACCAAAGAACATCCCGTAGATGGTAGAATCAACTCAGCAATGGAGAACTTGGAAATGGTTTTTTCCTCAGTGTTTCCACATTCTGTGCTTCCCCTGGGAATTTAGTGAAAAGGAGTAATTTTCATTTGTCACTTGTAGGCATCCAGAAAAGTTCCTTTCATGCAGCTCTTCAAGATTCCTGGGCAGCCAGGGCAAATCAGGTTTTCCTCATCAATATTTCAGGTATTAAGCAAGCAGGGGAGCCCTTTATGACAAGAAAGTTTGACATTACCTAGATGAATTTAATATACTCTCTAGATATGTAAGGATATAAGAAAAGAATCCAATGGAACAAGATCTGAAGTTGGAGCCAAAATAATGTTTATGATTCCAATTCGTGACATGTTTTAATGTATACAAAACAGGAGGCAGATAGTGATGAATTTGGAATAAGAGGACCTAAGTTCAAATCTGGATTCTGCCCACTGACTTGATGTGTAACCTTAGACAGGTCACTTGACTTGGATTTCTGGATTTCAGTTTCCTCATATGTAAAATGGGGAAGTTGGACTAAATAACTTCTGAGGTCTCTTTCAGCTCTATATCATGATTCTCCATAAATAAACTATGAACTCCAAAAGTAAATAGCGTAAATATTATTCAACTCATTTTTATAGATGAGAAAACTGAAGCTCCCAGAAGTGGGATCACCTGCCCATGATCACACAGCTAATAAATACTTGATGCAAAATATGCAATCCTGGTCAGTCCCACATACTAGCCACTATTGTCCTGTAAAAGGCTTAGCTTTGAGTACCCACTCCACCATGCAATAGCTCTATGACCAAGGAGAACTCAACCTCTCTGAGCCTGTTTCCTCATCTGTAAAATCAGGGGGCAGGGGAAGTCATAAAATCTACCTCTGTAGCTATCTGTGTGATGTTGGGCAAGTCATTTAATTCTCTTATTCTCATCTAGAAATGGATAGGTTGAACTGAATGATCTCTAAGGTCCTTTCTAGCTCTGCATAGGTTCTAGATCTAGGGCAAGACATCCCATGATCCCATCTTACAATGCTTATCTCACAACATTGTATTAAATAAATGAGTGTAAAGTGCTTTGTGAGGCAGCAAGGTGGCACAGTGGTTAGAGTGCTGGGCCTGGAGTCAGGAAGACTCTTCTCCCTGAGTTCAAATTCTGCTTCAGACATTTAACTGGATATGTGACCTTGGTCAAGTCTCTTAACCCTGTTTGCCTCAGTTTCCTCATCTGTAAAATGAACTGGAGAAAGGAATGACAAATCACTCCAATATGTTTGCCAAGAAAACCCCAAATGGGTGCATAAAGAGTCAGACAGGACTGAAAAATGAATGGACAACAGTAACAAAGTGCTTTGTAAAGTGCACACACAAAATGCGTGACTATTATTAAGAGCAGGAAAAAAGATATGGATTGAGCAAATGAAGGTATACAAGAAGAGGTAAATGATCATAGAGTAGAGTAGTGAAAAAGTGAGAGAAAAAGGTTAGCTGTCAGCCCTGTCTGAAAATTCATTAGATCATCCCTGGAAATGAGATCATGGGATCATGGATTTTGAACTTAAAGGGATTAGCTAGTTCATTTACGTGATATTATAAGTGAAAAAAATCCTAGAGGACTATTGACTTGGCCAAGGTCACACACACACACTCACACACACACACACACACCCGCACACACAAACACATACACACCCATAGTAGGACAGCAAGAATTTGGACCCAGGACCTCTGATACCAAATCCTGTATATAGTTTATTCAGAATCTAATGAATTCCAGAAGTAGTCTTACTCAGAACTCAAACATCCATGCAATGCAGAAACACAAAATCTATGTGGAGGTCAAGAATTTACTCCCGGACACTGACTCTATGTAGATAATAAAATCAAGGAAGTAGCCAAGAAGTGCTTGGTTATCACTCTGTAGCACTCTGTCTGATTCAGGATGCTGCTACTTCCAAGTGGTTCTATGTCATCCTCAATGATCTTCCTTTTCCTCTACTCTCCACTTTGCCTTTTCTTTTATGCATCATGTGTGGTCAGAATCCTAGAAAGGGAAAGAGCTCATAACCAATATCTTGTTTTCAGAATGGCTTCTGCTCTTTACATCTCCCAAAGAATGTGTCTTATTGATTAAAGTCTTGTGGATGGGTAAGTCCTTTCAATACCTTGTATCCCAGCACAAGGTATGATATTATCATGATATTAATGATATGATATTATCAGCTATATGCAGTACTTCTGGGGTACAAAGATGAAAGAAAATCTTGACCATTACCAAAAAACAAAACACCAAAAAAAGCAACCTTTTTCACTGTATTATCCCCACCCCCCACCTAAAGGAGAAGCCCTGTGGCATTTAAAACCTCAGGTTCCAAGCAATGAAGGCAAAATATCTACTAGAGAATGTACAGACAGCAACACCTGTCAGATGGTAAGCTATGTATTTAACTGCATGTCTATCAATGCCATGACCTCTGGTTTTCCTCTTCTTTCCCACTGGCATGTTGTTTTACTGGTCAAACTGAGTGTTAACACCAGCATTTAGAAGGAATTGCTTCAGATCAGACACAGGAATGAAACTGAACTTGCCTGGATTATGTTTTAAGGTTTCTTTCCCAGTAGTAAACTTTTTCAAAGTCAACCACCTTCATACATACACCTCAGTAAGCTAGTCCACTCTTTCACAGCGTGACCCAAAGTTTACAACTAAACCCAACCCCCTTAGATCAGAGGAGGAGGTGGGAGGGGGAAACAACCCTATCCTTTGTCAACAGACTATCCTGTTTCTTGTACTGGGCTTCAACAATATAGCCCATTCATTCCCTCAATTAGAGAAAATATTAATCAAAGCACAGAGAGACAGATTGGTGTAAATTCAAATGATAAAACAGGTTCAAGAATGCCATTAAAAATACAAGTGGATGTTAATCCCAGGGATAAATCAAATCTCTCTTTCTCTCAAGTGTCATGAAATAGGAAAGAGAAAAAATAAAAAGAAACCGTTGGTGGCTTGTAGAAAAACAAGACAAAATCTCCAATTACTTACTTAACTAGAGTCCGTCTGCAGAGGTATTCCACACAAACATCACCGTTTCTTGTCCAGCTGCCAAATGCTAAAGCATGAAGTGAACGAACAGCTGTTTCCTTCAAGTCCAAGCTGTGTGTGTTAACAAGTCACATGCCCCTTCTGATAAATACGGCTGTCGTGCCAGGAGGTCAGAAACTGAAGTTCATTATTCTCCTTATTAGAAAATCTTTTGCTAACACATGGGGTGGCTTTGGCATTTCACAATTACAGGGGAATGCATTCCACAGCTTGCTTCTTGTCTTTGGCTCCCCTTCCCCCTTTTCCTCTCACCAATCCCTGGTTCTTTTAGTGACAAGCACCAAACAGCTGATAAGTCATAATGTAGGGCAGGGCCCCTGAAAATGGAAAGTTCATTGAGTATGTGCCAAGTGAAATGGCTCAAAGTTTGATGGTTGGGGGGTGGGGGGAGAATACAGGAAGATGAAGGGGAGTTTTTCATTGCACTCACCTTATCTGGGTATACTGGGGACTTTTATCAAGAAGGCAGACAAAATGCGAATTCCCACACTAGATAAAAGCAGAAACATTTTTGTATTCTTCTCCCTCACCACTCCACATCAGGCAAATCTGTGTCTTCACATTTGATTTAATTAATTTACTTCTCAGTCTTCCAGTTGTATAGAGATTTCCTAGGATGGAGTGGATCTGCCTGCAGGAATCCTGACCCATAACTCAGCTAGTGAAAAGGAAAGAGCACTACTAGCTTTCAAGTCAGGGAGTAGTTTCCAGATCAGCTTTCTCCCTTTGCCAGGTTCCAATTCATGCTCTGTCACTTAGAACCTGTGGAACCTTGTGCAAATCATTTTAGTTCTCCAGACCTCAGTTTCCTAACTGTGTAAAATGAGGGATTTGGATCACGTGTTGCCTGAGGGCCCTTCCAACTCTACATTTACCATCCTATAAGAATTTAAGGTCAATTTCATTTTTGATTTGTTTCTCTCTTAAGGTTTGTATAGGGAAGCTCTTCTAGAAGTGAAAAAATATGAAAAGTTTGCTGACCCCACAGCTCCAAAGAAGTGTAACAAAGACAGAGCCATGAACCTAGTCTTTTTCAAGAGGGAGATAAAATAAGAGAAAACCAGAGGGAAGGGTTGCTAGAGGATATAAAAACTACAACTTTTCTTAACAAAGGAGAATATTGCATGGAGGTGGCATTTGGTGTTTAAAAAGACTAGATTTTTTGAGAAAAATAAATACATATATTTTATATGTGTATATATAATACATATATATGAAAAAATAGTGGTACGTGTGTGTGTATGTGTATGTGTGTGTGTGTGTGTGTGATGAATGGGTAAGGAGGGAGAAAAGCAGGATTAGATGAAATGATTAAGGCCATCCATTGAGGTGAATGAAAATATATTTCAATTGCCCTTTGCATTTCCTCTCCTATAATACACTTTAAGGATGTACTACTGCCCCCTTAGGTGTAATAATAGAAGGCAGCCTGCCATCTCTAGGCTCATTCACCTACCAACTAAGGCACCAAATAGCAGTCCATTCAAAATGCAATGTAGTTGCAACCTCTAGTGCGAACTGATTCTCATTCATGGGGGAGGAGAGGAGGGGAGAGAGATACCCAAAGAATGCACAAAAATCTCAGAAGCTCAGATGGAAGAAACATCAATCACCATTTGGTTGAACCCATATCTTAGAAAGAATCCTGTCTGCAGTTTATCAGATGAGTGATCATCCAGGCTTTGCTTGAAGTTTTCTAGTGAGACCCTAACCAAGACCCTCCAAGGTATCCCATTCCATTTCAGTAGCTTTAATTGTTGGAAAGACTCCTAATATGAAGGCAGCTAGGTAATACAGTAGACAGACTGCTGGAGGCCAGAAAACCTGAATTCAAATCCTACTTTAGACATTTACTGGCTGTGCTCACTTTGATTAAATGATTTAACCATTATTTGCCTCAGTTTCTTAATCTGTACAATGAGGATAATAATAGCTTCTACCTCTCAATGTTGTAAGGATAGAATGAGATGTTTGTGAAGTTCTTTTCAACACTGAAAGAACTATATAAATGTTGGTTGTTATTAAGTATAATCCTGTCTGTAAAATTCATGTGAGCTCCTTGAAAGCAAGGTCTGCTCAGTTTTGTCTTTGTACCAGTGACATGTTCAATGCCTATCACATAGTATATGCCTAATAAATCCTTGTTTAATGAAAGAACAAATCAATAAATTGCTCATAATTCTATTCCCCAGGACCAAACAGAATAAATATAATCCTTTTACAATATGGCAATCAATCAAAGGTTTAATGGCAGCAATCCTATTCCCCACTAAGATGTCCTAAAAGAGATAATGGATGGGATTAAACACACAATGAGAAGTAAGGATCAGATCATTTAACTCCTTAGATCAATGTAGGTAGCCAAAAAATGTGAGTTTAGGTCACCCAGAAGGTTTTTTGGACAAAATTATCTAGTTTTGCTCTTAACCCTGATCAAAGCATGTAAATTTTTATTATGCATATTTATTTCCCATATTATACAGAATAGGAACCACCTAGTCAATCTTTCAAATTGGACCCAGTGCAGATACGTCTAGGCTCTTAGAAATCAAGGGGCCTTTAAATTTTATTAGCTAAATTGTTTCTCAGAAAGTCCTTTGCAAGTTTTGAATGGATATGTGTATGTCTACATAAAAACACACATATTATTATTACAATATTAAAAACATATATTGTTATTACAAAATGACAGCAAAGAAAGAAAAAACAATTTGGAGTTCATAAAATCACAGAATTAGAGTTGGACAGCACTTTAGAAATCATTATTTTATAGATACAGAAACTAAGGTCTTCTTAAAGTAAGAGACAAGATTTGTATCCATGTCCTCTAATTATTGGAAGAGTTTATAGGAGTCAGACAGAACACTAGTCTGAAATCAAAGGCTATAATTTCAAATCTCAGTTCTGATACTGTGTGACCTTGGGCAAATCATTTAACCTAGGAGGCTTCAATTTCTGCAACATTAAAATGAAGGTGTTGGGAGCTGCAGACAGAACTATTAAAGTTGTCTGTGATTTTGACTTCTTAATATCCCCCTCCAATACAGTAATGTCCCAAAGGAAGAAAATGATCAGAAAATAAATTTTAAATTATTCTAAGAAATAAACCAAATACGAGTGTCAGCCTAATGAATATTCATTATTCATAAGTATTAAGAGAAAAAAACACAAAAGAAAAAAAGCAATGAACCAACTCCAAGAGCAGCATGAGAAACAAAGCAAAATGTTACTTCAGATACACCAAATGGGTAATTAACATAGAAGAAATTGAATAAATTAATTTTGTAAAACTATCACAAGATTGAACAAAATAGGAATGGAATTTAATACAACTAAGTAATCTTTCTACCCTGTCCTACTATTGCGACAATGGCTGCTATTTTAACTCCTGTCCCAGGGGTATGTAATCCCAGTTAGTGAGAATCTAGTGTACTGATTGACTCCAGTCTCCCAACTATACTTCAAGCCTGCCATCTTTCTGCAATACTGTCCTGTGCATTCCCTGCTTCCCTTTTTCCGTGTTTTGTTATGAAAATAATAATCAAAACAATATTGCCATTTTTGCTGGAAAGGTCAGTCTAGTGCCCCATGACTTTGTCCACTGTTCTTATGTGCTCAAAACACCCTTTCCTAGCCGCCACTCCCCTTTAAATGTTGTCTCCCTTTATTAGAATATAAACTCCTTGAAGATAAAAATAATCTCATTTTTGTTTTTGTGTTTTGAAGAGTGTTTAGAACAGTGCCTGGAACATAGTAAGTGCTTAAGAAAAGAGTTTTCATGCATTTTTTCAAGGTGATGATGAAACTCAACAATTTAGAGATATCTGTGTGAAATATAAGCAAAATAATAGGCAAAACCAGAACTGTAGCCTCTAAGCCTTTTTTGTTTGTTTTGCAGATGAGGAAATTGAAGGCCCAGGAAGATGAAGAGATTTATTTCCCTGGACAGAATGTTGTAATAAAGATTATAAATTACAGGGTAAGCATAAAATGAACTGACATTTCAATATTTTCATCCAATTATAAAGATTCATTTTATCCACTTACATAATAATCTGTAGAACGTTAAATATAAAAGACTTAGCAGGCTACTCGCTTATCCTCAAACTGTTTCTAACTGAAGTCCATCCAAAAAGATGACAAAGAGATCACCAGGATAAATAATAACAATAACGGACATTAGTATGGTGCTTTGAGCACTTGGCAGGCATAATCTCATTTAATCCACACAACTACCCTATGAAATAGGCTCTGTGGGTTTCATTATTCTGATTTTCCAGATCAGGAAAGTGGAGCTGATGGAAAATAAGAGACTTTCTAATGGGACACAATTTATAAGTATCATAGGAGGGATATGAACCCTGGTCTCCTCAAATCCAAGTCAAATATTCTTTCCACTAAATTATACAACTGAAAAAGATTTGGAAGCATTACAGACAAGTGGTATCCCAGGAGAACAGAGCAATGACACAAAATTTGAGAACTATCCAACTTTTTGAAAACTGTGGAGTAAAGAAGCTAATTACTCTATTTCAGGAAACATTATAAAATTTTCCAGAAATTTTGCAAATCAATCAAATTCACAGTACTCCAACAGGTGGCCAGCATAAAATCCAACTTCAAGCCTGTAATGAGCAGATAACTGTCTTTCAGTCACCAAGAAAAATCACATATCAAAAGCACAAAATCAAATTTTACAAAATTTTCATTCTCAAAAAATGTAAAGGACAGAAGAAATTAATATGATATCACAGAAATTAGGAGATATTAGATACTTTCTACCAAATTGGATTCCTAGAAAAGCTAAGTATTTATTTTTGAAGACACAAGAAAGACATTCAAAAACTGAAATGAGTTTGGGCAATTTATAGAGCACATTTCACTTACAGAATCAGAAAAAAAAAACAGTCCTTGGAAGTGACCCAGGCCATTAAACGAAATGCTTTAATCAGTAGCTGTTCTACAACTGTAATTAACAAGCCACTGTATCAATGCAATTATAATAAAAATAATATAGTATTATTTTGGTTAACTACTAAATGACTGTGAAATTTTATGGAGTGGAGGAAAAAAAGAAGGAAGAACAATGAATTGACTATAATTAATCAATATAAAATTTAAGAGCCTGAGAAATAAAGAGAGAGGTATTTCTGGAAAAATACCATGATAAAAATCATTTCTTAAGGCAGAATTGAAGTGCAATCTTACATTAAGGGGAGTAGAGAGAAGGGGTCAGATGCAAAAGTTGTTATGGATGTAGAAATTGCAAGATTTATTAGATGTTTGAATAGTAAGGGTGAAGGAGAGTGAGTAATCAAGGATCATGCAGAAAATAAGAACCTAGAAAACCACAAGAATGGCAATGCCTTTGACAGAAGTAGGGAATTCTGGAAGGTAGCTCGATTTTGGGGGAAATGATAATGATCTCAACTGTGGAGTTGTGACATTGAACAGGCAGCTGGAGAACAGAGAAGAGAGTAAGGGAAGGAAGGGGGAAAGGAAGAAAGTATAGGAAAAGAGAAAAGAGAGAAATGGGAGGGGAGGGGAGAGCAGAGGAAAGAAAAAAGAGGAAAGGAGGGGAGGGGACAGAAAAGGAGATGGAAGGAAAGGAGAGAAGAGGAAAGGATTCCTAAAATTAGAAGTCATTTCTCTCCAGGAGCTCATAGTTAAATGTGGGATAATATGTAAATAATTATGTGTAAATAAGCTACATATGACATAAATTAGGAGCAGACTCGGAGGGAAGGCAATATTATTAAGGAGGATTGGGAAAGGGTTCTAATTTTTTTTTTTGTATGACCTTTAATATTTAGTTCATATGTCAATTTTGAGCCTGTGGTGGTATATGGTATAAGATATAGCTCTAAATTTAATTTCTACTAATCTCAGATTTTCCCAGTAGTTCTTATAAAATAGGGAGTTATTTTCCAAGTAATTTATGTTAGGTTTATCCATCACTGGGTTTCTGATCTTGGTTGTTTCTGATTTTTCTTTATCTAGTTTTTTCTGATCTACTGTTCTATTTTTTAAACTAATACCAAATAGTTTAGATGTTTATTACTTTATATTCTGGAAGTGTTATCCTCCCCCTTGATTCCAACTCTTTTTTCTTTGTTTTCCTTAAGATTCTAGACCTTTAGTTCCTCCAAATGGATTTTCATCTATTATTTTGCCTAGTTCTATTGTCTGTTGTTTTTCCTTCATTCTCAGAGAGGCCAATGGCACCATGAAGGTAATGTCTTGACATAGGCATAAATTAGATTTAAGTGAGGCAGAGCCGTACAGTCATCAGCCTCACTCTTTCCTCTAGAGTCATCAGAATCTAATGGCAAGATAAAAGTCAAAGGCTATGGCCCTGGATGCAATGGGAGACACTGGCCTTTCAAAATTAAAGACTTTCAGGCCTTACTTTGTCTGAGGCAAGGTCTATTCAATGACAGAGGTGTAGTTAAGAATTGAGACAAAAGATGGCCTAATTTACAATCACGAAAATATATCATCTGGAGGGAAAGAGGCTCTGACCAGAACGGAAAATACTTTCTTTTTTACACTCATTCTAAGCTATGGAAATCTAAACTATGAGCCAAAGAGGCTTGGGCTGGGGGCTATTCTTTGGCATTCAGTGAAAGCCAGCATGATTTGGACTTAAAGGTATAGTCACGTAACTCCATTTGAAACACAATAGGTTTTTTAAAAACCTGTTTTTTCAGAGCTACATTTCAGGAAATCATAAATGAGAACTTCCCAGGACAAAAAGTAGACTGAAAATATCCAGCTAGGAATATGGGCAGGTAGATGGTACAGTAGATAGAGTACAGGGCCTGGAGTCAGGAAGACCTGAGTTAAAATCCAGCCTCAGACACTTAGTAGCTGTGTGAACCTTGACAAGTCACTTACCCTATTTGCCTCAGTTTCCTCATCAGTAAAATGAGCTGGAGAGAGAAAGGACAAACCATTCTGGTATCTTTGCCAAGAAAATCCCAAATGGGGTCATGAAGAGTCAGACATGACTGAACAGCTTTCAACAAAGTATCCTCCTGTTTTATTATTATAAGACAAACATCTGTAAATTAATATATGATTTATTTTATTGGTTCAGCTTAACCATGACCAATTAAAGAGCATGTTGTAATTTATCTATATAAACACTGAGTGTACCTAACATGATTGTTTCCAACGTATTCTATATCTTTTCTGAATGAAGTTCTCATTCCTATACTTCCTCTCGTAATTTCAGCTATCTTGAAATGCTGATGGTTTCTGCATTTTTATTTTACATTCTCTTACTTTACTGAAGGTAGGAATTGTATCTGTTTCTTTCCTGTGGATATGTGATCTAAGTACATCAAGTTCCCAGGAAATACAAATTTTTTTCTCCTGTCGTGATATTTATGCCTTTAATTTCTTTTTTTGTTTCTTTATTGCTTTTGCTAATATTTCTAGAACTATGGTGAACAACAGCAAAAAAAGGTAGTATGTTTGCTTTACTCCTGTGTTTATTGGGAAAGCTTTTAGTATTTCCCAATTGAAAAAATAAAATAAAAGCTAACTTTTAGATACAGATAATAGAGAGCAACTATAATTGAGTGAGTTAAGAAGATGACATGTCCAGAACTATGCTTAAGAAAAATTTCTTTGGCAAAAGTATGAAGAGTAAACTGGAGTTGGGAGAGGTTTGGGACAGGGAGATCAATTAAAAGGCTCTTGCAGTAATTGATGTGAAATGTAATGAGGATCTGAACTAATTTGATAACTAAATAGAGAATAGGAGCCAGATGCAAGAGATGCAAGGAAAATGGTAAAATCTGTCAACTGATTAGCTACGTGGAGTGAGGGAGAAGGAGGAATTGAGCACATTGCAAAGGTTATGAATATAGGAAACTTGGAGAATGGTAGTGCCTTCAGTAGGAAGAAATAGGGACATTTTCTAAGAGGGGAAAACATGATGAGGTCAATATTGGACACGATGAGTTTCAAATACCTCCGAAAGTTCAATGAGTCACCGGTGCTGTAGGACTGATGCTCAGGAAAACAACTAGGATGTGATGCATAGATATGGAGTCGTCTGGCTAGAGATCATATTCAAACATATAGGAGATAATAAGGCCAACAAGAATGTGTATAGAGAGAGATTGATGGTCCGTGGATAAGTCTTAGATTGGGGGCATGACATGGATGATTAGCCAGAAAAAAGAGTGAGAAGGAATGGTTAGATAGAGAGGAGAACCAGGAGCAAATAGTGTCACAAATAGTGTCATGTATGTCCAAGAGAGAGGAGAGAGCTTCCAGGAGGAGAAGGTGTTCATCGTTGTCAAATGCAGTAGACAGGTTGTGACACACATAGACTGAGAAAAGACAATCAGATTTGGCGAGATATTAGGTGACTTTGGAGAGAGAGTGATAAGATCGGAAGTCAGATTACAAAGAGCTGAGAAATGAGCAAGAAGAGAAGTAGTAGAGACATCAAATATGGACAGGTTTTTTTCTAATAGGTTAGCTGAGAAAAGGAGAAAAGATATAGGACGTCAGCTTGAACAGACGAATGGTAGGGTGAAAGAAAGATTATTTAAGGATTTGGGTATCATTTTGAAGGTAACAAGAAAGGAGATACTATATAGGAAGAGACTAAAAATTAGTTTGACAGAGGGAATGACTGAACTTGCAATCTGCTAGAGAAGACGGGAAGGAATGGGGTCTAGGCACACATGGAAGAGCTGCCCTTGACAAAGAGAGGAGCCTCTTTATTGTCAGAAACTAGGAGAGAGGAGGTTTTGAAATGAAAGGAGCTCATGTTAAGTGCTTCAGTTTTCTCAGTAAAGTAGATGTTGTTCATTCATTTCCATTGTTTCTGACTCTCTGTGACCTCTTTGGGGGATTTTCTTGGCAAAGATACTGGAGTAGTTTGCCATTTCCTTCTCCAGCTCATTTTACAGATAAGGAAGCTGAGGTAAACAGGGTTAAGTGACTTGCCCAGGATCACATAGCTGGTAAGTATCTGAGGCCGGATATGAACTCAGGAAGATGTCTTCCTGTCTTCAGTCCCAGTACTCTATCCACTGAGCCACCCAGCTATCACCAAAGTAGGAGATGAGGTCCTCTGTTAAAGTGGAAGGGGAACCTGTGGAAGGCTTAAGGAAAGAAGAGGATGTTTCAAATAACTTCTAAGGTGTGTGAGATAAAGAGTCAGATAGGGAGAAATAAAAATATTGCCATGCATCAATGCAGACCCTTTTGAAGTTAGATAACAGGAATTTATAATGTACTCAGTCAGAAGGGTCTATGACTTTTTCCAGTTCTATTCTCTTAATATGAACTGTGTAATAATAATTATGATAATAAGAGTAATAAAACTTAGAAGATAAAGAGGTTGTTCACTTACTATGGACAGTAAGAAAATGTGAAAAGCATCGACAAAACATAACCAGAAAGGAAAGAAAATAACTAAATACAACTATATAGGAATCAGATGAAATGAGGTCTACAAAGGGGAATTGATTCCTTCAAAGTTGAATGAAGAATCACAATTAAAACAAATCTAAACAAAAAATTTCCACCACTTGATCAAGGAGAGAATGTTCCAGAAAATACAGAAAACAAACAAAATACGTATCATCTCTTCATCCATATTTTCAGGACAATGATTAGTGGTGCCAATACGGAAATGTAGCAATAGTATCTGAACACGTAAGATTGTGATCTCGTGTCCGAGGACAATATGAGTAACAGGAATGAGAGTGCTATAAAAATGCTGTATCAACAACTTTCTACACAGGTGTTTTGGCTCATGTGTAAATGTTCAAGATCCATCAAAAAGAAACTGATCTAGTGATCATTTGCAATAATTGGACACGTAAAATATATCTTTAATATCAGAAAGGCAATTCCATTTACTATTCATGGGCTTAACAGAATATTAAAGGTATTATATATAGTAGGAACTCCATGCATATGTGTTAAATGAAGCCATATCAGACAGCAAAGCAAGTAAGTAATGAACACAAATAACTTCTGCAAAAGTTATAAGATCTAATTTATACAGTACTTGGAGGTGTGCAAAGCACCTTAAAATTATTATTCCACTTGACCCTTACAACAACCCTGGAAGGCGAATGTTATTATTGTTTTTTATGGATGACAAAACTGAGGCAGATAGATTTAAGTTATTTGCCCAGGGTCACACAGCTAAGTACTTGAGGCAGGATTTGAATGGGGATCTTCCTGACTCTTACTCAGCATTTTATCTACTGCATCAGCTACCAAAATTTAATTTTAAAGAAAGAAATGCAATCAATAAAACCTAAAAGTTTAAATTTTAAGTCACTAATAAATGAAGAAATGGATTCGAAAACAGCCTTTGGGTATCACCTCATATGCATCAAACAAGCCAAGATGCTTAAAGATAGGAGGAGAATTCATGCTGGAGTGGCTGGAGAAGGTGCATTAATTAATTCACTGCTGCTGTTGTGATTTGGCGTAACTATTCTGGAAGATAACTTAAAACTGATCAAGAAAAGCCATTAATATGTTCATTTTCTTTGGTCCAGAGATTTTACTATTGGGAATAATAAGAATATTGACAGGAAGAAAAGAAGCATTGTTAATGATAACAAAAATCGGGAACCAAAATAGATGCCCAGTTATTGGCACAACTCAAAGGATTATGGTCTGGATGGTAACTGTGCCTTAAGGAATGGCACGCATGAAAAGTTCAGAAAAGCTTATAGGCAAAATATATGAACTTATGCAAAATAAAGGAAACATAGCAGAAACCAAAACACAGTAACTCTAACTGCAACCATGGCAATAAAGTCAACATAGAAAGGCAACAGAATTCTGTCAAATACAATGGTCAGTGTTATACCATGCTGCCAAAATTAAGATACATTCTTCCTTTCTGTTAGCAAGCAATTGCCTGACTTTTTTTTCCAGGGAATGTTCTTTATTAAGCAGTTTGTTCCAGTGTATGTTGGGAAACATCTATTTTATCAAAAACAAAAAAAAAATACTTTTAAAAAAAGAATTAAATACAAAACCCTGGGAGAGCACACTGAACTACCTACCTGTATATTCAGAGAAATACAGACATATTGGAAATCCCTTTAGGAACATCAGGTCTTCCTTCTAACAAAGAAAAACTTGAGAAGAAACCAACAAGGAAAATGGAGTAGAAAGTTTTTCCTAGTTCTCTGGGAGTTGGACAAAGGGAATTTCATAATTTAAACAGCTTTGAAAACATCTGAGACTTAATTTTTTTCTATTCAAGTTCAGTTCTGAACTAGGACACCGGAGTCTATGAGATACCAATCATATAGTCATAGAGCTTCCAAGCTGGAAGGAAACTTAGAGATCTTCTGGTCCAAACCCCTTGGTTTGAGGAAGCTAGTCAAGAGAAGTTAAGTAACTTGCCTGAGGTCACACAGCTATTAAATGACATTGCTGATTTTCAAACACAGGTTGAATACATCTCAGACTAGATCAGAACAGAGCATTTCGAATAAGCGGTCCATAGGTAGTAGTTCCCTAGGGAATACAGCAAAAGTGAGGGAAGCATCTGGAAGAGAAGGTTCTTCAGGTTATTATTTTTTTTAATTCTTTAAGGAATGATAGTGATATCACTTCACACTCATTTGGTGTTTACTAGCTTATAAGAAGTGATGACTCCATGAGAGTACTTTGCTATTCTGTGCAAAGAAATCTAAAGGCGATCCAAGGAAAAAAAAGAAGCAGTAGATAGAGCACTGGGCCTGGAGTCAGGAAGACCTGAGTTCAAATATCACCTCAGACAGTTACTGCTGTGTGACCCTGTGAAAGTCATTTAACCCTATTGGCCTCAGTTTCTTCATCTGCAAAAAATGGGCTGGAGAAAGAAATGGTAAACCACTCCATTTTCTCTGTCAAGAAAACTTCAAATGGGGTCACAGAAAGTCAGACACAACTGAAAAATAATGATAACATTTCTGGCTCCACATTTAACTAACCACTGTAACATCAACAATGCTTATTGATTGAGACAACAAGGTACGACTTCAGAAGTACAATCCATTGGTAAATTAGAAGCCTTCTAGAGATGAAACTAGGAGGAAGAGTAAAAGAAGCCCTTTCTGAGTCAGCAACAAAGTCTTTGGAATTATCTAATGCCCTTCTGCTTCCTATCTGTGCAGAACCAAACGAAAGGATACATAACATTCCTAAACATGACGAAGGTCAATCCAGATGTCAGTATTCCTTTGGTGTCTCCTCTCTCCTTTGCTCTGAAACATATCCCTGCAATATTTATTGAATTTGATCTTTGAAAACTAGATTTTTTCTCTTGGTTTCTTTTTTATTCATTTCTCACCTTCATCTGTCCAATTACAACACCCACCTTAACTCAGGTCCTTTTAAACATACCCTAGCCAATGCTGAATTCGAATATAAAAAAGTAACATTTACCGTTATCAAATGCCTTAGTTACTGTGTTTACTTGAAGAGTGATCTCCACTTTTACAAAATTTAGAGATAATAGTGCTGAAATTAACTGAAATATCAATCTCCTAAAATCATTCTTTTCCTTCAAAAATTCCTCAGGTTCTTGAAAAAAGTTGTATATAGTGAAAGTCTATGTAAAGTCTGTTTTAGGGTCTATGTTTTCAAAGGACAAAGAGAGAGAAAAGATTGGAGGATGATGCTTACAGTAGGATTTTATTTTCCTTCAAGTTTCAGGTTTAGAGTTTAAATACACCATTATTCACTTCTTCCTGGCTTCAGTTTAATTACACAAATACCTATTAAGTTCCTACTGGGTTCCATGCACAGTGCTAGGGCAGAATGTATTACTAGGTTCCAATTAGTGTGAATAATAAATCCCCTGAAGTGGTTGGATATATTGAATTCACGCTATTTCAAGTTATAATTATGTAAAATATGGCAATTGGTTCCAATCCAATGGAAACATACAGTGAGAATTTGAATAATGAGAACTCTTCAGGAGATCCATTGTTTGAACCAACTGGGTCCCAATTGTTTATTAGGGAAGACAAAAGGGGGAAAAATAGGATACAGGGTGGTTGGGAAAGATTTATTCAAGGCAGCACTATTTTTTTTTCAATTTTTCTCACAATGTGTATGGGGAAAATGTGGCAGAGGAAATTTCTCAGTAAATATGGTGGATTAAAAACAAAACATTGATAAACTTCTGAACTTCTCAATCAATAGGCTATTTTAACTTGTTTCTTTCGTGTAATTAAAGTTGAACACTAATAATCACTTCCTGTAACCAGAATAAATTATTTTCTTCCAAGTTTTGAGTTGGGGCTTTGTTTTTGTTTCCAACAATTACCTAATCATCAAGGCTAAGTGCAGGACCCAAAAGTATCACTAACTTTAAAGATAATTCCATCCATAAAATCAATTATGGGTCTGTCAAGGCTTCTCATACATCCCAGGATTTGAATCAAAGACTCATACTACAAAAAAGAAGATGAAATTTCATCAGTGAGAGAAAGGATCTTTCCATCTGCTTCTATACTGCTCTTCTATGCTATCCATTTAAATCCACGATAGTCCAAAATCTACATGCCATTGGATCACCCGCGGAAATGTCATGGTACAGAGAGAAGCTGTGTTCCCGCTATTCAGTCACTTCAGTCATGTCTGATTCTTCATGACCCCATTTGTCTTGGCAAAGATGCTGGAGTAGTTTGCCATTTCCTTCTCCAGCTCATTTACAGATGAGGAACTAAGGAAAACAGGGTTAAGTGACTTGGCCAGAGTCTCATAGCTAGTAAGTGTCTGAGGATGGATTTGAACCTCCTGACCGAGAGAGAGAGAGAGAGAGAGAGAGAGAGAGAGAGAGAGAGAGAGAGAGAGAGGTGTATGTGGCTTAAAATACAGTGCTAACCAAACAAAATCCTGCCTGCTGATCTAGTTCCAATCTGAGCCTTTTTATTCATCTCATTATGCATTTCTTAACCATATAATAATAGCAATAGCCAGAATTTATCTAGTGCCTAATGTTTGCAAACCTCTTTACAAAAATATTTCATTTTTAAATCTTCACAAGAATCGTTAGGAGTAGTTATTCTTATTCCTATTTTCACAAATGGGGACGTAAGCAGACAGAATTCAAATGACTTGCTTAGACAACTAGTAGATATCTAAGGCCATATTTGAACTCACATCTTCCTGACTCCATGTACAGCACTCCATTCACTGCACTACTTAGCTGCTCTCTGTATCAGAAAAATTAAATAGCACCTGTCCTCAAGGATCTTCTATTCCACTGGGAGGAAATGTCATATATTCTCTTAAGTAAATATTATATCCACATATACCTAATATCTATATATAATATACACATACATAATAAAACAATTTATTTGCATATATATTTTTATATAAACATTTCAGTTCAGTTATTTTCAATTGTGTATGATTCTTTCTGACCCCATATGCAGTTTTCTTGGCAAAGATACTAGAGTGGTTTGCCATTTCCTTCTCTTACTCATTTTACAGTGATGAAACTGAGGCAAACAGGGTTAAGTGAGTTGCCCAGGGTCACACAGCTAGGAAGTGTTTGAGGCCAGATTTGAATTCAGGAAAATGAGGCTTCCTGACCCCAGGCATGGACTCTCTGTTCACTGCACCAACTAGCTGGTTACATGTGGAGTGGAAGAGAAAGAAGGCAGGGAGGGGGCAGGACAGGGCCTGTGATTTCATTTAAAATCTTGGTCAAGAAACTGCTTCCAACACTGTAGCCTGGTACCTTCTCTATATAATATCTTCTTAGATTTGAAAGGGGTACTAAGATGTTAAGTGACTTGGCTAGGGTCACATAACCACTTCATGTCAGAAGTAGGGCATACCAAATATACGCAAAAGGAATTCAAAATAATTGAAGGAAAACATTGCAATTACAGGAATCACTAGAGGAGAGACTTGAATAGAGCCAGGGTTTGCAAGAGGAGTTTGGTTTTGAGGTCTTAGAGCAATGACTCAGAAAATGTTTTCCCAAGACTTCCACTAGAGCAGATTTTTCTATAGGGGGATATATATACATATATATATGTATATATATATATATATATATATATATATATATATATATATATATATATATATACATATATATATATATATTTTGCAGGGCAGTGGGGAGGAGGAGAGGCAGAAGCAGGAGGTCTCATCCCATGCTTCCATAATTGTAGGGAACTCTTGGGGCACGAACTCTATCAACTGATAGAGCTCAGCAACTCAATTTCTTCACCTGTAAAATGAGAAGATTGGACCAGATGACCTTTCAGGTTCCTTCCAACCCTGAAGCTATGACCCTGTGATCCCATGACCCTTGTACCAGATATGGGAAACAAAGCATGGGTGCCTTTGGCAGACAAACTATTCCTCAATTGTTCCCAATGTATTTAAAACACCTACTATAAATAACCCAACAATTGTCCCATTTGATTCTTCTGTTGAAAGGAAACTGAAGGACACAAACATTTTTTTTTAAAAAAACTTATTTTTAAAACTTGCCCCTGGGGCCATAACTTCCACTGTGTTCTGATTCCACAGAAACCAAGTAACTACAGTGGAAGAAAAGGACAAGTTATGCTGAAATATTGCTTTGCTTGATGTCTGTAATCTTCTTAAACGGGCGCTAATTCTTTAAGTTTTGCCAAACCTATGAGAAAATCATTCCCTGGTGTGGAAGAACATGGTGGAGAAGTGATACAATTACTTTGGGAATGAGCCCACAGAGCACAAAATGGGCCACTCAGAACCAGCCCCATTTTCTCATCCTTGTTCTACTGAGTACAAGTTGCATAGGAGACAGAAAAATCTGCCAACTACTGTTTTTGTGCAGAGAAGCAGGATTAGAGAAGGATTGCCTAAGCTCTTCAAAGGCTTTTCCATTTAGATGTGTCACCTTCTTCTCTGTTCTACGGGGAAAGGGCCAATTTTTAAAACTTGACATTGAGACTAAGTAGTTTGTCAAAAATAAGAGCATTTTGAAAATGGCATGTGCATAAACTACCTGTTGTTATTCAGTTTTTTCAGTCACATCCAACACTTCACGATCTCATTTGGGTTTTTCTTAGCACAGATACTGGAGTGGTTTGCCATTTCCCTCTCCAGCCCATTCTACAGATGAGGAAACTGAGGTAAAACAGGCTTAAGTGACTTGCCCAGGGTCATACAGCTAGGGCATGTCTGAGGCCAATTTTGAACTCAGGTCTTCCTCACTCTAGGCCCACACTCTACTGTACCACCTAGCTGCTAAAGCTATAATGTATAATTAAATAAAAATGTTTGATTTGATTCAACATGCATTTACTAAGTACCTGCTAGTAAATACAAACAGTCTCTGCACTCATGGAATAATGCCCAACAGCTAATATTTATAAAGTTTTAAGGCTTGCAAAGTGTTTTACATATACTACCTCATCCAATCCCCACACCACTCTGAGGAGACGTGGCTATTATTATCCCCCTTTTACACATAAAGAAACTGTGCCTGAGGGACATTAATTGACTTGTAGATGGTCACAGACCTAGTAGGATTTGAAGTTAGGCCTTTCTGACTATAAGTCTGACTTCTTTTTCTATTAAAATCAAGAAAACAATTAAGTACCAGTATCTGATACAGCTATAAGACTACATCTGACGATATATAGAATAGTCTGTCCTAGTAAATCCCCAACCTCTCTGCTGTGAGGCAGAAACTTTGTCTTATTATCTTGTGAGTTATATGAGGGCAAGGACTACCTTCAGTGTCTTTTGGATCACTTGCACTTAGCACATAGTAAGTGACGAATAAATATTTACTGACCATCTCTTCCTTGAGATTCTATGAGGGGAAGATAAGTTTAAACAGATAAATAATGACAATTTAATGACAAAATTATGACAATAAATTAGAGGAAGCATAGAAACCTAATGACTAAGGAAGGTGATTCCTTGGAATTGATTTCGAATTTCCAGTCAAAAGAGAGGAACATGGGATGATCAGCATTTGGGATGGTCCTTTCCTTTCTCTTCTGAAGGCTTTAGGTATCAGTGATAAGTTCTAATTCACACAGGAAAGTTAAATTTTTTTCTAGGAAATCTAAAGGAAATTAAACCAGGCAAGACTATGTGATTTGCCCATTCTTCTTCCATGTTATATGAAAAACTATTAAAAATTCAATTCAATCTTTTCTAGGAAACAGATGGAAGGTTGTTCCCAAAAAATAAAAATTTTGCTCAGACTCAGAAGGAAGGAACTTCAAATTGACCACTCAGAGTGGTAGCTACACTTGGCACAATTTACCCAGCACTCTACTGCTTTGGCAGATGCTGGGTCAGATTTGCAGGGAATATTGTTGGTTGATGAACTAGGAAACGATGAAACCTGCTGTGTGGTGGCATACTGATAAGCTACTTTTCTCCAACTGTTCCTTCTAGCCTAATTATCAAGACATTTCCTACCAAATGTCAATAAGTGTTTCACACATTTTAGTATATGTCCTTTAAACCAACATCTCAGGGAACCAGAAAGCTGAGTGTTTCGTTTGCATTGGTTCAGTGGCCCTTTGCAAGAAAATTTGAACAAAAAGTATTTTCCGGAGTACAAAATAGCCAGTTGAGTTAAAAACCATAAAAAAATTTTTTTTCCGTGAATCATATCCTTTAATGTCCTTGCCAGGACATTCCCAAATGTCCTGCATTCCCAAAAACTGTCAATGCTTATGTCATCCAGTCTGTTTTTCCTTCTATGCTATGTCACTTATTTTCAAGTGACCAAAAAATGAATTACAACATTTAAGCAATTTTTCCTATCATTTCAAAAAAGAATGCTTTCACTGAGCCCTTGTCTCATGGCTCTCCATAAATAGTGTGTCCCTTCCTAGACACCAGAGCTCTTAATAACAAGTATGATACTAAAAAGGTCTTCAGGAAAATGCTTATTTCCACAAAGGGGCCTGTGGTGGGGACTCCAGTAGACATCAGGTCACCACAGCACAAGGCCCTTTCATTTTGCCTTGGGAGAAAGGATGCCAAACTGGTCTTTATAAAGCACAGATCTGGCCATATCACTGCTCTTTTGGAGAAGATTCACTGGCTCTCTATTCCCTCAAAGAAAAAATATAAATTCCCACTTTGGGGCATTTCAATTCCTTCACAACTGGATTGTAACTTATCTTTTGCAGACTGACTATCCATATGATGTACTCATTTCAGCCAATGCTTGCTTAGTGCTTGCGTTACAACAATTGTATCCAGTGCTACTTGATTAATCTTTGGTATCCCCAGGGCCTAGTCCAGCTACTGGCACAAAGGAGGCCTTTCATAATTGCTTATCTTGTTGAAAAGGATTACTTGCATCCTCCTGTGCCACTTTAAAAGTAACTGGGTGTAGTGGATCCGTCACTAGATTTGGAATCTGTAAGAGTTGGATTTGAATCTTACTCCAGATTCTTACTAGTTGTGTGATCCAGGGGAAGTCACTTAACATCTCTGGGAAATAGTTTCTACATCCTTAAAATGAGAGAGTTGTAGTGGACCTCTAAATCTATGATCCTGTAAATTGAATTGATTGGTTTTTCCAAATGGGCAGGCAGTTTTGCAGTGTCTGTCCTGCAGAAGTGGGTTAGGAGAGCATCTCCAGCTTCCAGTTACAAAACATTCTTATGTGTAAATAGAACATAATGAAGGCAATGCCAGTTTCATCAGGAGCACCTTCGGATTCCTAGCTAACAAAATGTCAGTTGTTTGAGTCATTTCTTGAGGCTTTTCTAGTCAGAGACCATGCTCATCTCAACATAAGAAAGATAATATTCTGCTGATGAATATAGGGCAGGGTAGGACAAGAGCCACACAAAGAGGAACGGAGGGAGGGAGGGAGGAAAGCAAAACAATGTTTGTCTCCTGTCTAACACAACTTCCTCCGTTCCCTGCTCCTGCCAGGTGTGGAGAAGGGAGATATGAATGAACATTCCTCCCAACAGTGTACTAAGAACATTTCTTCGTTTGTTCTGACACACCTGCTCCACTCACACAGCACTTGGGGAAAGAATCAGGGTTGGTAGCGGTTTCCATGCGGACTGCTAGCTCCCTAAGAGAACATATTGGAGACAGGTAGAGGTATCACTTTTACTTTATGTTTTAGAGAAGTGTGTTTCGTTGTTATTCAGTGGGTTTTTTTTTCAGTTGTGTATGACTTTTCATGACCTCATTTGGAATTTTCTTGGCAAAGATACAGGAGTGGTTTGCCATTTCCTTCTCCAGTTCATTTTACAGATGAAGAAACTGAGGCAAACAGGCTTGAGTGACTTGTTCATATTCCATATTACACAGCTAGGAAATGTCTGAGGCTGGATATGAGCTCATAAAAATGAATCTTCCTGATTCCAGGATCAGTGTTCTATTCATTATAGCACTTAGGAATGAGTCCATATCCTCTAAGAACTAGGAAAAAGTCAAGTCCCTTGGCATTGTTATCTGGAATGGTTACCCAAAGTCTTGGTTTAATACCAAGACCTATCTAAGCTCTACCCCATCAAAGACCTATTTCCTCAAAACCCTACTCCCTATCTTTTCAGCATGAGTCTGACAGAAAACTCATTCAAACCAAGATATAAATTATAATAGCTTAACATATTACTCTTCTTCAGAATATCATTGCTATTTGTCCTCCTTGGCTCCAGGAGGAGCCAGTGAGTGGAGTAATGAGTGAAAAGACAGAGGCAAATTTTGACTTAATGTCAGGGATTAAGTCCCTATCAATTAGAACTATACAAAAGTAGAATGCCCTGCCTCCCACCTCCTGAGGCAGTGAGCCTCCCCTCACTTGAGACCTTCACGCAAAGGGGATGCAACTACTGTCAAGCATATTGGGTTGTTGTTTTTTTATTAAATTATTTAATTTGTTTTCAGTGTTCTACAATCACTTCCAAATACTTTAGATTTTTTTTCCCTTTCCTCCCCCCTTACTCCCCTCTCCATCCTCCAGACATCATACAATTTTATATAGGTTCTACATATACATTCCTATTAAATACATTTTCACCTTAGTCATGTTGCATAGAATAATTAAAATGAATGGAAGAAATCATAAAACAAAACAAAACGTAATACAAAAGAAAATGATCTGCTTTATTCTGTGATCAAATTCCATAGTTCTTTCTCTGGATGTGGAAAGCATTTTCCTTTGAGAGTCCACTGGGAATTTGTTAAGTCCTTGCATTTCAATGAAGTACTAAGTCTACCAGAAAAATTCCTCGCACACTATGGTTGTTGCTGTGTACAAAGTTCTCCTGGTTCTGCTCCTTTCACTCGGCATCAGTTCATGTAAGTCCTTCCAGGCCTCTCTGAAGTCTTCCTGTTCATCATTTCTTATAGCAAAATGGTATTCCGTTACATTCATATACCACAATTTATTCAGCCACTCCTCAGTTAATGGGCATCCCCTTGGTTTCCAGTTTTTGAACATGTCAGGTATATTGTTAAAGACCTTCTTCACATATAGACCGAATGGTCCCATGTCTAAAAATATCTTCCTATTATGAAATTTGGTGATATTTAAAAAGAAAACGCCTAGTAAGGAATGTATTTCTGATCATGGGATTTCAGGCACTTATGGCAGTTGGGAGACAACAAGGGGCAGGGATGATTCTCAGCATCATTCATTCACTTAGCAAACAGATTAGCAATTGATTTTACATCAAACCAATGAATCAAAAAATAGTAAATAAGTCCATAATATCTGCCAGATCCTGTGGTAGGGATCAGTACTACAAATACAAAATTGAATCAGTTCTACCTTTAAGACAACATAAAAGGGAATGGTGGCCAGGAAATGGTGTTTTCATCTGGGAAATCAGGGGTTGGCGAGTGTATCTATAGGTGATTTGATTGATATACTCTTTTTTGTAGCAATGGCAGAACTGATTTAATAAGAAATGGATAGCAAGAAGACAGCCGGAGTTGATGATTGAACAATATGGAAAACATGGTCTAGAACTAACTAGATATTGTGGACTCTGTGAGTTGTACAGAATAAATGCAAGGTAATTGGGAAGGGAGGAGAGAGAGGTAATTTCTAGGAGGATCAGGGCCAAGACTCCAAGAAAAAGGGAATATTTGAATTGAAAGTAAGGATTCTAACCAGGTGAAGGTGAGGAAAGAATGCATTTCAGACATGGGGATAGTACTGGAAGACATATGGTGAGAAGTTGATTTATATGTAATGAATAGCAAGAAAGTTGGTTTGGCTGATCACATACATAAAAACAGGATGATGCGTAATAAGCTTAGAAAGACAAGCTGGAGCCAAGCTTGCCACGGAAATGGTCGGTTTGGCCATCTATTGGAAAACTATTCCTCTAATTCTACCTAGGAACGTTGCTTCATACTTGGAAAACAGATAACAAGGGACAGAACTATTTTTACTGTTAACATATTGCTGCCTCGCTACTTCTGTTATCTGCCCCTTACTTACTGTGTTTCCATTAATTAGGATGGAAAGAAATGGAGAACCAACTCTATCCAAATACACATCACCACTACCACCCACTGGCACTACCTAAATAGCCTACTGAAAAATATTCTCATCTTCATTATCTCTTCCCTAAAATTTAGCTTTCATACAACAGATTCACCCTTTAGCCTTAGCATACAGATCTGTTCATGTACCTTCTTCTCTACTTAAAACCTTCCTGGAGTATTTATTGTGTCCAGAATAGAGTTCAAACTCCCTTTTCACATGTTCAAGGGTTTCCACAATCCAGCCATGTGTACAGTGGAAGGAATATTGCATTTGGAGTCAGGAGACTTAGGGTTGCAATTTACTACCTTTGAAAATTTGAACTTGGACAAATCATTTTTTCTCTGGACCTCAGTTTCCTGATATTAGAGGAGGGGACAGCATTGAACTAAATGATCGCTGAGATCCCTTTCAGTTCTAAATTTATAATTAGATAGGTTAGGTGGTTAAGTGGATAAAGCCCTGCGCCCAGAGTCAGGAAGATGTCAGCTGAAATATAGTCTCAGACATTTCTTAGCTACATGGCCTTGGGCAAGTTGCTTGACCTCTATCTGCCTCTGTTCCCTCAGATGTAAAATAGGAATTAGAATAGCACCTACTTCACAGGATCGTTGTGAGGACCAAATGAGATAACTTACATAAACACTTTGTAAAACTTAAACACCTATAAAAATGCTAGTTATTCTTCTATGTTTCCATGATTTTACAAGCTAACACTTAACAGATGGATATCGTTAAAGGAGAATGTATAGAATTCACTGGGTTGTCAACATGAATTTTGAATTGGATGAAGTTAGACTAGGAGGAAGGAGGATATTCCAGGTGGGTGGAGTAGAGTACAACCAAATACACAATGGTGAGATCAGTTTTGTGATTCTAGGACTGCATGGTAAGCCATTTCAACAAAACTGACATTAATACACTGGATTTTCTTCAACCTTGTGTCTATCATGTCAATTCCCAATCCTCAATCAGTCTTACCATTTGCTTTTCCATTCCCACATTCTGGCAGGGGATCTTAGATAAAGACACAGAGCTGTGCTAACATAGGATATTACAAAGTCTCTCCCTCTGAAACACATTCCCTGCCAGGGTGAGGCAAGAGCACTAGGAAATTCACTTGGGTGTAAACCCATAGTAGGAAAGAAGTATCATAGAAAAGAGTACAGAGAAAGTCTGTAGATTTCTCATTTTGAACAATTACTCTTGATAAAGAGGCTGCATGGTGTAAGTAGATAACTGGCCTTAGAGTTGAAAAGACTAACTCTGGCATATAGATATATGATCCTGAGTAACTCATTCTCCAAGATTACAAATTTTAGAGAAATCATTTACCTGCATTAAGTTACTCATTGCGAGATCTCTACACTAATGAAATCACAGATCTGAAAAACAAATTCTCACTAAATCCCAAACTGAAGAAGTCTAAGTCCTATTAGCACCCTCCAAATCTCAGTACCATGGAACAAAGTCTCAGTTACCATACCTTACTTAAGGCTGGAGGTAGAAACATGGAACTGGAGTTCAGAAAAGAGGTCTGAGGTAGAGACAAAGATCTGGAGATAGAGATAGAAGGCAAGACAGTGGACTATTTCAAATGATTAAAATTATCAAATAATGAATAAAAACAAAGAGAAGCCCAGAGAAATAGCTTGTGGATTTGATGAGTCTTGATTAAGAAAATGGATTTTCAGAAGAACAGGGGAGAAAAAGTGAGATATGAGATTATTATAGAATTCACAGTGAAGAAGCTGAGACAGATTTCATACAAAATGTATTTGAAAAGTTTGTCAATTTTTAAAGAGGAAAGGAGAAAAGGACAGATGCCAAATGGTGCAGAAAGGTCACATAAGGCTTTGATGAATGGCATAGAGACATACATATATGTATATATATGCATAAATATATACATACATGCATATGTGATGAAAAATAATGTATTGATGGTGGAAGGAAAAGAGCCAGTAGAAATGGAGAGATGGAAGATACTAAAACATCTCCCCAGTAGTGTAAGCTTCTTGAGGGCAAGAAGTGTTCCATTTTGATCTTGATATTTCAGCACCTAGACCAGTAACAGAAACACAGTAGACACTCAAAAGCTGGCTGATTGATTGTTTGGAGAGAGTGAGAATAATTAAGGGAACAAGTTATCAGACAAAAAGAGTGGCTCCAAGAAGAAGATGATAGCTTGGGGGAGAAGAGAGAAGAAAGAACAATATTTAATATCAAAATCTAGGCTAGAATTTGGAACCCAATAAATATTTCTTGCCTTTGAATTATAATTATCTAATTTACAAATATTCACCATCACCAAAGAGTAAAAGAAATGTGTGACCTCACTCTTCAAATTTCTGATATTCTGCCTGATTTCTTTTCTGGTTTATATTTTTGTTCAAGGTTTTCTCCTATATTTCTTTGCAAATATGTAGTATTTCAGCAATATTATAGCCTCCTGAGAATATAACCTAAAATGGGGAACCTAACCACCATTCTTTAACAATATTTCCATGCAACAATATGTTCTGGGGTCCAAACAGAATACAGTCTATTTGTGAAGGATGTGTGGGGAAGGGTGCTCACAGATGCATTCTTCGCATCTTCAATTTATTCAACTGTTATTCTGATATTGTAATTTTCTTACTGCTTTCAATGTAATTTCAAGGCCAGACCCTATGAGACTATTTCTAAAATGGTAAAGAAAGAAGGGCTGGAAAATAGTGGCCATTCCAATTTGTCACAACTCCTTTAAAATGACTCCAGAGGTTAATATTTCTAGGCCCCAGACATTCAAAGGGTCAAATTGGTAGACCATGGCAAATTGAACCTCCTGTGTATTTTGGTCCTGCCCAGTTCCACTGCCTTTCTTTTTATAGCACACCATTCGGTAGTTCACAGGGCAAGCTTCACCATTCCCATCTGATCTGCATGAGAGGCCCCAGGGCAGAAGAGTCATAGGAAATCATTGTAGCACACTTCTTATACAGAAGACAGAGAAGAATATTCAGTCTGGCATGAGTGACATCAGCAGAAAAGTCACAATGCTAGGGTTTTTTTGGAGGGGAGCAGTCCTCTGCTCTTCTTTAAGATTCAAGACTTCTTTAATCACAAATTTTAAGAGCCTGCAGAAAGAATACTGGATTTGGAATTGGAGAAGCAAGGTTCAAATTCTAACTCTGACATGAAATACTTGTGTAACCTTGAACAAGAAGTTGTTGAACCTCTCTGATTCTGTTTCCTCCAGTGTCAAATGGGAGGGTCAGAAGAGATGAGTCCTTCTAGCTCTAAATCCACATTCCTTTGATACTGAAGCCATTTGTTACTCTCTGTAAAATCATTTAAAATATTGACAGACAATTCACCAATGGTGAGACTCCAGCTAAAAACATCATGGCAAATCTATAGCCAAGTGGTCAGTCTATCACAGCAAGAATTTATTAAATGCCCACATCAAGTACTTTGCTGGCACAGGGGACACAAGAGCGACAATAAAATTTCATCCGCCCTTCAGAGCTTACATTCCATCGGAGCAGATCATACATACACTTATTTTGTTGTGTTTTACAGTCATTTGTGTCCGACTCTTCATGACCCCGTGGACCATAATATGCCAACACTAATCATGGGGTTTTCTTGGTAGTACTGGAGTAGTTTGCCATTTCCTTCTCCAGCTCATTTTACAGATGAGGAAACTGAGGCAAGCAGGGTTAAATGACTTGCCTATGTCACACAGCCAGTACATGTCAGAGGTCAGATTTGAACTCAAGTCTTCCTGACTTCAGTCCTACTACTCTATCTACTGAGCCACCTAGATGCCTCCCCATACATATACAGGGATAAAAAAAAATAAACACAAAGTAATTTGGTGATTTTTTTTTTTTAACATAAGGAACTAAGCAGCTAATGGGATCGAGCAATGTCTCTAGATTTAAAAAAAAAATCATTTCTGGGATATCTTTGTTTTTAGCCTAAATCACCCATACAAACAATAATGATGTTGGACCTGACAACTTGGCTGTCCACAGAACCTGGACATTTGCCAACTATTCACTTTCTTTTGGCTTCTGAACTTGTACCTGGCATTTACTAGTCAATGTTTTCACTAATAGTAACAATACTGTTTTGTGCACATTATTTCAATTCAATTCAGCATGTGTTCTTTCAGATATCTACTATGTTCTTTATCGTAGGAAGCTATAGCATGCATACACACAAATGTACATACACACAGAGTAACCAATAGTGGGAAAAAATGGTTCCTACCTTCCAGAAACTTACATTTTATTTTTTGAAAAACTAAGGACTCAGATAAATAAATTCATGATAAAATAATGGCCCTCTATTTTATAACAACCATATAAGGAATGTACTATTGTTATCTTCATTTTAGAGGTGAGAAAACTGAAGCCCACAGAGGTTAAATAAATGGCCTTGGGGTCACACAGCTAATAAATGTATGAGAGGAAAATTTGTGCTTGAGTCTTCCTGACATAAATCCAGCATTCTATCCACTCTATTCAGTATCTATTATGCTTTGCTATCTTACAACTCAGAGATCTATAATGCTAGCTCAGTTCATTCTAGGTACCACTATGGTAATTACCAGTACAACACAGAATGGGAGTCAATATTTGATATTTGGTGTATGACTCATTCCCAAATGAGAAAAGAAGAGAAGGTGACCAAGTAAATACTGTAGTAGGCATTGAGGTGCCCCTTTCCCCTAACAAAAAAATCTTAATGAATCTATCCTTGCTGGTTTCTACATTATCTATAGGAACAAAGGTGTCCAGGTTGGGTTTAAAACAAGCTTTTTTTTAATGACTCATTAAGCTTCAAGCTCCTCCATGATGCCTACTTGATCTGATGGAATTTCTAGGTTCCTTCAAAGCACATTCAGGAATGATTTCCTGCATGAAACCCAGCCCAGACATCCCCATTCTAATAGCTATCCTTCATGAAATCATCTTGCAGTTACTTAGATGTGTGAGCACTTGTGTCTCCTAAGAAGACTTTGGGTTTCTGTATATCCAGCACCTCATCCAGTGCCCCATTCAGTTTTCAAATGTGATTTCACTGTTATAAAGGATACCTAGTGAGGGAACTCCCTCTACCAATGAGACAACAGCTTGGAGATCTCTTGTTTTAAAATTGCTTGCTTAGGGGCAGTGAGGGGTTAAGTGACCTGCTCAGAGTCACACAAACAGCATATTTCAGGAGGCCATACTTAAGCACAGGCCGTACTGTCTCAGTGGCTGGCTCTCTGTCCACTGTACTGTCTCAGTGGCTGGCTCTCTGTCCACTATGTCAAGCTTCCTTTTGCCTACATATTGTAGACATATAATAAATATTGGACCGAATACATCATTTAGTGAAAAATTAGGTAAGTATAGTCTAATTTTTGTAGGAATCTATGTCTAGATACCATCAAGAATTTTTCTATATTACACCATCCTCCTTATATTCCCATTTATAATGACTTCATCATTTTAAAATATTTTCACTAATTATACCCATTATTAGGCAGGGGAATTAGCTCTTTTATTGAATCCTTGATCATAGACTCATCGTTTAGAGCTAAAAGGGAAAATAGAGATTGTTTGTCCAACTTTCTCATTTTACTGACCAAAAGCTTAACTTGCTCAAGGTCACAAACATAGTGAGTGGAAAGATTTGAACCCAAGTTCTCTGCTAAATCAAGAAGTTTTTCTTCTATGCCATTCTGCCTTTTTAATTCCTAGCTTTCAATACTTTTTACTTAGTTGCTGATGTCATAAGGAGTAAAAGAATAATTTCTCAGGTAATAGAAACATGGCTGAAGTTAAAAAGTAGTTTTAACTGAGCAGGGCAGGAAGGATATAATCCATTCCTTTCAAATGCTTTAATCCAATAGTAAGCCATTTAATAGGGTTTAAAAAAAAAGATATTGCAAAATGTCATGTTATTTTCGGTATTGTGCATGGAGAAGTCTGTTTGATGACCTTTAAAGTCAATAATAAATATCATAAATAAAAAGTTCAATTTCAAATCCCTAATGCAATATAGCCATGTGACCAAACTAAAAACATATTGGGAAACATCCCTGCCAACAAAGAATGGTTCAACTGCTTGGTGAAAACAATAGTGAGTTAGAGTGACATTAAGACAACAGTATCTGGGGAATGCTCTAAACCTTTGAATGAATAAAGCTGAGGCCAGCTCAAATGCATTTCCCAATCTCATTTACTGCCCATCTTGTCTGCCCATAATTGTTTTCTGCCATTCATTTCCTCCAATTGTAGATTATTATTAAAACAATTACATGAAAAAAAAGGCTTTCTTTGTTTCCTGTTGCTCGTGGATACAGTGAAGTCATAGGACTTGCCAGAACCATCATAATCTTTTCCATTACAACGAATTATTCTGTCACAAACAGGATGTAGTGTTTTGTTGGGCAAAGATGCAGAAGATGATTTATTAGGGGCAACATTAGCACAAGAATATATTATTGTCAGCCACCTAAACAAGAAATTAGAGCACCCCCCGGGGGCTAGGCTTTCCACATTTGACTCAATAATAAATCATATACTTTGTAACAATTACGTGAAAATAATTGGAAAAACATTTGGAGAAAGACTGTAGAATTCTGCTAATGAAAGCCATTAAAATGTACGCTTAATAATAACACTTTGAATAAGCACTCAGGAAGACAGCAGGGAACAAAAATGAACCTCATTCAAATTACTGATCTTTCATCAGTCATTTTTAAAATTACTGGAAAGTTTAAGCTGAATCCTAACGGTTACATGGCATAGAGACTACAATGTTGAGCTGGAAGTCGGGAAGCCCTGGCTTGAAATTCTGCTCCAGACACTTTGTTGTGTCACCACAGGCAAGTCAATTTCTTCCTATACTAAGTGGGAATAATAGAATAGTATCTACCTCTTGGGATCCTTGTGAATATCAAATGAAAGAAGGGTATGTAGAAATGGTATGTGGAAAGCTTTTAATTCCATAAAGCACTATATGAATGTTAGCTATTAAGTAATAAATGGCCCAGCTAAGCTGGTCTACTTACTGCTCCTCATACGTGACATTCCATCTGCTGTCTCCCTGCCTTTGAAGAGCCTGACTCCCATTCCTGAAATACACTTCCTCATCTACTGCTTATGAATACTAGCTTCCTTCAAACCTCAGATCATGGACCACCTCCTGCACAAAGCATTTCTTGATTTCTCTCTACCCGCTCCCCCCTCTTCAAAATTATACTGAGTCTTTATGCGTGTGTGGTGTGTGTACGGACAAACAGTGCATGTATGTATGCATACATATATATTTTTATGTATGTATTTATGTATTCGTATTTACTAGTCTGCACATATTGTTTTTCTAGAGAAAATATAAATTTCTTGAGGGAAGAGACTGCTTCATTTTTGGTCTTTATATGCCTAGCACCTAGCACAGTGCCTGGCACACAGTAGGCACTTAATAAGCTCTTGCCGATTAGTAGATTGTCTATCTATAATATACCTTTTGTTGACCTTCATTCAGGGGAAATCAGTTGTAGGGGTACCCATGAGTCTAAAGAAATGTTTTCAGAATCTCCTTAATACACTCAATATCTAAACTGTTTACTTGAAAAAAAATAATTGTATAAAACATATGAAACACACCAAAGAAGTACCCAAGAAGCAAGGATGCTAAATTCTGATATAATCCAGGGCCAATTCTACAATCGGAGAATTGCTGAGAAATCTAACTTTTTATTCTCTGGTCTTCCATAGCTTGCCATCTGGCTGTAAGAGTGATAACTGATGCTCCCACAAGAGGGCAGGCAGGGAAAAGTATTATAGTGGATGATTTTATTGGTTCATTTCTATCCCCTGTGTGAACAAATAAATTGAGGAGACACCAAAAAAAGGAAACAAAAAACAAGAGGAAAAAGCCATTTTCATGGCTCTTTGTCCTCCTCCCACCTATGAAAAGAATTCTAGCACAAAATCCCAAACTGCAACATTTCCTTATTTCTTTACATTTGCTGATATGTGGAACCCCCACAATAATAACTGTCTTCTAATCATTGACCATAGCAATTAAATTCAATTTTATAACCATTGTTAAGCACCTAATAAATGCCAGGTGCTATACTAGGCACTGGGAATACAAAAGGAAAAATTAAACCATTTCTTCCCTCATAGAGTCTATGTTCTACTAAACATTCAATGACTGGAATATTTAGGAACAAATGAGAGAGGTAGAGAGAACATGGAATCAGAAGTGCATTTCATTTCAATTTATGAACATTTACTAAGTCTGTAGCATGGTCAAGGCATTGCGCCCCATAGGCACTAGTGTCAGCAAAATGGAGAGTCCCACGGTCCCTACACTCCAGAAGAGTACAACTTAACAAGAGAGAGAAAAGATGAACATGTAAGCATGGTATAAGGAAGAATATGAGAAAGATAAGTGAGAAGCAGACAAAGTGCTAGAAGATAGATAAGAAGGGGGAGACTAAGGTAGACTTCAAGTATGAAGTGGCATGAGATGGGCCTTGAAGAAAGAGAAAGATTTAAACAGAGATGTAGAAGGAGGTGTGCTTTTGGAGGCAGTAGAGAGCAGCATGCTTCTGGGGAATGGCTAGTTATTACAGTTGGGCTGGAACATGAAGGACAATCAAATGAAAGCTAATAAAGTAGGCGGGAGGCGGATTGTAGACAACGTAGATACTAGGTATATTTTGTCCATTCAGCTGTGGGAAGTCACTGAGATTCCCAAACAAGGTAAAGACTTGGCCGGTCCACAAGATTATTTCAGAAGCTATGTGAAAAGAGATGGGAAAGCGAAGAGGCTAGAAACAAGGAGCTGAGCTTGGAGGCTGGAGAAAAGTAAGAAAAGTCTTGGATTTAGATTTAGTCACACTTGATTAGGAGTGTCTGCATTAAAAGAGTTTGCACTGTGTATTTCCACTGAGATGGAACTAATTGCCATATTGTATGTAATAAAATTTCAAACAATGTGAATTTGAATACATATGACTACTTCAAGGGATTCTTTACTCATAATAATCAAGGCCTGGCTACAATCTCAAGAGATGAGAGGGAAGAAATTGAGAGCTATTCCGATGAGATAATTGACAGGACTTGGCAATTTATAGGATGTAATTGTTGCAGAAAAGGGAAGAATCAAAGATAACACCAGCGTTGGAGATTTGGTCATTAGGATTTAATCATCAAGAAAAATAGGAAAGTTGAGTAGAGGATGAGATAGGTACATGTCAGATCTTAAGATGCTGATGAAATGTTCAAATGGATATGTTCAGAAGGCCACTGAAAACTAAAACTCAGAGAAGACATCAGCCTAGATATATAGATATGTAGAAGGGGGAATCATCTGCATAGAGATGATCTTGGAAAACCATGGAAGTAGATAAGATTACAAAGGGAGAGAGTGGAAAAAGAAGAGAATGGGGTAGAGGAAACAGTTTTTGGGAATACTTAGATTTAGAAGGAAGGAGAAAGATCAGCAAAGGAGAAAATGAACATGGTCTTTAAAAATTGGAGAATTAAAAACAAAGATATTCATGTGTATGTGGGTAACGATACAATGAACAATCAAAACAACCAAACAATAGAGGGAAGGAAAAGGAGATGAGAGGTTTCGTAGTGTGGAGGAGAACTAAGCAATTCACAAATGCCACTGCATCCTTAGAAATTAAGCCTCAGTCTCCCAGGCAGTTCTCTCAAGACTGAATATCACAGCAAGTGCCAATATACATTGAGAGAAGAAGTTTCTCACCAGGAATTCTACACACTGGTGAAATCATAGGTCCACTTATAAAGACACACATATATGCATACACATATATATGCATAGGTATACACATGTATACATCTACTCATGTACAATGTACATGTGCAGTGTATATATGCATATTTTCAAGTCTTTTTGCAGTGTCTCATGATGGTACGAAAGTCACTTGGTGTTCTTGAAGGCTCTGCCAATGGAGTGAAAGCTGGAAAAGCTTTGAATGTGAGTTCAGAGATTGTTTGTTATCTGAGGTCAAGCCTGGATAACTTCAGACAGGCTCAATACCAGGATGACCAGCAGATAATAATTAATACTGATGATGGTGATGAGGATGATAACATTTATATGGCTCTTTGAAGATTTACACAGAGCTTTACAAATATCTCAATTTATCTTCACAAAACTTCTAGGAGGTAGGTACTATTTTACCTATTGTATAGATGAGGAAATTGTAATTGATAGGCTAAGTGACTTGCCAGGATCATATAGCTATTAAGTACCTGAGATTTGATCTGAACTCAGATCTTGCTGATGCCAGGTCCAGCCTTCTAGTCATTGCACAGCTTTCTAAGCCGCAATGATTCTTGGAGGTCAACTTTTAAAGCTCAAAGAGGTTTCTATGTGTGTCAGCAAAAGGAATAATCACGTTGAAAATGTTAAGTATAATAATAATAATAAACATTTACATAGCACTTTTACAGATATGGAAACTGAGGCAAAGTGACTTGCCCAAGTGATACAGTTAGTAAGTGTCTGAAGCAGGATTCAAACTCAGGTCTATAGCTCCAAGTCAGGTACTCTATCTATTATACCACTTAGATATATGTGTATGTTTTGATGTTATCTTTTGTGGCAAACTATCTCCTAACTAGTATATTGGCTCTATCTGTCTCTATGAACTACCCGTCCATCCAAGTGAATGGATTCCCTCTACCAACGCAGTTCCCTAACCCTCTTTCTAGCCTAACTCTCACTGATGCGATTTTTAAATTGCCTTGAAGTTTTAAAAGCTAAATGAGTTGTCAAGTGGTCCTACAGCCAGTATGTTTCAGAGTTGCATTTAAACCCCAGGTCTTTCTGACTTGGAGGCCAGCTATCTATCTAGTATACCCTACTGCTTCTCAGTATTTAAGGACTGATATGTATACATGGATATCTGAAGATATAGAAATATATGTAGTGATTTTTCATTTCATTTTCAATCTGGAATTGCTTATTTCAAAGGCTGCCTATATTCTAGATTTTAGGCCAAGTCCTCTTCAGCTCTAAGCTTTAATAACTTCAGGTTTCCATTTTGAATATTATGATGCAGAAGTTTTTGATGAATACACTTGATCATAAAATTCTGGAGCTAGAAGGGACCTTAGAGACTTGTTTACCTCCTAATGACTTCTCCTTCCTCCGATTGCTCTATAGAAGTGGAAACTGAGGCTCAGAAATGTTAAGTGCTTGCCAAAAATTAGAAGAGTATAATTTAGGCCCTGAGTCTCCTGATTCATAAGGCAGACCTCTTTCCACCAGTGCACACCACAGAGTTGTCAGTTCCCAGAACCCTCTGTTCTGGAGAGTGCTCAGCACTGCAACATCTTGTCACTTATATTCTTACTCTGATAGTTTAAATGTAAGTATTTTTCTCCTATAATGTATATCACAATCAACTCATGTCCCCTCATTTTGCATAATCTTTGCCCTTGTCCTTCCATAAATAATAAAAATATTTAATACTGGTTTATATTACATAATATTAAATAAAATGTGTATAAATCTTTTACATTTGCAAAATACTTTACCTATATTATCTCATTTTATCCTCACAATAAACCTTTGGGGTAGGTATTATAATTACCCACATTTTACAGATGAAAAAGTGAAATGTAGAAATCAGGTGACTTTCCTAGGGTCACACAGTCAGAAAGCATATATAACTCATGTCTTACTGATGCCAAGGCATGGGGGTCAATGGCTACTCTGGCCATTATTCCATGCTGTTTCTCTAAATCTTCCACCAAGATGATCTAATATGCTGGAAGTCTACCTTAGGTTTTCTCAACATTGTGTGGATATCAGTGAAATGCACGAACTTCCTTGCCCTTGCCATGACTATCTGACAGTTGCATATTTCTCAGATGTCTCTCAAGTAATTGTTAGCTGGCAATATGCTACAGCCTACTCATGCCCACCATATGCCTTTCTAGCTTGTACCACCATCAGTGTATGATACTTTACACTAATGTTATGCCTCAGAATCCAATGACCTTTTCTGAATCCCCACCCTCTTTGTCCTCTCCACAGCCACCATCCCTTTTTGATTTCTTGAATCTGCTTCTTCTCTTGCTTTCCATGACACATCATATTGTCTTGCCCTACTACTTCCAACTTCTCTTTCTCTGTCTCCTATAATGGATCCATTTTCACCTTCCCTCCTCCGAACATGGCCACATTTTATGTAAATAATAATAATAAATTATTGGTAACTAAACTAAAATGTTTATGCATTTGGCCTTGGAGATTTTGTCCATTTACTTTCTGAACTTATGTCTCTACTACTAATCTTTAGCCTGTACTTCAGTTTTACATTTCTGCCTATAGGGCACTCCCCCTTGGATGCTCACCGGTTATCACAAATCAAAACTGAACTTACTATCTTTCCTAAAAAGCAATATCCCTTATGTACCTCCCCATTTTTATTGCTGGAACCTCTTCTGTCCTCGTCACTATGATCCAAAATTTAGAATCACGTTTTATTCCTTCATCTTACTCAACACCCTTATATAATCAGCTAGCAAGTCCTAGCCTAGAATGTAAGCTCCTTGAGGTCAGGGATGCTTTTGCTTTTTCTTTGTATCCCCAGAACTTAGCACAGTGTTGACTTGTTGATTGATTCTCAAGTTTTGAGGGGATCTGAGAGATGTGGTAGACTGGACAGGGTGCAGGATTGCACATGTGACCATGAGGAAGCCATTCTACTTCTGGAGCTTGTTTCCTCATCTATCACATAAGGGTTTGGAATCAAAGACTTCTGAGGTCCTTTTCAGTTCCAAATCTATGATCCTGTGATATAATCTAATCTGTGCTTGATCAGAAATTCCTTTTACAGCCCCATGAGTGAAAAACAGTCATCCGACCTCCGCTTAAAGACCCTTCAGTGATGGGGGGCTTTCAATCTCTTAAGGAAGCTCCACTTTCAGTCAGTACTGATTGTTAAGAGGGTATTTTTTTTCTAATATGTCAAGGTGAGATTTACATGTCTATAATGTGTGCCAATTTTATTTACTTGTCCTTTATAGCATCTTCTACATCAATACTTACCTATTTTCTGTGCCCTTACCTAGGTCCTCATCACTATAACTTAAAAACTGTGCCAAACTGCTCTTGCTACTTAACAAACTTATTCTTCCAGTTCATTCTGCACACTGCTACTGTGCTGGCCAATTAGAGTTAGCATATACACTTACGTCTACGTTAATCGTTTTATAATTCTACTCTGATCTTATTACTTCTCTGCCTGTAGAAAAAGGTCCACACTGTTGAACCTGGCAATCTAGGAGCTTCCCGATTTGATCCCAAACTATGTCTCCAACTTCATTTTTTACAATGATCTCATGCATAATCAATTCCAGTCAAATTGTGCTATTTCTACTCCCCAGAGTGAGCTACGTGTACCCATGTCTTTGTTCACTGAATCCCACCTCCCTAGAAATAACAACCCAACCTTCTTGGCTTTTCTAACTTCTCATCTTCCATTACACATTGGTTCAGTAATCACACTACCTCCCAATGACTTCTCCTTCCTCTGAATGTTCTATAGCACATATTATCTATAAAACTCTCTAAGAACTTAATACAACCATAAAGGGGGCAATGAAACTGGTCATGCTCTCTGACTCAGCACCGCTTTAGGATGACTCAACAGTTCCCTACTGGACCTGTAACTGTGAGGCTTTAGTGAAAATTGGTGACTGAACCAGAAAGAGTCACCCACTCTGTAGGTTACAAAAAGGAAGGGAGAAAGCACCACTTCTTTTGTATCTTCTCTGAGCATCAACATGGCATAGAGTTGATACTGAGCTCTCAAAAACGAAGCCAATGAAGGCAAACTCTGGCAAGTCCTTTCAGGCTGGAAAAGTTTTAAGTCCAAGACCAGCAATGGACTGTTTGTTGTCTAAGGACAAGTCTCATTAAATCTAGAGATTAAACTAAGAGAAATCATCAGGATGGAATGCAGGGTGTGAAAAAAAAACCCCACAACTTTAGAATGTGAGTTCTTAGAGGGAAATTACTGCATTTTTGTAACCTTAACACAATACAATGCCTAATAACAATAAATGCTTAATAAATCTTTGTTGGCCAACTGACTGACAGCTATGCTTGGAATATTGTCCACAAGGAGTTGTGGAAACATCACAATTTTCTTTGGAGAGATGGAATGACTACTCCAAGAGAGTCATATGTCCTTCAAACAGAGTCCTGATCTTTATCTTGCCACTGGCCTGAGATGGTGTAGCAGCAAGCACTGTGACACATCCAGGATTACCTGCTAGCACAGGTTCTAACATCTGCTTTTCTAAAAGGAAAGCAACTTTTGAGGGGGTCAACACTCTTCTTTAATCACATATATCAACAGAGAAAATATAAGCAGAGAAATAAAGACCAACAGATAGGGCTTCTGTCTGACCATAAGTAATACATATATCACAGCTCAGCAGACAGATCCAACTATCTGACCATTACATACATACAGTCACCAGAGAAACACCAACATCTGGGTTTTCTAAACTGGAGGGATCCTTAACAGCTATCCAGAGTCTCATCTGGCACATGAATCTTCTTCCAAAGAGTAGGCCCCCAAAGCAAAACCTCACTTCAGAGTGTGTATATATACACTTTTCAGAGCCAGAGGGCATCAGGACCCTTCTGACACAGTGCTCCAGTAATTAACAAAAAGTGTGGGACTTCCTACAAAACAAGCCTCTGCTAATCGAGCTTCCCTTAAAGGGCTTCACCTGAGGCCCATTAATGGGCAGGGAAGATATTTACATTACAGATGGCTCCAGAGGAGAGAGTAAGGTTGGTGAATTTGAATCCAATTCACTTCCAAGTAATGATATCAACTTCCCAAGGTGAGGCCCTCTTCAAGAAGGAAGGAAAAACAACAGAAAAGAATAGAAGAAAGACAGATGCAGATGAGCTCTTTCCCAACTAGAGGAAAAATTAATTGAGGTCAGGGACTAAGTTTTTTTCCTCCTGGTATCCCCAGGCCAGAATGTTAGGTGATTCAAATTCCACATTTATTAAACACCTATTTGCTAGGCACTGAGGGACAAAAGAAGGTGATAAGACATGCCTTTACTAGCAGACAAAACCCCTGTGAGATGTAAAAAGTATTGAATTATATATAGCACCTGTGGACACAATGTGGTATAGTGGGAGGAGCACTAGACTTGGGAGTCAGAAGACTTAGATTTGAATCTCCTCCCTGCCACTAGGTGATCCTAAGCAAGTCATAAAACTTCTCAAAGCCCTAGTTTCCACATTTTAAAGATGAAGTGGTTAAATGAAGTCTCTCCTATTTTTTACATTCTTAGATTCTGATATGGTCTAGGGTCATCTGACACTGCCACCACCCTGGATCAGGCCCTCATCCCCTCATGCCTAGACTATTGCAATAGCCTGCTGCTTGGCCTCCCTACTTCAAGATCCTCCCTTCTCCAGTCCATCCTCTGCTCATGTGTCAAACTAATCTTTCCAAAGTACGAATTTGATCATGTGACCCCAACAATCAATCAATTCCAGTGGCTTCCTGGCACACTGTCTGGCAAATGGCAGACACTTAGTGAATGGCCCCTCCCTTGCCTTCCAGGATCAAATATAAAATGTAGTTTGTCTTTTAAAACACTCTATACCTGGCCTCAGACACTTACTAGCTTGGTGACCCTAGGCAAGTCACTTAGCCCTGTTTGCCTCAGTTCCTCATCTGTAAAATAAGATGGAGAAGAAAATGGCAAATCACTCCAGTATCATTGCCAAGAAAACCCTAAATGGAGTTGCAAAAAGCTGGACACGACTGAAACAACTTAACCACAATGACAAAATACCTGGTCCCTTCCGACCTTTCCAGTCCTCTTGCTTCTTATACCACTGTACCCCATATGCCTCTGCAAATCCAGTGACACTGGCCTCTTCATTTCCTCACATTAGATGCTCTATCTCCCTCTTCTAAGCATTTTTGCTTGTTCTTTCCTATTCCCATAACTCTCCCTGTTCATCTCTGTTTTCTAACTCCCCTGGTTTCCTTCAAGTTTCAACTAAAATCCCACCTTCTACCAGAAATCTTTTCTAATATCCTTAACTGTAGCATCTTCCCTCCGTTGATTATTTCAAAATGACCTATACATAGCTTGTTTGCATATAGCTGTTTGCATGTTGTTGTCTCTCATTATAGCATAAAGTGCTGGAGAACAAATCCTACAGAAGTATCTAGGGTTGCACAGAAAGCTGGTGGTAAAAGACTATTGAATAAGATTGACTACAAAAGGTATTCTTGGAATAAATATATCAAATGATATACTTTTATTCATAATTTCAACCATTTTGATTACATTCAATCATTGCTCTTACCCTATAGAAAGCATCTAAACACATCAAACAAGAGTATAGTTTTGAACATCAGTATAACATGAATAAATATTACAGAAATCAGTACCATTGCAACCAAATGTCTACAACATTAGAGTCAATGTGCTATGATAATAAATCATGTTATTTCAGAGCTCGTTCTCTGGAAGTTAAGAAAATCAACTCCAAATTACTCTTGTCTCTGAGGTAACATAATAATGTTTTGGTTTGTTTTTCCAGAAATACTAAAACATCATATGCTTTATTTCTTTGGGCCCATTGTTTGTCAGTTAATTTCATTTTCATTTTCTTCCACATTTTGTACTAAGAAATATCCTCACCCTCCCTAACAAAGTAAAATATCCAAAATCTGCCACAACTTCTATGGAAATGGCTATGGTGGTCTAGTCTTTGGAAATAGAATTGTCATAAGGTCAAGAACTACAAAGAAGATAGAAACTGGCAATATCATGCATGCATGATATCTGACTAACATGTTGTACCCCCACCTCCACCCCCCCAAAGGAGAATATAAGTTCTTTGACAAGACCATTATTCATTTTATCTTTGCATCCCAATAACCTAGAATATGCTTCGCATGTGCTAGACACATAAGTTTCAGAAGCTTTTCCACTAAGACAAAACATGAAGCAAAAGATCTCCATTGCCTATGCTGTTTTTGAAAGAATACTTGAAGTGTTTACTGTCTATAGCACTAAGACAAGAAAAGGAAATTGAGAGTATAAACATGAGTAAAAAGGCAAAAATTTATCTTCTAACTCTACAGTGGTTTACTTAGAGAGCCCCAGGGTTTCAATGATAAAATTAATCAAAACAATAGTTTCAATAGAGTAGCAGGATACAAAATAATTACCACAGAAATCACAAGCTTTTCTTTATATTATTAATAAAATCTAGGAGGCAGAAACAGAAAGAAAAGTACCACTTCAAATAACTTCAAAATGCACAAAATATGTGAGTGTAAACCTATCAGGACACATGTAGGACGCACAAACACTATAAAATGCTCTCTTCAGAAATGAAGACAAATGATTTTTTTTAAACCAGAGGGAAAAAGTATGCCTAAGGAATGAGCTGAGGCAGGGATGGAAGCAGTAGCAATCAATCCCATGAATTTGAAGCAGGCTGGCTCAGCCCTGCTTTGTGTCTCCTTAGACTTCCAACTTGGCTATCTTCAGTGCAACAGATTCTAAACATACCAGCCTCATACCAGGATAAGCCAAAAGAAAAACACGCATACGTTTCCTTCTCCTCTTCCTTGCCTTTATCCAGCAGTAAGACTTTAAAAAAGCTACCAAGTCCTTTGAGAGTCACTGAAAGTAACATTAATCAAGTTATTCCAAAGGAACCAACGTGAATATTATCAGTAGCAGAGGTAATATAGAGAGCATTATGTAAACAAATGTAATTGTTTAATATTGAGGAAAGTCTAAAGAATCTGGAAATGTCCCTTAAAGTTTTCCAAGTACTTGTGGGTGGTATCTACTGCTCTAGAATTGAATTTACTCTTTCTCCACCTTTCCTCTTCTTACAAAATATGATCTTTCTTTGGAGTCACATTTATGGTTCAAATTTCAACCATTGTCACATTTCATTTTCTCCTTTTGGAGAGTGTTTGGCATAAATTTTCATATGCTTTTTAAAATTTCGCATTTCCCTTTATCTCCAGATGACTATATAAGAAGGAAAAAGGTAACATCATTATGTGTCTAGTAATCTACATGTGCACTTAATATTTCATGAAATTTAAATTGTACATAGTACTTTTGCCAACCAAAACAGCCCATACTTGCTCATCTATTGTATAGTTATTGGGACCCTTTTTATCCAAATAATAATTGTAAAACTTTAAAATCTGATGTTTTCAATTCTGTGAAGGAAGACAAATTTTGGGAAGAACTACTTTAGGAAAAAAATACATTAATTGAATTACAACATCTATTTTAGCATTAGAACCTAAGACAAGAAAAACATATACAGATAAAATTATCTTAGTTAAAGAATCTGGCCAACATCTGTTCATTTTGAAATCTCCTGTGGTTAGAGTTGAAGTAGACGAACTGGAGTTATTTCTAAATCGTCTCGATGATTCATACAAGGTATCATCTAGTGATAGAGACTGATTTCTAGGCAAGCTCATGCGTTTTCTGTCATCAGGTTCCATAATGCACACAAAGGTATGAAGAAACTGAGATAACACTTACCTTAACCTGAAGACATGTGGTCATTTGGTGTTCTCCCTCAATTTCCCTGTAGTTTTCTTCAGCTCAAGGTTCTTTCTGGGATATTTAAATGCTTAGAAACTCTTATTCTCTCACTTTGATAACTTTTATCACCTCCATTATCCCAATCCCGTTAAAAAATGGGGAAAGAAAAAATACAATTTGTTTACTCCAAGTTAGTACAGTAAAGCTGCTAGCTTTTAAGCTCAATGTATTAAAGATTGTTTGGCTAAATGGCCAGCACACTTCCTCCTATTCTTTCTTAACTTAGTTTTCCTGCCTCCAGTGGAGTGTTTTCCTTCCCTAGGATATAAATAGGCCTGTTATAACCCAGTATGGAGGAAAGAAGAAGGCAGGAAATGAATTTGAATTAAAAAGAAAGATCTTGGGTCTTTTAAAAATGAATTGCAGAATAAATTTAGGATTTTAATTGAGTAATAAGCTTAACCTTTTTCCCATGTATAATTCATTTGCAAATACATGCATTTCAATCCAATTTTTACTTGTAATAAAGTGCAACGACTTCTCTGTAATTTCCAATAAACAAAGTTTGGTGTACGTTGTGTAGAAAGTTAATTAATATAAAATAACTTTAGCCTTCATTCCTTTCACTCTGATGGAGGTAAATAACCTTCTGAGATAAGATTTGATAAAAGTAAGTTTTTGCAAGCCAAGGTGGGAAGATATTTTTAACAGACTTTTTAAACCTTTGAGTTTTATCTTAAAGTAAAAGCACCTATGTAAGAATGTGACAATGTGACAATATTTTATCTGGTTTTTTTTCCAGGAAGCAAGGGAAGAAAAGTCACTTTTAGGAACAGTACTGTGAATCACATGTATTTCATAACTGAAAAAAGTGAAATAAATATAATCTATTATTATAACGATTTTATAGGACCAAAAAATTTATATGTCTATAATGTAAAGGGGAAGAGAAGGAAGAAGACAAAAAGGAGGAGGGAGAAAAAAAGAAAAAAGTACAGGGGAAGAAAGAGAAGGTAAAGGGGAAAAAAACTGTTGTGTTAAGAGTAATAGTAATAATTGTCCATCCACTTTTGGGAAGTCCTTAGAGTATGGGGAAAATAATGTATTCATCTGAAATGAAGAAGCCTGGTAGGGATGAGATACTGAAGGGTCAAAATATCTGCTTAGACATCAAGACTCAGATGGTTCTGTGGTCTCATTTATGTGGATATCCTCCACTGATTCAGATCATAACCTCCCCATGTCTGCCTGAGGTGTGACTCTTTTCCATGCTTCCCAGAAATCCAATCAAATTGAGTACATGGATGGTTTTGTTTTTGTTTTCCTAGCAGAAGGCTTGGAACAAAGTAGGTTCTTAATAAGTACTTCCCAACATAAATAGGCTTTTCTCAAGTTCCCTTAGTAGTGCATATTTACAATATGGGATGCCTAAAGGTTATTACTCACTTTCTCTAGATGACTCCTTTTTGGTTTTTTTTTTTTTATGAGTCCATGACACTTTAATATAGGTTGAAGAAACTGGGCATGTTTAGCCTGGAGAAGAAAATACTCAGGGGGGATACAATAGTTATCTACAAGTATTTAAAGGGCTGTCATCCAGAGGAGTGATAAGACTAACTCTGCTACTACAGGGCAATAAATGAAAGTTGTGAAAGGGAAAACTGAGGCTTGATCTCTGGAAAACAATTAGGGCTGTCCAAATATGAAAGGGGCAGCTTTGGAAGGTAATGGGTTCCCCCTCCCTTGGGAGAACTACTTGGAGACTACTTCTTGGGTGTATTTTAATGGTTATTATCTTCAGGCACAGACTGGACCAGATGGGCCACAAGTTCCTGACCTACTTTCAAATTCTTTGATTCTCTTAGACTAACATATTCCACAATTTATTATGGTGCATCATCACTGGAAAAATATTAGTGTTAAAAAGTTGGATTTTCTTTTCAAAAATAAGCTTAGGAAAAATTCAAATAACTGTACAATTTACCAAAGGCAACCACCCCTCCCTCCTCTTCTTCAGCTCAGGTCCATCTCAGATATAAGAATGGTAATGAAAAATAGGTGGGCTCCACGCTAACTTTATATACCTTCGGGTCTTTTGGAAATCTATTTGCATGCCCTATTTAAACTTGAGTCAAATTGCAATATGCAATACTGAAATGTATTACTGTATTGCAATACTGAAAAAAGATAAATCCTAGATCATTAAGATGAAAGTGAAAAGTATAATATTTTGGTTTAATCTCTGGATTTACACATTTATGAAATCTCAGGGTTAGAAGTAAACCTAATGATTATGTACTCCTACCCATACCAGAACAAGAACCCTCTCTACAGCATTCCTCTCAGGGTCTTCTTCAGTATTTTACTCAGTCCTTTCTCTCATTCTTTGGAGGGAGAGACTAAGAAGGAATGAACCTGATCTATGATTCTGCCTATGTAGTTGTGATTTCTTAATTGAAAATTTTCTCTGCTGATGCAAGTCATAATCTTAGAGTTGCACTGAAAAGCTAAGTGAATTTCCCAGGATCACAGTGCTAGTATGTGTTGGAGACATGACTTGAATCCAAAGTCAGTACTGTCTCCACAAGGTCACAATGATGATGGACTCATTCAGTTTGTTCATACCCCTGACTTGTTTGCAGTGGCAATACCGGTTGAACAATTAACACAGCTGGATCAGAAAGAGGGAACAGCACCTTTTACTGTAGGACAGACACAACAGGTATAGATTATTTTACTTCTCTGTAGGAACAGAAGGAAATAATAATCAGAACATGATAGCTCCAAGTCTATTCTATCCACCAAACCAGAAGCATACCATGTTTCAAAATGAAATATACAAAGTATGTATAAACAAAAAGACTACTTAAACAAACTTCCAATCTAAAAATAGCGTAATTAAATTCCTTTTGGATTAGAAGTTTGTATGCAGAATCTTTTTGCTTATATAATACATGTATTTTGCACCTACAATGTTCAAGGTAATGTAGGTTCTTTCTCTTTTAAAATCTATGGAAGGAAAACTATAAATGGAGACCCATTTTGAAGATGGAGGCAGTGTGCTATAGTCATCAGGAACAGACCCAAAGTTCAAATTCAATATCTCATCATTATCGGGAGTAACTCCCAATAAGAGTAACTAAAACTTCTTTGAGCCTCAGTTTCCCATCTGCAAAATGTACAGTAAGAAAGGAGGGGAAAAAAAAGAAAAGGAAAAATGACTGATTCACCAATGTCAGAGAAAATAACAGCTAGGGGTTTCTGAACATTGAGAAAAATAATAAAAATACTATGAAAAGAGGGAAGCAGTTCTCCCTTGTAAAACAAAAGGAAGACACGGAACCCTGGCATAGTGAAAAATGAGCTGGATATTGAATCAGAAGATATGGGTTCTCCACAAAGGACCAGGGTTCAAATTTTACCTCTGATAATCATCCATGTGGCCTTGGGCAAGTCAATTATACTCCCTTGACCTCAGTTTCCTCATCTTTAAAAGGAAGGGAATGGAATAAATCATCTCTGAGGTATCATGCATTATGAAATATATGATCTTAAATTATCAATTCTGTTGAGAGAACAAGCAGACCTTGGATAAGAAATAATAAAAACCCTCATTTATTTGAATCCCAAAGTAGTTCGTTAGTGAGTTTGAGTTTGGGGGGGTTCTGGTTTTGAGGTTTTTTGTTTTGTTTTGTTTTGTCTTAGCTTCATTATGGACCTAAGTGAACATGGTCAAAAACTTAACCTTGCAAAATAACCACATAATCCTCAAGATTAAGATATTTGAAAATCTCTTTCAGAGAAGGACTAAAATATATATATAAAAGTCCTGGCAAAGTCTGACTCTCCTATGATTGGCCTTGGTCTACATTCTAAAGCTGTCACTTCCCAAAGAGCCTATAGTAAAACAAGCAACATTTTTCACATTAGGTTTAAGGAAGAAAAAAAAAAACTTAAGATTCTCATATTAAAAAAAAATACTACAGGTTTGTTCAGTCCTTCTGATGTAACCAGGCGGAACAAAAAGGAAATTCTCTTCAATATTCTGGTAAATTCTGACATCTGAAACATGAAAATATTTATCAAATTATTTCTAGTCTCTGCCAATTGTTTGTTCCCTTGGGGGAAAGTCTTTGGACTTCCACCATAAGTGCTATTTGGAAAGCCAGTCAAGTCTAGAGTCCCAACAGAAATAAAGTATGTTGGAAAACAAAGCTGTTGGCCGGCCATAATCATAAGGACCTTGCCTGACACTTGTCTGAGGGCAGGGAGGAAATTTAGTTTGTGGTCTCTGACCATGGTGTTTCCATAGTACGATCTTAATCTTCATAAACTGTACATGGATGGGTGTTCTCACTGCATTCCTGTGTGTACCTGTGGGGGCTAAGGGGAAAAAAGTAGGAAATAGGGTGTGGTTAGGAATCAGAGATAAAGACCTATGAAGGCTAGTCCTTACCGTCAAGTGCCAACAACGGATTAGTTCCTGACTAATTATTTTGGTTGTTCCACATTCAGATTAGATCTGCCATTCTCGGTGTCATCAGTTATTCAGCCATCAACTGGCAAATACTTAATACAGGAAACCACATTGATCCAACCAATGAAAAAGACATCATCTGTTTTTTATATAGGGAGAGTCCAATTAAAGTATAACTCTAATGGAAAGAGCACTGGACCTGAAATCAGGAAACCTCAGTTTCCTGATAGCTCAGCTCTGATGCTTACCAGCTGGGTAACTCTGAGCATAGGATTTAAGCTGTCTAAGCTTTCATTTTAACATATGAAAATGAGTTGATGTCAAGAAGCGCTCTGCATGCCCTGGAGTGCTACGTAAATATTAATTTGTTGTCATTGTTCTACTTCATCTATTAATTTACCTTAATTAACATCTTTCACATCCACTCCCTTCTGTCTTGGGACATGGCCCCCAAGTGATGCAAACATCTTCATTTCACATCTGGATTGTTAGAATAACCTGATGGCTGGTCTCTCTACTTCAAGTCTTTACACACTTGCGCACACACACACACACACACACACACACACACGAGTGATTCAGTGACATTAACTTCTTCACTTTTCTCCTAAATCCAGGCCTTTTCACTGTCTATCCCTTATGCCTGGAATGCTTTCTTCTCATTTTCTATCTACTAGTTTCTTTCAAGTTTCAGCTAAAATCTTAATTTCTTTTGGAAACCTTTCCTGATCTCCCTTAATTCTAGTGACTCCTCTCTGTTGATTATTTCAAATTTATTTCATGTATAATTTATTTGTTTGCATGTTAGACTGAGCTCCTTGAGAGCAGGGCCTGTCTTTTACCTTTCTCTCTATAACTATGGAAAGTTATATGTACTATGTACAGTACCTGACATATCATAGCCACTCCTTAAATGTTCACTGTCTTTTCTATTTTGATCTCCCTGAAACTTGCACTTAATAAATGCTTCTTCACTCATTTATCAAGGTATCTCAAAATAGAGTGGCAGAACCCTGGAAATACAACTTCAAATTAATAAGCCACTGCAAGTCAAAAGGACTGTCTATTGGTTGTATCTGGTTTGACTCTGTCTGTTTTGACTTTGCATACTTGAAAGCATTTTTTATGTATTGTGAATGAGGACTGTGCAGTGATTGGAACGGAAAAGAAACAGGACCAATTTCATAAGGGGATCTCATTGCTACATCAGTGGGAAACTAACCAGTCATAGCTACTACATGACCATTAATTATATTCTGGTCAGTAAATTTGTAATTGAAAATATTTCTTCATTCCTCTCGAGGCTGCATTTCTGACTCTGTGAATTTTCTCTACAATGCCCTTATGCAGAGTACTCTCATCTCCTCCACACGCTTTTCAGTGACCTTTGATGTGTTGTTTTCCCCCATTAAAATGTCATAGTAATAATCAGAGCTAACATTGATATAATTCTTACTATGTACCAGTCCCTGTGCTAAGCACTTTACAATCATTATCTCATTTGACCTTTACAACAATCCTGGGAGGTCGGTGCTAGTAGGATCCTCACTTTACAGATGAGGAAACTGCCCAAGGAGACTGGATTTCAACTAAGGTCTTCCTCACTCTAGACTTTGTGCTCTCTAGACTGCAATACCTAGCTGCCTTGAGGGCAGAGACTGACTGGCTTATTTCCCCTCTCTCCCTCTCTCCTTCCCTCCCTCCCTCCTTCCCTCCCTCCCCCCCTCCCTCCTCCTCCTCCTCCTTCTTCTTCTTCTCTCTCTCTCTCTCTCTCTCTCTCTCTCTCTCTCTCTCTCTCTCTCTCTCTCTCTCTCTCTCTCTCTCTCTCTCTCTCTCTCCTACTGTCTGGTATATTGGTATTCTCATGGCTTAGCACAATGCCTGGCATATAGTACCTGCTTAATAAATATTTATTTGAATTGACTTAAACATCTGCAACACACAAGATGTTTTTGCTACGCACTAGGCACTAGACAACCAAAAAAAAAAAATTCCCCATGCTCGTAGAGCTTATAGTCTACCTCAAAGTAAGTAATTTAAAACAATTAGTGCAATATATTTTGAGTAAAAAGAATATTAATGCAATTGGGATGATAGTAATAACTGATGTTCATAGTTTTAGAATTTGCAAAGTGCCTAATGTAAGTAGGGGAGGAAGGGACTGAACGATGAGCATCTAGTCCCTGAAGTCTGCTCTGCCAGCTGGCAGTCTGTGTATAGACTCACCATAATAACAATAGTGCTTGCACAGTAATGAAAGTTGAAAAGAGATTCCACAAATACCAACTCACTTTATCCTCACAACAACTCTGGCAAGTACCCCATTTTAAAGATGAAAAACTGAGGCACAGAAAAGTTAAGTGACTTGCCCAGGGTCATATATCTAGTAAGTGTATGAGGCCGGTTTTGAACTCGAATCTCCCTGGCTCCTAGTCCAAAATCCCATTCAACTCTGCCACCTAGCTGGGTGAGCTTACTTCAAGAAATGCATAATGATATATAATGGAAGACTCCTATCGTTCATTCACAGTATATAAAGTATTCAATGACTGGTTATTTTATAATGACAAAAAGCTTTCTAATTAACTGTTGAACCAGTGAGGTTATATACAAAGGACTCCAACAGAGGAATTTAGCTTCTATGTCTTTTCAATCTGCTTTCAAGCAAGAAAACCACTTGACCTTGAAAGCACAGCAATGTTGGGTTTTGTCGTTTTGTTTTATATTTTTTTGGTTTTCTCTGTTGTGTTTCTTCTTCCCTGATCCAGGTAGAAGGGAATAAAAAATTGAATGACCCTGTGAATTTCAAAAGGTCAAAAGGACCACCAGAGGTCCAGCCATGGGAGTCCATAGCAGAGTCTTTTGGAGCAATCATTTTTCATTATATCTACTCTTCCCGGAGACTAAAGCTTAGAGGGTAGCGTATACCTGCAGTTTTTGTTGCTCTGTCTTTTTACCAAGTATTCCTTGTAAAAGCTAACTGATGTCAACTGGCTATTAATGATATTGAGAAGATATCAACTCATCAAAATGGTATTGGAGTCTAATTGTTTGGGCGCAGCTAGGTGACACAATGGACAGAGTGTAGTGCCTGGAGTCAGAAAGGCTTGAGTTCAAATTCAGTCTCAGACACTTCCTGTGTGACCCTGGGCAAGTCACTTAACTTTGTTTGCCTCCATTTCATTATCTGTAAATTAGAGATAATAATAATACCTAGCTTTCAGGGTCAATGCAAGAATTAAGTGAAATAATTGTACAGTGCTTAGCACAGTGCCTGGCACATAGTAATTGATTTATAATGTTAACCATTACAGCTGTTATCAGTCACTGGTTCGATTACACTGGGGAGACATTATTGGAATTCCACATCCGATAAGAGCCCAAAAATGATATTGTTATAGAAACTACCCCTCAGGGATACTCCTCAAATTCTGAGATGTTGCCTTACTCTGGGGACCCAACCCATCTGTACAAGTATGGACTGGGAGAGTTAAATCCGTTACCAGCATGGGCTGCATCAATATACCTAGCAAACACCTGGTGAAGTAAGTATTACAGTTATTATCATTATTTAATCTATGGATAAGAGAATTGAAACTTGGAGAGATTCTCAAAGAGGACTTGTCTATATCAATAAAAACCCAGATAAAATTCAAACCCAAGTCAGGTTTCTATATAATTAAAAGAGATTGCAAATCAAAACAACTCTGAGGTATTACATCACACCTAGTTTGGCTAACATGACAAAACAGGAAAATGACAATTGTTGGAGAAGATGTGGGAAAGCTGGAACACTAATCTACATTACTGGTGGAGCTATGAGCTCATCCAATCATTCTGGAGAGCAATTTGGAATTATATCCAAAGGGCTATAAAAATGGGCATACCCTTTGACCCAGCAATGCCACTTGAAGGGCTGTATCCGAAAGAGATCATAAAAATGGGGAAAGGCCCCACATGTACAAAAATATTTATAGCTTTCTCTTTGTGGGGGCCAAGAATTGGAAATTGAGGGGATGCCCATCAGTTGGGGAATGGCTGAACAAGCTCTGGTATATGAATGTAATGGAATGCAAGAGTCTCATACTTCAGACCCACCTTTGCCTATAACACACTATGACCATCAGTTGGTCACTTACCCCTTTGGGCTCAGTTTACTTTTCTGTAAAATGGTAGGGTTGAAGTAGATGATCCCAAAAGTCCTGTCCTTCTGTGACATTCTTTTATTCTAAATCCAGTTCCTAAAGAGGAACCATAAAGAATTTATCAGACTAATTTGGGCAGGGGTGTCCCAGAAAATTTATCTCTTACTCTTTTCTGTAAGAGAGGTTTGCAAACAAAGACCTCTTTTACATGGTTACCTGATTCCTACGTGGAAGAATCCTTTAGCAGGAAACCCTGTGGAGTCTTCAGACTAAACCATGCTTTCATTGTCTGGCCCAGTATGGGGCTCAGTAAACGTGAGCAGAAGGAAGCTTTTATCTTTTTTAAACAGATTAAATAAATACTGATCTGCCTGTTATGAATGCAACCCATGAGCACAAAAGCTCCATCTTCCACATTTGGGAGCTTCTCTGCTGAGCTAGCTGAAGTGTTTAAAGCACTGTGCCAATGAGATCAAGGTCATGAATTTGATTCTTAAGGACTTTATTTAGCCACAGTCACAAACTGCACTCTGAACATGGGCCAGTTATCTTTAACATGTAAGCTGTTAGTCACCTGGTAGACATGGGGAGGGAGGGTGTGGATACAGGCAGGTAGATTTATTTCCATTTTGGGGAAAACAATCAAAGGCACATGACCCACTGATAATCCTCCTGTATGAGTAATAGTTAATATTATAAAGCACTTACTATATGGCAGGCACTCTGATAAGCACTTTATGATTATCTCATTTGATTCTCACAACAACCTGGGAGGTGGATATTATGATCCACACTTTATAGTTGGAGAAACTGAGGCAAATAAAGGTTAAGTGACTTACTTAGGGTTATACAGCAAGTATCTGAGGTTAGATTGGATCTCAGGTCCTCCTGACTCCAGTCACTATGAATATGCATGTATATTTCCAGGGTAAATTGTCTCACCTTGCATCCTGGGCCATCTCCAGCCATCCTGATGAATATCAGACCACTGGACCCAGATGGCTCAGGAGGAGAAAGTGAGGCTGGTGACCTTGCGCAGCCCTCACTCACTCAAATCAAAGTCAACTGCAAGTCATGTCATCATCTTGACGTCATAGTCCTCTTCGAGAATGAAGGACGAACACAACAATACCCAACAAAATATAAATAACTCTCTTCCTCAAAGATGAGACCAAGATATTTATTCAGATACCAGAAAACCAATTCCACTAAGTTCATACAGACCACCAATCCAAGGAGCACCAATATCCCCAAGTCTTCCCTCCATTAGGGCTCCCCACAAACAGGCAAAATTCCTCCCTCTCTCACTTACACTAACTTACACTCTGCCTTGCTCTCTCTCAGCTCTGCCTCACTCTTTCTTCCTGCTTCACCTGTTCAGAGAGCTCCTCCCACCATGGACTTCATATGACTCAAGCTGTGGGCTAGGCCAAAGCTCAAAGCAGTTCATATGGGTCTATTAAGGGGCAGGGAAGATCTTCAAATTTCCCTAACATTACAGATAGGAAGAACCGTAGCTAGAAAATTGCTCTTGCGAAAAAGATCTGGATATTTTAGTTATCTCAAAGCTCAGTCTGAGTTAACTGGATAACATGGCAATTTAAAAAAAAATACTGTGAAGATTGGCTATGTTAAGAGAACCCCAGGTAAGTAGAATGAGTAGATGATTTGACTTCTCTTCCTTGGTCAGACAGCCTTTACGTATTTACAAGGTCTATCAGTCTAATTTTGCATTTTATTGCTGTGTTTAGATTACTAAAGTGTAGAAACATAGCCTTGAAAGACCTAGGTGTTGGAAGTAGTAATTAAAATCAATATTATCCCTTATCTCAACCATGTGTGTTCACTCCAAATAAAATAATGTAATTTTCAACTCTTTGCCATAAGAATTAACATGCATAGAATGAATTAGTTCTACAACCATTAGTAGAATGACAAAATATCCACAGGCACTTTTATGACTCAGTTGTTTCTGAACATATTTTAGCTTATTTCCAAAAATGGCATCAGTTCTGACTCGGTGCACTTCTCAGTGACTAGTCCATATTTTGAGGCATATACTGTTCAGTAGCTGAATTATAAAATGAAAATCAGTTACTTTGAATATTACACAACCTTCTGCATGAGCTCCAACATTCTGGTTTCTCTAAAAGATGACCTAACAGATAGAATTATTAGGAGCCTACTACTGCTGAGCTTTATATTTTTAACTTTTATTACTTTTTCCTTATTCACAGCATAATTTATTTTGGGCTACTTCTAAAATACTCAAGATCAGCATGAAAATAGAACAGAAAGTCTTTAATTTCTCTTTTGCTTTTAAGTTCATAAATGCTAGCAATGACAGCAGAGTACAATAGAAAAGAGACTAATACATTTAGAATACAAATAATATTATACAGCTAGAATTTCAACAAACTAGCAGTTCCCAAACAAGGATACAAGTAAATATATTAAAATTTAAAAAAAAAGATGAGTGAAATTAAAAAAAAACGAGTTGATAAACTTAATTGTTATTTTTGAAAAAAAAAGATAATTCATTGAGGACTTTTTCTTTTATATCATTGTTATTTCCACTTATAATATCCCTTGGAAATACACCCTCAATTAAAACTCACACATTGGATTGGACGATGACAACCCCAGGTTCAATGTACTTTGTGGATTTTCACTCTAAAACTAGCTCACAAGCCCCCAAAGAGTTTTTAATTTTTCAGTAATCAACTTGAAGATAGAATTCATTTTTTAAAAAGGCATTGAATAGTATAGTAACATTGGAACGTTTCTTCAAAATCTTAGGGTAGAAATATCTGCCATTATTAGAAAGAATGAATAACCAAATATGAGAGCCCCATGTATGGAATGCACACGGAAAGGGAATTCACATGCTCTATATAGCTCCTTATACAGTCTCATGATGTCCTCTCATTACAGTTCACTCAGTGAAACCTATCTATTGGGTCCTCTACTCTGCTGGGCTTCCTGGACAACCTCTCAATGGATGTAGTGTTTGTTCTGAGCTAGACTTCAGTTCCTACATAACATCAGTCTCACCGAGTTCCTATCTAGTGGCTGCATCACTGCTGGATAAGTCTTTGCCACAGCTGCTTCCAGTCTGGGATCTTCAAGGTCACTCCTAAATGTTACTCCTTGCTCTTCCTGACGTTTATATTGCTGCTGACCGCAAACCTAGATTCTAGAAATCTGGGATGCTGAGGGAAGATTGACATCCCTCCCCGCCTTCCTCAGGTGCACTGATGCTGTACTCACTATAAACCTAAACTCTGGAATGTTGAAGAGGAGGGAACAAACTTCTATATAGCAACTACTATGTGCTAGGCACTGTGGTAAGCACTTTTTACAAATATCATCTAATTTGATCCACAAAACAACTCTGTGAAGTAGGTGCTAGTATTATGATCATTTTATAGGAATATGAGGCAAACAGAGGTTAAGTGACTTGGTCAGGGTTACACAGCTAGAAAATATCTAGGGCTGGATTTTAACTCAGGTTTCCTTGGCTCTAGGCCCCAGCATCATATTTCTTGGACCTCCAGGGCCTCTAGAAGAAAGCTCTAGCTTCTCAAAAGTTCACAAACTCCACTCTCTGGACAAGTTGTGGTGAGTGCTTCTTTGGAATGGGTGAGGAAGGGAAGGGGGCTAAAGCTGAAGAGGCCTGACCAATCAAAGAGTTTCATCGTCACCACAGAAGTAGCTACAAAATGTTCATGTACACCCAATGGTTCCACCAAGGCACTTCCACTGCCCATCATCACAACTCTACTGGAAGTAGCAAGCAGGGTCCTCATCTTCTCCATGTGGGGAAGTGTCAAAGACATTCTGCACATGTACCATATCTCTATAACATTTTAAATTTTTTAATATTTTATTTTCCCCATTACATGTTAAAAACAATTTAACAATTTTTAAAATTTTGAGTTCCAAACTCTGTTCCTCCCTCTCTTCTCCCTACCCCAAGATGGTAAGCAATCAGACATAGGTTGTACCTGTGTAATCATGTGAAACATTTCCATCTTAGTTTCTACAAGAAGAATCAAATAAAAAAATAATGGAAAAGTAAAAAATAGCATGCTTCAGTCTGTATTCAAACAATATCAGTTCTTTCTCTGGAGGCAGATAGCATGATTCATCGTTAATCCTTTGTCTTGCATCATTGTGTTGCTGAGAAAAGCTAAGTCATTCACAGTTCTTCACCAAACAATATTGCTTAGTGTGTAAAATGTTCCCCTGGTTTTGTTCCCTTTAGTATGCATCAATTCATGAAAGTCTTTCCAGGTTTTTCTGAAATCATCCTGTTTGTCATTTATTACAGCACAATAATATTCCATTAATACAATCATATATCCCCATTCCCCAACTGGGATGGACATCCCTTCAATTTCCAATTCTTAGCCATCGCAAAAAGAACTACTATAAATATTTTGTACAAAAAGGTTCTTTTCCCCCTTTTTTAATGTCTTTGGGACATAGAGCCAGTAAGGGTATTGCTGGATCAAAGAATATGAGTAGTTTGGTTACCCTTTGGGCATAGTTACAAATAGCTCTCCAGTATAATTGGGTCAGTTCATAGCTCCACCAGGAGCTCATTAGTGTTCCACTTTTTCCACATCCCCTCCAACATCTATTATTTTTCTTTTTTGTCGTATTAGCCAATGATAGGTGTGAGGTGATACTTCAAAGTTGTTTTAATTTGCATTCCTTTAAGCAATAGCGATTAGAGCATTTTCCATATGATGACAGAGAGCTTTGATTTCTTTGTCTGAAAACCGCCTGTTCATATCCTTTGAACATTTATCAATTGGGGAATGACTTGTATCTTTATAAATTTGACTCAATACTCTATAGATTTGAGAAAAGAAAACTTTATCAGACATACTTCTTGCAAAAAATTTAATAATCCCTATTATATTTTATCAGCATTAGCATGTGATGCTCGTCATCAATAAGTGTTATTTATTTTGTCCTTGTACTTATTTCTTTCCTCATCGAAATAATTCTGAACTCTAGTCTCACCTTTTTGAGCTAATTACATGTTTACTCTTTAATTGTTTTATTTATTTCATAGAGGGTAAGGCTCCTAAGAAACAAAAGTTCTTTCTGTCTTTCAACCCAACCTTCTATTAGTGCCTTTGCCAATCTCACTCATTTCTCCCTCCATCATACTTTATTCCTCATTTGTTTTAATCTGTTTTAGTTTTTTGAAGGGCAACTTTCTTTTGAATATCAATATCAATACCAGAAATATCAATTCATAAGGAAACAGTATGGTAGGGTGGCTACTCCCCTCAGTTTTGAGGAAATTGCCCAATGTTCTTCCTTTGTGGATGAGAACAGCTTGAATTTTCCTTCCTCCTTGCTCTAACATTACCCTGTTCTCTCTAAAAAGTTACCAGTGATCTAGTAATTGCCATGTCTAATGACTTGCTCCAAGTTTTGATCCCTCTTGACCTCTCTGCATTCTTTGACATCACTGGTCACCTCTTTTTGGATGCTAACTCCTATCTAGGTTTTCATGACACCGGTCTCTTCTATCTATCTAAACTCTTCTTAGAATTCGTTGTGTGTTCTTCCTCTATATCATGACCGCTCACCTCAGGTATTTGCTCAGCCTCTGTCCTAGGCCTGTTTATCCTTTCCTTCTACATTAGAGCTCTTGGTGATCTTATCAGCAACCACGGATTGAATTATTATATCTATATTAGAATTAATATAGATATTATTATATAATTATTATATATAATATGTAAATATTATTAATATAGATATATTTTAGTCATTGCTGACTGACTGAAAGCTTAAATAAAATGAATGCTTACAAGATATAAACCATCTATTTATAAAAACATCATAGAATGCAGTTTAAATCACTGGTTGCAGAAAGAATAATCAATTAGCACATTCCCAAAGAAAATGTTTTGGTCCAGATAATTGCAAGGAAGTTCTAAACATTTAGAGAACAAATAAATCCTATATTATACATACCGTTGAAAAAATAGAAAAAGAATAATCCTTGCCAAATTTCTTTTCCGAGGTAAATATAATTCTGTTATCCAAACCAGGAAGAGACAAAGAGATAAAAAATCACTAAGTAATGTTGATACGAAAACATTTAATAAAATATCAACAAAAATATTGCCATAAATTATTCCTAAAATTATTCAATATGACCAAGTTAAGTTGATATAAGGAATATCAGTTTTCAATATTAGGAAAACTATAAACATAATTACTCACAATATTAATATCCCCAGGGTCTTAATATAGCAGTTGCTTAATAACAAAATGACGATCACATAATCATGTCAATAGATAAAGAAAAATTATTCAACAGAATGTAGCACTCATTTATTAAAAGTGCTGAGAAGTACAAGAATAAAATATTTTTCCTTAATATAATCAAAAAACATCTAATACCAAAATCTAAAATTATTTAAAATATGGGGAGATGAGATTATTTTCTAATAAGATCATAAGTGAAGCAATGCTACCTACTTTCTTCACCATTATTTGTATAATGCTAGATATGTTAGTGATAACAATGAAACAAAAATGAAGAAAGGTACTGTGATTCAGTGGAAAGAGTCCTGAATTTATAATCCTATGACCTGGTGAGCAAACCTCTCTGGTCCTCAGTTTCTTTATCTGTAAAATTGAGGGTGAGTGGTTGTACTAAATGACCTCTGATTTCCTTTCTGGGTCTAAAACTATAGTCATATAAAATAAACAAAGAAGGTAGTCACTGGCAAAGAAGAGACTAGTATTTCTATTTTCAGGTGAAATGAAGTCATATAATATTGCAGAACCTCTTGGATAAGGTCTATATATAAGCTCTGAGAAAAGCTTAGACAAATCATATAATAAGGGGAAAGTAGATGAAGTAGATGCTTACTATCCAGATTGTATGACACAGTTAGAAGACCTGAGTTCAGATCCAACCTCATATACTTCCCAGTTCTGTGATCTTGCCCAAATCACGTAATCCTGTTTGCCTCAGTTTCTTCATCTATAAAGTGAGCTGGAGAAGGAAATGGCAAACCACTCCAGTATCTTTTCAAGAAAAGGGTCATGAAGAGTTGGACACAACTGAAAAAAACAATGAATAGAAATATGTACTGCTTTCTAAGAACACACAAAATTACTACAACTGAGTCCAATGTGCTAAAAGGCCAACAAATGTCAATATTGCAGGTTGCTTTCTGGAAGCTGCCTGGCACCAGCACTTGGCAAAGAGTTGTGGAAAGTTTTAGAATTCTTATCCTTTTACACCCACATCTTACAGTAATTTTCAAATGCTTATACCTACCTACCTCCATACATACATACATACACATATGGTTCTCAGTAAAATGTAAGGTATATTTTTGAGCCTGATGCTCAGATTATGTCAGTTGCTGATTTAGGCAATCTGAGAGGAAGGTTCAAAATTAGAAGATGCCCCAATCCAGATGCTGATAGTTTGAAAATCCATGCTTGAAATGGTACAACTATTCAATTAGTACTATAGGAAAACATGATGGAGAGAAACATGGAGTCCTGGATCATTTTGTTCCCCTAAATAGCTCATATTATAATGTGTCTCTAGGGAATTAATTGAGCAAATTTCATACAATTTTAAAAATATTTCTATTTAAAAGCTAATAATCCAATTTCTTGCCTACCCTTATGCCTTCTGCCACTCCACCCCTATGGATGGAGAGTATATCCTGTTTTCATAGTCATTAACTTGTCTTTGTCTTATTTAGACCATGTTTCCTTTATTAATATTTTTTATTTGCTCTCAAATAAAATCTTTTCTTTCTCCTCTCCTACAATTCTTTTTTTTCTTTTTTGTCTCTCAGAATCTTTTTGTATGTGTCTCTCTAATTTATAAACTTCAACCTTACTTTTTTGTCATGTTTACCAAATCTGCATGAGGCAATTCTAATAGCACTTGAAATGATCACTTCAAGAAAAAAGAGGAGGGTGGGGAGAGATTGTTTTTGTAACCAAATTTAAATACAAAAATAAATTACTAAAAGAAACTCTATGCCAATCAGAAATTGTAGCCTACTTGAAGAACCGAGAACAAAAGAAAACCTTGGAGAGAATGTCCAAGTCTACAGGCAAAGGAGGTAGGGAGAATCAGACCTATGCAGTCTGTCTTTCTCTTCAGAATCCTGGCAGGTACAAGACGCCTGGGGATCTAGGGACCCGCTATCTCCAGTATCCAGTAACAGCTTTTCTCATCAGAGTGCCAGCAGGTGAGATGCTGCCAGTGTCTATATGAATAGTACTTGGTCAAAGTCTGTCTCAGCAACAACCTCATTGAACTACCGTTGCCCATCAAGCTTCTCCAAGTCAGTTGTTTCCCCTCAAAAAAACCCCTGTTAACACCACTAACGAAACAAACCCCCACCTTCTACCACGTCACATCACACTTGCAAAAAAATATCCTTTAGGCAAGAGGACACTATCTCAACATCTGAACTATGGTAACCAGAAGTACATGCGCCAATACTGGGCTACAGTTTCACAACTGAAAATCCTGTCTGGAAGCTGCAATTATCCTAAGAAAAGAGCTGAAGTGTGTATGTTTTTTTCCTTAGAAATATCAGTACCTGGTATACACCTCAAGGAGGTCAGAGAAAAAAGAAAGATACCATGTACTCCAAGAAGTTATAGGAGCTTTTTAAAATTAGTATCAAAGAATTAGATAACTATCAAATGAGGAACGGATGAACAGGTTGTGGTATGTAACATAATGGGTTGTTACTGTGCTGGGAGAAATGTTGAACAGGAAGAATATGAGAAGACTTCCATAAACCAATGTAAAAGACGTAAAGTCAGGAAATCACATACATCGTGACTACAACAATGGAAATGGAAATAAAAGTAACCACAATGAAATCTGCCCACTGTAATTATAATGCCCAAACTTGGTCTAAAAGAAGAGATGGAAAAAATGCTCTTCCCTTTTTTCCAAGCTGGAATGGTGGACTGTGGACACAGAATGCTGTAGACACTGCCAGATGTGCTGGTTAGTCTTTCACTGCTTTCTTATTCATTGTTACAGGAGATTGCTCTTTAAATAGGGGTAAGGGAAGGGATACATACGGAGATTCAGGTGGTATAAAACCAAAGATAGAAATTAAAAATTTTCAAAGAAACAGAAAGCACATAGAGATAGAGATTTGGCCTCCGAAAGAGACATTCAGTGTGTTTTGGCTTGCTTCTTTTTCTTTCTGCCAATAAATGACAGTACTTGGAGATCATCCTATAAATCTGAACATCACATTTCAAATGCTATTTAACCAGGTCTTCCATGCAAAATATTTTTTTTTATAAAACCAAAAACTGGAATGTAATCTCTTTCACTTACACACAGCAAGTCTCCACATTTAACCCATATATATGCACACATGGTGTTTCCAAGCTTAGTAGGTAGTTACAATGATGTCCAAAGAACTGATTCACCATGAAAAATTGTGTTGTGTTCTATGGTCGCATCTGCCACCTTCCAGTGGGTTGAAATACTTCAGGAAGGAAGAGTCACTTTTTCAGATAAGCATCTCACTAAATTTGTCCTGTGACAGGAATCTCTGAGGATCCTACCACTATCCCCTGGAAGTAAATCTGGGCCTTCAGTGTGCAGTTTACTCTGAAGAATTTCTTTGTTTTGAAAAGAGAATCTGTCTCACTAAAACATCAGCCATCACAATGCCCTAATTCCTGCTCTGTTATTTTCCTTAGACTACCAATCCCTGTGACACATTCCAAATGACAGAGATTCTCCAGTGACGTTGGCTAAAGTATAATTTCAATGTTGACTTGTCCCAAGGCTAGTTGGAGCATAACTGAAGTTAATTGTACCTTGTGTGTATCCATTCATGGGTGGAGTCTGTGATTCTAGTGCCAAAATGTCATACTGTCAACACTGGGCTCAGAAAGATGCAAACTTTCCCATTACATAATACAAAAGTCAACTCCAGTCCTGCAAAGATACTAATTATCCCTTAGAATGACTGGAGAAGATAAGAGTATTATTTGGTCCTCCAATTCAATCCCATAAGCATTTATTAATTAAATAATATTAAGATTATAATATTTATATTCCATCTCCTATGCTAATCATTGATATCATTACAAATATTATTCTTTTTAGTCCAAACACGATTGTCAGCATAGGGAACTCTTTGAAGTGGAAAATGCATAACAACACAAATTTTCTTAAGGCTTGTCCGGGGTCACTGTGGCATTTAGTGACTTTCCATGGCCACACAGCTGTGTCCAAGGAAGGACCCGAACCCAGGTTTTCCTGACTACAGAGTCAGACTTACTTACTATGCCACACTATCTACTGTCTCTGTCCCTCTCCACATCATATTGCTTTTCTATACAATGGAGATATAAAGTAAAAAATTAACAGTTTATAATAACAACTAACATTTATACATATATACATATATTATGCTTTAAGATTTTGAAAGTGTTTTTCGTCATAGCAATCCTTGAGGATAATAATGTAAGTATTATCCTCATTGTAGAGAGTTGGAAACTAAGACTCTGAGATATCATGTGATTTGCCCATAATTACATAACTAGTAAGCTTTTGAGTCACAATTTGAACCCAGGTCTTTGGACTTCAAGTCTAGCACTATGACTTGTTGTGTGGGATGGCTTTAGTTTTTTGGACTGTAATACCATATAGCTGAATTTGTAGTTCACTGAAACTTCAAATCTTCACTCCATCCTGTTCATGTAAATTTTTCACTTCAAGTACAGAATTTGAGATTTTCTAATTAAATATCTTGTTATTCAGTGTAGTCCAGAATTTTGGCCTGTCAAGATCTCTCTGCCTTTGTTACTCATCATGTTGGTTACCTTGATACTTTGTGAAATCTGAAATTTTGACAAAGCTGCAATTTATACCTTTATCCAAGTGATTGATAAAAATGTCGAACGCCATACAGCTTAAGTTCATTTCCTGAACCACATCACTAGAGACCTTCTTCCAAGTTGACATGGACCCAGTAATGACTTCTCGGTTGGTCCTGGCATTTAACCAGTTTCAAGTTCCCTTAATTGCACTGTTTTCTAGGTCATTTTCTAGTTTATTTGCCTCCCCTCTGTTTGCAACAGCAGGGAGACTTTGTCAAATGCTCTGTTGAAAGTATACTATGCTAGCAACATTCCTCTAAGCCACTGGGCTGGCAACCTTGCTAAAAAGAAAAAAGGTAGCCTGGCATGACCTGCTCTAGACAAAGCCATGTAGACCCTTAGTGATCAATATTTTCCTTTCTAAGTAGTCACAAACCATCCCCATAACAATGTGTTTTAGACTTCTGTGAAAAATAGAAGTGAAAATATTGCTCTATAGCAAGCAAATTTTGTACTCTTCCCTCTTGAAATTCTGTATGCTCGTTCTGGTCCTGTCCTCTGGCACCTTCCCCGTTCAAAACACAAACAAACACAAACACAAACACACACACACACACACACACATCTCTTTTCACATTAATCTTTTCTAAGGACATAATGGTAAATGTGGCAAATATCAGAATGAGTTTAGATCCCTATCAATTAGAATACTTATCTATCACCTATTTTTTTTTGCCTACAAAGAACTAAGTTTGAATCAAAGGCAGTGTCTGTTTATCCAGATTTGTTTTATCTATATAAGGAATTCCTTAAGTGGAAACTTTTTCCATTGATGCAGGTTAATATTTGGAATTTATATTCATAGAACTTAGTGCCATCAGAACTCAGGTTCAAGGAGATTGAGGACATGGTAATGAGAAGAAAGAGCTCAAGGGCTCACGAATCAGTTTATCACTTAAAAGCATTCAAGCATCACCTTGCCAGGTCTACAGATCCTGGGATACAGGAAGAGCAACTATGCCACTGTAGGGTGAGAACAGTGATTGAGAGTCCAGGTCTCTGGATCTCTGCCCTCATCTATTTTTTGTTTGTTGTGGACAGATTCACCAGAATGGAGTGGAAGAGAGTCCTTGGTGGTCTAGACGGCAGCCTACTCTTATCAACCACATAGGCTTTGTGATTAAGAGAATTTACTAACCTTGCCTATGTGGATTACTTGAAGTTTACTAAAATGATGATAAGTATAGCCTTGTTTTCCTTCCCTAAATGTTGCTGACTCAACCAGCATCGGGTACATAGGAGCTTCCTGGTACACAGAAGGGTCATTTCGTGGTCAAACATGGGGTCACTTCTATCAGCAAGGGTCACACCGATCTTTTCACAACGCCAATGTCAGCACTTTCTCCTATTCCACACTGCCACTCGTTCATTTTTATTTGCCATTAGTTTGTACCAATCAGTTGGATGGTATTAAATTTTTGACTAATAATTATTATGGAAGCAAAGAATAGTGTATAAACCTTGGACCAGGAATCAGAAGAACTAGATTAATATGTTGGTTCCAACTTTTATAAGTCATGATGTCTTTCATCAATTCATTTCAATTCTAGCTGCTAAGGATCATGGACTCAGATTTAGCACTGGAAGGGATCTCAGATGTCACTGAGTCCAACTCCGATTTTTACAGATGAGGAAACAGAGACTGAAAAAGGTGAAATGATTTGTCCAGCATCACACAGTGACTCTTCATTTTTAAGGTAATATCCAAACTCAAGTCTTCCTGATTCTAAGTCTCACAGTCCATTCACTATAGCAGTTTCTGCCTCATCTCTGAGCTTTTCTTTCTTTCTCTGTAAAATGATGGCAATTAATAGTAATAGTGTTAGGAGGATTGGAGGAGATAACGGATGTGAAGATACAAGTTAAAAGAAGATTCTGATAGTTTAGACAGTTGGTTTGTTCTATTAACTTAATTCTTCCAAAGCTGTCTCAAGGACCTACAATTCCTCATGAGTCAGCTCCCCAAAATGACTTTATATGATGACATATCAAAAAACACAACGAACACAAAATCCTTCTGGATCCACTAGGACATCGACGCAACAAGATTTCCCCTAGTCAATCTTATCCTTTCCATTCTACATTCATCTGTCAAATTTACAAATCTTAGGCCCCCTTCAGGTTCTCAGGCTGTTGATTAGAGCACTAAATTTAAACCAGGCCTAGAACATAGATCTTATGAAGTGAAATGGCAATGGTGTAAGTAATTAATGATTTTTTTTTTAGGATGACTACTATGGTGGATAGAATATTGGACTCAGGATACCCTCTCTAGACTGCACTCTTGACTCTCCTATATTCTTTCTACCATGCCCCAGAGAGCTTTGCAGTCTGAAAACTCACTGCACTCCTGGACTTCAAATACTGAAAATTACCTACTGCCCCTGCAGTCTCTCCCAGAATCTGAAGGAGAATGCCCGAGCCATCCATGCCTTCATGTCTCTATGGGCTGCACTCCTGACTCTTGAACTTTCCTCGTTTTTCAGCTTCCTTTTATATGTTGTCTATTCCATTAGAATATAAGCTCTTTGAGGGCAGGGAATGAATGTCCTTTTGCTTGTATTTCTAGAACTTAGCATACTAGTTGACACATACTGTTATTGGTCAACTGTTCGGTCCAGTCTGACTCTTTGTGACCCTGTTGGCCATAGCATGCCAGGCCCACAGTCCATGGGATTTCCTAGGTAAGCAAGGACTGTTGTTACAGAAGATAACCCTCCTTCCCCAACAAATCAGGGTCTTCCCTTGTACATGATTTCTGGGGAGAATAGGCTCAAATTAATTAGTACACGTGGTCACAATTTCTTATTGGTTTTTGTCTCTTTATATAGTCCTCATGAGTTCTCTTTACATGTAGTTCTGTGTTGGGGGGGTGGGAAGAGAGAGGGTGAGAGAGACAGAAAGAGACAGAGAGAGAGACAAAGAGAGAGAGACAGAGAGAGAGAGACAGAGAGAGAGACAGAGAGAGACAGACAGACAGACAGAGAGACAGAGAGACACCTTCATTAAGATGAAGAATCTTTAATTAGATTCACAGAAAAATCTAAGTATTAAATAGGTCAAGACATCAAGACTCCTGTCAGATATCAGCCAAAGAAGAAAAGAAAAGAACTTACTGCACAATTAAGATGAGCTACAGACGTCAGTGTCATTCTGAAGGTTATTTAAATTTAACTGAAGGAAGAAAGAAACTGTCTATCTTATTTCCCTTTTGACCATCTCTTGTGGTGAAAGGATGAAATATTTTTCCCTAGCTCTTTTATAATTGCATGTATTTATGACTACATATGAATATGCTGTAAAGTTATAATTTTTAATTAATAAATAAATTATAACCTGTCATTGAATTTGTCTCTGAAAATTTCTCTTTACTTACCCAAGTGATAAAAATCTCAAAAATGAAATCAGAAATGAAGTAAGAAATTGTCAAGAAACAACAAATGGATGATAAATACAATATCCTTGAAAGAAATAAAGGAAGAAATGAATTTAACAAAAACTACCATGAGAAGAAATAAAGGGGGAAATTCATGATAAAATGGTCATACTTAGTAGTTTAGAAATGAAAAAAATGAAATAAAAAAATGAAATGAAATGAAATGAAAAATGAAATGAAATGAAAAATGAAATGAAATGGAAAAATGAATTGAAATGAAAAAAATGAAATGAAATGAAAATGAAATGAAATGAAAAAAATGAAATGAAAAAATGAATTCTGTGCAGTCAGTGAAGCAGTAGAATTATTTTACAGCAAGACAGATTGATTCAAGCAACAATATAAGCAGAAAAAAACAAGTCCAGAAAACAAATCAAACTAGAAAAATTTAAATTTCTAGCAACATGGATGAAAGTGACTGTTCTAGAGAGCAGATCAAGGTCAGGGAATCAGAGAGCTTCAGCAACCTTATAGGGGAAAAAAGAAAAGAATCTGATTTACTTCTGGAAATTATACCAGACAATTCGCTGTAGAATCGTGTGAAAAGTCTATCTATTTGGAATCTGGTGTTTGTTTCTAAAATATTGAAGTCTATTTAAAAAATACATCTAGATTGCATATAGCAATTCACAGGATGCCACTTAGAAAACACCAAAAATTCAACTCACCCAGACACATATATAGTCACCAAACTTCAAAACTACAAGGAAAACAAGATAAGCCTACAATCGATCTAGTGGGGGGAAATGCACATTCAAAGAAAAGTATCACTTCACATTTCATGAGATTTGTAAGCATAAGAAAGAACAAAGAACTGAAATATAAAATATATGAAATCATAAAGTGGTTGGATCATAGAATTTTAAGAAAATACATGTGGCCTAGAAAACTCAAAATTATAAAGTACTAAAAATTTAAGAATAGATATTATAACCAATAACTAGAACATATAAATGGGCCATTTATTTTTCAACACACACACGAAACCATTTATGAAGTTAAAATTAATTGAATTATAACAAGTAGAAAACCAATACTCTATTAATGGCCTATGATAATTTTTTTTAAAAAGGTAAGTAATGATGAAGTTAAATATTTGAAAAGTGCTGAAGAAGCAAGATTAGACATGTGAAGAAAACTGAAAGGAAAAAATAGAGAAATATTTTCCCAAATCTACATTAAACAGTCTCAAAAATTGAGCACCTAGGTAACAAACAAGTTTCATATAAATTCAGAGATAGTCATATTTTAAATACTATATTAATGTCATGATACAATAAAAATAGAAATAAATTTAACAGATTCAGTAAACTTAGTAAATCTCTAACATGTACTAGGTGCTGTATGCAGTATTGAGGATTGATTCAAAGTCTAAAAACAATGTGTTCCCTGCCCTTAAGGAAATTACATTGTCCTAGGCACTCTAGCAGGTGGTACATGTAAAAAGAGCAAACAAATAATTATAAGACAAGATAGAGCATACATAATTCAAGTAAAGGATAGAGGGGGAAAAAACTAGGTGAGATTTTCAGCAAAAGTATAAGGAAAGATTTCACAGAGGATGTGGAACCTGAGTGGAGCTTTGAAGGAGGATAAGGAAAATTGAGAACGGGAGTTAGGAGGAAGTAAATTCTAGAGAATGCCTAGAGGAGAAAGAATATCAATCAGGTAGCAATTGGAGGTCCAGTGTGACTAAAATGCAAAGGGTATGATGGTGAACAGGGTGAAATGAAGTTAGAAAGGTAAGGGGAGCCAGAGCTAGATGATGGAGTGTATAAGCACCCTGACATACCCAGGGGGTCCTTCTATCACAGGTTCTTAGATCTGCATTTATAAAAGGAAAGGCAACTTTTACCTTTCATACAACCTATAGGGACCAACAGACAGGCTTCCAATCGTCTGACCATTACATAAATACACATTTAGCTACCCGAGAGAGAAGCACCAGCATCTAGGTTTTCAAAGTGGGAAGGAGTGGGACTGTAACTTCCCAGCGTCTTATCTAGCACACATACCTTCTTCCAAAACTAAACCCCCAAAGCAAACCCTTCCCTCAGAGTATATATACTCTTAACCACCCAGTGCCTCATTAGCAATCAGCAAAAGGTGTGGGCCATTAGGGGAAACCCTAAGACAAGGAAATCTCCTAATCAAGCCTCCCTCAATAGCCCCACCTGAGGCCTATCAATGGGTAGAGAAGATTTTTAACTCCCATTACACGGAAGGTCTTAAATTTCTGGCTGAGTCGTTGGTATTTATTCTACAGTCAAAAAGGGAGCCTTTGAAGGATTTTGAGAACAGAGACAATAACTTAGATCTTGAGGAAATGATGAACATAAACAAAAGATGCATTATCCCCTATGCCCATTGGTATAGGTATCACTATACTAGGTATTACTACAGAGTATAAGGAATTTAAGCATTCAATCAGAAAGGGACAGAGAAAAGTCCTTACAGATGATTGCCTATGAGGCCTACAGAGTTGAACTTGTCTCTCTTAATTCTCCCCCCTTAAAAGGATAGAATTTTTCCTCCAGGCCCTGTGTTCACACCCAGCATTATGGCTCTAATAAACTCATTTTACTACTAAGTGAGTTCCAAGTTAAAATTTTAAGATTCTACTTGGAGGAATTATAGGATTATTCATAGATTAAGCTGTGATTCAAAAACCCTTTAGGTTAACTTTTAGCCTCTCAACCAGAAACTACAGTATCTGGGTATAGATAGTCTATGAAATACAAAGCCCCTCTGACCCATTTCTCCCCATCCCCACCCAGTGCACACTCTTCTGATCATTGGAATAAACCTATTTATTGAAAGAGAAACAGGCTTATAAATTATTATCAGTCATAGGAGTTAGAACAATGGAACATCCTGAGTTTTTTCACTTCCACCTATAAAAGGGAGGACAAAGAAAATCTTTCAACTTCTTAAGTTGACTTGAGGTAAGGAAAGTCTCCTCTCTCGGGCTCTAATTCCATTCAGATTGTAGCTGTCCCATTTATCTGCCACAGAAGATGATGCCAGCTGCTACAGAGGAACCAAGTTGGCTCTAAGGCTTCTCCCAGCCATGTCAAACTCCCAGCGGGAGTCCATTTTCCACTCCAGTCAGAAAATCTCATCAGCTCCACATCATCTCTCTCCTCTTTTTTTCTTTTCCTAGAGATCTGGGATAGGAAGGTGAACCAAAAACCAAAAACAAATCAAAGCACTCTCTAGAAAGCCCAAAATGCTTTAGGGAAGGTTTAAACCACTTCCTCACCTCTCAAGCCCAAGTCTTTAGTACTATATTCTCCTGCTGACTGGGGTCTGTTCAAACAATTGTCACCTCTGGAATATCCTTCCCCCTCTCCCCTCTTTAAATCCCTTGTTTTATTCAAAACCCCGCTTAAGTGGCATCTTCTACATCAGACCTGCACAACTGGGCAGTAGGTAGAGGCCAAAATTAAGGCAGGCTAAACTTCTTTGGGTCACAGGTGGGTTTTTAGAGACAGACCAACAATAGTTGGTTGTTGTGGGTCACGTGACAAACAGGAGAGCATGGGCAGTGCCACCTACCCACCAAGTTACATGACGGGCACAATAATGAGTAATGGAAGATGTGCTAACCAGCGGGCATGGACAAAGCACTCCTTACATCTTTACTTTCTTTCACAGCCTCTACATTTTTTACTCATCATCTGAAATCCTTTGGTGGCCTGCCTTCAGCTCTCAGGCCATATGTTGTGCCAGCCTGTTCTACATGAAGCATTTGCTGATCTTCTGAGCCGTTAATGCCCCCTCCCTCAAAACCACCTTATATTCCGTTTATGTCTATTTTGTATGTACATGTCTCCAGTGGTGGTTTTTCCCTTGCTACCATATTGATTCCTTGAAAGCAGACACTTTCACTTTTGCCTTTGTATTCTTAATGCTTAGCAAACAAGGGCCTGGCCCATCGTAGGCACTTAGATGCTTGTGGATTGACTACTACACAGAAACTGAAAACATGACGCTGGGTTGAAGCAAAAATTATAGAAACAGAGCACTCACTTAACAATAATATACATAGATGGAACATAAGTTCCTGAGGAAGGCAACACACAAAATGAAGCTGAAAAAGGATGGGGAACACTTTGTGGAGTCCAAACCAAGCAGACCTGCTGATGGAAAATGCATTAATAACAGAATTAATATGTGAAAAGCAATCACAAAAATGAATAATTAAAATAAGAAGGGAGATCAACAGGAGTAAAAACAAAAGATCAATAATTTTAAATGGACTATTTTCTAAAAGATTGATACGAATGATAAATAATCAGCACATTTTAATAAAAGAGAAGAGAAAGAGTTGGAAAGGAGAAATTATAATAATTCAGCAGAAAAGACAACCATTAACAGCCTACAATATACACATAGATATAGGCAAACAAAATTGAGGCTTTAAAATAAACGGATACATATTTACAGAAATATAAAATACCCAGATTAACAAAATAAAAGAGATTTTCTCAAGAAACTGTGCTCAGAGATGGACATTAAATAGGATATTATGTTTGTCTCCTAAATCTGAACGATATGCATTATTTGGGTACGGGCCCTCTTCCCTCTATCTACTCTCTCACTTGCTGATGTCGTCAGTTCCTATGGCATTAGCCGTCATCCATACACAGATGACTCCAAGAGCTACATATTTAGCCCTAATCTCACTCCTGAATTCCATCAAACTTTCAGACCTCTCTAATTGGTTGTCCTGGAAGATTACAAACATGTACCTATCAGACCTCATTGTCTCCTATTAAAAAACAAACAAACAAACCTTCCCCTATTTCTGTTTAGGATACAACCATCTCTCCAGATACTGAGATTCATTGTCTCTTCTCTCTCTCTCTCTCCCTCTCTCTCTCTCTCTCATTCCCTCTCTCCCTTTCTCCCTCCTTCCCTCTTTCTCTCTGTCTCTCTCTCTCTGTCTCTCTCTCTCTGTCTCTCTCTCTCACACACACACACACACACACACACACACACTCTCCTCCCCCATATTGTCCTAACCCTCTGCCTCACCCCTCACATACTTAAGAATTCCCAGTGGCTCCCTCTTGTCTGTAGGTATGATACAAACTCCTCTGTTTGGCTTTTAAAGTCCTCACCTGCTGACTCTGGCCAATCTTTCCAAACTCATTGTATGGGACTCTTCACACATTCTGCATTCCAGCCAAATGGTTGTAAAAGTTAAAGCTCTTCCCTACCCATTGATGGACTTCAGGTGGAGCCCAGTAAGGGAATTGATTTGGGGAGACTTGTTTTGTAGGAAGACCCACACCTTTTGTCATTTCTAATGAGGCACTGGGTCATGAGGGTTGTGATGCCCTCCAGCTCTGAAAAGTGTACATATATACCCTGAGGTGAAGTGTCGATTTGGGGGCTTATTCTTTGGAGGAAGGTTCTTGTGCCAGATGAGACTCTGGGTAGCCGTTGTGGAGTCCCCAGCCTTTGAAAACTCAGATGTTGGTGCTTTTTATCTCTGATAGCTATGTATGCAATGATCAGACAGTTGGATCTTTCTGTTGATCTGTGATGTATATATTGCTTATGGTCAGGTATAAGCCCCGTCTGTTGGTCTTGATTTCTCTGCTTTTATTTTCTCTGTTGATATATGTAATTAAAATCAGAAATCAAAAATTGCTTTCCTTCCAGAAAAGCAGATCTAAGAACCATGTGAGAAGTCCATCCTGGATGTGTCAGGGTGCTTGCTGCTGCAATTGGACTGTTGGCTTTCGTATTTGAGAAGTACAGTGATTTTGGCTGCCAAGGAGAAATAGAACAAAGGTCACCAAGTGCATCGGCTTCACCAGTCCCTTTTCAGTTTTATTCTAAGGTTGGCTTTCATGGCTACCAAGGCCATTGAGATGGTTGCAGTTTTACTAAGCGGTCTCTCCACTATGATTAGGATGGGATTCAGGCTAATAATCCAGGAATGTAGTAGGCATTCAAAGGAATTTTTGTGGGTTCATTACTCAGATAAGAGTTTAAATCAAGGCATAACATGCAGAAGAAGATCAAAAGATAGACATAAAATGCCCAATTCCTTCTCTAGCTAGCTGGCTGTGTTCAGCTTTCTGGGGAAATTTGTCCCTGGGGTTATTGAATTGAGTAATTATGAGTTCTCTTCCCTTTGCAAGGAAGAAGCCACATTACAGCTAAAGCCCTTCAGGTAAGAGCACAGATGATACAGTAGAGACAAACTCAAGAATGAGTAGAAAGCAGTATAATTATGAGATCAGAGGACTCAGTGGTTCTGTAGCATCTGAGGCATAATTTCTCATCATTTAAAGAATGGCTGGACAAATTATAGTACATAAATATAATGAAATATTCTTGCACTTTAAGAAATAACAAATGTGAAGAATTCAAAGAAAAAGGAAGACTTACATGAATTGATGAAAAGTAAAGTAAGGAAACCAGAAAAATAAAGTATATAATTATTGTAATGTAAATAAAAAGAATAATAAAATGAAATAGAATGCTATATAATTAGGTTGCTATTGTTGGTTACAGAGATCAGATGAAGAAATGCACTTCTATCCTTTCACTGGGGAGGAAGGGGGAAGGGACAGGGTGTTATGGTTATAAGATGATATATGCACATTCAGATATAGTCACTGTATCAGTTGGTTTTTCTTAACTGTTTTTCCTTATGATACGAAAAGGTTCACTTTGAGGAATGAGTAAGGGATATATCTGGAAATGTTGGAGAAGCAAAAGATAGTCCATAGGAAAACTGGTCAATGAGGGTTTAGTCCTTGAGGCATACATAGACATTCTCTACCAGCTGACAATCCGTTTCATAGAAACATGGAAGCCAGTTTTGGCCATGATGATTCAGGGCTTCATACTGGGTGAGACTAGAAAGTCTTTACTTTGGTTTCCAAATCAGAAGAACTAATGACTCAGGAAAGGTTGAACCAGAGCTAAGTGTTCAGCCAAGAATTTCTAGTGGCCATCTGCTGCTCTTTACTCTCAACTTCCTAGTGAGGAGGATGGCTGCGAGAGGCAGATGCCTCAGTTCCCACCTGGTCTCTGTGTTCCTAAGAACATCATCTGTTTCTTTCATGTTTGTTTTTTTCTAGTTTCAGGTAAGTGTTGCTAAAGAAGACTCTCAGGCAACTGATGAACTCAGGAAATCCTTGAAAGCCATCAGAATTGTCCTCCTGGCAACTGAAAACTGTGGCAGGGCAGCAGCTGAGTGTGATGAGGAGCCAGAGGAGCATCCGAGTATCTCAAACAGTTCTCCGTGGTTCAGTTCTAGACTTGTTACATGTTTTCTTGCTGCTGTTTTCCATCCTTCATTTACAAGAAGATCGATGACACCACAATGTGGGGGTTGGATGGTAGGTAATTGTGGGTGAATTGGAATTGAGTGAGGCAGAGCTCAAAGTCTTCAGTCTCACTCTATCTTCCAGAGTCATCAAAGTCCAGTGGCAGGATATAAGTCAAAATGACTCCTGATGGCCTGGAATGCAATAGATGACCTTCACTTCTTCAATGGCAGACCTGACGGTATGCACTCCACAGCTCCTGCTTCAGCAGCCTTCATGACTGTTGGAACAAATTGTTCTCATCCACTCAGTCTGCCAGAGGAAGTGTTTTCTTTTTCTTTTTTGTAAGTAATCATAGTTGAGTGACTTGCCTAGGATCACACAGCTAGTAAGTGTCTGAGGTCAGATTTGAACCCAAGTCCTCCTGACTCCAAGGCCAGTGCTCTATTCACTGTGCCACCTAGTTGCCCCACTGCAGTTTTAAGCTACTTTTTGCTGGGGGGAGTCTTAACATGCTTGGGGTGGACATGCCCCTCACCCACTGATGGGTTTGAGGCCGGTTGGCTACCTTGAATAGAGTGTAAGGTCCTTGAGGCAGGAAATGTTTCTTTTTTGTCTCTGTATCTTTAGCAACCTAGTCATGTGCCAGAGCCATGGTAAACTCTTAATAAAGGCTGGTTGATTGATTGATTTATACCCCCAAATCACAATACAATGCTTGGGAAGGTATTCACAAATGAACACAATTAAAGGAGAGCAAAAACAAAATGATTTTTACTTTGACTCCCCATCCTACCCAAGGTGGAGATTTTGGAACCTATTTTATTCTAATAACAAGAGAGCTATGGAGCTCAGTTTCACTGCTGTGGTTTTAAGTGAAGCCTGGAAGCCAGGACAGTTTACCCAGAGCTGTTCCTATTTCTTAAGCCTTGAGAATATTGCTGCTACTTGACTGTGGGTGGAGAAAACTCTCTTCAGTCACAAGGAACAGGTTCATCTTGAGTCAAGTGAGATTCCTTTCCTAAAGGCCTTGTTTAAACTATAGATTCATTGCCCATGCCCATTCTCCCCAACCCCCAAGCAGGTGATTTCCCCAAATTTAGTCTTGATCTGTATAGGTTGTAGATTCTTGGTTCAGTCAAGGAGACTATGCAAAATAACAACAAACCACCTAGAGATTGCTGACTACTCCCTACTCCTATGTACTCTTCCATAAAGTCAATGTCGTCAAACCAACTGCTAGAACTAGGATAGCCATTGGGCCACTGAGCACAGGAGCTACAAGACACCTACACCTGTATAGAGAAGAAAGCACATCACACAGCTAAAGATCTGCAGTAAGAGAAAGTTACAAGATATTCACCCAGTGAAATCCACATAAAGCCCCTACTCTCCTCTGGAAACTAGAGATCATTACAAGTTCCCTTCTTTCCATGGAGTTTGCTGCTTCAAGCTGGCCAAGGAAAAGTGCTCATCAACCTGGCTCCATGTTCATTTCTCTATCATTATCCCACCCTTGTAATTTAACCATTAATTATTTTATGATTTCTAATTTCTTTTTCATTTGCTCTAATAGTGCTGGTCCGTGTTTGCTTGAGTAATATAATTCAAGGGCAGGTGTTAACTGATATATAAGTGAAAAGTTGAATGGGGCATGTGTATGGCCCCCAGCACCAAACTCAACATTTCATCTCTAAGTCAGCAAAAGCCTCCATCCACCTTCAGAAAGAAAAAAGTTGTTATTAAAATATTATGACCTCATGAAATAACTGTTCTAATAGCACATTACATTTTATAAAGATGACTTTTCAGCCTGACAAACACCATCCAATTTATATAATATCGTAAACTGACTAAGGTTTACAATTTTTAGAAAGCACATCCAATATTCCTGAGACACTAATGACATTGCATGTTAACCAAGATTTGACCATTTTTCATTCTAACATCATGCTCATACATTGGAATGTTCAGCATCGTCTCAGACAGTGATATCATCTCTTGACATTAAAAATGAACACCAAGATTCATTTTTGATTCAGCCTGTTACTTTGGAGGTCAGGTCTTGTTATAGAAGTGTCTGGATTATTAGAATAAGAAGGGACTAGTCTAATAATCTATGAAGAAAGTATTTAGCATGCTTTCTTGCCCCTGTAACCTTCCAAACCCAACAAACTAGCATTTGCTGGGATGATTCTTTTTTAGGGACCACCAGCAGAGGGCTCTGGTCTAGGCCAGAAACCTCCTCTCTTTAAATTGACCATAGTCAAACACAGAAATCTTGAGCACAAGGAAAGTTCTTTTCATTCAACAAGAAAAGATCTGTGCTCTTCACATTCCAGAAGCTTGGATTTCTCTGTTTATCCTTTGCCTCTAAATTTAATATTTTCTTGCCCCCAAACACTCAAAATTTTTTAAGCCCCAGTTTGAATTTTAGACCAACACTCAAATTTCAGAATATTCATTGTTTAGAAGTTGTTACAATGTGATTCCCAATTCAGTTCAGGAAACATCATGCCTGTCATAAATAAAGGCACTATGCTAGATGCTACAGATTTTTTAAAAAAATGAAATAGTCATTACATGCAGGGGGCTTACATTCCACTGGGAGTACAATATAAGATAACAGATCTAGAGCTGGAAGAGGCCTTAAGGGTCACAGGGCCCAGTCCCTTCATTTTACAAATGAGGAAGAAATCAAGAGAGATTATTTGACTGACCATGCAACACATGGGCAGTAACTGACAAAGATAGGATTAGAACGCAGGTCCTCTAACACCAAGTCAGTCATCTTCCCACTCTACCATCCTGCTTCTGACTTCACACATTATGTATAAAGTAATGCCAACTAATTTCAAGAGGAAAATAATGCTAGTAACCAGATGGATCTAGAAAGGCCTCACAAAGGAAAGGATAGTAAATATAACCCTTGTCCCAAATCCCATTGGTGTGGGACTTACTCTCTTGATGGAGATGCCCTGCAAGAGAGGCAGGATGGACTTGATGAGAATGGGAGGACGCCAGTCTCCTCTAATCCTCTCTAGTAATCTTCAAGCTTCAAGTCATTTCAAATACTTCTAGTTTCCACCTTTGAGAAAGAAGATGGAAAATGACAATTCCACTTCATCAAAAGACTCTGGGAAGGCATGAGAAGAGTCAGCAGTTTCCATCATGTCCCTATTGCCAGATAGCTACATAAGACACTACAATCCCCTTGAGCGATAACTCTTTTTTTTGTTGAGCTGAGTTATCTTATCATTCTAATGGCAGAGTTCCTTCACTTTGTATTGTCCCATATATATTCCCCTATTTATATTTCTTCTAACTTCTGTTTTGCTACAATTTGGATAAATGGGTTTCTTTGCTTTCTTTATATGTATTCATTGTGGAACTGGTATTATTTGATGGGAAAGGGGTCAAGCTTTGGATATAGAGCTTAGGATCTTCCTTGACAGTAATAATGAGAAATAGCTATCAAAAGTTAGCTTGAATTCAATCATATCCCTTAGACTAACAATATTTAAGGGAGTAGATAGAAATAATTCTAGCCAGGCATCCCCTGTCTCTGAGGGAAGTGGAATGGCCTCTGGCTCCAACTTCATAGAACTAACCTTAAAACTTCCCTTCAAGAAAGGCAAAGGGACAAGATCTATTCTACCTCCCTTCAAGCCACATTGCTGTAGGAGAGAGAGCAACCCCTCACCCCACAAGGGCCTTGTAAAACATGGGGTCTCACTGCACATATGGGGCATACGCTCATGTTTAAAAGAAGGCAGGTATGTTGAGTGCTTTTATGTATCATAGAAGAAAGAGTAAAAGTCAGGAGGTCTAGATTCTTACTGCCTTTGCTGCTAACTCACTGCCTCACTTTGGACAAGCCTCTTCACTTCTCTTGACCTTAACGCTCACAGTTAAGATTGGGAAGGTTGGAGTACATAACCTTTAGGGCCTCCCTCAGGTTGGAAGTTCAAAGATGCTGTGCTCGAGCAATTGATAAATATTTGTCGATTTTTTTATTGATCATTGCTAACAGTGGTATCAGCTGTGCGTAAGGATCCGGATAGCCACATAGTGACTTAGAAATCCACATTAATTAACGTTATTTATGTTCTGTGTATCTTTATCTATTTTGTTAAATATTTCCCAATTGTATTTTAGTCTAGTTCCGGCTATACTTGGGAATGTTGCTGGCAGTGTGTCTGACACCTCTGATTGTTAAGACATTGGTGACGGAGTGGTGGGGAGAAGAGATGGAAGAGGCAGGCAAGTAAATGAACATAGCTCATTTTTTAAAAATTAACATTGGAAGGTCCTTTCTCCTATGTAGCATGCCTTTGAATGAATCTAGAATTTTTTTTTTTTTTGCAGTCTGGAATGACATAATCTTTGGAAGGGAGTATTGCTGACAGACAGAAGGATGGGGGAAGGGGATAGCAGGAGGGAGGGAGAGAGACAGATAGCATGACAATGCCAGACTCTACGGCATACATTACAGGTTATCATAATAAACATTTGTGTCCTTCCTCTACCACTTATTAACTGTGTGACGTTGTACAAGTTATCTAACCTCTTAAAGCTCACTTCTGCATGATTAAAGTGGGGATAATGATACATGACTTTTGCACTTTGCAGGGTTGTTACGAAGGAACTGCATCAGGGGTAAAGTCTTTACTGTATCTGACATACATGTATCTAGGACCTCCAATGTAGGTACTCCCTCTAGTGGTTCAAATCAGAACTCACCTATGTTTCCCCTTCCTGTGCAGCTCTTCCCCATGTCCTCCTGTGAGTCGTTCTTAGACCTGCCCAACTTGTTACGGGCCTTTCTCAAACTCTTACTAACTTTCCATGGGTGCCAGTCAACACTTAAGCTGTCTGTCATTCCTTGTTTTTTCTCCTCGGTCTACCTACCTTCTTTCCCAAATTATGTATCTTTTGGGTCAAGGGTCAGCATACTACACACATGGGCCAAATCTGGTCTGTTACCTATTTTTGTACAGTCTATAAGCAAAGTATGACCCAGGCAGGTTTAGCTCATGGGCCATGATTTGTTGACCCCTGGGTGATAGATCACATTCTCCTTTTCAAGTACATTATTATTGCTGATATGACATAGATTACTACAGTACATACTGCTCTTTTGATTCTTTAGAGATTGTGATATTCAATGACATAGCATTACTGGAAGCCTACTGGTGCTAAAAGGATGAATTTTTGTTTCTTGAGAAATACGCTTTGGTAGAAACAACAGGACCCAGCCATGTAGACTGAGTTAGCTTTGCCTCAAAAGGCTAGGAAGCTTTAGCTGACTCTTAACTGATTCAGGAGACAAGGGCACAAGCTGTTGATAAAGCTTTCTGGCCATGTAGGGCACAAAAATTCCGTCCAAAAGGAGTATGAGTTTCTCAAACTTGACAGATTCCAGTGCCATGGGAGTCAGAACACCTTTCTTACTAGGCATGTTTCCTCCGGAGACAAGGAGAGCTTGATGTGTCCATCTGAATCAGGATTGTAACCTTACTGAATATCATTTGCATGCTATGGTCAAATAAATTTCCTTTTATAAAATGTTAGATGGTCTGAAAATGCCTCATCTCATTTTATTTCTAAACCCTGAAACACCAGATAAGCCTGAGTTAGGAATAGTCCAAAATACATGGTGTCATTGAAAGTGCCACCTAATTTCTTTAAAGCAGTTCAGTAGTTCTGTTCCTGCTATTTTAATTTTAGACCTAATTCATTGTCCACTTGAAGTATCTGTCCAGAAAATATCTATTTGAGTAGCCAGATGAGACTGTGGTCCCACTCTCCTAGGACTGTTTCCTGTTAATGCAACTGATATGGTTAAGGTGGAATCTGTACCCATTTCTAGTTAGAATTGCTGAAATTCTCCTGCAATATAGTTATAATTCTGTCTCCTTCATCCTGTGAGGCAACTGGGTAGCTCAGTGTATAGAGAACTAGGCTTGGAGTCAGGAAGACCTGAGTTCAAATCCTATACTTACTAGTCCTGTAACCCTGGGCAAGTTGGCCTCTATTTGCCCTGGATGCAGCTGGGTGGCTAAATGGATAGTGTTGGGAAGAGCCAAGTTCGTATCTGCTTTAAGATACTAGCTATGTGATCCTAAGCAAGTCACTTAACCTCTGTTTGCCTTAATCCACAGCAGAAGGAAATGGCAAACCATTCCAGTACTCTTGCAAAGAAAACACCATGGACAGTATGGTCATAAAGAGTTGGACACAACAACAATAGCATCCTGAGTAGGCCTTCCTAGTTAAATTTTAGAGCTTTCCCCTCTCCCTCCTTACCTTTTGCAACTGGTCCAGGCTCTCTGACCCGATTGCCTCAGAGGCAACATGACAACTGTCTCATCAGACCCTTTATCAGAAAAACTTACATCAGTCCAAGTCCCAGTTGCTCTGTCCCTTTGACCACAGAATATATCCCACTATTCATCTGGGCCATCATCCATCACATGTGGCCCCATGGGATGATTCCCTGTGAAGGAGGCCTCACACATCTCTATCCCTGACTGAATTTTTGTGCCACCATAAGCTGCACTTGGCTATGAGTTATCAATAAACTATTCGAGCCCATCCTAATGCCATGAGATGACATTCACACGAACTCTATCCCACATTTGCAGGGCAGGACTGATGGATGAGCTCAAAAGGATGTCTATCAAACCACACGGCATAGTATGGACAACTCTTCATCCATTTTGTTTGCCTTGTTTGGATTGGTGGGTTGATGTCTTTTAAATGATTGACGTTTATTAGCTATCATTCAATCTCTCTCTGCCTTAGCTTTCACATCCATAAACTAGCAATAATAAAATCTGTAATAGATCCTCTTAGAGAGTGGTTGTGAGGACTTAATGAAAAGAAGAATGTAAGAGTGTTGTCCAAACTGGGGTACTGTATAGCTGTCAGCTATTATTTAGGGGGCTTTGTCATATTCTTGGGCTTGTTCTTATTGGTAGAATGTCATCTGCAAAGAGTGGCATGTGGTAAACCTCACCACCCATGAACCTCACCACCCTCTTCCATTTAACTCTTCAAAGGAAATAACAATAATGATGATAATATAATAATGATCATTTTATTGTGCTTCCAAGTTTACAAAGCACTTTATATACATTACCTCACTTGATACCCAAAATAATCCTGAGAAATAAGTGCCATTATTATCACCATTTTACAGATGAAAAGTTGATATTGATTGAAGTTAAGTGACTTCCCTGGGGTCATAAAGCCAGTAAGTGGCAGAGGCAGAATTCAAGCCTACATCCCCAACATCCTACCCAGTGTCCTTTTCACTGTCCCATACTAGACAAGTTCTATCTTGATAGCAAACACCTTTGGCAAGCATGCACCCTGTCTCCTCACATTGTAGAAATCACCAGAGAATCACTGAGTAGTTATGCCTATTGGACCATTTATTATGACATTTTCCATTATTTTATCATGTACATGAGAAATGCCCTGAAGTAAGGAAGAGAAGGGAATAAGTATTTATTAAATGTTTACTGGGATCTGTATTCTCTTTACAAATAATTCATTTGATCCTCACAAACCTGGGGGTAGGTACTATGATTATTCCCCCATTTGGTAGTTGAGGAAACTGAGGCAGATAGAGGTTAAGTGACTCACTCAGGGTCACACAGTAAATCTGAGAACAGATTAGAACTGAGATCTACTTGTCCTTCAGGTCAAGCACTTTTATTCACTGTACCACCTACATACCTCAAAAGAAACACTTTTATTGAATCAAATTTCCACAAGCATAGAGAGATCTTGGAAACTGTACCTCTCAGGTAACTCATGTAACTGTGAACATATAGTCTGCTGTAGGATGCTATTGTCTGCAAATGCCTGCCGGTTGCCAGGTTGTCAGCAAAGATATATTTGATATGTGGGTAGCTTATTCTCATAAACATTTTTCTACAGATTAAAGTAGGCATATATTTTCAATAGTGACAGGTGTCCTATCAATTACCATTTTTGGGGGGCAAAGGCTAATACCACTCTCCATGATGTTTAAAAAATAACTGTTCAGGATCCTGTCCTCTTTCACATATTGCCTTTAGCATCCACTTCCTCTCAGTCTGGTCCAGTAGCTCTTCCTGTCTTTGTCTTCTCTAGTGACATTTCCACTTCCTTGTTTAGCACCCTGGGGACTAGGCTATTAGAGTCCAAATATCATGGTTCCAGTCATTGATGAAGAAGCACGTTTGTTATAGAAATACTGGAAGATCCATGCCTTTTTCAGCTATTGTCCTCTTCTCAGAATCCTGTCCAATGAATGCTCTTGGGATGATTTGGCTTACCTGGGTGTCAAATCAAGTTTTCTGCAAACTCACTTTTCCTTACATGGCCAATAACTCTTTCATAAAGCAACATAACTCACAATTTTTCTTTAAAAATTCTTTTTAGTTAACTAGCACTTCCCTCTCCTGATTACTTCCCCCATTGCAAATAAAAATTCCTTGTAACAAATATGCATGTTCACAGTGTTTATAATTATCCACCATTTTGATCTGTATGTATCTGTACATGGCATTTTATTTTCTAAAACAATCTCCAAAAAGCAAAGTTGAGGATCACTCAAAGGCCCATAGCTATAGAATCATAGATTAAGAGCTGGAAGAGGTTTCATGCAGTCCAGTCCCACCCCTGTTTTGCAGATGAATAAACTGAGCACTAGAGATGCTGTGACTTGCCCAGGGTCACACAGCCAGGAAGGGTCTGATGTAGGATATGACCCCAGGTCTTGCTGTAGAACCTATGCTCTTTTCACTATACCACTCACTAATTCATACATAAATAATCCTATTAGTGGCATACTAACAATTTTAAAATGTATTATCATCTATGCTTTATTGTAATTTTATTTTATTAAATATTTTCCAGTTACATCTTAATATGCTTCTATCACGTGGCACTATACCATACTGGGAGCAAGATGGCTAAAGCACATTACAGACAAGGAATTATATAGATAAGGCTATGCAAAGGATGTTATCAGAGAAATGTGTGATAAAAATAAAAAAAACACACCAACAAAAAACTAGTCACACCACAAGAAGGAGAAACAACCCTTGGCTGCCACATAATACAAAGAAAACAAGAAGGTTCTCCATCCGGGAAGTTAGGTTGGCAGCAGGTGGTGAAATTATGGGTAGGCATAGTTGAGAGTCTTACACGTTGGGTAGTCAGGGTTGGGCTACAACCTTAATCTTTGGAAGGAATAGCTACACGGATGAGATCATAGATTTATTAGAGTTTGTCAGAGTATTTTTGAGTCTTAGAAGTATATTCCATATCATAACTTACTTTTGACTGAAATTTAAAAAAAATTGTTGCTTAAACATATGTTTTGAATTTTTGGAAATTCCATCAGTAAAATGATGTGTCCCTGTGGAAAATCTGCTGCTGTTATTATTTCTGATTTGATAAAATAATTTGTTTTAAAAAGTCATAGGTATATATATATATATGTATATGTATACATACACAGACATATATAAAATCAGTGAATCAAAAAGTTTATTAAGTACTTACTATGTGCAAAACATTATGCTAGACCCTGGGACTCCCCCACCCCACCCCACCCCAACCCCACCCTTGAACTCAGCACTCAAACCTTCACACTGGGCCCCTTCATTTTAAACCTGAGGAAGCTGAGCCTGAGGCAGCATTTGAATTCATTTCTTCCCAATGTTGAAGTCTTTCTTGATGCCCTAATTGTTAATGCCCACCTTCCCAAACTACCTTGTATTTAACCACTTTGTATATATTTACATCCATTGTGTGACACTGGATAAGTCATTTTAACCCTGTTTGCCTCTGTTTCCTCATCTGTAAAATGAACTGGAAAAGTCAATGGCAGCCCCACTGGCTTTTTTTTGTCAAGAAACTTTGTCAAGTATCGGTCAAGAAAACCCCAAATGGGGTCACAAAGAGACAGAAATGATTAAACAACCTGAATTTCCAAGGCCTAGCATAGTGTCTGACACATACTAGGCACTTAGTACTTGATCAAGGTAACAGCTAGCTGCCAGTGCAAGCCTACACTGTCTCCTGATCCTTAGTTCTGAAATATTTCCTAAGCCTTGTGCCCATAACAAGTCCTTTACTATCTAATGAAGGCTGCTGAGAAAACAGTGGAATCTGGTTAAGAGAGGAAGGATGGGCCAACATTATCTGCCTCTTTCTGAGTCTCCCATGAAAGAATCCTGGCAGGGTGGCTAAGCCCAAGTAACTGAGCAAGAAGAGGGCAAGCCGTGCACAAACTGTAGAGACAAAAGCTGAGGCTTTAGGGAAGGAGCAGCTGTCAATAGTACTGAGGGTGCCTGGTACATATATGGTAAATACTTAATAAATGCTTGCTCATTGACTATGGCCAGGTTAACAAGCACATTATTAACCAGCAGGCAGTGGATGGCAGAAAGATGTCTCTCCACTACTCCTGTCAGTTGTAAATCAGGAAAAATGAAATTACTGCTGCCTGTCTGACCTCAGGGGATTTCCTCCAGACAAATTCAGATTCCTGAGCAGTCTGCCATGAAAGCATGAAAAATAGTCAGAGCCAAGTGGAACCTTTGGCGGATTCTGGTCAAACCCACGAGCAGACACCTAACCCAACTACACTTACTGAATTCATTCCCTCCCTCCCCCCACAGCTTTTTTTTTTTTTAATCCTTGAAGGCCACAGAAGTGATGGAACAAGTCTGTTCTACCTCCTGTGGCCAGAATCCTACCCTTTTTGGCTGATGAAATACACTTAGGGGAATGTGTGCAGTGAGGACTGTGAGCCTCTCAATCTGTGGCTGGAAGCTGCTTATCCCTTAAAAATGTCCTTGACCTCAGCCACTGTTGAGTCTCCTACCTCATCAGAGTGTGGTTTCCTCTTTCTGAACAGTAGCTTGTGGTTGAGCCAGGAGTTACAAAGGTTTTTTTAAAAATGTTCTTCTTTGCTTCCCCCACCCATTTTTAAGCTAGGATTACCACTTATACCCTATTTCACTATTTTGTATTATAGAATGAATGTAGGCTGGCTGGATCAGTTCTCTGCACCCTACGCTCCCTTAACCTAGAAAAACAGAGATAAGTAGCTAGAACCAGCAAGAGAGAAAGATGAATATCTCTTAAGGGTGGATCTCTGACTCCAAAGAAAATGATTCTGCCAAACTGTTTTGAGCAGTAGATTCAGAGGTACCTGAGGGCTTCTTACCTCAGATGGATGTATTTGTAATAAGTACCTTCTAGTAACCTTCAGTATAAATCAGCACTTCTCTGGACATCCAGAATGGATCTAATGTAGACAGAATCAGTTGCCAGCATTGCATTTAGGCCAACGAAATTCACCAACCAGTCTAAAGTTAGTAGGGGTGGTAGACTTGTGGTAGAGGTGAGATGGGGTTCACAACCTCTTACCCCTTTGTACGAGGGAGTATGCTAATAAACTCCAGTTATCAAATGTCTCTGCACCTTGAAGTCCAAAACCTGAGGAATATGACACTGATGATATGTTAAGAGACTGAAGCAGATTCAGAGATCAACTAATCCAATCCTTTATTTTATAGATTTGGCACTGAAGCCTAGAGAGAGGAAGAGACTTTTTAAAAAAGCCACACAGCAAGTCAGTGGCAAAGGAAAGTCTTGCACCCTAGGTCTTTTGACTCCTAATCTAAGCCATCCCTTTACTACACCATCCTGTCTCCTTTATGATTCCCAGTTCTCTGCTGGGGTGATTGAGTGCCAATACATAGATGTTATTTACTGGGACAACCACTTATAAACACAAGTATTTGAAAATCAAGGTCAAATCTCTAAAGAGATTTGCTCTAGATTTTTTTTTTTTTTAGAGCTAATCTTGAAAGTGGTTGGTCTTCGGTAAATAATAAAATGTGCTATTGTCCCTATGTATAACTGAACTTGATCTATTACCCTGATTGGACTTCAGTTTTATTCTGCATGAAGTTTGCTGTTTCTATTAATATGGAGTCACTGTAATTAAACTAGAAGAATTCCATTCTATTTAGCAATCTTGCAGATATACCTCTGAACAAGGAAAGTTAAATTGCTTTGCTGCCTGAAGTACTAATGTTTAAATAAAAGGGTTCATCTGAATATTAAAAATCAACTTTTCAGTTCCAGTGATAATTCATTCCAGGCTTAAATTCTGCTCAGAGAAATATGAATCCTGGAGTCAGTCACAGCATTTTTGATATATTTGTGTATTTAACAATTCATTGGATTCTTATGTAGGGATTGTTTTAAAGTTATGCATCTAATTTCAAATATATAAAATCAATATTGAACATAATCTCTGAGCTGGAACCCAACTAGTCCAAATCAGAAGGCTGCATGTAATAGTTTTAAGTGATGCTCAGACTTATTAAAAAGAGAATTAAAACACTGTTGTTTTTTTTTTTAAATTGGTGTTTTCCTGAAAATTCCCATCAACCAGCTAAGTGTTTAGAAGACATAGGGACCATTTTCATGGAAAGATGAGAAGGCAAGGGATCTCAGGGAGACTGAGCCAAGGAAGATTATTACAGTACTATTCAGTATTTTCCACTTTGGTGTGGTTAATAAAAAGTAATTAAAATTGAATACAAGATGCAAAATATCTCATATACTTATTAAATAATTTTTTTGCATTCTTAATGTAATTATTTCCACGACTAAAAGTTTCTTTCCTCCTCTGTCTGCAATTAACAAAGGACAAAGACTGGCTCACTGCTTTTTTTAGGAAAGTTTAGCCTGGCTGCCATCAGGCCTGCAAGGGAAGAACTAAGGTACAGCAGGAGAACGATATATGTGTAACCTGTTAAGGGTAAGGGATTCTGTTACCTAGTTCCTTGCTGTTAAAGCCATTGCCCTCATATTTCTTACATCTGCCATATAGAACAGACTCTTTTTTTCTACAAAGAAATTACAGCTGTCTTTCTTTCCCTCCTTTGTTTCTTTGGCAGAATGCTGTATCTTATGGGTTTCTTAATGACCAAAGCTAGCTGTTCCACTCCCAGCCATCAATTCTCAGCTAAGGTTCATTTTCCTAGGAGGTTCTGAGGCTGAGATGACAGGTAAAGTGGCGCTAACATTCCATCACTGCCAGGCTGTGTTGGATCATGGCCATCACCTCAGCAGTCCAAACCTGGTGGGTGGCCAGCAGGGCATTAAAGTTCTACAACATTAACTGTGTTTAAAGTAATATTTTTCTTTCTTTTTTTTTTAAAACACAGAATATCTGGATAGTGTTATAAAAACCACAAAAATACCCTTTTCCCTCAATGTAGCCTCTTTAATGTTTAACAAAATGTAGATCCCCAAACAGCAATTCCTATCTAAATTTGTATATTTTTCAAGGCATGTTTAAGTACTGTTTAAATATGTTTACTTTTCAGGATATTTTTGTTTGGAGAAAACACAAATTAAATCCTGAAATGCATTAGATTGAAAATACAGATTATTGTTATTAAAAATTGCAATACTAAGAGTGCCTAATAGGCAAGTACTAATATATTTGGAATGTGCGCACATGTGTGTGTGTGTGCATGTGTGGAATTCCATCCTCCCTTGAATTATTTGTAGTGACACTTAATAGTTAAATCTGAAGTGAGTAAGAGGACTCCAGCCCTCCCTCATTGTATAGATGAGAAAACTGAGGCCAAGAAAACTTCATGACTTGCTCAAGGTCTCACTGGTAGTAAGCAGAAGAGTGGGAATTCAGACCTAGAACCTCTGACCCAAAGTTCAGCACTGTGCACAGCACCAATTGTCTTCCCAAGTGTTCCAATGGAAAATTAGATTATTGTACATATCAAACTAATGCGTATACTTTTTCTTTCCTTGTTTTGGAGACTGGGTCTTGCTATCTCACTTATGCTCAAGAACAGCAGTCACTCGTAGACTTTGTCCCACTACTGACTGGACCAGGCATTTTGGCATGCTTCATATCTCTGACCTGAGCTGATTTGCCCCTCCTTACATAGTCTGGTTCTGCCCCACCCCTCCAGGGCCTTTTCATATTGGTGATTAATTTGGTGTAGACTCCTAATTGGCTGAGTTCACTGTAGCTCAGAACTCCCAAGCTCAAGAAATCCACCAGCCTCAGCTTCTCCAGTAGTAGGGATTATAGATATCTGACATCACACCTTTTCAAACTTTAAAAAATTAAAGGGACAAAAACATCTTGAATAAAAACATTTTTAAAAATGCTACTCACTCAATATTTTCTTTTCTAAAAAAAGGTGATTTATTTTATTGTTTTAATATACAGTCTTAGCAGGTTAGGGTAAATCATAAGAATTTTTCTGCGTTCAGTTTAAACATTACAATACAGACGTGAACTTTTGAGTTCTTCCATTTCAATGTACAAATGTATCCAAGTGGTGTCTGCTATAGCAGCTTGACCAAGAGGGTGCACAGAGTTTTCTGCGCAGTAAAAAAAAGCAGACAGATTACAACATGAATATAAAGGGCTTTTCTCCAAGATGTATAAAATGTTTGAAACAAAAAAAATAACAGTGTCTGCTCCACAGGACAGACAATAAGCATTAAAAAAGTCACTGACCAATATTTCAGACCAGAAGTAGCATAACCCTATTAACAGTACTTATAAAATGGCTTAACAATAGTTTATCAAAGAATTTGCACTTTAGGTAAAAAAAAAAAATCTGAGGAAAAACAGTAGCCAAGAAACTGCACGATAAAAATGCAGAAGTAACATAAAATATTTCCACCACTATTTAAATGTCAAATTTAATCAAGCAATAGTTTTCAAAAACAAAACAATCTCCCTTCTGTTAAAAATAACAGCATTGTTCTGCCTATTTTCCACTGAATTTTACATATGAACAGACTATATATATTTGCTTTTCTTCCACATAGAGAAATGTCCATTTGGTCTGCCACTTTAGGCAAGCTGGTAGCTAACCTTGCCAATTCATCTAAATGAATAACAACTCGTTTTTGTTTTCCATACTTCCAGCCTTCTGGAGCAGGTGCAATGTCTCAAGTATAATACACTTCTTTTCCTTTATACAGTGCAGAGTATATGGGCTTGAGGGCTGCTGATTTTTCTCTACTCCAGGTCACTGTCTTTTTCTGGATTCAGGGGTGTGCAGTAGTTGGGCTTGTCTGAAGGAACATAGCCAGGCAGACACAGGCATTTGTATGAACCTTCTGTGTTAATACACTTGGCATTTTTGCAGAGGGACATCCGGTTGTTCAGTTCATCACATTCATTTACATCTGCAACAAAACATCAGAAGATGCACATAAATCTATCTTGATATCCCATTCAATAAGAAGAGGTGAGAGAGGCAGTACAAAAGAACCAGCTTTGTAGTCTGTAAGACCTGGATTCAAATCCTACCTCTGACACATACTATCCAAGTGACCATGGGCAAGTCACTTATTTTCACTGTGCCTTAGGCAGCTCCCTAAGGTTATATATTACAGATGAATTGCTGCTCTGCATCTGCGGAAGGAGTGCCCAAACTGAGAGTTTCTTCTGTCATTGAACTCCCCCCAAAATTGGGAAGATGGACAAAAAGAAAATATATTTTAAATATACTATTTAAATGCCAGTTTTAATCAAGTTTTCTATGGCATCTAGTCTCACCCTGAACCCTATCTTATTTCTTAACTTTCCTAAGGCTTCCTTTTTTTCTTTGCAGTATGTGTGACTGCTTCAATTGTCAGAAGGGATCACATGTGCATAGCAATGAAAGATTTTCTAGATACTACAGTAGCCATTTTCTGAATGAGGTTCTACAGCCTTCTTTCCTGAAGTTTTTAATAAAATAATGGCATAAAAGGTATCATCTAGGAAATATGTAATTAGGAAAGGAGGTGATGGCCTGGTCAAATCAATTAGAATTTATTAAGCATCTAGTATATGCTTTATGGTAGGCACTGTGCTAAATATTAGGGATATAAAGAAAGGCACAAAAAAGAAAGTCCCTTTACAGTTTAGTTTACAGTTTACTGGGGGAGACAACACGCAAATAGCTACATGCAAAAAAACCCCCATATACAGGATAAATTGGAGATGATCTCTGTAAGAATGTATTGGTATTAAGAGTGAATTGAGAAATATTTCATATTTTAGCTGAGACTTGAAGGAAGTCAGGGAGGCTATAAGGCAGAGGTGAGAAAGAATTCCAAACCTGGGGACAATCAGTGACAAAGTCTGGAGTTAGGAGATAGAGGTGTTGTTTGTGAGGAACAAGACAAGGGATGGCACATAGGCAGCCGGAGCGGTACAGTGGGCACCATGACAAATTAAAGAGTTTAGAAGAAGGCTTTGTAGGATGCTAAGAAAATCCTTCATGGAGATTATTTAGAAGGACCAAGGGAGGAATCACATAAGTTGAAGAGACTTAGGTAGGTTGTGCTTGACAATGGGAGGGAGTTATGAATATACTGAAATACTGAAGCATATTTTTCATGGGTCATTGTGGTCAAAAAAATTAATCATTTCATGGTCAAGTTGGCTAAGACTGAGCTTCGTGGCTGTTGGACAACAGATGCAGTCTCACCCTGGATGTTGCCTATAGCTTTAGCACTTTATAGAACCCATTAAAGCTTGTGCCCTGCTGGCAGAGCATTTGACAACTCTGGTTCAAAACCAGAGAATAAGACGTATCAAGGTGGGACTTATTATGGAGAATGTAAGCCATAATGTATTTTAAATATAGTACCACAGTAATCATACTATACATATTGTGTAAATATACATATGTATATACATACCTCCTCATATGCAACTGTTCCTATGAGAAAATACATCCATCATTCTAATTTGAGAAATTACAAAAATATCAAACTCCACCCTTCATCTAGGTTTTTTTGTCCCTAAAATGCAGCTAGATTTAAGCCTCCAACTTCAAGTCATTAAAGAATCAAAGAATTTTAGTTGGAGGGACATCTAGTGCAGCCCCTATGTGAGAAGGAATACCCACACAAAATGCGTGACAAACGTCATCTAGCTTCTGTTTGAAGAGAGGGGCCCCATTATTTCTTCAAGCAGCCCACTCTACTTATGAATAGTTTTAATCATTAAAAAAAAATTCCCCCCTCCCCCAACACCAGGCCTAAATTTGCTTCTTTGGAAATATTACTCACTGCTCCTAGTTCTATGCTGTGGACAAAATGGAACAAGTCTAAAATTGCTCTCCCATAAGACAGCTCCTCAAATATTTCAAATACTTGATGACACAACTGGTGGGGCCTCCATGGTCTTAGACACAGATAGGCAAAGTGTACAAATGATGAAAGTTCCATTCCATAAGAAGCATTTTATGTTGTGGAAAGAGCAGTCTGTCCCTTCAACTCTCTTGGGTCTCTTTTAAATATTCTATGAATCTCTAACTTGGCAGGGGTGGGGGAACTGGGGCAGGGAAGAAGGAATGGAATAATGAGATTCATTTTCATTATATAAGTCAGATTCACTAATTGGTCATTACCAAAAATAGGCTATAATCAGGCTGGCACAAGAAGAGCACTAGGGCTGGAAAAAGGAGTCACAGATGAGGTAAAGAGGAAGAATGTCCTAATTGAACTCCTCCATGTCCCATTAGCACCGCTACTCCTACTACTCCCAACCCCATCCATGGAATGATCCTGGGACACTATCCCTCATGCCTTGGGGGTCTCCATCTCTTCCAAAATTGAGCTCACACAAATGTGAAGTCTATTCTGATGACCCAGCTACCCTCCCTCCCACAACTACTGTGTGCTCATTTTACACATTCTGAATATGCTTAAAATATGTATAGTTTATACTATATATAATATATAAAATTGTCATTAAATCTCTAGTCAAGTCAATTTCTTTTTCTTTCTTTCTTTTTCTTTCTTTCTTTCTTTCTTTCTTTCTTTCTTTCTTTCTTTCTTTCTTTCTTTCTTTCTTTCTTTCTTTCTTTCTTTCTTTCTTTCTTTCTTTCTTTCTTCCTTCCTTCCTTCCTTCCTTCCTTCCTTTCTTTCTTTCTAATTGTACTATACTATACCCCCATTAGAATGTAAGTTTTTTGAAAACAGGGACTGTTTCACTTTATTCTTTTTATCTATAGCACTGAAGAGGCATATGAAAAAACAACCCTCTTTCGAGTTTCTTTAGAAACTTTAAGAAATAACATTTTCCTCTAAATCACTTTCTAAGATCCTTAGAAAAGCACTCTAAACAAAGGCTTTTCTTGGGATATGGGTTAAGGGTGGTGCCAAGCCTTTTCACACAGAATAAATCTTGTCTTATTTACATCATTGCTTTTCGGAGTCCTGAAGGGATATGGTTATTGGGCCATCTGAAGGCAGTCTCCTCTCCTATTGCCCAGCTGAAGTGTGTGGAAAGAGGTCCATTTGTTTAATTCTAGGATGGAAGTGGTTCGGGAGGAATGGGATACTGACTTGGTTGCTCAATTTTGAAACTAACATAGGCTAACACCTGTACTGTATTCTAAGATCTCTTTTTCTTGTTCAAGATTCCTATAACTGTTGCCTAAAATCTTCTTGGGGTGAGTCAAGTTGGAAGATGCTATAGACATCTCTCTCTCTCCAAGCTAGAAACGATTTCCGTAAAGATTCATGATAATTTAAATAAAATAGTTTCTGGCAGATCTGCACCTAGAAATTCAGAACGCCTTATTAGTACTATTTTTTTTCCTCTTGGAATAGTGCCAGGACATAGGAGATATTTATTAAATCTTTGTTGATTGCTTGGTATGAATGGATGTAAGAGAGTTACAAAGTAGCAATAGTGGTGGACCAAGGAGAAAGAGACAGGAATTCTGATACAGAAGACAGAAGGAATTCCTGAGGCCATCTGGCCTGAAAGGTTTTCATATTTAAAAGATGTATATAAATCAGGCATATGTAACTTGGGAGTTAACTTGATTAAAACTTCAATTATCTCACACTCTAGTGGACCTGTTCCAATGTTAAGTGAGTAAATGTTGGATGGTAACCAGTATCTTAGTATTCAAGGATATTTTGCTATAGCTGACAGTCACAACATGCAAGCTGGAGCCTGAAGCAGTCCAAAAAGGAAAGCACTGGAGCTATCTCAAAGCTACTGCCAAATATGGACAGGGTATATGGGAATAATACTCTCCAAGTCTTTTGATGTCTCCATTTGGGAAAAATGATTTAGATTTTAATACTTTTTTTGAGGTCTCTTTCCCTGGTCTACCAGCTCTAGTATCCTTTGAAATGGATACTTCTTTTCACATGAAAAATGAATAAACTATTGATACATGAAGATGCTGAAATTTCTGTGACAAGAGAAAGTAGTCAAAAGTCAAATAGGAAAAGGTATGTTTTGATTTCTAAACTAACTCAAATTCATTCCAGAGGAACCAATGTCTGTTTTCCTTTACTTGTGAAAATCTGGCCACAGTGGGAAAAGAGAGGGAAGAAAAACATCTTTACCATGCCACCATGTTCTTACCAACACAAGTCATCTTGGTCATATCTAAGTGGTAGCCATCAAAGCAGTCACATGTGTAGCCTTCCTGTACTCTAACGCAGCGTCCATTTTCACATCCATTGAGGATACCACACTCTTCTGCCTGCAACTCCTCAAAGCTATTTAAAAAACCTGGAAAGAGAAAAAGTCAGATTTAAAAGAAAAAAAAAAAACCTGTCATCAATCTATTATAAAATTCTCCAGCTATCTTTTGGAGCTACAGTTTGTTTCAAACAACATTAGGGCAAATGACAGTAGTTCTTTCTTATTCATTTAAAGAAAATCTGTTCTCGGTATAAATATGAAAAATAATATACATTTTAAAAGGATAAGCTACATGGGATTCACCCTCAATTTTAAAAAGTCATCTGCAGAACTATAGCAAAAGAGATACACAAAACAAGGTACCAAATAGTGGGAAAGAAAGGTAAACATGGAAGAAATATTAAGTTGGATCTGACTATTCACTATATTAAAATACACAGTTTCTACCATCCTCACTGGAAACGACATTAGTAACGGTGGAGGGAAAGAGGGTAGAAATGTAATCAAGATCAAACCAATGGAATTCTCTATTAGAGCTTACGTAGGCAGTTTGTGTAAACTATGGCTGGAGTATTTGCAAAGAGTACCCAACGGATTTAGAGGGAGAGTATTCTCCAACCAAGTTCCGATGCCTGAGAGAAAGGCTAGGCTGGCAAGAAAGTCACCGTCTATTTGATCTGGGTTCAAAAACAAGAACACTAATAAACTAGAACTTTATATAGTGCTTTAAAATTTACAAAATATTTTCCATTATTATTTCACTTATCTTCATAACAGCCCCATGAGGTAAGTGCTACTATTACCCCCATTTTACAGATGAAGAAGCTGAAGCAGAGCACCTGAAAGCTTTCTCATAGTCTTAAACATCTGAGACAAGATTTGAACTCAGGTCTTCCTGACTCCAAGTTCAGCACTCAATCCACTAGGTCATCTAGTTAGCAAAGGGCCCCTACTAAGGACCAAAGTATAAAAGCAACAGATTGAATTGCAAAATCATAATAAATGGCTAAATGATATTATCCTTCTGTTTACAAAATCAAAAGTAGATTTAAATAAAATTCTTGTCTTACTTTGCGCTTCCAGATATGCGTTAACTCATTTAGAGGTAAATAGCTAGAGTTTAATAATAATACTCCCTCTAAAAAAAAAAACCAAAAAACCAACCAAAATGCTTTTTTGGGTACCAATATTTTAACTTCTTTGCCAGAATTGAAAGTTGAACATATAAATTTGTAGTGATCCAAATATGCGGGTGACAATGTCCCCCATGCCATCCCTTCTCTCTCCACCCCAGGCCTCACCCCCTGCACTGTGAGCTTCCTAAAAAATAAGCACAGCTTAACACTGATGTTTGGAAAGATATTTTTTCAGTTGTCAAAGCAATGTCTCAAAGGAGCGGCAGAGGGCAGCAAAGCATCATCTCTGATAGACTGAGGGACTCAGGAAAGAAAGCTAACCTTTCAGCAACCTCAATCTGTCCCACTCTTTTGAAGAACAAAGGAGAAGGGTAAGGAAGCAATGCAGTAGTGTATGGTCATGACAGCCTATGGAAGCCGGGGTTCAGGCTGGGTAGGGATAGATAAAACAAACCCAGATTTTTTAATTTTTATTTTGTTTGGTGCTTCCTGTCACCTTAAAATTTCTTCCTACCTTCCATATTTACTAGTCTACAAGTCTGAGTAACTGCCACTGCTTCCTTATTCCCTCTTAGGGATGGCTGAGATTTGCTAAACAAAAAAAAAAAAAAAAAAAAAAAAAAAGTGATAAAATCTTGCTGTATGAGACATTTTAGGATTGACAAAGCAATTTACATATATTGCCTTGTTGAAACCTCTCAATTTCCTGAGAGATATTTACTACTGCTATTTTTTTTTTTGCATTTTACAGATGAGCAAATGGAAAATCAGATAGGTTAACTGATTTATTTACGTTCACATAGCTAATAGAAGTCAAGAAGCTAACTTGAACCCAGAGCTCTCTTTCCTGACTCGAAATCTGACAGTTTTCATTATGACATGTTGCCTCTCAAATTATCTATTGTTATCTAACTTCTATTGGACCTAAATAATAGGTTTATATATCTAGAGGGGAATGGGACCTACTTAAGTCACTTGTTCAAGATGATATAATGGAGCTGGGATTTGAACCCAGCTTCTTGGACTCTAGAACCAGGGTATTCTGTGTCTGACTGCTTATTCATTTTCTATTAATTCTATGCAATTTTCTATAGTAGCATTTACACACAAGACTCCATTCCATAACTACACCATCCAACCACCCAACCTCACCCCCCCAAGACCCACAGATGATCTCACTTCCCACTTTGTAAAGCGCAGTCTAACTCCCTCACATCTTCTTCTCATTATGACTTCAATTATAGGCAGAAAACTCTGACATTTCTCTCACCAGGACTTCATTCCTGAGTTCTTGCCTGCTGGACATCTCCACCTGGATGTTCTACCAACATCTCAGACTCAACCTATTCAAAACTGAACTGATCACTTCCCTCTCTGCAAACCGCAAAGACTTCCTGAACTCAATAATAGTGCTAATGACACCATCTTTCTCATAATACCTGCTCAAAATTTAATTTTACTCTGCCATCTACAATCAGCTTCAGTGTTATAGTGGCTCAACCCCCTCAACATTTCCAGCCCTACACATCATAGCCCTTTCCATTACCAAGGCTATCCTGGTTTAACCCTTCATTACTTCAAAGGTTGCAATAACCTCTTAAATGGTCTCCCCAGCTCCAAATAACTCCCTGTGCCAATCAGTCTTATATCCAACTATCAGATTAATCTTCCTGAAGCACAGATCAGGTTGCTCCCTGGCTGAAAACCTTGAATTGCTCTTTAGTGCTTTATTAAATTAAACTTCCCACCTGGTAAATTTTGCCTCTGATGTCTAATGGCTAAGTGAGCACAGAGCATCACAATTTAACTCTCTTTGCTCACCTTCTCCCATTCCCCTATCCCACAGGCTAGTTTAGCCAAAGACAGCTACGCACATGCCCCTTTACGTAACCTGCATTTTCCAACCCCCTTAGTGGCTGATGCTTTCTCTTCTTTTCTTCAACCTTCTGGCTCAGCTCTAGCGTCATCTCCTCCATGAAGTTTTTCAGATTCTCTCAATCAGTTCTATTTCTTCCTTCTATAAAGCCTTATTTGTTTGTGATAAGCAGCACTTAATCCATATCCTCTTAAATTGTAGAATTGTGTATACCTATCATCTTCCCAATTATAAATTCCTGAAGGGCAGTTTTATTAACCTCCGTATCCTAAACAGAATGGCCCACAATGCTCTGTGCAATGACAGTCAATGCTGTGTAGATTCATCAAATGAATAAACCTACCTAACATTCTTCTTCATATTCCTTCATTTTTAATATGCCTGAAAGAGTCTTACCCAACCCATGAGGAAATTCTAGTCATGCACTCAAGGGAAGTGGGATAACTCTTAGAAATACTCTGCAACTTCTGAGAAATCAGAAAAGCTTTACATATCCAAAGCTGCAGGTCATCGTTAATTCTGCTATGTTGCCAATAAAGGAAGCGGATGATAGACCAACAGACTCATTTCTTAACATTTGTAGTTAATTAAAAATTACCATTAATGCAAAACTAACATGAAAAAAAGGAGGTACTCAAGTCAGGCCACTTCCATATTAGGGGGCCAGAAAGCTTAATAATCATATTATATTATAAACTTCCATGGACCATGGGACCATGTAACAACTGTTGCTAAAGATACAGATTGATATTGCTGGAAATCCTAGTGCTTGATTTTTTTAACATTTTTTTTCAACCTATAGTTATAGTTTCAATCATAGTTAATAAACTATATCAATGCATTGATGACCCCCAAGTTGCTTTCTTTTATTTTCACAAGGGGGTGAAATACAAAAAATCCTGTAAAGCATGGTCGTCATGAGTTCAGGCTGATATAAAACAAGCTAACAGCTAATACTCTTCTTGTGCATTCAGAGTTTGCTACTTTTACTTTAGAGGTCTGTACACAATACTTCCCAGAATGCTCAACAGAGCATATCCTAATTAATAACAATAATAACAGTCAGTGTATCATAGCGCTTGAAGATTTGCAAATATTGTCTCCTTTGATCCTCACCATTATTCTTATTTTCAGACAGAGGTTAAGTGACTTGCCCATAAAGTCCACTTCCATAGAGAGTGTCTGAAGACAGATTTGAACTAAAGTTTTTGTGACTCCAGATCCAGAGCTCCACCTCCTATCAATGGCTGCAGAAATGTCCTTGTAGAAGGCAAGCTCACTGTGGACAGAGGCTTTTATTTTTGTATTTACATAATCACTTCATAGCAAAGAATCTGGGACATCATAGGCACTTGATAAATTCTTTCTGAAGTGAAATGATACCACCAGTGAGAGAGGTATATAGGTATTACAGGGCACATAGGAAACACGGGAGAGTAGTCACAGTATCAAGAGCCTGGGAGTTGAGGGTGGCCCAAGGTTTAGACAGTATATTAACTTTAGCTTTAACAAGCTTACAGAAGAAAAGGTGTGCACAAGAAGTTACACTGAGTAATATGTGATATATGGCTCTGAAAATAAGATGGTATTAATGTCACATAAAGGAGCTTCCAATTATTATTTCTCCAAAGAAATCTGCTGTGTAACTTTTCAACATGCTGAATTTAATTAGAAACAAATGCTTTTCTTAGTCTAAAAGCATACAGCACACACCCAACAAAAATTCCTGGGCAAGGCTGTAACACTGCTACACACAGTTACAGAGTGCTACACACTGCTCTCACACTCTAGGGCTGTCATTAATTTGCTTTATGAAAAGGTGAAGAGTCACAGCAAATCAAAATGGTTCTTTGCCTTTTGTGATGTAGCAAGTTGATAAAAGCAAATTCTTTTTCCAGAATCCTAAGAGGAACTACTTTCAGGAGGATGGAAAGTCATGTGAGATATGTAGATGGCACATAAAACATGTGAATTCTCATTTCCGTTCAAGGAGGGATGCCATGTGTTGTCCACTGATTTTCCCTTGACAAAACATTTTTCAAGCTGAATATGAGTCTTTTGCATCCTTGCTTTCCTACATCAAACATTTCTTTTTTATGTGTTCTGGTTATCCAATACAAAACTGTTCTGGTCACATGATATAAAACACTGTTTTTGTGAAAAAGAACCAAGCTTATATATGCCCGCTACCCCTCCCATTTGAATCCCGCTCAGAATCCACAGTAAGTCAGCATATATATCAGGGGTATGCTAGCAAGCATTAATAATTGGCTCTGAGAAAGAAAAACAAGGATGTGACACATTTTCAATTTGCATTATTGTTATTTTCTCCATTGCATTCATGACTCAAGGTAATCAATAAAATAATAAATCAAGTCCTGATTTGGAGTATTTGCTGCTCAAACAGAACATTTAACAATCAGTTCCCATGAGTTGGCTCCATTACACCTAGCCCTGGCATACATCATCTCTTACTTGTGACTATCACTTTACCTCAGTAGATTAAGCATGTGTTATTTTAGTTCACTGAAAATAGCTCTAACACCACTGGGCTTCATGAAAGATAAGTCTGGATCTTGAACTGATCTACTACCAAAACCAAGCACAGTCCCTGGAACATAGCAGATACTTCCTAAAGGCTTACTGACTGACTGATAAATTAATTGATTGCACTAGACCACCACTCAACATTAAAACAAAATTCTATTACTTTAACCATTGGTACCCTCTTGTTACTCAAAATAAAAAAAAAATCTAAGGATGCCTTCACTTCAGTGAAGAAGTTAATCTGTAACACAAGTTAGTTTTACATTAACTAAAAAAAATTTGCTTACGATCCTGAACAAAGTAAGGGTCTGTTTCTGGAGAATAATGTGCATTGAAGTCAACCAAAGCATCCTGTCCATATGGCCGCCGAGGTCCCGTCACTGGAATGTTGCACAGTTGGGCATAGTCATCTAGGGCAGAGAAGAAAAAGCACTATGAGACATCACTGTTAGCTTCTGAATAGGTCTACTGCATTGGAAATAACTTAAGAAATAGAGAACCTTCTATATGCTTCATCTTCTGTGGAGAAATTAATTTCCTTTAATATGCTATTTGTATCTTTTTAAGGATTTGGAAGGTTGTTCCCTTCATTAATGCAGATCTCAACTCCTTCATGAATTATTATGCCCTATCCAACCAAAATTCTTCTCCTGGTAGTCAACCTTTCAATGATGGCTAGGGATGGGAAATCTCCACAATTAACTGGGCTGTTCTTTAGGCTATAGAAACAACTGATCACCTTGCCCATCTGAAAGCTTATCTAACAAGATGGGACCAGAGTTCTTTGCTACAGAACTCCAGGAGTGCTGGCTCACCTCTTGATTTCTTCCCTGTCATGATGAGGCACAGGAGTAAGAGTTGTATGGAAATCATTTATTATTATTCATGACCACCACTACCACCACCACCACCACCATGCAACAACAACAAATTGCAATGTTATTATTAATAATTATGGAAGGAAACCTGTGATTTCACTGGGGCATGGTAATACAGATTGGCAACCCTTCTACAACTTAGAAATTCTTAAGAGTTGCGTGGGGGCACTAAGTAGTTAAATGACTTGCTCAGGTTCATACAGTCAGCATGTGTCGGAAGGGAGGTGAACTCAGGTGTTCCTTATTCGAATGACCAGCCCTTCAATCACTGCTCCATGCTGCTTTCCAGTGATAATAACATACCAAAAAAATATAAGACATCATTTCATTTGAACTTCATGTCAACTTACTGATGGAGATTAAGACTCTTGGAATAAGGAAACAGATTCAGACAATTTAAGTGGTAGGTATTCAAAGCAAGTGGTAGAGCCAGAACTGGGGCTCTGATTTCTAGTCTATGCTCTTTCCATTATTCCATTTTTACATGGAAAACTCTGAAGAAGGAATTACAAAAATGTCTAAATATCTGGAAATATATGTTAGATAAATTGATTGGAAGAGACACATAAGTACAAGTTTAAAGAACATTCCAAAATTGCGCCAATGAAAAACATCTGAATACTTAGTAAAATATACCTCATAAGGAGGAAAGAAAAATGAACAACCTGTAAAAATGCCTTGAACTCTTTCGAAGAAATTATTATGTATTATTTATCATAAAATGATACTATTGTGGTCAGAAGACTTTTGAAGGCATTAAGTAGCCAATACTGTTTGAAAAAAAAAAAAAGGAACATATCCACTCACTAAAGTCAAATGAAAATTCAGCTCTGGTGAGTCAAAGCATGAGTAAGCCAGGGTTTTCCAGTGTTACTGGTCATAACTTTGCTTGGCTTTGGCACCATGGTGCTGCAATTATTATCTATCCTAGCCCATGTGGATATTCCAGTGTCTACAAGACATGTTACTCTATTTCCCAATTGCAATAGCTTGGTCTATCTGACCCCACCCTTCCAGGCTGCTAATATCCTTCTCTCTGGCTCCCTGAGCCAAGACCATGATCCTCTACAATTACTACTTGTCAGTAGACTATACTTCTATTTAAGAATTAGTAACCACAACGTAGTTTTCTACCTCATTGATATAATACTATCCCAATCTATGAGGTTACTCTTGTTTCTCTATTGACCCCAAAGTCCCTAGACTCTCTATTACAATAGCCTGCATCCTAATTAGCTTCAATATAAACAAGATTTGGAGGAGACAATGATATGATTATTTTGATCTAAGATAGAGATATATATGGTAGGAAAACAACAGTATGAACTATCTAAAGATTTGTCCTGAACCATTACCTCTTCATTTTGTTTTCTTTAGAGAAATACAAGGACTCAATGAAAGCTATAAATTTAGTTCCTCAGGCCAACAGGAATTACATAAGAGAGTCCTGAAAGAATTGCAAATATGATTGCTGAACTACAGGCACTGATCTTTGAAAAGTAGTGGAGAATGGCAGAAATAAGGCAGGATAATAAAAGGGCAAATGACCTAATTTTAAAAAATGGGGAAAGAATGTGATTTGCAAACTATGTGCCATTGAATTTGAGTTCAATTTCTGGAAAATGTTTAGAACACACTTTACTAAAGGGACAGTTTATAAACATCTAAAAGAAGCAGCAGTGATAAAAAAAGATCCAATATACCTTTATTATGCTAGACTCTTTTTTGGGCAGTTACTAGATTAGTAGAGCAATTTAGAAAAAATTACATTCATTTATAAATCTATATCTATCTCTCTCTTCCAGATTTTAGCAAAATTTCAGCAAAATTTGGACAAATCTTGACAAAAGACTTTCATGTTATCCTTGTGGAGTGATTCAGATCAGTTAATAAGGCTAGACAGATTTATAACTGGCAGAAATTTTCATCAGAAAAGGTTTGAGAGGTTTCAGTGAAATGCAAGTTCAATACAAATCAATAACATTACATGGCAGCTAAAAGTCAGTAAGATTTTGGCTCAACCAACAAAGGAATGACAAAGAATGTGACAATCCTGCTGTATTCTGAACTTGTCAGTCCATCTGTGTACTGTGATTAGTTCCGGATGTCATGTTTTTTAAGAAAGATACTGAGAATCTGGAAAGCATGCGGAGAAGGAATGGTGAAGAGCTGTGAGTTCATGTCATACAAATGTAAGTAAAAGGAATTAGGAATATTTACCCTGGAAAAGAAAAGACTGGGGGGGTGGTGTCACACATAATAGCTAACATTACAGCTTCAAATATTTGAAGGGCTGTCATGTGGTAGAGGTATTAGATCTGTTGTGTTTGGCTTCATAAGGCAGAACTAGAAGCAATGATGATAGTGTAACAGAGATACTTTCAGACACCATATAACAATCTTCCTAACAATTAGCTTTATCCAAAAATGAAATGGATGGACTGTCTCTGGTTTTCCTCTCCCAAGAAGTCTTTAAGCAAAGTCTGGGTGACTGGTACTTGATGTAGAGGATTGGATGGGAGAGGTCATCCAGCTCCAGATTCTGAAGCAATGACTTCATCTATCTCTTTCAGCTCTCAGATTCTGCCCCTGATTTTTCTGGGAGAGTCTCAGTATCAAGTGGAAGGTGTCAGCTAATGTATATGGGAGGTATTAAAGGAACTGTGAACCTATACATAAAAACCAATGTAGGGTTTCTATCTCATCATATAAAAACAAAAATCAAAAACCAAAAACACCATAGTATTCTTTTGACTGCTGGATCATTTCATTCAGTGTATAAAAAATATAGACACACTTCTATGATCTGTAAGTCCTCCAAAATCTGTAAGCTCAATTCAATTTAACAGGTATTAAGTACCTATATTGTATTTGGGGTGGCTAAATATAAGATCTTTCTTTTAATCTTGTCTCATATGACAATCTTTAAGGGGTAGATACTATTTCTTTTTATTTTAGGCTAAGTCCCCATCCTCATTCTAGCCCTGAATGTTTTTTTTGACATCCTTATTCTTGCCAGTCCAAATCCCTTTCTCTTGACCAAATCAGGGGAAAACAAACATACAAAGTACCACATGATGGTAGTTTACATCAGATCTTGACTCTCTACTGATTCCATTTGCAATTCAGATTAGGGCTTTGTCTATTAAATATAAAATTTAATTTTAAATTAAGGTAAGATAACAAAAAACACCCCATTCCTTTTAGAATCAGGGAGAGGCAATCCCCTGTTGTCACTTTAACACATTAACATATCATTAACATATTCTGACAGGAGAGCTGCCTCATTCTTCATGAAATACCTTCAAAGGGCTAATCTGGGCAGCAGAATATCACATATCTGGCATATGAGAAAACTAGTTTGAATTTTTAGTACATGCTCATATAGATTAAGTTTATAACTGCTACTCAATGAATGCATTTAATCTACAGCATGCTAGGCTGAGAAAACTCCCTTAATTTCATGACAATAAATCCGATTCCAACTGGTTCTTGTGCACTAAATGGAGAGTTTGTTTCACTAAGCATTTCAAGAGCTTGAATTCCCTGCACAGTTACCGTACTGGTTTCAATTTAGTATCATTCAATTTTAATGATATCTTAAAGTTTGAAACCAACACACACATAAATTAAAAATAAAATAAACCCCTCATCAGTAATTATGGAGGAGGATACAGAGGCATAGATCCAAGCAGAAAACAAAAAATGTTTGATACAAAGTAACCATTGCAGACTATGAGAGACCTGAGTGATAACAGAGTGACATAATACTTGAACTAGCACAGAACTTAGCAAAGAGTGTGGAGACAAAACAAAGTTGTTTTAGTGTTGCTTTAGTGATGTCCAAGGGACAAAAGTTCTTTGATGAAAATAGACAACTATGGTAACTTGGTCTTTCTCATGTAATTGGGAATCTTCAATGTGACCTGAATGGGAAAAGAATTCCTTAAAAATTCTAATAATTTGGGTTCCTGGTTGAATCGATTTACCACAAAAAAAGTGCTCCGAGTTATCATCCACATTCACTCCCTCTTGAAATGATTTTGTATTACTTTGTACCGAGTCTGTATTTACTTATTTGTGAACATGTTGTATTCTTCTCCCAGGACAATGAAAGCTACTTACAAGCAGGGGCGATTTTATCTTCTTCAGTATCCCCAGTGTCTAGCTCAGAACATACAATACAATGTCAAAAGCCTCTCCCAGGGAGGTTGAGTAGAGAGAAAGAGCTCCTTATTCAAACTATGAGCACCTTAGTTTGAGTCTAGCTTTGCTATTTAACACCTCCATAACCATGAGCAAGTCCTTTCACTTCCCTGGTGCCTAGTTTTTTAATCTATAAAATGATGGGTTGGACTAGCATAGCTCTAAATCCTACAATATTAAGTGTCATAACCAAACATTTTCCACTGTGACTTCTGCCTCTCCTTGATCTTAAGATTTGAGAGCACCTACAACAAGGTTACTATGAACTCTGTATACATGAAAGAAATATCAGTGGATCTTTGCATGATCTGCTTTATGAATCCAAGTCTGGCTTATTTATTTGAGTGTTCATTTCTTTATTTAGCTATCTTATTGATCAATTAACTGGAATGTGGAGGGGAAATTGAAGAGCTAGCCCTAGGCTATGTTTGCCATAAAAATTCCTGCCATGCAGGAAACAACCCTGAGAGATGAAATACTCATATTGGCCTATTAAATAATACAAATTAATTAAAGGTAAACTTTATATTAATAATGACCAGATTTTGAAAAAAAAAATAGCTCAGAGCAGTAGTGCAATAGTTTAGACTCAAAGAAACTCACTTCAAGCCCCAGCTCTGCTACCTCCTACCTGTGTAACCTGGGGCTAAGCCACTTCCCTTGTCAGGGCTTTTTCCTCAATTGAAAAGAGCCTGTCTCAATCTGCCAACTGAAGAGAGTCTGTCAAAAACATCTGTAAGATCCCTTCCAATTATTGCTTTAATTCTATGATTATACTACAGCATACGAAAAGGGACTGATAAATCTCAATAATAAAGTCACAAACAGGATCAGACAGGGGAAAAATTCACCATCTGTTAATCAGATTACCATTCTATTTCTTTTCCAAGTGAAAGGACAATCAAATAATTTCACTTCCTTTTTCTTATTTTAAGTATTGTTTAAAAGTGATGAGACTGAAAAGTTAAAGGAATAGGAAAAGCAATCAGTGCAAAAACTAATTTCCTAACATACAAGTTTTTTTATATTCACAAAGGAGGAACTTTTTGTAAGTGTTGGTTAAAGGCATATTTGGAAGAGTAAATTGTTTTATTAATAAATATCAGGACGAAAATTCAGCTAAAACACCTATGTTTTCCCACTCTTGACATATTATAATTTCCTCACCCAAATTCAATTCAAGAAAAAGTGATTATTAAGTATCTATACTAAGTATAAGATACTGTGCTAGGCTTTGAGGACAGAAATATATGTAAAAACAGACTCCTGCTAATAAGAAGTTGCAATCTAATGGGAAGAAGTGGGAAAAATAACATTCATAAATAACTAGGATATAAGGGAGACTGGGATAAAGTCAAAGGAGAAATTCCGGCAGAATGGTATCCATTGGACCAACAAGGACCAATGAGAGGGGGGAGTAGAATGGTCAGATGGTAGAAACTGACCATTCCATATTTCTGATGAATGCACTTTTTTCAGTGACTGGCTGAATTACAAGGAACAGAAACCATTTTTTTTGGTTCGAAGTTCAAATCTTCCCAGGTAACCAATGCCTTCTGCTCTAAAATTACATGCATTCCATATATATCATGTGCACAATATCTAGTTATTTACATTTTATCTCCTCCATTAGAATGTGAGCTCCTTAAAGGTATGTACTGCCTTTTTTTTAACCCTTCTTTGATTCTCTGATGATTTGCAATCCACCTGTCACATAGCATATGCTTAATAAATGCTTTTTAAGATATTGAATAGAAGCCACATAGATAAATGCCCTCAAAGAATAAATTCTCCTAGTATTGTGCAACAATACAATTTTAGTCTTATGGGAAGGCAGTTTTACAGAAAATATGAGGATACTATCTTTCAGTAAATTATCCCTGTTTACACTCAGTTATCACTGTTACACTAGCAATGAGCAAGAACCAGGATGGTAGATCGGGAACAGTGAGTACAGCAATCATGGCACTCCAGTGAAGCTTAAGTAATGACTATAAGTTAGAGGTATAACAATTCTGATTTTAGGCATCAAAATTGGAAATAGAGTCAATAAAATTTAACTGATTTCATGTATATAGTTACTTCTCCTTGTAAAACCATGTAAAGATATATTTAAAGCTTTCAGAAACTCAGAATTTGTCATAAATCATGTTGATAAATAGCCTGACATGCTTCCGCCAACAACATGAACAACAAAAATGAACCACTATTTATTTTCTTTGATGGTGCTATATGGTTACAAAACACAGAACCCCAAGGTCTATAGGAGAACCAAGCTACAAGTGAACATAACGACTATGGAAGGTGCACTGTGGGAATATGCAGGCAGCAGTACTTGACACTCGGTACACATACACAACAACAAGAAGGTATCATCTAGTGCATATATGACCAGAGAGCTCAATGGATAGATCAGGTGGCAAGAGTAAAGGATCATTTTAAAAAACAAAGAGAAGGATGGTACATGAAAAGCCTGGGTACCACACTCCAAGAAATATTAAGAGGAGAATAAAGCCTTTAGCACATTGGGGAGGTTCTCTATGGAAGGCTTATGGAAGGACTTGGACAAGAATGACATAGTTTGAGATAAGTCATGTTCTGAATTGCAATGAAATCATGTCCCATTAACATTTCAAAATAAAACAAGTGCATCATCTTCATCTGTGAACTAAGGAAAGTTTCTGAAAATTACTTAGCCTATCTATCTGCATTCATTCTTTACATAACTTCTAAATAAGCATAGGTGCTATATATTGGTGGACATCAGTGAAGCTACTGTTATAATTCTACTGCTCCCCTGATAACTGTATTATATGTAGCCGAAGAACAGAGGCCACGTGACTTAACTAATTTTCCTGGTTCTTAAGATAAATGTACACCTTTGGTAGAGAGAAATCTGTGAGATTACACACTCACTAAAGGTAAGGACTTTGTCATTTTATATCTGTATTTCCCTAGTGTCTAACACACAGTGAGAGCTTACTGAACCTTTTCTGGAATTGAATAGAATTACTAGATTTCCTGCAATTTAATATTTAGTTCTGTATCTGAGGCTTGTTCAGGACAATGAGACAATAGTTTTATCTACTCCTCAAAGCATATTATTATAACAAGAGTTTAGAGTCCAACAATGTTTGCTGTTCCTCCAGAATTGGCTTTCCAATAATTCCCTTACTCAGTCATATGGACACTGGAGGTTTGGGAACCAAAGCCTTCCAAGAGACTCCTCCAGAATTCTGTCTTCAACAGCTTAGCAGAAAATGAAAGAAACCATTTCCCCACTATCAGGGATTTTTAAAAAATCATACTGACTCTGGGAGAAAACAGCATTTCCTTTTCTTCTAGTATTTTTTAAAATTAATTTTCATACCAAGAAGGAGATTTAATTTGCCTCTTTTCCTTTTTTCAATTTAATATACCTGACTGAATCCCAAACAATCAAGAAAAAAAAATCTGGGCCACTTTCTCTTCTAAAGCTTAAACTCACAAGCTTTAGGCCTAGGGTTCTTTATTTCCTCTCTTTTTTTTTATTCTTCTTATACCTAGTCTATCACTCAATCTCTCCTGTCCCTTTTGTGTTTACATTTTTCAATTCCTTAAATATGATAATGTATATAAAGTACTTAGAGGCCGATCCTCAGGGGCACAGGACTCCTGGGAATATGACGCCCCCCCCAACCTTTATTTTAAATAATTTTGATCACATTTATTTAATACAAAAAACAAGTAAAATAACACATTGCAACCATAAAAAAGTTGCAGTTTCTTAGAAAAGAGAGATTAGTATCGTGCACACTATGCAGACACTTTGCACCCACAGATGTAGTTGTAACAACTGCTTCATGGATTTCCTTCTCCCAGGAAAAGTGCAAGATACAAGGAGAAAATCAAGTGACTGACTCTGGGAGATAGATAGACAAAGAGGAGTCATTCTTAAAGAGAGGGAGTAGCCTGTCCTTTAGTATGCTGAAACTTTTAACAAAGTTCATCTGTTTATAATAAATTTGTGTACGTATATTTATGACAGTAAATGATAAAATAGATTAGTAAGATATAGCATTTATATATTTATGAGTTACTAATTTTTTAAAGTTGTTATCTATGATTTTTCTCGATATGCGACACATCTCCAAAAATTCCTTTTAATTTTCAACAGCTCTCCATGAATAACCAAAATCACACATGTGAAAACTATGAATGTCAAGGGATAAGTATGTATAACTGTCAGTTATTATTCAAATCAACAAGCATTTTAACTCTCAACATGTGCCAAGCACTGTGCTAGGTACAATAGAGATGTCAATTAATCAAGAAATAATTCTATGGCAGATTTCTGTTTAAGATATATATGTATATGCATGCATATAATATACACATATATATGTATATATGTACGAAAATATGTATATGTGTTATCTCACAAATACTACAGATCTCTCTTTTCACTGTTGCATTAAAGGCTTGATAAGAATTCAAATGGAATGTTGGGAAAAAAGGCAGTTACATTAGGAGTTTAAAAAGCTTAAAAAAGGGCTTATTTTACTTTTTTCCTTTGGAGCCAAGGAGAAGAGGCGTGTTTCATTTCCAATCCATGGGAATCTATGAAGAAGCAGTGAAGACTATAGGAAGGATGGAAGTGAGAAGAGACTTATTCCTCATTGGAACTATTTTAATTCTGGTGTTAACAGAGTTTTTTGAAGCCTCTGTGAGAAACTGGCAGGTACTTTCTATTTTGGAAAGACCTGCCTAATTACTGAAGAGGGGAAGTGGCTTACTTGCTCCTTGTCCCACAACCACATAAGATACATGAGAGATGAGTTTCAAACTTGGGTCCTCCCAACTCCAAGCCAAGTATCCTTTCTATTCATTGAGTCACTTGTTTTTATCTTTGGATCCCCAGTGTCTAGTAGAGTGCTAAATAAAGAGATATATTACAACTACAACCACCACTTGTCCTGATATATCCCTACAATGGTAGCCTATGATAACGATGTACAAGTCAAAGTTCAGAGACAGGTTTGGCCATTCCTTGGAATCTTGGGTTTTTTCTTTATTTATTTGGTAAGGATACTTTTGCTTTGTGGCTTTTTCTTTATCTGGCTTAGAGCTCCGAGGGCACCTCATGTCTCTCTCCTTCAAGGTGAACTCAGAGGTTCATAGAGTTCATCTTGTAGGTTCAGTTGGATGTCTTTATACTTGCATGTTTTCTCACTCTTAATTTAGTTATAATTAAGGGGTGAGAAGATCACAGATACTTTTCTTGCCTTCTCTTGCTTATTCTTTGATGTCCTTGTTATTCCATGAACAAGAAACTATCTTGCCTCTGGGCATTTTCTCTGGCTATCCCTGAAGCCTGGAGTGCTCTTCTTCCTCATCTTTTCCTTTTGGTTTCCTTCAAGTTTCAACTAAAATCCTATCATCTGAAGGAAACCTTTCCCAACCCCTATTAATTCTAGTGCCTTCCCTCTATTATTTCCCTCTTGTTCTTCATATAATTTCCTTTGTACATATTTGTTTACTTGTTGTCTCCTCCATTAGATTGTGAACTCTTTGAGGGCAAGGATTGTCTTTTTGCTCTTTTTGTATCCCTATCTCTAAGCATGGTATCTGGCACATAATAGTCACTTAATAAATGATTAAGGACTGATTGATTGACTTTGAGAAGCACAAGACCTCTTCTACTACTACTACAAGTATTAGAACAGAAATTTATTATATCTTTCTATTCTGAAGAATGGCACATGTTTAGCAAATGATTTGAGATCTTGGAATAAAAGGTAGTAAAGAAATATCAGCATGGTAAGTCTAAGAAGAAACTTATTAGAACATGTAAAGAACCCTAGATTCCTGATAATTTTATTATGCTATTTCCAGTCACTGGTTACAAATTTCCCCCAAAGATAACGACTGTATTATTTATGTTACTGGAACAGGTTTTGCTTTCATGACTTAAAATTTTTACTTCAATATTTCAAAGATCTGCAAATTGATGTCTCAGGGCTGTCCTTCCATTGATGGAAATCACATAGCTATAACTCAGTAGGAAGACTTTAAGAACTGTGATTGAAAAAAATCATCAATCTTTGGCTAATCTGTTGAATCTTCAAGTTCAAACAGACTGATCCTCAGATGACAAACATATAATTCTACCTCACAAATGAAGGCTTTCCTGATTGGGATTTACTAAAGATTGGAGGCTGGCAAAGCCTTCAAGAACCCAGAGTCATTTCCATGTCACACTGCAATATTAACCATTGAAAGATGGCATAGAGTAAAAGGCCTCAAAAATAAATTTCTGAAAAACTCATTTTTTCCAGGTAGATGGTTTGACATGTAGTGAAGCATAATGTCACAAGAATTATCTACTTTTCACATCTACAGGATCAAAGAAGTTATGTTAAAAATGGCCACCAAATTAATTTTAAGTGCAATTATAAGTGAAGAGTTCATCTGCAAAAATGTCAGCTAGCAAAAATGAAACAAAGGAACTCAGGAAGGTGAGAAGGTGGAGATAAAAGTCAACACCCCAAATATGCAGGGTTTTTATGTACCTAATATGTAACTATATGTCTAACATCTGGTCTCAGATGGAAAGGAATAGGAAGGTAACATGAAACCTCAGGCCACTGAAATAGAATGACTCAAAAAATTAGGCAAAAATAAATTGCATTTTACTGTTACATAGCTTTCATCTTGACAAGTCATCTAAGAGCAGTCCTTTACCTTACACCTGTTTTCCATTTGTATGTATGATCAGAAGTCACCTGACTTTGGAGAATCCCATTTCGGTAGTAAACATCATCAATTGTATCTATGCATTTTTCTTTTAATTTATTTATTTTTAGTTTTCAACATTCATTTCCACAAAATTTTGAGTTCCAGATTTTCTTGCCATATCTTGTCTCCCACTTGATATGGCATGCATTTTGAATATACCTTCCCCCAGTCTGCCCTCCCTTTTATCACCTCTCTCCCTTACTGTCTTGTAGGGCAATATAGATTTCTATATCTCACTGCCTATACAGCTTGTATAGTTGCATGTAAAAATAATTTTCAATATTTGTTTTTAAAACATTGAGTTCCAAATTCAATTCCTTCTTCCCTCCCCACCCACCCTTACTGAGAAGACAAGCAATTCAATATAGATTATATATGTGTAGTTATGAAAAATTCTTCCATAATAGACATGTTGTGAAAGACTAACTATATTTCCTTCCAACCTATCCCTGCCCCCCCATTTATTCTATTTTCAACTTTGACCTTGTACCTTTTCAAAAGTGATTGCTTCTGACTACCCCCTTACCCAATCAGTCCTCCCTTCTATCACTCCCTCCTTATCCCCTTTCCTCTTACTTTTCTGTAGCGTAAGATGCCCAACTGAGTGTGTATGTTATTCCCTCCTTAAGCCAAATCTGATAGAAGTAAGGTTCACTCATTTCCTCTCACCTCTATAATGTTAATGAGAGCTGCATGATTGGGAGAGGCTTACTTTGTAGGAAGGCGGGTCTTGATGCCCTCTGGCTCTGTAAAGTGTATACATAGTCTGAAATGAGGTTTTGCTTTAGGGCTTACTCTTTGGAATAAGGTTAACATGCCAGATCAGACTCTGGGTTGCTATTAAGGAGCACTCCCACCTCCACCCTTTGAAAACTTAGATGTTGGTGTTTCCATCTCTGGTAACTTTGTATGTATATATTGGTCAGATAGTTGGATCTGTGATATATGTATTGCTTATGGTTAGACGGAAAGAAGTCCTATTTTTGGTCTTTATTTCTCTGCTTGTATTTTCTCTGTTTGTACATGTGTTTAGATTGTTAACATCTCAAAAGTTGCTTTCCTTTTGGAAAAGCAGATCTAAGAACCTGTGCTCACAGGCCATCCTGGATATTTCAGTGTGCTTGTTGCTACAACTTCCCCTCTCTTCTCCTCCATTATGAAACCTTTTTCTTAACTCTTTTATGTGAGACAAATCATATAATAAATAAAATCAAGATCTCATGAGTTACAAATATCATCTTTCCATGCAGGAATGTAAACAATTCAACTTTAATATGTCCCTTATGATTTCTCTTTCCTGTTTACCTTTTCATGCTTCTCTTGATTCTTGTAGCTGAAAGTGAAATTTTCTACTCAGCTCTGCCCTTTTCAGCAAGAATGTTTGAAAATCCTCTATTTCATTTAATGTCCATTTTTTTCTCCTGAATTATTTCACTCAGTTTTGCTGGGTAGGTGACTCTTGGCTTTAGTCCTAGCTCCTCTCACCTCTGGAATATCATATTCCAAACCGTTAGAACCCTTAATGAGCTGCTAGATCTTGTGTTATCCTGATTGTATGTCCACAATATTCAATTGTTTCCTTCTGGCTGCCACAACACAGACAGTTCTGATCATGAGTCTTCCCTTAAATTAAGTAAACCTAGCTCTCTGCATCTCCCTCCCATTGCTCCTAATTTCTGTGGCCAAGAAGAAGTCTAATCCCTCTTCCATGTGGCAGCCTCTTAAGTACCTGAACATAACCTTTATGCCCTCTCCTCCCACTCTTTCTCACCACCACAAGGCTTTGAAAACTAGCTTTGAACAATCTTGATATTGCAAGAACTCCAAGCCTTTCACCAGCTTGCTTTCCCTCTAAGGACTAGGTTCCAGCTTATCAATGTTTTTCATGAAATGTGGAATGCATGTTATTCCCTCCTTAAGCCATATGTGAAGAGAGTAAGTTTCACTTTTCCCCTTTCACCTTCTCCCTTTTCTCCTCTATTGAACAAGATTTTTCTTATCTCTTTTATGAGTTATAGCCTGCCCCATTCCATTTCTCCCTTTCTCCTCCCAGTATTTTTCTCCCTCAACCCTTAATTTTTATTATTTTTTTATGGATATCATCTCTTCCGATTCAACTCAACCTGTACTTTCTGTCTATGTGTATGTGTGTGTATATAATCCCTCCACCTACCCAAATACTGAGAAAAGTCTCAAGAGTTACAAATATTTCTTATATAAATTATTCCATGTAGGAATGTAAACAGTTCAGCTTTAGAAAGTCTTTCATGATTTCTCTTTCCTATTTACTTTTTCATGCTTCTCTTGATTCTTGTGTTTGAAATTCATATTTTCTATTCAGTTCTGGTCTTTTCATCATGAATGCTTGAAAGTCCTCTATATCATTGAATGACCATTTATTCCCTTGAAGTATTATACTCAGTTTTTCTGAGTAGGTGATTCCTGGTTTTATCCCAGTTCCTTTGACTTCTGGAATATCCTATTCCAAGCCCTTCAATCCCTTAATGTAGAAGCTGCCAGATCCTGTGTTATCCTGATTGTATTTCCACAATACTCAAAATGTTTTTTTTTTCTAGCTGTTTGCAATATTTTCTCCTTGACCTGGGAACTCTGAAATTTGACCATAATATTCCTGGGATGAAAATCTATCTTACACTACAGGAAAGTAGGGGAGGAGGGGCAAGTGGGGTGAGGGGAATGATAGAAGGGAGGGCAAATGGGAGAAGGGAGTAACTATAAGTAAAGGGACAAGGGACAAGGTCAAATGAGAGAATAAAAAAGGAAGAGGCAAGGTAGGATAGAGGGCAATATAGTTAGTATTACACAACATGATTTTTTATGGAAGTCTTTTGCAAAATGACACACATATAGCCTGTATTGAATTGCTTGCCTTCTCAGTGGGAATGGGTAGGGAGGGAGGAAGGGAGAGAAGTCGGAATTTAAAGTATTAGAAATGAATGTCAAGAATTATTATTGCATATAACTGGGAAATAAGGATCACAGGTAATGGGGTGTAGAAATTTATCTTGCCCTACAAGAAAAGAGAGAAGATTGGGACAAGGGAACGGTGGGGTGTGATGGAAGGGAGAGTACATTGAGAGAGGGGGTAATCAGAATGCAAGGTATTATGGGGTGGGGGAGGGGAGAGATGGGGAGAAAAAATTGGAACTCAAAATTTTGTGGAAATGAATGTTGAAATCTAAGAATAAATAAATACAACAACAATAATAATAATAGCAACAAGAAATGTGGAATGCAGAAGTGAACTAAACACTCCAGATATATTCTGGTCAGAGAACGGTACAGTGTGACCACTACCACCTTATTTCCTGGTTATTATGCCTTTCTGAAAATTAAGTTTACATTAAAATAAACTGGGGGGGAGTTGAGAGGGGCTTGTCATATTACACTATTCCAAATAGGGATAATAATAGCACATAACTGCCATGGTATTGTGAGGATAAAAATAAGGTAATGTGTTATGTACTTTGTGAACCTTAAAGCACTGTATAAATGCTAGCTATTGTTATGACTGTTAAATCACATTAGTTTAAAATTGTTTCTAAAGTGATAAGTAGGAGCCATAAAATAATTTAAAATATATATTTTAAGAAGGATTGTCCAAGTTCAGTACATTTTGATAGCTACTGATTCTACTAGAGTAGATTCTCTTCTTTAAAGTAATTCTATCCCAATATCAATTTTGAGAAAAGAATTAAGAAAAATATTTTCCCTAAATTAACTCTTCCCCAAAATTTTCAGCTTGGAAAAACTTTATGTTGGACACCAAAATAATCATCTAAAGTCTCTATAACAGAGGACAAATAAATACAATCGGACAACTCTGAAACACAATTCTATCATTTCACAAATGAGGACAACAGGGAGTCATAGATGAAAGCAACGATTTGCTCAAAGAATTAAGTATGGTATTTTTTTTTACAGTAGTAAATAACACCCAACCAATCACTACTGCCAGAGGTGATAAGAGGGAAATACAAATAAGCACTCACATTTCACCCAATTTTACTAGGTCTTTTTTCTTCCAGTTTCCTTTTCGAATCTTATCTTCAGTTCCCCCTTACTTCTGGGCAATTAATAAAAAACTTGCTCAGTAATAAAATTGGGTAAACTACTACTAATCAACCCCAGACAAGGTGCTTTAACGAAGTGTTCAAATTCCAACCCTGGAGAAACTGCAAGTTGACTTACTCTCTTAATTCACTAATTTTTGTTTTCTTTTCCTTGATCACAAAGATACTGGCATCAACTGAAAAATCTCTAATGTAATCAATCAGAGTGGTTTTCGTCAACTAATTGATAAACATTAAGAGTTGACTTTTGCCTGGCATTAGGTATAGAGGATACAAAGGCAAAAGTAAAATATTCCCTGTCCTTGAGGAGCTTATATTCTATCATAAAAGATGATATGTTCATATAAAGATATATATAGAATACATAAGAAATAAATACAGGATAATTTTCGTGTGTGTGTGTGTGTGTGTGTGTGTGAAAGGAGTGGCATTAGCAGTTGTAGGGACCCAGGAAAGGCTTCCTTCAGAGGAGTACTGAAGGAAACTAGACTTTAGAAAAGGTAGAGATAAGAAAGGAAATGCATTCCAGTTTGAGGGAGTTGTCACTGCAAAGGCACAGAGACAGATTTCCTCTCTAAGCAGTATTTATCAAGAGAAGGAGAAATTGCTGAAGGAATATAGTGTAGAATCATAGACTCAGAACTGAAAAGGATCTTAAGCAACCCTTGATTCTTAATCTAATTGTACTGTGATGATTCATGCGAAAAAACCTCTACAGAAGATTCTTGGGAAGATATGTGCAAGAATTACACAAAGTGTGAGAACCATGGATGGATTACAATCTATACTAGTGGAGGAAGAATCCAAATACAGGTCACAGACACACAGCAGAGTAGTGTTCTGTGGTTGTTTACACAGTTCCATTCTTACCCCATCTCCACCTGAAAACAAAATAACTGGGGAAAGGTGAAATACACATGCAAATAAATGCGATGACTATCTTTTCATCACTTGTTAGCTTCTCCACAACAGTACAGAAGAAAACTTACAAAGGTAGTCAGCTGTTAATATGCTTCAAAAGGGGTTCTGACTGTTTCAAAAAATATCTTGATAGTTGTATTACAATATAGTTTGTATTTTTTATAGTCCTATGTATTTTATTTTATGCATTTAAAATTCAATTCTGAGAAGTGGTTCATAGGCTTTGCCAGATTGCTAAACAGATCCAAGATCCAAGAAAGGTTAGGTGAATTGTACAGGACTTTTCATACCTGAGTCCTTCATAGGGCAGAGTGCACATTGCATGCCCCAGGCCTCTCCATACAAACAGCAGCATTCAGTGTAAGTTGTCTGCTTCCCAACCAAGGGGCGGCTACAAACATACTCATCACTCAGGTGTTCCCAACAAAGATCCTGGTAGACATCAGTTTCTTCTGTTTGTTCTGAAAGGGATGACAGTCATATAATCATATCACTCTTACACTGTTGTTTCTATTTAATAAGCATCAGTCAACATGATGTTAGAAAAGTTAATAGTTCTCAAAGTATCACACACAGATAATCTACAAGTATTCATCTCTATCTTGAGCCTCTTCTCAGTCCAACATCTCTCACTGTCTCTAGGATATATTCTGACTAGATACATCACTACCTTAAATTTAATATGACAAATACAGAAGTCCTTTTTCCTTCCAACTAAATTAGGTGTTCTTAACCTAGGTGTGGGAAGGAGAGGGGTTTGGGAACTTGGTTGAAAAAAAAATTACATCTTAATTTTCATTAACCTCTAACTGATATTTAACATTTCCTTCAATTACTTAAAGACAACATTCTGAGAGGGGGTACACAATTTTAATTAGATTGCCAAAAGGATCCAAGAGACAAAAAGGTTAAGAACTCCTAGACTAAACTTTCTTAGGATCAAAGGATTTAGAGCGGGGAGGTTTACTTGTTAAGAAAATAATCCTGTATTTGTTACACTGAACTGCATTGAGATACATTTATCATACTGAACTGAATAGTCCAAGCTATAATTTTTGAGATGGGCTTCCTAAAGCCCAGAGGGATGGGGTGACTTGCTCAAAGTTACTCTGGGCTCCTTTCAAGTAGAGAAGCTGGGATTTGAGCCAGGATTTTTTTTTTTGACTCTGTCTTTCCCCATAGGCAGCTGGAACAGCAACACTGTCTTGTCTATCCTTCATTTAAGAGGTTGGGTATCTTTCTCTTCCTTTGTCTCCCATATACACTCCAGTCCAAAGATTGAAATATTTATAAGAAACATCCTCCTCTTATTTTCTGATCAACAAAACAAGAGTTGACTTAGATGACCGTTAAACTTTCCTCTAGAAAGCTAAACTTCTAGAACTTCTTAGAGTTCCCAATTCTAATGTTTCTTTCATTCCATATTATTTCTTATGACCAAAGTAGTATACTAAATATGCCTACTGTTCAATCATCAATTTCTTTAACTCTTTCCAATTGCTCCTTGTAATCCAGTGTATCAAGGTTAAAACTTAACTCATATCCCACAGGAGGGTCTCTGATACCTTGTCTAGCTATTTAACTTTATTGTCTTTTGCCATATGACTACTAACACCTTCTAATACAGTCAGATAAGTCTACTGCCTATATTCTAAATAGAAATGTCCCACTTCCCCCTTTGGTCCTTTAAGTTTCTCCTTATGCTTAGAAGAGTAATTCCCTTCCACTCTGTTATTCCATTTTCTTTTTCCACTTTTTGTTGTTCCATTTGTTTGTAATTTTTGGGGGTGAGTTTATGACATTAAGTATCCGAGACAAAACTGATTGTTCCCTGGAAATTTTTCTGTTGCTTTATTACTTAAATTGCACCAGAGCATTCTAAGTGACCTACTTCACTCTCTTGTTCTACCTGTTCATTTAAAATGTAAATAAATACAATACCACAACTTCAACCAGTATAACCTGCATTATAATTCCTTGTAATACAGAACCCAAATCAAATACCATTCAATTCTTGGTTGCCTATCTTTATGAAAAAATATCTAAATACCTTGTATATTCCTATGTATCTCTTGATAGAATGTAACATCCTTGAGAGTAGGGATTTTTCATTGTTTGTATTTGTATCTACAGAGCCTAGCATAGCACAGTGTCCGAGACATAGTAAGTGATTAATAAATGTCTACTAAATGATTGATATGTCAAGAAACGAGCATACCGTTTGAATCTGTTGGTCTTATGCACCTCTTTTCTGTAGTGTCCAACACCATCGGATGGGTACAGAAACAGTTATAAGATCCCTCAGTATTAATGCACTGACCATCAATACAACTGTTTGGATCCTGACATTCATCCATATCTTAAATTTAAAAAAAAGGAAAATAATATATGATATATTGCTTAGGAGAGACCAAGTAAGTCAGTAGTAAAGCAGAACAACTCTTATTTTAAAATCCTGCATTTTAAAACAAAAGCAAAACTGAAAAGAAATGAAATTCTACTTTTTCTTCCTTGAAACAATGAGGAGTCTGATGTCACTGAACTAGGAAAGAAAATATCTTTGGCCAGGATGTTCTTTGAAATTCAAGGTAAAAAGTCTTGTGACTATGGTTTCAAAATTGCTTTCCTTTACTATGTTTCCCTGGTTAATCTATGAGATTTTCTTCTTAAGCTGAAAAATTCTGTATCAATGTTAAAAAAAAAAAGACTAATTCATATGGCACAAATGATGAAACAATAGATTGCACATACTATGGAAACACTTCAGTTGCACCAAAGGCCTGAAATATAATTCTATATTGAGTACTGACTCTATGACATATGTGTAGAACTTTATACTGAGTGAGAAAATAAGTTTCATTCAAGCAAGAGATCTATAAAATATTTTTACTTTTTTTAGCACTTGATTTGAAGGGTAAAAGGGGAGATGAAAAAGAGAGTGTTATCACATAGTGTAAGGGCAAGCAAAGTAGGATCTTTTGTTGTTTTTATTTTAGTATAATCAAAAGTATAATGCCTTTGTTTGTTCCAGGATCCATGGCCATTTAGACTATGAGGCCAAGGATCCTGGAAGAGTAGAGCATAATGGCCATCAAATTAGGATCTTTTGCTGTTTTTGTTTTACTAAAAGCCCACTGTAGGAAGCTTGACTAGGGGAGTTGTTTTGTAGGAGGGTCCCAAGTACCTTTTGTTTTTTTCTATTGAGGCACTGGGTCACAGGGTTATGACCTCTGACTCTAAAAAGTATATAAATACTCTGAGGGTGAGGTTTTACTTTGAGGCTTAGTTTTTGTAAGAAGGTGTGATTGCCAGATCAGGACTCTGGGAAGCTCCCTTAAGGAGCCTCCAGGTTTTGAAAACCCAGATGGCAGTGTTTCCCTCTCTGGTAACTATGGCCAGACAGTTGGATTGTATGTTGAATTCAGGCAGAAGAAGCCATGTCTATTGATCTTTGATTACTTTGAGACTTACTGGAAGTATTTGTTTGATCAGAAGGGGAATCTGGGAAGCTGCTAAGGAGTCCTGCAGCTTTGAATACCCAGATGTCGATGCTTCCCTCTCTGGTAACTATGATCAGACAGTTGTACCTGTCTGTTGATTTAAGGTCAGGCAAAGGAAGCCATGTCTGTTGACTTTTTTGAATTCTCTCTATTTTCTTTGAAATTCAAGGTGCTGACCCCCCTGAAGTAGGTGAATGATACTTGTGCTTGATTAAAGTGATTATTAACCCCTTGAAAGTTGCTTTCTTTTTATGAATGCAGAAATAAGACCTTGTGGTAGAAATCCTCCCATATATGTTGGGGTGCTTACTGTTATACATGGCCCCATCTATTTACTTTTTCCATATTTTTAAAATAAAACATGCAGTAATAAGACTTACCAAAACACTGTAGTTTAACTGGATCATAATATGTGCCTTGCTTACAATAGCATTCGTAGCCAGGCTGGGTGTTCAAACAAAAGCCATGTTTGCAGATTTCTTGTCCAAAAAGTTGACATTCATCTGCATCTATGGACAAAATATCAGGGAAGTTTATGATAATGAATTTATCATCACACACACTTTCATTATCTATTAGTTTAAAAGAAAGGAATAATCATTAGATTCCTCTATTCTGGAATATCACAGGCACAGTTCCACTCAATCTTGTTTTATGGAGTTAAAGAAATGGATACTGAAGATTTTGAAGGAATAATCAGAAAAAAACAACCAAAAAAATAGATATAAGGAGAAAATTATGAAATAACTCAATGTATTTAGCAATGATACCAAAATGCCACTTTAAAATATCCCTTATAAAGATATTCAAACACAAGAAACTACTGTATTGCTGTCAACTGAGAGGAACACAGGAACAAAGAATTCTCAGTGAAAAATTTTTATGGGCAGAACGTCCTTGGAATGCAAATTGTTATAGCATCTGTATCTTTTAAAGGAAAAAAAATATATGCAAACAGCAACTTGCTAGTGAAATGTATAAAATCACACAGGTACGGTGCCCATAGCTTCTCCTTTAATTCTAGTATTCACCTCAATGAGGTATAGTGACGCTAAATACTATTTTAAAAATAGATATATTTTCAAGTTATTGCATTTTCCATTTTTATACTGAAATTTGTGTTCATTAAAATATTAGAATATTTTTCATTTCTGATTATGAAGCAAAGAGGCACCAATACTTTAGCTTTCTGTAAGCAGATGGGCTAGAAAAATATTGTGAGTCACTCATTTCTCCAGTCATTAAGCATCTTCTGATTAATTAATGTTTTCAGTTTTCAACATCCACTTCCATAAATTTAAATTTTCTCCCCGCTCCTCCCCAAAATGGCATGCCATCTTATATGGTCTCTACACATACATTCCTATTAAATACATTTACACACCAGTCAAGTTGCATAGAAGAATTATAATGAAGGGGACAAACCACGAGAAAAACAAAACAGAATACAACAAAACAACAAAAAAGAAAATAGTCTGTTTCATTCTGTGTTCCAGCTCCATAGTCCTTTCCTTGCACGTGGATGGCATTTTGCATCCTGGGTCCTTTGGAAATGTTTTAGGTCCTTGCATTGTTGAGAAGGGCTAAGTCTATCAAAATCATTCATCGCATACTGTGGCTGTTACTGTGTATACTGTTATGGCTCTGGTCACTTCAGTTAGCATCAGTTTATATGTCTTTCCAGATTTTCCCAAAGTTCACCTGTCATCATTTCTTATAGCACAGTAGTATTCCACTATATCCATATACCACGACTTGTTTAGTCATTCCTCAATTGATGGGCATCCATTCAATGTCCAATTCTTGACTACCACAAAAAGAGCTGCTATAAATATTTTTGCACATGGGGGTCCTTTTCCCATTTTTATGATCTTTTTGGGTTAAAGCCCTAGAAGTAATATTGTTGGGTCAAAGGGTATGTACATTTTTATAGCCCTTTGGGAATAGTTCCAAATCGTTCTCCAGAATGGTTAGATCATCTCACAGGTCCACCAACAAAGAATTAGTGTTCCAACTTTCCTACATTTTTTTCAACATTTATCATTTTCCTATTTTGTCGTATTAGCCAATTTGATAGGCATGATATGGTATGTCAAGAGTTGTTTTGATCTGCATCTCTCTAATCAATAATGATTTAGAGAATTTTTATATGACTATTAATAGCTTTAATTTCTTCCTCTGAGAACTACTTGTTCATATCCTTTAATCATTTATCAACTGGAGAATGACTTGTATTCTTATAACTTCCGATTTATTTTAGTAGGTTCTACTTGAATCCATAACACCACTCAAAGGTTTAATTAAAGGATTAAAAAAAAGAAAGAAAAAATCCCTTCATTTTCCCCTTAGTGATATAAAAAGCTTATTAGAGATAGAGAAACATGCTTATATTTATACATCTGATATCAGGTTATCCCAAATGAAGGCTGCACATATATAGGAAATAGAACAGGGAGTGAGGAAGTTTCTATTTCTAGACCTACTTTCTTCTTTGTTTTCTCCTTTCTCTCCATTAGTAACAAATATTGGTAGTACCAAGATGACTGATAAGGAAAGCTCTACTGGAGATCACAACAAAGTTATAATTATGGCAAAAACACTAAGAGTTGCCCAACAACAAAATATGTGGTTTCTGATCTCTTTTTGTGAAGAACTTTTTTCTGTTTCTGCCATAAAAAATGACAAGCTCTTTCAACATTAAGCTTTTAGCTTTCCATAAGTAGATGGGCTAGAAAAGTATTTTGAGTCACTCATTTCTCTAGTCATTGGGCATCTTCAAATTAATTCTTTCCAAATTTATTAATTTATGTTTTCAGTTTTCAACTGCAGCTAAAAACTTTCAACATAAAGCTTTTATAGGACTTGTGCACTTCTTTTAAATGAGGGATTGGTTCTCACCTTTGTAGTTTTGACCAGTGACACTGTAGGATGAGCTGTCAGTAGGAATAAATCCTTTTCCTTCAGGACACATTTCAGTGAATTCAGCTAATTTCAGAGAAGAGAAAAATCATTAAAACAAATAATAATTTCATAAATATTTAATATTTGAATAATTTAATAAAATAAATAATTTTGTGATGGGGAAAAAATAAAACCAAATCCACCTGCTGATTTACTATATCCTAATTATCCCTGTGCATATCAACTCTCCCTAGTATAATGTATGCTATTTGAGGGGAGGGACTGTGTCATTTTTATCTTTTTATTGTCAGTGTCTTACACTTTGTAGGTATTTAATAAACATCTGCTGAATAAATTAAAACATTTTAATTAAAAAATAACATTGAGTTCTCATGCTCAAGTAGCTTTAAGAAAAAACTTTTCCAAGTCAGAAGTCAGTCAATAAACATTTATTAAGTGCCTACCACGTTCCTGGCACTGTGCTAAGTGCTAATGATACAAAAAACGGCAAAAGACAGTCCCTACCTTCAAAAAGCTCAAATGGGGGAGGCAACAAGCAAACAAATATGTACAAAGAGTCATATGAAGGACAAATAGGAAATAATTAAAAGAGGAATAGCACTGGAATTAAGAGGAGTTGGGAAAGGCTTTCCTGTAGATGATGGGATTTTAGTTTGGACTCTAAGGAAGCCAGGGAAGCCAGAGGAAGGAGAGTGCTACAGGAATGGAAGACAGCCAGAGATAATACCAAAAGATATATTGTCTTGTTTGTGGAACAGCAAGGACGTCAGTGACATTGTATCAAAGAGGACACAGCAGGGAGTAAGTTGTAAGAAAACTTGAAAGGTGGCAGTGGAGTAAGTTATAAAAGGCTTTGAATTTCAAACAAAGATTTCGTATTTGGTCTTGGAAGCAAGAGAAAGCCACTGGAATTTACTGAATAGGGGGATGACATGGTTGGACTGGTGCTTTAGAAAAATAATCCCTGGTTACTAAATGGAGAGTAGATTAGAATGGAGAGAGACTTGAGGCAAGTAAATCCACCAGTATGCTATTGCAATAGTCCAAACATGAGATATTGAGGACCTGTGCCAGGTGGTGCTAATATCAGAGGAGAGAAGAGGATGAATTCCGGTACAAAATCTCAAAAATAAACAAAACAAATAGACAAACCTAACTTCATCTTAGACTTCTTAAATGTAGAACATTCTTTGTGTATGAGAGTTCAAACTGACTATGAATAATCTGTCAAATATTTTGTTATTTCAAAGGTTCAGTAAGGAAATATTAAAGATAAAAAGTTGACTCATTTAACATCACTATGTCAAAGTCCTATAATTTTAATAATGTGGGAAGTCTTGCCACTGAGAAAGATTTAGTCCAGTCTATGATTTGTTGTTTGAGGTTCTGAGATGTTGACTCTCCCATGGACACAGAGCTAGCAAATATCAGAGGCAAGATTTACACCTTAATCTGTTGGAATCTAAATCCAGCACTTTATCCATTATGCCACGTTGCCTTACCCTTGGCATTAATATGCAAAGGATTACACTATCCCACAATTTAGCTATTAAGTACTGAAGTAGAGATTTTATTTTTTAGTATCTAAAATGGTATTATCTCTCTCCAACTGGGCATCAGTAAGGATAAGGCCAGTATCTCTTGGATCTCATAGTAAGTAGTTTAATTATATAAAAGTGCCACATGTGCCTAAGTATGATCTAAAATTTGACTTTTACATAAAGAACCATTTAAGTTCTAACTTTTATTAAATGGTCCGGTGTCATATAACTATATAACATCCAAAAATGAAAAAAAAACTATCTAGAAAGTTTATTGGCAGCATCAGCACCAAACAACCCATGAAGCATTTCCTTACCAGTTCCAAAGACAGGACATGGGAAGATCTCACAGTTATCTCCCCATCCAGCACCTAATGTGCAGCAGCATTCTTGCTTAGTAACATTGGATGTCAGCACATTATCACAGAAATTGGCATCATTTAAATTGTAGTAGCATTCTTTCTTTTCTTCTTTTTCTTCTTCAGGTTGATCTACATCTACCTCTGGAAGCAGGAGGGGGAAGGGTGGAACAAAGAAAAAGCTGTATTAGGATGATTTGCAAAGTTCATAACAAGGAAACAAAAAGACTCCAAAGACACTCATTTAAGAAAGGTCAAAAACATCCTGTGACCATGACATGGCTTTCTGTCTTCAGTACCAGATTCTTCTACTTGAGCAAAGAATAAAATAAAAGCTTCCCTACTGAATGTCGATAGACCTTGCCCACTATGAGGGTCATAATAATGTAAAACATTTACTTTAATAGAATAAATCTTTTCTTGTAAATTCAAATTTGTAAGTTTCTTTTCAAAGCCAGGAAACATTCCTTAGTAGTAAAACACCTACTTTAATCAGTGGGAATTTTGTCTGACTCTCAAGACTTAGAGGATATGTATCCTCTATCCTGGACATGTATTTAATACACACACACACACACACTTAGCGTGTTCCCAAAGCCTTTTTATAAGATAAAAAACAATGAGGAAAAATAAAAAGCTACCACACTGACTGGAAGCCTACAAAATAATTCTTTATTACTAAATATTTAAGCCAAGCCCCAAAGCAGAAACCAAGGGACTGAGAGTCTACTCACTCAATTCACTGATAAGCATTTATTAAGAACCTATTGTACAATAAGCAATAGTCCAAAGACTTCCAGTCCTTAACAAATATACATTCTACTGAAGGAAAACAGTATGTTCAAAAGAAGTAAACAGAACAAATAACAAAATGAATAATGATTGATGGAGGCACTAACCACTGGGGGAATCAGAAAAAGCCTTTTGAAGAACCTGGCACTTAAACTGAACCTTGAGGGAAGACAGAGGTTCCAAGAAATGAAGGTGAAGAGGGAGAACAGTTCAGGTTTCTGGGAAGAAGCCTACAAAAATACCCAGTTTTTGCAGCCTGTGGCAAATTACAATTCATGTTCTCAGATTAACACTGCATAATGAGGGTAATCTTTAGGTTTTTAATCCTTACTGTTATGTGACTAAAATGAGTGCCTGGAAGCAAACTGACTAGAGAAATTACACCTAGAGAACTCCCTTCCTGAAACCCTAGACAAATAGACATTCTCCATGATCTTCTTTGATGGCCCTTCCAATGGTATAGAGCCTTGGCCCCTAAGAGACCTATCAGGGAGACAAGAAGAGAAAACCTTTGACCACCACAGCCAAACTTCTCTTTTTTTAAAAACATATTTCCATATTAGTCATGTTGTGAAAAAAGAAACTGAACAAAAGGAAGAACTCATGGAAAACAAAAAGCAAAAAAGATGAAAATAGTATGCTTCAATCTTCATTCAGACTTCATAGTTCTTTCTTTGGATGTGGACAGCATTTTCCATCATGAAACTTTTGGACTTGTCTCAGATCATTGTATTTTTGAGAAGAACTAAATCTATTATAGCTGATTATAGCACATCACTGCTACCACCTACAATGTTCTCTTGGTCATACTCACTCGACTTCACTCAGCATCAGTTAACGTACCTTTTTCCTGGTTTTTCTGAAATCTGTCTGCTCATCATTCCTTATGGTACAATAGTACTCCACTACATTCATAAACCACAGCTTGTTCAATCATTCCTCAATTGATGGGCATCCCCTCAATCTCCAATTCTTTGCCACAACAGAAAGAGCACAGTTGAACTTCTGCAAGCTTCTCAGATCCTCACTTACCTATCACTTCCCTGCTCTTCTATATACCACAATGTAAACCACAGAGAAGTTAGATTTATCTGAACACAGCATACCTACCTCATTGGCACTGTGAAGCTAGTTAAAGTATGGGCTTCTTTCCTAGTTGATAAAAGTAAAGTCACTTATGCTCACTTTGGCTACATAGCCCTCTAAACACCTCCATCTCTAAGGTTCTCAGCATTTTGGGTGGATATCTTATAGCTTTTGACAGGGACTTTTCCAAGGCTTGAGAGATTTCTCCTTTTTCTAGTTCCCTGTTAAAGGGAAGCTAGGTGGTGCAGGGTATAGAGCACCAGTGAAGAAGTCAGGAGAACCTGAGTTCAAATCTCACCTCAGACACTTGACACTCACTAGCTGTGTGACCTTGGGCAAGTCAACCCCAATTGCCTCATCCTGGGTCATCTCCAGTCATTCTGATGAATACCTGGTCACTGGATTCAGATGGCTCTGGAGGAAAAGTGAGGCTGGTGACATGCACAGCCCTCACTCACTTAAAACAAAGTCAAGTGCAAGTCATGTCATCATTTCTGTGATAGCATGGTCTTCTTCAGCAATGAAGGATGAACTCACACACACATACAATTCCCTGTTAAATCTATCTCTCCTTACTTTAGAAAAAATTTAGACTCCATAATTCACTAGCACCCTGGCATATAAAACTTAGTTCTAAGGAAATGCTATTAGGGCTCTATTCTAGAGAGTCCAACCAGTCTGATATGACTAGCATATATTCCTGGTCCATTTGCGATTAATCTGGCTTTAAAAGGAAGCCAGGGGCTAATGGAACGTGAATTTCTCCAGTTTATAATACATGCTATAATGCTACAACTGGTTTGGGGGAGACATATTCCTCCTGTTCATGATGGGGACATATTGAGATTCAGTATTATGTATACTCATGAAACAATCCAGAAGGCTATTAAGGACATGCTGAATGACTTTTAGGGCACTGATCAGTCAAAAAGTCCTATGAAAACTGATATTTATAATATCTAATTTAAATGAGGAAGACTACCCTTGGCCTTAACTCACAAGATGACAAACTCTTAATAATTCTAACTGAAGATAAATGTAGGTATCTTATTTTTTCCCTAGAATTTTTAAAGTTAGGGATAGGACATAGTAGTTTCTTATTTCACTGCATCACCTGTAACAAATAGATGATCTTCATCTTATTCTTAGGGACAAAGAAAGGAAGTGCTTGGTAGTGAACAATAAATTTGAATACATTCTCCCACATTTTTCTGACTACATGGCCATGTAGCTTAGTTTTCTTGTTTATATAAACATATAAATACAAATATCAAAGTGCTATTGTCCCAAAACATAAATCTAACTGCCAAGCAGCAAGTAATCTTTTGTTCCCTTTTTATCCAACATGCTTAGAAAGTTCTTGTACTCTGAAAGTATTTGAGTCTTATGGCTCTTAATAGTAGCTATCATTGCTTAAGAAAATTCTTGAGCTCTCTGTATATCTGGAATCGATGCTCTGTCATTCAATATGGGATTGTGGTACAATCATGGTAACATAAAAGAAGTCCTAGCCACCTTCACTGTCAATAAATGCCAGTGCTATATGTCATCTATAGTCAGTTTTGACAAGTAGAGAAATGGTTTCTCAAACCAACTAGCCCCTTCCCATAAAAGGCTGCCTTTCAGTAACCATTTACTCTAGGTGTTGTCTGTGGGCAAGTTGTCATTCCTTATTTTCTCATCAAGTTCATTCATGGAAACACAACTTCCTGATGCCCCCACAGTCTATCATAATTTGCTTCATGTATCCCCTCAATAATGCCCTAAAACATTTCCTCTAAGATTAAAAATGGTACAAGAGTTACCTAAATTTTCCTCCTGATTTTTGGCAAGCCTTGCCTGACTATTCCCTCCAACTGAGAATTCCAACCTCAGTAACGTTGTTTGCTGCATTTGCCTTTCCTGGAGGACAAATCCAGGGGGCCTGTTATTTAGAGGTCTAGAGTCTCCTACCGACTTCCAGTCACATTGATTCTGGAATTTATTGCTTTTCTTCTAAAGATGAATTAGGATGACTTGGCAAGGCCCATAACAAGGAGGAAAAGATGACTCCAAAGAGACTCATTTAAGAAAGGTGAAAAGCATTCTGTGACTATATAACATGGCTTTCTTCCTCAGTACCAGATCACCAGGGGTAAACCCCTGTCTCTGTTTTCTCCTACAAAAGTGCAACTCCAGCTCTGTACCTTCAATCACACATTGAATCAGTCAGACTGCTTAGCCTTTCTAAGCCCTGGGGTGACACATATTCTGGAAATTCTTGGATTTATCACTCAACCTATTCATGGGGGAAAAAAGCTAACTCTCAGAATAAAATGGCTCAAAGTCTTAGAAATCTATTTATGTATTCAATTAATAGCCAATTTCCCTTAATCTCAGCATCAAGCCCATAGCATTCCTTTTCCTTTGAATTTATTCAAAAATGACCACAAACTCAACTTCTAGTACTACCAAACTAAGCTGATTCACTCTGGTCTTCCAAACTTAAGTATCATCCACACATGAACAGGACAAAGTTTTATGCCTCACTGATTTTTAAAATGTTTTATATTTGTCTGCCTCTTCCAAAAGCATCCTAGCATACTAGATACAGTACTGAGCTTAGAGAAAGGAAGACATGGCATCAAATGTCACATATACTTTCTATGATCCTAGGCATGTTGCAATCTCTCTGAGATTCTTTCCTCATCTATAAAATGAAGATAATAATAGCGTCCACCTTTTAGGGTGGTTGTGAGAATCAAGTGAGACAGTATATATGAAGTACTTTAAAACCTCAAAATGTTAAATAAATTCCAGCTATTAATATTACTATTTATTTAATGTCTCCTATTTTCACACCATGATACTTCCTTTCCCCCTCATACATGTCCCTGAATATCTTGTATTCCACTTACAGCATATAAATCATCCTTGAGAGATAGTATGTTACATTTATTAACAATACACAATGTATTTTCCTATTTTCCTTTGGATCAAATGGAAATTTGTATTTCCCAAAGTCATGATATCTTAAGATTCAAGATGTAAAGATGGCAGAATAATAGCATGGACTTTCTAGAGTGCTCCCCCCAAGCTGAGTCAAATACCTGTAAAAAGTGATTCTAAACAAATTCTAGGGCTGCAGAACCCAAAGAATGATGGAGTGAAACAAATCTCCAGCCCAAGACAGCCTGGAAGTTCGCTGGGAAATGTCTATCATGCCTTGCTGGTAGCAGAGTACAGTTCAACATGAGTTGTGCCAGCAGAGATGGGACCTGAGCAGGTCTCAAGGGGACTGAATCTCTCACACCTGTGGAGATTTCAAGACTTCAAGACCCAAAAACACTGAGGACAAATTGGAAGGTCAGTGGAAAAAACCTGTGGGACCAGTACAGAAGAGCAGAGTGGTCTGGCCCCAGCCCCAGGGCAGCAGAGCAGGGAGGGGATGGAGGAACCTGCAGCAGCCGCAGCAGCAGCAGGGGCAGTTGCAACCACTGTTTCTGGAGCTCTAGGCCCATAGATTGTGGGAGGATCAAGCAGCTGACAGTACACCCCCAATCCCACTGGAAGAAGAGATCTATCTTGACAAAGGGTTCAAAAGTCAAGTAAATGGCTGGGGAAATGAGCAAAAACTGAAAAAAGAATCAGACTGTAGAATCTTACTTTAGTGACAAGGAAGACCAAAACATGAAAACAGAAAACTACAAAGTCAAAGTTCCTCCATCTAAAGCCTCCAAGAAAAACACGAATTGGTTTCAGGCTCAGAAAGATTTTGAGGATCAAGTAAGGGAAGTAGAGCAAAAACTGGAAAGAGAAATGAGAGGGAATGCAAGAAAATAATGAAAAATGAGTCAACACCTTGCTAAAGGAGACCCCCCAATATACTAAAGAAAATAACACCTTAAAAAATTGACTAACCCAAATGACAAAAAGGATCCAAAGAGCGAATGAGGAGAAAAGAATGCCCTAAAAAGCAGAATTGACCAGATGGAAAAGGAGATCCAAAAGGTCACTGAAGAAATCATTCCTTAAAGATTAGAATGGAGCAGATGGAAGCTAACGACTTTATGAAAAAATCAAGAAATTATAAAACAAAACCAAAGGAATGAAAAACTAGAAGACAACGTGAAATATCTTTTTGGAAAAATAAACGATTTGGAGAATAGATCCAGGAGAGACAATTTAAAAATTATGGGACTACCTGAAAGCCACGATCAATAAAAGAACCTAAACATCACTTCTAAGAAATTATCAAAGAAAACAGCCCGATATTGTAGAACCAGAGGGCAAATAAATATTGAAAGAATCCACTGATCACCTCATGAAAGGATCCCAAAAGGAAAATTCCTAGGAATATTATAGCCAAATTTCAGAGCTCCCAGGTCAAGGAGAAAGTATTGCAAGCAGCCAGAAATTTGAGTATTGTCGAAATAAAATCAGGATAACACAAAATCTAGCACCTTCTACATTAAGGAATTGTAGGACTTGGGATATGATATTTTGGAAGTGAATGGAACTAGGATTAAAACTAAAAATCACCTACCCAGAAAAACTACGCACAGTACTTCAGGGGAAAAATGGTCATTCAATGAAACAGAGGACTTTCAAACATTCTTGATGAACAGACCAGAGCTGAATAGAAAATCTGACTTCCAAACATAAGAATCAAGAATAACATGAAAAGGTAAACAGAAAAGAGAATCATAAGGGACTTACTAAAACTGGACTGTTTATATTCCTACATGGAAAGATAATATTTGTAACTCTTGAGACTTTTCTTAGTATTAAGGTAATTGGAGGATTTATATACATATAGACAGAGGGCCCAGGGTGAGTTAAATAGGAAGGGATGATATCTAAAAAATAAAATTAAGAGGTGAGAGGGGAATATATTGGGAGAAGAATGGGAGAAATACAATCGGGTAAATTATCTCTCACATAAAAGAGCCAAAAAAAAGCTTTTTCAATGGAGGTGAAGAGGGGAAAGTGAGAGGGGAAAAAATGAACCTTACTTTCATCACATTTGGCTTAAGGAGGGACGTGGCAGGGAGATGACAGAAGGAAGGGAAAATAGGAGGAGGGGGTAATTAGAAGTAAACAACTTTGAGAAAGGATAGGATCAAAAGAGAGAATAGAATAAATGGGGGCAGGATAGGATGGAGGGAAATATAGTTAGTCTTTCACAACATGATTTTTATGGAAGTGTTTTGTATAACTACACATATATAATATATATTGAATTGCTTGCCTTCTCAGTGGAGGTGGGTGGCAAGAGAGGAAGGGAGAGAAGTTGGAACTCAAAATTTTAAAAACAAATGTTAAAAATTATTTTTATTTGCAATTGGGAAATAAGATATACACGTAATGGGGTATAGAAATCTATCTTACCCTACAAGAAAATAGAGGAGATGGGGAATAAGGTAAGGGTGGGGCATGATAGAAGGGAGGGCAGATTGGGGGAAAGAGTAATCAGAATACATGCTCTCTTGGGGTGGGCAGAAGGGAGAGATGGGGAGAAAATTTGGAACTCAAAATCTTGTGAAAATGAATGTTGGAAACTAAAAATATATAAATAAATTTAAATTAAAAAAGATTCATAGATGTATAGAGGAGAATACTGGTCAAAGAGATGGGCCTTTGTGGAAAAGACTAGGTTAAGGATCACTGGAAGCACTTCCAAATACCATGGATTAACAAACTCTATTAAGAAAAATTAAGACTTACGTGCTAAGTAATTTTAAACAATTGATTCTGAATGATTTCAAAACAACTCAGAAATAGTATTTTTTTTTTTTTGGTAAATGCTGCCTATTTTCCCTAGAATTTTTTGGACAGAGAAATGAAATGAAATTTTTTGTATTTTTATGTTTTCCCTGAGAAGGAAGATTATGGATATTACATGAGGGAAATGACCCCTTAGAGAATTATTTTATTCACATTTTATATTTGTTGTTACTTGTTCTCCCAGTATTTTCTGTCCAGAAGTTAAAAGCCCACTGTTTACACAGCTGAAGTTGAGGGTTATCCAGATTCAGGCACTTGTCAGTATTAGGAAAGAGATGAAAATCATTTAAAATTATTCCTCTAAGGTCATCCTGTGAAAAAAGTCACATTTTCTCTCTATATTGTTAACTTTTGGTAGTTCATTTTTGTGCTTAACACTGAATTTGTCCATTGGAAAAATCTGATTAGTAAATGTTTCCCATATTAACTTCAGGATCTCTCAAGATTTTAGTTTACTATAGCCAAAAGTGGAAAATATCAACTGGAGGGTAGTTATGAAAGACCAAATGTTCACATCTTTATGTCTTTCTGCAAAAATGTGTTTTATTTTCTTATAAATGAGAACCTACAAAGTGTATCAACCATGCAAATCAGTTAATATCAGTCACATATCCTGAACCTAATAGAAATTTAATCAACTAATTCTCTTATTAAACTAATTTGCAGTTTAAATAAGGTTTTATGTTAGAAGTGAACCTGCAGTAAACACATAAGTTTGTGCTCTTTTAGCTCAGTGGTGTGGTTAGTACCAATAATAACTCAAACTTATAGAAGTATTTTAAGATCTACCAGTTTCTTTACAAGACTAGGCAGTAGGTGGCATATTATTACTTCCATTTTCAAGTTGATAAAATTGAGGCTTAGGGAATTTACATGAACAAAAAGCCACAAAACTTATAAGGAGGTGAGCCCATATTTACTGACTCAGTTCAGTGTGGAAAGAAATAAAGAGAAAGAAGCAACAATAATAGTTTCCTTATTAAAAATAGTAAGCTGAGAAATTGCTTCCAGCTCATTGCCTTAGCAACTTCAATAGCATGTTTATATTTTTGTTTTCTTTTGTGAGGTGGACAAGGGGTAAATTAATCACTGTCACTTTCCAAGTTCAGGATCCAAAGGTAGTTTGCCATAATGCTGTAATTTGTCCAATGACTGACTGTCTTCCTTACTTAAGAAATAATAGGTTGGAGCTACAGGAGCACTACAAGCTATGTAAGAGATTATTTTCATAAGTTTTTGTGTAAAGAAAATGCAACCAAGGTTAGGAGGGAAGCAGAAAACTGGGAATTTTTACAACTAGTGTTTCTGATAAAGGCCTCATTTCCAAAATATATAGAGAACTGAGGCAAATTTATAAGAATACAAATTATTCCCCAATTGACAAATGGTCAAAGGATATGAACAGGCAGTTTTCAGTAAAGGAAATTATAGATATCTATAGTTACATGAAAAATGCTCTAAATCACTATTGATTAGAGAAATGCAAATCAAAACAATGCTCAGGTAGCATATTATACCTGTTAGATTGGCTAACACGACAAAATAGGAAAACTTTAAATGCTACAGAAGATATGGGAAAATTGGAACACTAATGCATTGTTGATGGAGTTGTGAATTGATCCAATATTTTGGAGAACAATTTGGAATTATGCTCAAAGAGCTATAAAAATGCGAATACCCTTTGACCTAGCAATACCACTTCTAGGGCTACATCCAAAAGAGATAATACAAATAGGAAAAGGATCCACATGCACAAAAATATTTATAGCAGCTCCTTTTGGGGTGACCAAGAATTGAAAATTGAGGGGATGTCCATCAATTGGGGAATGACTGAACAAGTTGTGGTATATGAATATAATGGAATACTATTTTGCTATAAGAAATGATGAGCAAATGGACTTCAGAAAAACCTGGAAAGACTTATATGAACTGATGCTGAGTGAGGGAAGCAGAACCAGAAGAACATTGTACACAGTTACAGTTACACTGTTTGATGACTAACTTTGATAAATGTGGCTCTTCTCAGCAATGCAAGATTCTAAGACAACTCCAAAAAGCTCATGATGGAAAACCCTATCCAATCTAGAGAAAGAATTACAGAGTCTGAATGCAGATCAAAGCATACTATTTACTTGTACTCTCTGTTTTATTTTGTTTCTTCTATATTGTGGTTCATTCCATTCTTTATAACATGACTAATGTGAAAATATGTTTAATATGAATGTATATGCAGAGCCTACATCAGATTGCATGCCTTCTTGAGGAGAGGGCAGGGGAAAGGAGAGAGAAAAGTTAAAATTCAAAAGCTTGTGGAAATGAATGCTGTAAACTAAAAATAAATATTTTTTTAAAAGAAAAGAAAAAGAAGGGTTATTTTCATGAATTATCTTACCTAGAAGGCTTCATATTGGGAAACGTTGTGTTTTCTGTTTATTTATTCTCTTCTAGAACTTTCCAGTGTCAACCTCCCCCAGCCCCTTCTCTTCTATTGTGTTAGACTGCAATAGAGCTAAGTAGTGCCTTAATAAGTACAGAAGAGAACTCATTATATTTTCCTCAAAACCCATACTTGCTCCATATTTTTCTATTTATGTTGGTGGCACCATGACCCTTCTAACTACTCAGGTTTACAATCTTGGGAGTAATCCTTCTACTCTTAACCTTTCTATCTAATAAGCTGCAAATCTTGTCAACCTTACCTCCATATCTCTCATCTGTCTGTGTCTCTCTACCCAAAGTCTTGACCCTAATTTACTTTATCACTTCTTACAAAAAGTCTCCTAATTTACTCTCTCTGTACCATTTCTCCTGTCAATGGGTAGCCCAAAAATACAGATCTGATCATATCAACCCCTCATAATCATGATCATATCAACCTCATAAGCAAACATCTTTGAAGATATTAGAACTCTTTCCTCCACTAACATATGTTACTGAGTCCTCTGAATTGATATATTTCTGAATTTGCCATCCCTACCTCCAGTAGAATATAATAATCTCCCTGACGCCAACAACAGTTTCTTTTTTTGTCCTCTAACCCCAGAAGCAGGAAAGTATACTGGATACTGGATATAGGTGTTATAAGTGCTTATTAAATGAATGAATAGTAAAAGAAATTATTTTCAATTAAATTTGAAGTGATATTAAGGAAATAAATTGAAGGAGGAATAGGATATTTCGATAAGGAAGTGAAGATCAAAACATGAATAAAAATCAAAAGATAGTAAGACACTGAAAGAGAAAAGAGAATAAAAGAGAACAACTCTTATCATAGTTAAGAGGAGAACCATCAGGAAATGAACTGATTTACAGTAAGTGTCCTGAAGTGGGGAAAAGAATGGAGGGACACAAGTTTTGTGATTTAGGGTTTTGTTACTAGAAAAACAAAATACGGAAAAAAGATAAGGAGACAGAGATGGGTAAATAAGGGGTTACTGATCCTGAAAGAAACATAAAGTGTACTAGAGAAGGAAAAATGGGAAGAGAAGAATGAGAATGGAAAGCCTACAAAGAGATGAAGAGGATACAGTAAGAAAAACAGGGTAGTCACTTTAGGAAAATGTCTTATGACTAAGGAAAACTTAATATCATTGACACGTGTATCAAGTATGCCTATAAAAATGATTTCCCTAATAGCATAAAATCTAAAGCAAGTATAGAATGCTGGGGAAGAACTAAAAGGAAATGGAAAAACCATTCTTTTTCAGATTTAATTTCTAGAAAATTCCAAGGTTCCTTCTGCATATCTAAAACAAAAGCCAATTTCATTTTTATTTCTGCTGAAAGATATACTTCTAAGAATATAAAATAAAGGCATACCTTTGAAATTCTACAGATGTTTTAAAATTTATTAATATATTATAATTATTTATAATTTATTATAACCCTGAAATGACTGTAACAAAAACTTATTTGAGTCATCCTGAATAAAACCTTATTTCTAGACAAATAGGTTGAAAGATTTTAGCTAAGGTGAGCAATTTTGAGTCATTACTTTTTTACAGTCTTCAAAGGTAGGAGAAATGTTACCCTTTTTGAGTGCAAATTTTCCTACTATCTTATTATCTGTACTACCATATATTTATAGTATATGCCCATTACAAACACATAGTAAGACCCTAGGAGTTTTACGGCATTTAAAAACATTTGCAGTTTTAGTGTACTTGTCTCCCTCCTGCTCATATTCTTGCTACCAAATGTCTTCTTTTCTAAATTAGAAATTATTTTTAAAACCTCTTTCAGTGTTAATTTATTTTACAGGTTAACTAAACATAAAATGAGACTACTCTGCCAAATATAACAATGGACTGATGCTAAATGTGGTTTCCTGTCCTTTAAAAAAAAGGATATATACAAAACCTGTAGTGTATTCCTACAGAAAGACAGTTCATGAACACTGTTTGAGCTCAATTGTCAGGACCAAGTGAAGGAATTTCATGAATTTATCCCAATGTCTCCAAACAGTGGAAACATTTTTTCTTCAGTGTCTCTCACTCCACTACTTACTGGAAAGTAAGTGAAAAAAAGATTGGGTTTTCCTACCTAAGTACAAAATGAAAATGGAATTCATTTGTATTGGCATGTTCTACAAGTAATCACTGACACATTGTAAAATTAGTTGTATCTCAGCAGAACTAGGGTTTGGAGAGGTATAACTTACACACTTGAACTTTTTAGGTGTATAACCTAAGAAAAAATTGTTCTCAAACAATCTACATTTTAGCATGATTAAGTTTTTACCAGCTATAAGATGCCAAGGCCTCAAAGAGTTAAGATGGCACAAGACATTCCCTCAAGTCACTTACAATTTAATTGCAAGGGTAGAGGAGGAACAAGTATTTGTTATGCATCTACTGCATGCCAGACACAGTGCTAAGCACTTTAGAAATATTTCATGTTATTCATCATCCCCATTTTAGAGTTGAGGAAATTGAGAATGACAGATATTAAGTAACTTGTCCAGGGTCATATAGCTAGTGTTGAGGGCAAATTTGAACTCAGCTCTTCCTGTACCCAGGCCTGGCACTCTATCCACTACACCACATAGTGGCCTCTATTATTAGGATACCATACGTACATAAGCATAAGGCAGAATGTAATTAAAGCAAAGCAGAGAGCCTGGAAAAGTGATATAAGAAAATCTGAGAAAGGAGAAATCACTTGTTGCTATGACAGAAAAGTATAGGAAAAGAATGTGGTCAATAGCTGCTGTCATCAAGGAGGCAGATTGGAACCAGACAGTAACCATGGTTTTTCCCCTTCTCCAACTGGGTTATCACACCAGGTCCTATAAACTACAAAAATGAAAGAGTTTGAGTAAGATCCCACTGACAGGTTGTCTCTGCTGTCTGAGGATCAACTTAGCTAAAGGTAGATAATTGTATTACCATTAAAATGGCCAATAGAAAATGATTTTCTTGGTTATACTGATCAATGAAATGAATTTTTAAAAAAATGATCCTCAAAGGGAATCTTTATCTTAAATTACCTTTGAAGGATCACACAATTTTAGGCTTATAAATATTTATTTAAATTGTTGGTACTTGAAATGTAAGAACTTTGTTAAAAAAATCTGTGATTTGCTATAATGAAGGAGAAATGGAATCATATTAATATGATGTTTGCATTATAAATAAGACATAAAGAAGTTGTAGTTAAACTGAAAGATACCTCATAAATTTTCTTTGGAATTAGTGAATGTCATGTTACTATGAGCACAAAGAGAATCTGAAATGTCATTGCATGAGACAATTTGTCATCTTGCTTTGCATTGCTCTTGAGGAATATAAACAAGATGATTATTTAATTTATTATAATTAAAATAATTATAGCTGATATGTCAAATCTACTGCAGAGAAGGGAAAGTCTACAAAGATCCTGATAATGTCATTTCATCTCAGAGCTGAAAGAGATCTCTGATCTGATCTAATTCAAGCTAAACCTAAGGAAAAAGACCAGAATTGGCACATTCTGATACTCAGTAAATTTAATGTAAGAGTAGACATAGGGGAGGATAGAAAAATATGTGGGAAAATGTGGTTATGGGAAACAAGAAAGGAAAAGATGTTCAAGATGCAGTTATAAGTAGCATAGCCAGAATGAAAACCGAGGTCCTCTGACTACACATCTTTATACCATTACTGCCCCCTTGGAAGAAGATATTTGCCTATGATTCTCTCCTGGAATAGGCCAAGACATCATTCATGTATCTGAATTTAAAAATGAGAAAAACATTTAAAATTTTCAAAATATAGGATATTTCCCCTACTTCACCATGCAAAAAACATTGTCCCTAAATGCGGCTTCAAAATCATTTCCGCCAGGTAAGGAGCTATCTTGAAAGATAAACCATCAATATAAAATAGAACTAAGCACCTGTATTGTTCCCTGAATAGACCAAAAACTTAACTGCTGACTTCACTGCCCCTTTTTTTCTGTTAATCTTGACTGAAGACAGGATAAAATAGTTACTTACTTGGTTTTCACAATCTATAATGACCTTTGACCAAATACAGAAATGCTTCCCCTTCAAAGGGAACCCTGAGGTTCCTTGAGACACAAACTAAAGAAAAATAGAGGTTTATCTTCAGACAATTATTCTAGGAAAATTTGGTGTTTCATTTTAAATTCTACAGGGTACATCCTACATTCATAGTCTACATTCATAACATCCCTCTGACAATTAACTTAAAACTATTTTGTTTGCAAATTATATACTTATTAATTTAAGCACATGCAGCTTTCTCTTTCCCAAGTAGTTGCAAGCATGATGATCTTATTTTATGCCATTTTGGGATGCAAAGCAAGTATTCTCTGTGGAAGTACAATGGGGAAAAAAATCATGGATGAAATCAACTGGAATTCAGGAAAAAACTAAAACGATCTCTTTTACCATTTTTATTTACTTCAAGAGACCTTTTGACCTGATGCTTCACTTAAAATCCAATCAATCTAAATCTATCCAACACAGAGTAAAAATAAGAGCAAGCAGCTGGACCAACTTATCTGAATAGCTGTTAAATCTTCTTCCACCTCTGGGCCCTAAAGATATGGCTGATGCAACATCTTGAATAAATGACAACACAATCATGAATCCATAAAGTTCTGAGAAAACTCTAGGTTGCTACTTGGGTAGCAAAGCTTCATGTTATGTTTAGTTAGTGAAAAAGAAACATTTTTCTGCAAGGGTATTAAGTGAGGTTGTTTTGTTTTTGTTTTCTGCACAAAGTAATGAATGGTTCTTGAGAGAATCAATCCAGCTCAGCAAGATGAATGATCACACTGAACTAAATCAATAATCACCCATTACCTTTATTATTTATAGCTCTGCAGAGCAGGACTTAGTTCTCTTGTTATGCACATTTACATGGATATTTATTGTATAGAAAAACATTCTAGTCATAAATCATTTGCACCTAATCAATTTGATTATCTCATAGATTGCATATACTCATGTGACTGGCTAGGTCCAAAAGTAAATTCAGGTTATTTAGTCCAACCTCTTTCATTTTTCAGATGCATAAACCAAAAGACTAGGAATAAAGACTGCATGGCATAAGTAGACAGAAAGTCCAAATCAAGAAGACTTGAGTTCAAGTCCCACAGAAAGACCTAGAGAAAGTAGGTAACTTGAAGAATATCATACAAATGAATAGAGGAAAGTGCCTAGGACTGTGACTCAGGTTAGGGTCTAGTATTCTTTCCATTACACCATGCGGTTTCAAGGGGTTGGTGTGTCTTGCAGGAAACAAATGAGCTGTTAAAAAAAAAGTGTTGTGCTAAAAAGGGAACACACACAGAACTGGAAGTCAAATTATTTCTGAAGGACTGTGTTCTGCTATGAATTCCATATTCTAAGAACGGAGCAGATAGAATGGAACAAGCCTAGGAGAGAGAACAATCAGGATGATGAGAGGACCAGAGGCCATGCAATATAAGGATCTATTGAAGGAATGGACTTTTTAGCTCAGGGAAGACGTAGAGGGACCATGATAGTTATCTTCAAGTATCTCAAGGGCTGTCATACAGAAAAAAGTGATTAGACTTGTTCAGTTTGGCCCCAAAAGGCAGAAGCAGGACAACAGGTAGAAATGGCAGAGGTAGATACAGGCTTCCTGTAAGAAAAAACTTCTGAACAATCAAGAATAATCCAAAAGCAAGGTAGGTTGCCTGGACACAGAGTTGTTTTCCCCTTAATAGATATCTTTAAGCTAAGCTGGGTAAACAGAGATACTTCAGAATCAGTACTTGGAGAGCATTTCAGGTTCTGTATACCTGGCAGATTCTGTGATCCTCCAGAAACTTTAAATTCTAAGAGCAAGTTATTTTCCATAAAAGTATTATGTACTTATATAGATTAACTGCCCTCATGCTCTAATAATAGTTCAATTTCATGGCTCTTTCTTATTACTCTTGGGCTTTTTTGCACAGAAAAAGAAATATTATTAATGTATCAATATGATTAGTGCAGAAAAGTACTGCTACTTATTATATACTAAGCCTTGACTTTACCTATTGAGGATCGGGAACGGCATTGTCCAGTCATGGGGTTATACTCCTGGTTTTCATCAGAACACATACAGAGGAAGGATCCTTCTACATTTTCACAAAAGGCTTCACCACATACTCCACTAAGCATTTCACATTCATTCACATCTGGAAAACAAAAGATGAATTGATTTAGATATTCATTAGTGATAGCTCTTTCTTTCTACCAGCTAAGCTCACACTAGTATGAGTTATTGAAAACAGAGGTGGATAAAATTGGACTATATGTGATTTAAGCAAAGTGGACACCTAAGAATTAGGTTACTATATATACCGTAAAGGACCTGAACACTCAAAGAAAAAGTTCTAAATCACTTCTTACATTCCCTACTCATGTTAGAAAATAAAATTTTAAAAGATCTCAGACTCTATTCAGATGTTTGGAAGCTCAGTCCCAGAGATACTGAAAAAATAGTATAGAATTTTAAAAGTTCCATAAACTTTATTGTAGCCCCCTAGAATTTTTATCATGATAACTTTTATACAGCATGACTCTATGAAACTGTTTTTCCATAATTTAACAATATACACTTCACATAACATTCAGGTTCTATTTCATCTGAAAGCTGCCCAGAAATTAGCCACTACACAAAGTGGACGTACCATTAAATAAATAGGACTGAGAGATTATAATTTTTCTTCTTCTTATTTACCTCATTATGATTTTTCACATGACAATTTCCTTTAGCTAATCAAATTCCTTTTTTCATAGTTACAGTAAAAAGTTTACAAAGCATTCTTTATTCATGAATTATGAAATTACAAAGATCCATATAAATTGTAGGTCTCTGACTGACTTCTCTCAAAATGGAATCATGTCCATAACTCTATTTCCATTTCACCTTGCCTCTTAAGTAATAAAGACATTTTATTAATAAGTAATCAACTCAGCAAAATGTGGAGTCAACTTTTTAAATGCAGATGTGCTTTGGCCATTACATAGGCACAAAACCAATTCCATGAGCAAATCCCGAGGCTGTCCTTACCGGAGTAATTGCAAACTCAGATTATCCAAATTATTCAAGTGGAAAAAAAAAGACGTCTAGTTGAAATTATAGGATAATTAATTCACCTTTTATACAACCTAATAGCTAGGTCTACCTAGAGTAGAGTCTCTGTGGTACGAAGTAAAATGGAGATTCAGTTATTTTAGTCAATATTTTACAATACTTGGACAATTTCATACATGCATGTCATACTGTCAAATATATTTTAATGTAGAATTAAAATTTACTTCCAAGTTTTTAACAAGTATTTCAAATCCCAGATATTACTTACTTGCCTCTCAGTACATAAAAAAAGTTTAAAGCTTTGTTTCTTCATCTATAAAATGGAGATAATGTAGCTGCTTTACTTTACAAGGCATTCATCCATTTACTTTTTAAGATTTTGAATTAATTTAAAATATTTAAATTTTAAAAGTTTTATTTAAAATTTATTCAATTTATTATTTCTATTAATAGTAGTTCACATTTATATGGTACTTAAGTACCATCTTTTAAAAATGTAATGAGTGTTTATTCAGGTTTAGAGTGAGGTACATTGGAAAGGCAGACATGCAGTCTGACCCCAGGACTCCATAAGAACCTATACCAACAGTTTCACCAAGGTAGATCCAGCAACCCCTCCCTGAAGCTTCTCAGACAGGTCCCTGACCAAGTTACTAGGAAAAGAGCTACTGATGCTGGTGTTCAAAATAAGTTATTTAGGAAAATGATGTGACAAAACAAGAGTATGAGGAAGGAGCCACCTTCATTCTTGGACCCTGGACATTACCATTTTTTAATAGATTGAATCTGTCAGCTACTCCAACTGTTTATAATCCTCAGGTAGGTCAAGGCAACAGAAGAACTCAGGTCCAAACTAGGTTTAACCAAGACTAAGAAGATCTTTGCTAGCCAAAGTAAATATTAAGGACCAAATGAACTCATTTGAACCAGATTTGAGAAACATTTATCTCTAGTGGGTCAATTGTCAATACTTCAGCACTATATACATGTGAACTATTATTAGCAATAAGAATTCAAGTTGGAATGGTTCACTCTTATGTAACCAATAGGAAAATAGAGGCACAAAGGAGCTAAGCATTTCTTCCAATGACAGGTAGTTAGTCTCAGTGCTAGGAGGAAAACAAAGGTTTTACAAGTCTAAATCCAGTATTCTTCCCAATATAACATAGTTCAAAGTCCATTTACTTATCTGTACTTGGGTACCAAACTTCCAAGAAGAATTACATTGCAGTTCTATACTGATTTCTTAGAGTGAGACAAATGTAGAAGAATTAAATTACTCACTTAAAATTTAAAACATATATATGGCTTCTAAACAATGGAATTTATGTATGAGGCTGTTAACTAAAAAACTCCAAATTACATATTTGTGGCTAGAAAACAAAATTTCTAAATAATTCCATAAAATTAAGTCAGAATAGAAGCACTACTACCTAAAGGATATATGTTGTGATTCCAGATTCATTTAAATGGTAAATAAACTAAAACTTTAATTGCAAATTTCCAAACTAAAAAGTCAATGTATCCTGCTCATATACCATCTGCCACTATGGCAAAACAACAATTCTTTTCCAGCTGAGGAAGACAAAGAGAACAGTTTAGCATTTCATAGAATTGTGATAGTCTATAATGCCAAACTAATTTTTTCCCTTCCATTTAGTTAACTTACTGTGAATAAGCTTTGTAAAGAATATAGCTTTAAGAAATCACCATTTGCCAAACACTTAATGATAAACTATATACTTAACTTCAGCAGGAGCCCATGCTATGAGAATTTATTCCAGTACATCTGATAATATTCAAGAGATTTTCCATCATCACAAATCCCAGAACTCATTCACTAAAAAAATCCATCTACAAATTCATGTGTCATTTTATAGGTGTCACTCCTGGGAAACACAACTATTACCAACATTCTTCTTAGAATACAGTCCCTGAGGAGGTGAGTAAGATAGCCAAGTCCTACCACACTAGACTATATTTCTGGTAGGAGATACTACACTCTATTTACAGCTCTATTTATTCCACTAAGAGTTTAAGCAGACGGTCTACTTAAAGAAAATGAAACTTAAAATAATTTTTTTGAAGGAATTCAAAATTGCTTGACTTTCCATTTTGTTGTAACAAGAGATAAACAGAATGATTCAACTAATTTGACACTCCCTTTCATGCAGTCTCTAGAGAAATGTCCTGATTGAATGAACACATCTGTACAAGGTATCTGAATTGCAGGAAGAGAGTTAAGAATAAGTACTTATGGAATAAATATATTTCAAAATGATGTGCTGATTTCTGGGGAAAACTAGTCTTTTGTTGATAACATGAACTTTTCTCTTATTGGGGGGTGCTTTTTTTTTTTTTTAAATTCTAAAAACTCACCCACACACCCTTGTCCATCCTGTGGGGCCTGAAAGCCCTGATAACAAAGACAGCGGAAGGAGCCAGCTGTATTGTCACAGAAACCATGACTGTCACAAATAGTGTTGTTTACACATTCATCAATATCTGCAAAAAAGACATGTTCACATCAGACACAATAGAAAGACAGTTTAACAAACAGAAGACATTATTAACACACAATAACATGAGAGAAAAATTACGCATATTAATACATGTTATTAATATGCACACATATAAAATTAATGTGTGTATATGATAGCAATGTTTATGTAGATAAACATTTACAAAAGTTTAACATATAAGTAAAAAATTTTGCCTGAAATCAGCCAAAATTTGTTCCAAGGAAAAATATTCATTTTGCCAGAAAAATAAAAACAACTGTAATTGTCAGGGTCGATATTTTCTAAAAGTTTCCATCAACAATTTTCCATGGGAGTTCATTTTGCCAGTGGAGATACGTGTAAATATTATCAGTATCAACATTTCTAACTCCTAGATACTGCCTACCAGAGGCTCTTGCATCTACTAATAATATTTTATTTATCCTTGTAGACATTGTCCATGACATACTCTAGTATGAAGAGTAAAATAGGCAGAACTAAGAGAACAGTGAGAGTAATATAAAGGAAAGTAATACTAAAATATATTAGAACTCAGTAAACTGCACTGATCTATCTTGATGCCACAGGACTGATGACGAAGCTTACCTCTAACCTCTAGTGGATTAAAAATGCTGAATGAGATATATACTGCATGTGATCTATTAAATGCTCTGGTTTACTTTTGTTTTAAGGAAAATTTCTATTGGCATGAGTGAGAGACAGAATTGAGAAGTAACATTTAGTGAGGGTATGGGGTGAAATAAAAACTACAGACCAAGTACATGACTATGAATAATTGTTTTAATAAGAACTAAAAACAAAAACTGATTATACAAACTCACTGCTGGTACAACTATGACATTGTTCAGCCATTTTGGCAAACAATTTGAACTTGTATAAAAAACTGCTCATACCCTTTGACTTAATCAGGCTTCTCACACTTATTAGCTGTGTGACCCTGGACAAGTCATTTAACCTCTATTTGCCTTAGTTTCTTTATCTGTGACATCAAGATAATTATAGTACCTACATCCCTGGGTTGTGGTAAAGATCAAATGAGATACTATTTGTAAATTACTTGGCAAAGTGCCTAGCAAATCACAGACACTTAATAAATCCTTCTTTCCTTCCTTCCCCTTTGCTTCCCTTTCTTCCATCCTATGGGATTATTTATGTAAAATATTTGTAGTAGAAGAATTTTTAACAGCAAAAACTGGAAATAATGTCTGGTGTGTGTGTGTGTGTGTGTGTGTGTGTGTGTGTACCCAATGATTGGGAAAGTTAGATGAATAAATTGTGGTCTATAAATGTAATGCCATAAAAGAAAACAAATACAAAGAATTCAAAGAAACATGGGAAGAATTTTTGAATAAAGCAGCACCCCCCCAAAAAAACTCCAACATCAATATATGAAATTACAACTATGAAATGAAGATAACTTTAAATGGCAACAAAATTCTGATTAAAACATTGGAAAACTTGGTCCCAATTTATAAAGCATACCCCTTTGCCTTTCCTAGTAAAAAGAAAAACTGAAATTTTTAAAGTACATAGATACACTAGTAAGTTCACTTAGAAATACAGTGTTTTAAATAAAGATTTCATATTATACATTGCAATCACTCATACTTCATTTTAAACTAGTCAGCATTTATATACTGTGAGAGATTCCATTGAGAGTCTATATAATACACTGAAACCAAAGGCCTAAGATTGTCCCTGCTCTCAAGAAACTCACAATCTAATGGGGAAGAAAATATGCAAACAGTTACATTCAAACAAGATAGATACAGGATAAACTAGAGACAGCCAACAGAGGGAAGGCACTGCTAGTGTTAAAGGGAACTGGTAAAGGCTTCTAATAGCAAGGGGTAGAGATAAGATTCTGACTCCAAACCCTGCACACTACACACCTGTAGTAAGCTGCCTCTACAAATGTAAACAGCAAGGTAAAGCAATGTAAAGGAAAGATTCCTTAAATTACTCAAGGGCAGAAATTGGAGTATTTTTAATTCTTTCCCCTAAGTTCATTGCTCATCTGTAAAAGATTTCATCAGATTAGAGGTTTCCACCAATACAGATTGAAATTCAAGTCTATGATCTAGTTAAATAATTCTAAGGTGTATCCTGAAGCACAGAGAGATCAAAGGATTTGTTTGTTCCTGGCCATACACATAGTACTAATGAGGTAAGCCCTCAATTCTGAGATTTCTGACCTCAACCCCAGCACACTGTGCTCTACACCACAGTCTCCATCCTTGCTCTGAGACACTCAACTTCTTATCTCTAAGTATTTTATATATAATCATAGGATCTGCCTGAAATGACTTGATTAAAGTAACATTTTTTATGATCATCCAGAAATGTTGACTTTTTTATAAGTCACTTGGATGAAGGCAGAGAATATGCTTATAAAATTTGCAGATGACACAAAGCAAGAAAGGACAGCTAATACAACAGATACCAGAATCAAGGTTTTAAACTATTTCAACAGGCTAGAATGCTGGACGGAAACCAAGCTGAAATTTAACAAGGATGAATATAAAATCTTGTGTGTAGGTTAAGAAAATGAACTGAACAAAATACAGGATGAGGGAGATCTGGTTTAGTTGGGAGCTAAACATTTGAAAAAGAAAATGAGGTTTTGGTCGTATAAAAGATTCATACAAGTGTGTGATGCATTTATTAAATAAAAAAATGTAACTAAAGCAACAATACTGTGAAATAGCATTAGTAACAGTATACAGTCAAAATTCAATGAACTAATGCTCTATTTTCTATGCTAGTAAAGCTGTAATTTACAGTAAATTGTTGAGTTTTGTGTGCCAAGTTTTAAGGTACTTGGACAAAGATTGCATTGAGATTAGGGCATCTAGAATGGCAAGGGGCAGAGTTTGTGCTGAGGTGTGGGCAAGTATCATTTTGTATACCTACTGCTTACTATGCAAAAGATAGTCGCTAACACATCTCTCAGAAGCAGTTTCAAATTTCTTTTTATTTCATTTCATATCAGTGGGGAAAGGAGGAGAGTTTGGGACAATAAATGTGATGGAGGAAATGCAATGAAAATTTATGACAACCCCCTATCACAAAAGAACAGATGTTTTAGACTATGGTAAAGTAGAAAGACAACTGCCTTTGAAATTAGAGGGCCTGACGCAAAATTCCAAAAGGCAATTCTAATTCTTTTACAGTTTCTGAGATTGACAGTAATGGTTATTAACATAGAAGATTTAGATAAGTAATTGTTTGGATTTGTAATAAAAGGCAAAAAGTAATCGGGCCTCCTGCTGGTGAATAACTATTTAGCAAATAATGTTTTATAGAAGTAACGCAAAGCCTACTTTTATATTGTCAACAATGAGCTGAGGTAGTATCTTAACTAGGCTACATTTGTTTCATATCTAACTAATGACCTAAATGCAAAAAAAAAAGCAATTTGTTAGCATTTCCTTTAATAATATAAGTCACTTGATGCTGTTTTCCTATTACCATTGTTTCCTATATCTAGGACACTATTTAAAAGGGCTAAAATTGTAAAAATAAACCCGAGTCTCTTGGCAATATATGTTCTATTTTGATTAGAGCACTAATGTTAACAGAATTTCAGAAGATAAAGCTCTTTCACATACCAACTTTGCACTGAATCATTTCCAAGTTTAATAAGACATTTTTTTCCTTTTTTGTTTTATCTTTCATATTTTTTCTAATAACATTAAATTAATTGCCTGAAGCTTTATTAACAACCGGCCATGCATATCACTACCCAAATGCCATCCAATGTTTTTCCAAATTCGTAATAGACTGCACAGATTACTAGGCAAGAGAGGGTATTGGCTGCTAATTTTGCAAAGAAATGATAAATATTTATATTTTCCTAAGCAAAGTAAATAAGCATCAATCAAACATATTGAAAATACAAGAGGGAGAGGAATCACAAGAACCAAGGAAACAAGATGAGAAAAATGGATTCTTATAGTTGGAAAAAGTTTTAGATTTGGTGTCAATTCCAGTCATGTTGAACACTTGTTAGCTTGTTAGTTGTTATACAACTCAAGGTCTGTCACTTAACTCTTCTGAATCTCAGTTTACCCACTGTAGAATTGGGATGGTCATACGTGCACTGTTTTGCTTCATAGGAAAAACGCTCGTTGTTAATGAGTGATAGTGATGATGCAACAATAGGATTACTCCAAATATCAGAAAGAACTAAAGTGTCAAACATCTGCATGTGCTCATTTTCAAAGTGACACTGCAATGAATGACTGATAGCTTCCAAATCCGGCTGGCCTTGATAGTTGTCCGATATGGAAGATCATGCCAAGAGGCTTTTCACTTACTGCCAATGGATCATGACTTCAGGGCAGGGACTTCCCCACTTTTGCATTTCTATTTCTAGTGTCTAGCACAGTGCCTGGCACAAAGTAGATTTTTTGTTGATTACTGGATCATGTCTCCTGCTCATGATGTAATCACAAGTGGGACCAAGAAAGAGTTATTTATCATCAAGAAATAAATAATAATGAAGACTATACCTGAGGCAGGTTTTATAGAAAGGTACATAGTCATGAAGATAGTTTAATTTTTATCAGTCTACAAGTATTTATTAAGCTATATATGCCAAAATTCTGTGCTAAGTGCTAGAGGTAAATGGATAAAAAATGGAACAATTCCTACTTTCAAGGCACTCACATTCTATTACTACTTCACTGAAATGAAACTTGGACAGATAAAAAAAATGGAGGTACTTAAATACCATGACGTTCTTACTAGAGCTAATAAACTGAAATATTTTCTTACCAATTAAATAATTTAAATTATGATCAAAGTCTACAATACCAAAATTAACAACAAAAACAAAGGTGCACATAGGTGTGTGCATATAAATTTATGCATTATATGACATGCATGTTTTATTTACAGCAATGAAATAATTAGTTTGTTTTCTCCTTGGATGTGTCCTTTGTTTTTTGTTACTTCTATTTGTGTTTAGCTGTTTTCAGCCACATCTGACTTTCCATGACCCCATTTAGGGTTTTCTTGTCAGGGATACTGGAGTAGTTTGCCATTTCCTTTTATAGATGAGGAAACTGAGATAAATAGGGTTATGTGACTTGTCCAGGGTCCTGCCACTCTATTAAGTGTCTGAGGCCAAATTTAAATTGGGGAAGATGAGTCTTTCTTGATTCCTCTTTATCTACTATACCACCTCGCTGCCCTACTTCTATTTTTTCCAACCCAGTATCCATTTTACTCCTTCTAGGCAGGATTTATCTAAAAGTAATGAGAAAATTTTCATTAATAACACTATCCTCTTACTACAGGGTTACCCTAGAGAAGCAAACAGGGGCAAAGGGAATGGCAATTGATTTTCACCTCTCCCATAGGAAAACTTGATAGGTATAGCTAAAACTGGAATTAAATATTATTCCCTTCTTTTGGATACTTAAAAAAATCACTCTACTGCTATTTGCATGCTGCACAAGCAAGAGTCCCAAGATGGCAGACCTGAAAGTGAAGGAACTCCACTGCAAATCCAAAGTCCAATAGTCATGGAATTCTTTCTTTGTTAAACTGGAAGTTAGAAGACCCAGTCTTTACTTTGGGTTCCATTTCTTTGTGACTTTTAGATGAATCATTTCATCTCCTAGTCCCTCTCTATCCCAAATACTTAGAATAATGGCACAGTGCTTTCAAATCAATAAGCAGAAGTAAAGTAAACACAGAAGAAATGATATTGGTAAAGTGGATCTCAGTCTTTTGGAAGAAAATTCCACCAGGTCAAAAATGGTATAAGTCTAAATATTTAACTAGAAAGTGTCGTGCCCACTGATTTTCTCCATAAAAAAGGAAATGACCCACTATTTCAGTCCAATGCTTGCCAACCATTTGGAATAAGTAAATCATTTGGTGCCAGAATCTTGAGAAAGGAGGTCCAGAGGAAAGGGGTTTACACTGAAAGAAATTTTGGATTCATACTTCAATGGAAATGCAGTATTTACTTTCCTTACTGACAGGAAAGGAAGCCAACTTGGAGGCAGCAAATCTTAGCCAAGAAGTCAAACTGAAAAAAGATTAAACTGAGGGAGAAGTTGCCCAAAAGGAATTAAAAGATGGCATGGAGACTGGCCCAAAAAAGATTAAAGTGACAGCAATATAACAACACAGAAGAGAAACTTGTGTTAAAAAAAGATGAGCACAAGCGATGGAGGAAATCAGTCCTAATGTAATCAATAGGAAATTAAAAATGGTATTTGGAGAAGGTCCAGAAAGTATAACAGGGTATGGAAACAGATTTAAAATGGTTCAGTGAGGTCTGGCAGCAATGATGAGGTTAGAGAATATGGATTTCAAGCATAATGGAAAACGAGGTTTTTCTCCCCCCTCCCTTCTTCTGGGAAATGGATATAAGCCAAAAAAATAACTAAAGATATCCTGTTGCAAAGTTTAACTAACCTTCTCCTTTCTAAAAGAGGACTAGGCAAAAAAAAAAAAAAATCAGGGTCTTGAACTCTATAGAGTAGAGCATTCAAGAAGTGAATACTGGAAAATTAGCAACCAGAAAGACTTACCTTAAAATAATCACAGACCTGTCTTTCTCACTGTATTTTGTAACTGACAATTCCTCCAGAACTCCCTGAATTCAAAGGTATCTATTTACCTTGGTTTCATAGGGGCAGATTTCAAAAGATGGTCCTTCTCTTTTATCTCTTTTAGTATCTAAAAATATGCTCAAGGAACTACAACGCAAATTGATCTGGATTCCAAACTGTGAGTTATTGTTCATCAGGCACAGGAACAGATTAAAAAGTCTACTCCCCTGGAACTCACTTACAGCCCTGCTCTTGTTCTAGTGAATATCTGGAGACATAGAGGAGAAGAAGGAGGAACAGTGGCAGAAGCAGCAACCATAGTAGTAGCAACAAGCTACTGCAGTAGTAACTTAAAGTGAAGAGGAATTAAAAAATAAAATAAAATCAGAATCTCAGAATTGGAAAGCACCTCAGGGACCATGGAGTCCAACTCATAGAAGAATAAGAATGTTTGGAACAACACTCATGACAAAAACCTAAATGGGCAAACAAGGTGTATGGATTGTCTATTCAGATGTGGAACAAGCTGTGATGGGACTCTCTCTCAGTGAAGTTTCAGATAAAAGTTGGAGAACAATTTTTTAGGTTTGTAGGAGAGATTTCTTCTAAGGAATATGTTAGACTAGTTGGCTACTGAGGTTCCTTTTCAACTCTGACATTCTGTGATTCTATCTGTTCACTTTCTGTTTAAATAGCCAAGTGAGGTGGCTCAGTAGATAGAGCACTGGGCCAGAGTCAAATTCATACTCAGACAATAACCACCTGTACGACCCTCAGCAAGATGCTTATCCTGTTTGCTTCAGTTTCCTCAAATGTGAAATGGGCATAATGATAGCACTTAAACCTTGCTGTGAGGACCCAATGATACAATATTTGTAAAGTGCTTAGCATGGTTCCTGGAAGGTAGTAGGCAGTATATAAATATTTATTCCCTTTTCCTTAAAGATCCCAAATAATTGGGAACTCAGTGTCTCCTGAGGCACCTTATTCCATTTTTGGGTGGCTTAAAATGTGAGATCATATTTTTCTATGTGGAACTAAAGTACGGCTCTCTAGTAAATTTAGTGTTGTAATGGGCCAAAGAAAGTATTTAATCCAAACAACTTGTTTTACTGATGAGGAAACAAACTCGGTTGGAGTTCTCTGACTCCAATTGTTGTTTCTAGTTTTGTATTCTAAGGCCAAGAAGTACAAATTAAACAAGTAGAGCAGTGTTTATAAACATCTGAAACTATGCATGAAGGTGAAATTGAATACTCTCAATATAAGAAAGTCAAGAATTAAACTGTATAATATGTTTATAACTGATTTAGTAAAAGATGTCATTTTGGGGTGAGATGTATATGAACTATCTTGACAGGCTGATCAAGCAATTAAAAATTAGGAACAAAACAGATTTAATGATTTTCAAAAAAATTACAATTTGATAGATTGTAATTGATACCATAGTGAAGTGTTTCTTTAAGTGATACCAACACTTTGATAAAATTCTTTCTCTATTTCCTCCCAATGGTGTGGACTTGAGACTATAGGTTGTCATTGTTTATTTACATCAATGGAGCATAAAACTCAGACAGTTTTCTCAAATTTTAATGGTTTTATAAAAGAGTCTGACTAAATGCTGATAAAAAAGGGTTCTACCTTATCATTTCTGATACTTGGAATCACCAACTCCTTCAGACTATGTTTAAATGCTGCACTCTTTAAAAGTTTAAACTTTTAAACTCCTAATCCCCTTCAAAAAAATTCTTTTGGATTTATTTTGAATTTGCTTATCTATATTTATGCTACTTCCTTCCATTAGAATGTGAGTTACTTGACAGTAGGAACTACTTAATTTTTGTCTTTAGATTCCCAGTGTCTAGGACAGTGACTGACCACATTGTAGGTGCTTAATAAGTCCTTGCTGAACTGAACTGACTTCTAGTGGGTGAGGTTTTTAGTCATAATAACTCATGAAACTATTTACTAAGTACAGAATGGTTTTGATATTTGTTAGTAGATGGAATTCTCATTTGGATGAAGTCACAGTTCTGTTTGATATGTTTCTCCTCTAATAAAATGTAAGCCCTTTGAGAGTGTTGACACTTTCATGTTTTCCATTTTTTCCCTAATACCTAGCATAATACCTGGCATCTAATAACTGCTGGATAAGTGACTGTTAATTGAATAATTAAGTATATCAACCTGACACTTAGGAAACTAGACATTTTTATTTTAAAAATACTTTACCTGAAGAATAAAATGACAGGGAAAGAACTGTAGCTACCCCTCTTATTATCAACCATTATTTGATAATACATACATGGACATATATATAGGTATGTACAGGCACACTTTACACTTTTTATGCCAAGACTGATGATACTTCCCTCAATTTCGTCAGAACTCAATATTCTTTTTTATTTTTTGGTGGAGGAGGGAGGTGGTTCAGAACTGTGATTTTTTTGGTAACTTCTAGTGAACAAACTTCCTCTGCCAATACCTGCTCTGCATCTTATAGTCTTAAGAGGATTTTCTGGAGCACTGAGAATTTATGCAACTCACACAAGGTTACAGAGCCATTATGTATCAAGAAGCAAGACTTGACTCTAAGTCTTCCTAATACTGCCTGTAAATGTTTAGAAATGTATTCTAAGTTAATGAAGTATTTCAGAAAATAAAAATTTGTCCAGACAGAATAACAAATAGCCTCCCAAGTAAAATCTTTAGGACAGAAAGTTCCAAAAATTAAATTATTACTTTGGTTACATGAAAAATAAAATATCTCACAAATATATGTATTCACTCTACTGGAAGAGACCACAATCTATATGTGCCTTCTCATCCTTTAAAATTATCTTACCATAAATCCTCCAAAGAAGAGTTAGTCAGGATGTTAAAATATCTTTAAACATTCTGGAGTAGCAGTATGGTACACATGGGCTGTTCACTTGTTATATCTCCTTCTCATTTCATGACTGGTGTTTTTCTGATTATACTTTTTCCTGACAATATATAGTTTGTAACTGATAATATGTCACAGGCCAGGTGGAACCGCTTTGAATTATATGATTGCATTTTGTAACCCCTTGATTTGGATTATTCAGAAATCACAGTGGTCATGATTTGCATTAATAAGATCATCAGGATAATATTGATGAGATTTTGTATTAAGCAGAATGTTTGTAATCACTGAAGAGCCCATGTAATTTTCCAAATAAAATCTAGCTTTCTCTCCTCCTCCTTACAATGCAAGGCCTAGATAATAGTCTATCTATATTGCTTGCAGAAAAAGTATGTACCAAAAAGTTAACTCAAAGGAATTTCCATTCAAGTGCAAGTCAAAAACTGAGCAAAACACATTCTTTAACCATTTGGAATACCTGGTCATCACTTGAATTCAAGTGTAGAATACAAGAGGAAAACAAAAAATTACCGAAAAATATGATTTGCAAGCATGAAGAGACTATTTTCCAAAGTAGCTAAGGTGATCAAAATCAATTTGTACAAGAAAAAGCTCAAAGAAGTCTATAAACTATCTTAGTAATTACTCCAAGAGCAAAGGAGAGGCATATGTTAAATACAAACAGGCCATAAAATAAAAGATGAGCAAAGAATTTGTGTGGAACAAGGGAGTAAGGAATAAAAAAAAAATTGCTGCTGCAACAAAAAAGGATAGCAATGGAAAATTCAAACTCCCTGTTGTTATCTATATGCTGTCAAGTTCTACAGGAAGGTCCTCTCCAGAAGATTTATGAGAGGACTTTGCCAATAATCACAAAGGAAGGGCAAGCATAAAGCAATGGATGGGCTGCATTTTAATTCACTTGGTGGATTACTCTTCTCAATTTTGTAACTTTGAAGATGAGATTTGCTATCAAAAAATCATCTATGCTTACTTTTCTGATGGTTTTAATAAATAAGACACTTGACACATGCACAATCTATTCACATACATTTTATAGAGATAAGAGAGTGGGCAAATTGGTCAGTGGTTGCTGATATTTTCTTGGGTTGCTTTTCTTTTTCTGGTAAGAATATCATCTGAAAATTTTCCCCCATTATTTTGGAACATGACTCTTTTTGACATATCTTGGAAAACTCATCCCTTAGGCCATTAAAAATGATGTCTTCACAAGACAACATCTTCTGTGTATTTTTGGTCAGTCCAGTTTCTCTTCCAGACTTCAGTTCTATTGTCATCAGTTATGAGAATGTATTGTTATAGAAACACTGACAAATACGTTCAATTTTTTTGTCTGTTTCTTGTACTCTATCCAGTTTTGTCTATAAATAATCTTGGAATGATCTGGTTAAATTGGGTCTCATGTCACACTGTGTGAAGGCTCAAGTTCCACTCTGCTGCTTTTTGTTATTTTGTCAAGTGATATTGATCATAATCCTCCACCATCCTCCTCTATAAGTTGGATAAACGAGCATGTATTTCTAAACCAGTGTTGTTTTTGGCTGCTGCATCTCTTCGCTTGGCAAGTTGATCAAGTGTTTGTTGACCAAAATGGTTTCTGGGTTCTTTTGACTTCTGTAGTATGGCAACTGCTATTCATCAAACTTCTCCTAGAAATGGTGATAATCAGGTTCAATCCATTCACTTTAATGCATTTCTCATTCTTCAGAGCCAACAGTTCCATTAAAATAAGCAGTCTGTTCTGTTGGATCTGTTCTGATTATACAGTGTCTTCTCATCTAACTTTCCTCCTAATTTAAAGTTGATTTTGAAACTTCCTCTAAAACTCTCATGGAATTTAGTGCATAAAGATTTTTTATTTTGAAATTAGTCTCATGTCAATGACCCATCATATGAAATTAAATGTTAAATTAAATTAAACAATAAAATGTTAATCAATTTCATCTTTTGTGCTACTATTCAATGTTCACTATCTCCAGTGACTTTTAATTCTCTTCTTGAAGGGAGCAGTCACACTTTGCAGGTGTTGAGTTTTCTGTGTAGTCTACAAGCCTTTAGAAAAGTCAAAAGCTTGTAAACTGTTAAACAAAAAATGGTAACAAAAGAAGGAATACAACTCAAGAGCAAAATTCTGCTCTCAAATACTCATGGGAAACTGTTAGTAGATTACTCCTTTAAAATTTTTTCTTGAGGGGGAAATAGTTCACTGATATTCCATCTTGTGACAAAAGATACAACTAAGCAAAACATATCAACACATTGACCATGCATGGAAATATATGCCTCATTAGACACCTATAGTTTTCCAAATCTCTGACAATGTTGTGGTCAGTCATTTTGCCAATTCCTCGTGAGCCCATTTGGGGTTTTCCTGGCAAAGATACTGGAGTGGTTGACCATTTCCTTCTCCAGTTCATTTTACAGATAAGAAGCTAAGGCAAACATGGTTAAGTTATTTGCCTGGAGTTACAGAGATAGCATCTGAGGCCAGATTTGAACTCATCTTCCTGACTCCATACCCTGTAGCACTCTATCCACTGAACCAGCCCCTCTGATAATGGGTAGGAGGAATATTTTAGAGTTAACTCTTCCTGATCATCTGAAGAATGGAGTTATTACAAGCTACTCCATTTCCCACAAAAAAAGTCAACTTTGCTTTCATACAATCCTAGTCACAGAGCTGGAAAGGACAACAAAGGTCCTCCTGGTCCAATTCTCTCATTTGACAGATAAGACGTATGAGGTTCAGAGAGGAGAAGTAACTTGACTAACTTGGTATTTGCAGTCAGCTCTTCTATTTATTCTTCAGTGGGTTACTCCTCTCCCTTTAAGCCTAAACAGCTCCTAGAAGTGATAGGACTTAGAACCAGAAGGAACATGAAAGACGATGTAAGCTAGCCCCTTCATTTTACAAAAAAGAAAGTAGAGGCTACAGAACATATTTCACTGAGATCCCTTACCATTACTCTCAAGTTTCATAGGTCTCAAATCGAACAACATTGTATTCTTTTCTCAAATAGATCCTCTTTCCAACTTACTTCTATTATCACCATGTGGAAAAATATAGGAAACAGAGCAAGGAGGAATGATGAAGGTAAATGGAAGCAGAAGTAAATATATGATTATATATAAAAGTAAACTAATACCTATTTGGTCAGAAATATTCTGGAAACAAATCACAAGCCTAGCATGGAGTTATATTATAAGAGTTATGTGGGACTTTACTTACTGTGACAGGTCTTAGAATATTCTGTTTTCTCAAAACACAGAAGCTAAAAATTTTTTACTTCCATTATATAGTATGTTCCTCAAGAAGAGGAGAAGTAAACCAGAAGATCTTTTAATCTGGATCTGATTCTCACTCGGAAGGAGGAACTAACTTCTGGAGTGGAAATGATGAGAATTCCATCTTGGAATTTGTGATCAGGAAAGAAAATCAGGTATAAACTAGTGTGAATTCTAGCTTGGGGAAGAGTAGATTTCAAATAGTTCAGAGAATGAAAAGGCAGCATCATATGCACTACAGAAAATCCAGAATAAAATTCTAAAGACACAAAAAGGAAGAATCCCAGTGAAGAGGGAAAGGGATCTAAAGAGATCTTCAAAATTCAAGGTATTATCTTTTTACCTTAGAAATTAGGAAACCAACCACTAAGTATTAAATTACTATGTGTCAGGCACTGGGGATACAAGTATAAATAATGAAACAATCCCTACTTGAAAGGAGTTTACATTCCAATGGGAGAAGCAACACATACATGTATACACCTTTATAATATATACATATATGTAGCACAAAAAGTTAATAAATACAAATATATACAAAATAGTTAAGTATAACGTAGTCTGAGAAAAGTTAACTGATTACTATAGAAAAATTTGGGCTATCAACTTTATTTTCTTATATAACACTGCTGGTGTAACAGATAAAGAGCAGACCTTAGAAACAGCAAGACCTGAGTTCAAGCTCTACTGAGGATCTATACTAGCTCTAAGTCCATAGTCAAGGTATTTAACCTTATACAAAGTATCTCAGTGCCCCAGGCAGGCAATTCTCTAAGACCATAAATTAGAAATAAGTTGCTGATCTGTATCCAAAGCCAAGGATTGAAATCTTAAGCCAAAACCAAAACAAAACAAAACACACCAGCCAGAACACACTTTGGGAAAATTTCTGTCACACTGTATGAATACTTATGATCTCCCAATTGTGGGTTTATTTTCCTATTCAAGGGAAAAAGCTTTCTCTATCACCATTTCTCCTACCTCATTTAGAGAATTGTCTTGAGGCATGTGATTGTGTTGTTGTTTTAGGACATCTTAAAGAAACCATAAGAGCAAGATCACACAAATTGAATAGAAAAGAGTTATAATACCATAAACATATCTTCCAAACTCATATTCAAATAAATAGGCACTTGGAAATACAAATATTTAAAAGGAAGTTTAAAAATTAAAAGTAACATTCAGTTTACTAAAGCTGTATAGTACCTTACTTTCTATACTTAGGAAAATGGTATTTAATTCAAAGTTCAAGTAAATTTTCAGAATTGTAAATTCTGAACCATGAAAAGGAAATCAGAGGGCAATGGGATCAATGAACTCAATTTAAAAAACTAGAAAAACTTCCAAGAACCTACATTTTCTAATTTGAATAAGTCAAAGAAAGTAAATCTCATAACTGTAATTAATGACTATTAATAGTTTAGCACATGGACAAAAAGTTGTTCAGGTTTTTAATTTCAAACTGTATAGCTGACTAATTCATTCAGCTAACAATCAGGGATGTGGAGGTATGAATCCATCACCACCACAACCCACTACCCCAAAAGAAAAGCTTTCCTCATCCAGACAGCTCAGTCAAAAATCTTTCTGTTTTATATCAAGGAAGGGCATTTGTATCTTTAATCACCTTGTAAAGGCGAGATCAAACCCCATCTTTTTACAAAAGTTAAAATCAAAGTATGTTTCATCATTAAAAAAAAAAAAAACCTCATTCCCCAGAATAAGAATGCACAAAATGTTATGTAAAAATTGATGAAGTGGACAGGAGAGACCAGAATCTTTCATAAGATAGAAAGAAAATTTTTTTTAAAACTCAACACTGTTTGGAGGCAGATTAGGGGAATTAAAAAAAACTGGGGAGGAATGAGAACTAATCATTTTCAAAACACCTTTTGTGTTTTTTAAAGAAAGGCAATAAAACAACCAAGATATATTATCAGAATTCCACAAAATTTAGAGCACTTTGTCCATTCATAATAGCAACTTGGACCCGTGGAGTTTATTTATCATCACCTCAGTCAGGAAAAGTTCTTTGGATCTTCAAAAACATTTTTTTTATAATCTAAATCTTATACTTTTCTCTAAGACCACTTGATTACTCAAATGAAATTCTGGTTTCACCAATTTGGCTGTTCCTATCAATTGTCCAGATTGAAACTTACTGAGTGACTCTCTTGTCTAGATTCTTCTCTATCTTCATCATTTGAGGTCCACCCAATATCCTGAAGGTCATCCTCAATTCTAATTGACATTATAAAGTGCCAGTGCCACACTCTGGCTACTGACCTGTCATCTTTCACCTCATTATTTGCTCATCTTCTCTTCATACCATATATTTCCCCAATAATATCTTTTTGCATATGCTTACAGATAGCATTAATTTTTTTCTGAAAACTATTTATGTCCTTTGACCATTTATCAATTGGGGAGTGGTTCTTATTTTTATAAATTTGACTCAGTATATATTTGAAAAACGAGACCTTTATCAAAAAATTTGCTGTAAAAATTTTACATACTATTTCATTGTCTCTGGAAACTTTTAGCAAAATGTAGTTTCCCTGATTATCCCTTTTAATTAATCAATAGATCTCTTATTTTTTATTTTGCTTTGCTGAGATCAAGATTGCTACCCCTCCCTTTTATTTTTTCAGTTTACCTGAAACAGATTAGATTTTGCTCCAGCCCTTTATTATATTAACTTAGTGTATGTCTTTTCTGTTTCAAGTATGTCTCTTTATAAAGAACTTATTGTTAGATTCTGGTTTCTAATCCATTCTGCTATCTGCTTCTGCTTTATGAGTGATCTCATTCCATTTACATTCACAGTTACGATTACTGTGTTTTTCCCTCCATTCCATTTTCATCTGTTCCTTCTTCTCTCTCTCTCTCTTTTCATTCTGTCCAACCTTAAAAGTCTATTTTGCTTCTAACCACTGACTCCCTTAATATGTCCTTCCTTTTTTTTCATTTCCCATGCCCTCTCTCAACCTTCCCTTACTTCTTCCCCCTCCTATTTCCCTACTAGGAGTTAAATTTCTATACAAAACTGAGAGTGTGTGTGTGTGTGTATTTTCCCCCATTATTTCTTCTTTGAATCAATGCTGATGGACGTGATATGAGGAAGAAAGCACTGCCCACCACTTCCCATTCTACCCCCATTTCCCCCTCCATCATACTAACCCTTACAAGCCTCTATTATGTGAGAAAAATTTCCCCATTTCCCTGACTCCCAGTACATCCCTCTTTTTTACCCCCTCAATCTTCTGGTGATCATTCCATATATGATCAGTTCACATCCATGCCCTCTGTCTATGTAAACTTCTTTTAACTGCCCTAATAATGATACAGTTCTTAGGAGTCACATGTATCATCTTATTATATTAAAATGAAAACAGTTTAACTTTACTGAGACCCTTGTTTCTATTTCCATGTTTACCTTTTTTGGGTTTTTCTTGAGTCTTGAGTTTGAATGTCATTTTTTAAAGTTTAGCTCTGATCTTTTTATCAGAAATGTTTGAAAGTCCTTTGTTTCATTAAATATCCATTTTCCCCCAACAGAGTTATACTCAGTTTTGCTAGTAGCTTATTTTTAGTTGATTTCTAGAATATTGTACTCTAAGACATTCATTCCTTTAACACGGAAGGCAGTAAATCTTGTGTGATCCTTACTGTGGCTTCATATTATTTGAATTGTTTGTTTCTGGTTGCTTCAAGTATTTTCTCTTTGTCTGGGGAACTCTGGAATATGGCTGAAATATTCCTGGGCATTTTCATTTTGGGATCTCTTTTGGGAGGCAATCAGAAGATTCTTTCCATTTCAGTTTTGCCCTCTGGATCAAAGATATCATACATCAGTGATAATTTTTGAAATGTGATATCTAGGTTGTTTTCCTTGATCATGGTTTTGAGGTAGTACAATAATTCTTAAACTATCTCTCCTCAATCTACGTTCCAGGTCAGTTGTTTTTCCTTTGAGATAATTCATATTTTCTTCTACTTTTCATTCTTCTGGTTATATTTTATTATTTCTTGATGTCTCGTGGATTCATTAGCTTCTACTTGCCCAGTTGTAATTTTTAAGCAATTGTTTTCTTCAGTGAGATTTTTTTTTTGTACCTCTTTTTCCATTTGGCCAATTCTGTTTTTAAAAGAGTTCTTTTCTTCAGTGAATTTTTGTGGCTCTTTTACCATTTGGCCAGTTTTGGTTTTTAAGATGTTATTTTCTAAATTTCTTTGTAACTCTTTTACCAAGTTGTTAATTCTCTTTTCACATTTTTCTTTTTTAATTAATTGATTTATTTTTAGGTTTCAACATTCACTTTCACAAGATTTTGGTTTCCAAATTTTCTCCCCATCTCTCCCCTCTGCCCACTCCAAGACAGCATGCATTCTGATTACCATTTTCTCCAATCTACTCTCCCTTCTATCATAGCTCTCCTTTCTCTTATCCTCTTCCCCTCTATTTTCTTGTAGCACAAGATTAATTTCTATACCCTACTGCCTGTATGTTTTATTTCCCAGTTGTATGTTAAAACAATTTTTAACATTCATTTTTAGGAACTTTGAGTTACAACTATTCTCCATTCCTCCCTCCCCACTCATCCACACTGAGAAGGCAAGCAATTCAATATAAGTTATACATGTGTAATTATGCAAAACACTTCCACAACAGTCATATTGTGAAAGACAATATGACAATATTTCCCTCCATCTTATCCTGCCCCCCATTTATTCTATTCTTTTTACCCTATCCCTCTTGAAAAGTGTTTACTTTTAATTACCCCCTCCTCCCATTTGCCCTCCCTATCATTACTCCCACCCCACTTATCCCCTTCCCCCCTACTTTCCTATAGCGTAAGATAGATTTTCATACCAAATTGAGTGTGCATGTTATTCCCTCCTTAAGCCAAATGCAATGAGAGTAAGGTTCACTCTTTCCCTCTCTCCTCCCCCTTCTTTCCCTCCATTGAAAAAGCTTTTTCTTGCCTCTTTTATGTGAGAGATAATTTGCCCCATTCTGTTTCTCCCTTTCTCCTCCCTATATATTCCCTCTCTCACTCCTTAATTTTATTTTTTTAGATATCATCCCTACCTATTCAACTCACCCTGTGCCCTCTGTCAATATGTGGGTAATCCTTCCAACTACCCTAATACTGAGAAAAATCTCAAGAGTTACAAATATTATCTTTCCATGTAGGAATGTAAACAATTCAACTTTAGTAAGTCCCTTATGACTTCTCTTTTCTGTTTACCTTTCATGCTTCTCTTGATTCTTGTATTTGAGAGCCAAATTTTCTATTCAGCTCTGGTCTTTTCATTAAGAATGTTTGAAAGTTCTCTATTTCATCGAATGACCATCTTTTTCCCTGAAGTATTATACTCAGTTTTGCTGGGTAGGTGATTCTTGGTTTTAATTTTACCTCAATTGACCTCTGGAATATATTCCAAACCCTACAATCCCTTAATGCAGAAGCTGCTAGATCTTGTATTATCCTGATTGTATTTCCACAATACTCAAATTGTTTCTTTCTGGCTGTTAGCAATATTTTCTCCTTGACCTGAGAGCTCTGGAATTTGAGTACAATATTCCTAAGAGTTGTCCTTTTGGGATCACTTTCAGTAGGTGATTGATGGATTCTTTCAATATCTATTTTATTCACTGGCTCTATAATATCAGGGTAGTTTTCCTTGATAATTTCTTGGAGATGATGTCTAGGCTCTTTTTTTTTTTTGATCATGGCTTTCAGGTAGTCCAATAATTTTTAAATTGTCTCTCCTGGATCTATTCTAGGTCAGTTGTTTTTCCAATGAGATATTTCATATTGTCTGCTATTTTTTCATTCCTTTGGCTTTGTTTTATAATTTCTTGATTTTTTCATAAAGTCATTAGTTTCCATCTGCTCCGTTCTAATCTTTAAGGAATTATTTTCTTCAGTGAACTTTTGGACTTCCTTTTCCATCTGGCCAATTCTGCCTGTTAGGGCAATCTTCTCCTCATTGGTTTTTTTTGGATCCCTTTTGCCATTTGGATTAGTCTATTTTTTAAAGTGTTATTTTCTTCAGTATTTTTGGGGTCTCCTTTAGCAACGTGTTGACTTGTTCACAATTTTCTTGCATCTCTTATTTTTCTTCTCAATTTTTGCTCTACTTCTCTTACTTGATTTACAAAATCTTTTTTGAGCTTTTCTGTGGCCTGAGACTAATTCATATTTTTTCCTGGAGGCTTTAGATGGAGACGCTTTGACTTTGTTGTCTTCTATTTGGATACTATGGTCTTCCTTGTGACCAAAGTAAAATTCCATAGCCTGATTCTTTTTCTGTTTTTTTCTCATTTTCCCAGCTATTTACTTGACTTTTGAGCACTTTGTCAAGGTAGTTCTCTGCTTCCAGTGGGGGTGGGGAATATACTGCCAGATGACTGATCCCCCCACAATCTGTGGGCCTAGAGCCCTAGAAACAGTGGCTGCCACTGCTGCTGTTGCCCCAGGTTCTTCCTCAGTGTACTTCTCCTTTCCCTCCACAGCCCTGGGGCTGGGTCCAGACCACTCCCACTGGTTTTTTTCCACTGACTTTCCAATTTGTCCTGGGCGTTTTGGGGTCATGAGGTCTGGAAACTGTCACAAGTAGCTGAGATTCAGTCCCCCAAGGCCTGCTCAAGTCCCCTCTGTGCCAGTGTGGCCCACACTACACTGTACTCTTCTCCCAGTGTGGCATGATAGATACTTCCCTGCAATGTTCCAGGATGTCATGGGCTAGAGATTTGCTTCACTCTGTCATTCTGTAGGTTCTGCAGCTCCAGAATTTGTTTAGTCATTTTTCACAGGTATTTGGCTGGGTTTGTGGAAAGAATACTAGCAAATCCTAGCTGTTACTCTGCCATCTTGGATCATGGAGATGTTTTTGTCTTTTCATATTTTTCTTGCATCACTCTCATTTCTTTCCCCAATTTTTCCTCTACCACTTGTATGTTTTTAACTTTTCAGGAAATCTTTTGGGGCTCGGATCCAATTAGCATTTTTCTTTGCAGCTTTGGTTGTAGCTTCCCCCCACACACATACACTGTTGCCTTCTTCTGAGTTTATATCTTGGTCTTCCCTGCCACTGTAGTAGCTTTCTATGGTCAAATTCTTTTTGCATTATTTTCTCATTTTCCCAAACTATTTCTTGATTTTGAATTGTATATTGAAACTGAGCTCTGCTCAACTAGGAGTGGGGAGACACTGTCCTAAGCTTCAGGTTTTTCCATGCTGTTTTTTTCAGAGCTAGTTCTGGGGTTCTTTCAGTTTTTAGTGTTTCCTTGGTGATGTTATGTAGGAAGAGGTATGGTCTCTGCTGTCCTAGTCAGCACTCTGGTCTTTACCCAGGAAGGGTCCCTGGTCCCCTTCAGCCACAAACACTAGCACTCTTCTCTGTCTTGAAACTATGGTAAGGGCTTCTGGTCCCTTCTGACTGACACCACCCTCTCTCCCCACAGCATTCCTCTGTGGCCTGGAAGTGCAACCCAGAATTACGCATGGGCAGCAGAGTTCCTATTCAATGTGAGCTGTACCCAGTGCCAGCAAAGGGTTCCTTGTAATCTTTTTCTGACCTGATGTCTGAGCCCCTGTTACCAGTTCTATATTGAGATCTCCCAAAGATGGTGCTACTACATGTGTGAGCTCCAGACAAGTTTCTACTTTGTTGCCACAAACTTATGCCAAACTGCTAAGTTTTCTTAGGCCAGAAAAATATCTCACCCCAACCTTTTATTGATCCAAAATGTGAGTTGAGGCATTATTTTAAAGTTGTTTGGAGGAGAATGTTGAGAGTTCAGCTGGCTTGCTTTTTCTTTACCATCTTGACTCTGCCCCCTGGCATGCTGGTATTAAAAAAGTCAGTCTTTTGTTTCCAAGAGAAGTTAGGTAACATTAAAATGAGCTTCACACTTTTCTGAAAGCAATTCAGGCCATCCTATACAACTATGGGTCCAACTATTATCCCTTTGTGATATCAATTTAAGACAAATATTCTGATGTCCTATATCATAAACCAACAATAGTTACTTGTGATTTTAAAATTATGTTGAGTTTGAACTTCAAGACAAGTTTAATTATTAAAATACTTTGGGAGAGGTGGACCTGTAATATCATCAGTATAAGAAAATTCCTGGTATAGAAACTTCCTCTACTAAGGCAGATTAGAAATTGTTCTATAACTAAACATCTTAGAATTGACTAGAATTTGAGAAATTAAGTGACTAGCCAAGGGCCACACAACCATCATGTGTCAGAGGCAGGGCTAAAACCCAGGTTTTCTTGAATCTAAGACCAGTTCTCTATCTATAATGCAACGCTCACCCTCTATTAAATAAATGTTGTCACAACAAACACATGGCTAATTAGTTTGGAATTTCTCTTGTGTTTATTCTGAGTAGTTATTTTGTGCAATTTTACCAACCCTCCTGAATCACCACAGGTACACATGGTGAGGGCCTGAATCAGGGTAGTGACAGTGTCAGAGGAGAGAAAGAGGCATATGCGAGAAATGCTGTAAAGATAAAAGAGAAAAACCTTGAGAACAGGTTGGCTATAGGGGTTGAGTGAGAGTGAGAGTGACAGGTAGTAATGTGGAGTGATTTGGAGAAGAGTGGTATTCTTGGAGAGTACTAAGGAAGTTAGGAAGACAGAAGACAAAAGATAATAAGTTCAGTTTTGGCCTATTAAATTGAAGACGACTGTGAGACACTCAGTTCCAAGATGCATAGGAAAAGAATTACTGGGTAAACTCAAACAAACTCATCGCTTGGCTATATGAAACATCAGTAACAGTGATAATGTCAATACTTGGGTCTCTGAAACCTAATTTTGAAACTTCAATTGTAATAGACACACACATACAACTTGGGGCTAAGATTTTAGATTGAGTCAATTAATCCAGAGGGGATAATAGTTTCTATTTATATTATTTTGTAATGTTTTGGACTATCATGATAAAAATCCTTTTTATAAATTAGTAACTTTCACTTAAATTGGACAGATTAGAAGTTGATGCTTCAATTTCATATGCCATTTGAAGAGTAAGTACATTCTTCTCTAGAATACATGGATAATATATGTAAATAACATTAAACAAATTAGATAAACGATAAAAATTCAAATAGAACAGTGACAGACTCCAGTGAAGACAGGAAGAATTGAGGGTCATGTGAATATCAAAAGTGACTACCTTAGTTTATATTAACACTTCACTTGTTAAAAAGTTCTTTTGATGGAATGTGTGAGCTTACATACTCCATTCAGTTACACTTTTCACTTTGAGACATATTCAGTTGGCAATTCCATTGCATTCATTTGAGGATATGGCAGCCATATATACACCTATGGTCTGTTACTGCAGACACTTGCTAAAAGCTAGTTCAAGCAAAAAATCTTGGAAGCTAAAGAAAGTATGCTATTTTCCTTAGTATGCTATTTTCCTTTATATGTTCTAAAAACTATCACACTGCTATTCTCTCCTTCCCACATAAATGGTATAGGTGGGCCAAAAATACAAAAATGTAAATGATAGGAAGAGCAGCAAGATTTCTGAATTTTTTGGTAAATAAAAGTTCCTGAGATCATAGCTCTAGAGTCAGAAGGGACCTCACAGGCCATCTAATTTGTGTTCCTCATTATTGATGGCCATAGAGATTAAAGAGAATGTAGTAGTAGATGTAACCTCTGCAGGAGAAGGAACTATCTGTCTTATTTTTATTTGCATTCCTAGAGCTTGGCACAGGACTTGGCCCATAGCAAGTAAACATCTACCAATAAGTGTTAATAACTGATTAAGTGACTCACCTAAGGTTACACTGATACTGCCCAAGCTGAGTGTTAAAACCAAATCTTCTAATGCCAAATCTAGCTTTCTTTGCATTAACTACAGAAAATTATCTTTGACTTATAATATGTCTCACTTTACAAGTAAAAGGAAAAAGTGCCAGCAGTCATAAAGATCAATTGCTCAACTATAAGGAATGTGGTATATATAATATGTCCCTGTGATAAAATCATGAAGTCACAATCATTACATTAATTCTAATTATGGTAGAACTTCTGTCATCTCATACCATATGAGTCAGGAGCCCAAGAACAATCATTCAATATTCTAGACTAGACAGTCTGTCTTGTTAACTCCTAGATAGTTAACAACTAATTTTTGAACCATTAAACCACTGAACCACAAATAGATATCAATCATGAAAAGACAAAATTTTTAACCAAAAAAGAACTTTGTTGATAACAAAGAATTGGCTAAAAGAGACACTCAGGGAACATGAGTGCTATTGGTATGGGCCAGCTATCAAAATATAGCATTCAGGATAGACCTATTCATGGATTCCACTCCTTCAGAGTCAAATGTACTATTACTTGGTTACCATATATTGCTTACTTATCTTTCTAAAAAGAGAAGTTTTCAGAGTTCTAAACTTTAAAAGTTCAGAAGTGATAAAAACTTAGGATGGGCTCTTGAATATTTTGTGATTATGAACTTTATCAAAAAACTTGATATGCAGAAGATAAACAACTCATGGAAAATCGTTTTTTGAAGTCCAAAAGGAGTCTTTTCCAGAAAAATATCCTCAACTCTTCCCCTAATGATTTAAACAGCTATTTTCACTCACTTTTGCAGAAAAAAAACATTCTCAAAAGGAGCTAACACGAAGAAAAGAAGCCTTTATAGCTAGAAGCCACATTCTAGACTGTTATATGGTCTTTAAAAATTTTTTTGGTTTTGTCTTAGAATTAAGCTAAATTTCCTTTTTCTTGGAAACGTAAGATATGTAAATAGGATCTCGTTACCTTTTTAGGTTCAGATCTGAAAGTGACTTTCCTAAAATTTAAAAATTGTTATGTTCACCGCCAGGTGTAAAATAAATGAGTTATAACTGTGGCAAAGGCCTACTAGTATCCTACTTGACCCTGTCCAAAATTTTAAATATATTTTTTCTGGTGCTCGTTATAAAGTTTTACCTCTAAGCCAATAAAACCACCAATTACTTTTGGAACATCATCAATTATGCTTTCAAAATTTTCCTTTTATGCTACATTGTTTATAAAAATTACACTTCAATCCTAAGGATAAACCTCTCTACTTTTTTTATATCCTCTGACTTGGCTAAAGTTGGTTTTTACTATTTTCCTATTTCTTATGAAAGGGAAATTAATTTTAGAAGTTTTGAAAATATGGTTTCTGGTTTTAGGGCCTTCTCTACTGTTAGTACACTCTGGGTACAGTTGCATAGTGTTAGTAAATACTGGGACATATGGCTTTTTGAAAGTTTTATTATCAAGCCAGCTAATTTTATTTTTTAAAAATAAGTAAGCAAACATTTTTAAGCACAAAAATTATCAAAAACTTGAGTAGAACTCACTTCTCTGGAGATCTTAAAAACAAGAAACATATTTGTATTATTTCGGTGCAATTCTACTGAATCAGTACAATTGCCCAGGATTCATTCTAATTTCAGAAGGTTGGTATATACTAAAAAGAGATAAGAATAATGAAGCTAAATTTGCTTAGCATATTGGGAAGAAGGAATTGATTCTAAGTAATTTTGGAAAACTGTCATAAAAGTAAATGAAAATCCACAAAGAAGGGTAACTAGGATGATGAGAGGCCTAGAAATCATGGTACATTGGGATCATCTGAATGAATTATGAGTTTTTAGATTAAATAAGAGGAGAGGTACAGAGACTATCATACCTGCCCTTCAAGTATTTGAAAGGCTATTACGTAGAAGGAATATTAGACTTTCTTTGATTGGTACTCAAGAGGAGAAGGAACACAAAATAATAGATGTTAGAGACCAATATAGGCTTACATTAGATCAGTAGGCAATTTTCAATAGAATCTGGTAGATCTGCCCCAGGAGTTAGGAAACTCTAGTTCTTCTGGTCCTGTCACTTCCCTCAAACTATCATGCTATGCCTCTCCTTTCTCAGATGAATTTCTTGAAAAATCTTCTACACTTATTGCTTCTCCTTCCTTTCTTCCCCCACTCTCTCTAAAGTTACCAATGATCTGACAAATTTGACAAATTTTCTCAGTCCTCAAACTTCTCAAACTGTGTGCTGCACTTTAACCCTGATCCGGAACCTTTCTTTTAAGATAATCTTTTACTCTTTGCATTTTCATGACACTAATCTTTTCTGGTTTGCCTCTCACTTTGATTGCCCTTTCTCAGCATCCTTTGCTAGTTAATTGTGTACATAAGAGACCTGAACTCTAGGTGCTCTCCAAGGTTCTGTCCTGAGTCCTTTCAGTACATTGTTTCTCAGGAACATCATCAGCTATCAATGGGCTAACTAATATTTCTATGGCAGATGACAGTCAGATCTGCAAATCTAGACCCTCACCATTAGATCTGTATCACAAATTAATCATTTCAAACTGAAACTTTGGAGACATCTTGAACTCAACATGTCTAAAACTGAACTCTCCCTTTTTTCCGGCCCTTTCTACCATCATCACATCTCTCATATCCAACCTCTTAGCTCTTAGATCAGGCCCTCATCACCTATCACCTAGATTATTGCCACAGATTCCCAAAGTTTTTCACCATACCAGGTCATCTTCCACCCTACTGACAAAGCAATTCCTTTTAAATGTAGTTTTGGCCATGTTACACCCTATTCAATCAACTCCAGTGGGTTCCTTTTACCTCTAGAATAAAATAAGAGCTGCTATGTTAAGCTGTTAAAGTCCTATACAACCTGACCCAACCTATCTTTCCAGCCCCACTGGCTGGTAATCTTCCTCCTTCACTGCTATACTGGTCTGTTCTCTATTCTTTATTCATCACAATCCATCTCTCACCTCTGAGTCTTTGCACTGGGTGTCCCCCATGCCTGGAAAACATTACCTCCTCACCTCCTTCTCCTTCTTTTAAGATTCAGCTCAGGCACAGTATTTGGAAAGAAGCCTTTCCTAAACTCTCAAATGCTACATAGTACACCTGTATTTAAAACTTTGTAATATATAAAGATAAGTATATATTCATTAACTTTGTAATTATGTTATATATATAATCATTGTCTACCCCAATATAAGCTCTTTTAAAGTAAGGTTTTTTCATTCCTTGTACTTTTATCCCTAGAGCCTGCTACAATGCCTGGTATACAGTAGAAGCTTTATAAAACCTTAGTGATTGATTGACTGATGTTGATTTTAAGAATCTTTATCAATATTTTGAGTTACATTGAATGACTCCAAGGGTCTTTTCAGCTCTGCTAATCTACCCTTCCAGATCAGGGGAGAGTTAATATGGGCCTGAACTTTACAGTAGTGACTTTGGGAAGGAAATGGAGGAAATGGAGTTAAGTGAAATATTGGAGAGAGAATCACAGACTTAGTGATTGATTTGTATTTCAGATAATGGAGCCAAAGAGGCATTTGATGCTTTGAACCCACTTGACTAGAAGACTGATGAATTCACATTAGCAGAAATGTGAAAGTTAAAAAAAAGCAGAGAAGGAAAGATAATTAGTTATTTTTTTTGGTCCTATAACTTTATAAGGTAGACAACAACAATAGTAGCTAAGTATTTCAATGGACTTGGAATCAGAAGACCTGAGTTCAAATTCTGCCACAGACACTAGGTGTATGAATTCAGGTAACTCACTCTTAGCCTCAGTTTTCTCATTGGGAAATTGTGATAATAATAGCACCTATCATACAGGGTTGTTGTTAGGACCAAATGAGATGATGTATATAAAATGCTTTGTAAACTTTGAAGAGTTGCATATTACAATCATTATTTTCAATAATAGCACCCCAGTTGGTTCTAAGAGAGTCTTCTTGTATATGCCTTTACTTATTCTCTCTAGTGCCAAGGGACTCTGTCTTTCTCACCCTGACACATATACTGACAGCCATCACACAGAGAAAGAAGAAAACCAGTTTTGAGATGTAGGAACATGAACATCACTTGATCTGAATCTTATAAGTCTTCAAATCAGGATTATGGGATCATAGCTTTAGAGCCAAAAGAGATCTTAGAAATCACATCTTCAACCTGTGGCCAAATCTTGTTTTTATATTCTCAGTATCATTCATGGCCATCACATTCTCTACACTCACATAGCCACTATCCTAGTTCAAGCCCTCAATACCATTCATATGGATTTCTGCTTTGGTCTTCTAATTGGTTTCTCTGACTCAGATCTTTATACTCTAATCCATCCTCCATTTAGCTGCCAAAATAATTTTCCTAAAGTGCAAATCTGACCATGTCACTCTTGCTACTCAATAAATTCCTGTGGCCATTTCCTTTAGGATCAAAATATAAACTCCTCTGTTTAGAACTGAATGAGTTTCACCATTTGGTCTCCTTTGTACCTTTCCAGTCTTCTTATACTTTATACCTCTCCACCACACCGTAAGAACAAAAAACAGCAACTCAAAAAGAATGCAAACTAGTTGGGGCAACTGTGTATGGTCTATTTATAGGATTGTTTATTTAAAAATAACTACTATGAAATTTTTATAAACATTGCACATATAATTAAAGGGCTTATTGTCTGATAGGAACTCATTGAAAGTTTGCAATTTTTTTAGGCTAACACATACTTTAGCTTGTTAACCAAAACATAAATTAAAACAATCATTTAGATGAAGTTTCACAGTAATAAGCTAGTAGCATCTTTCATGTTCTTAAAGGACTGGTTTTTGTTACTTCTATTTTATGCTTTACCTCAAATGTACAATTCTTCCCTTCTTCCCTTTCATTTAGGGATTGTATCAGTCATTTGTAATTAAGAAAATTTAACGAGGAAAATGAGTTCAGAGAAATTTGAAATTATCAGATTATGTAATAAGTACAAATGTATCTTATAGTAATGATAATATTTAAAATTCAGGCTATAGTTTTGGAGAGTACAAACTCATGCTAACATGGCATATGTGATTATAAGAATTTTGACTTTTTAAAAATTTTGACATGTGACTTCTAAGTGGAAATTCCCCCATACCAATACAGATCAGCAGTATACATAGTCTGCAGTACACAGTCTTAAGAGAGTTTCTTTGGGTATTGAAAAGTCAAATGACCTAATTGGAATCATACAGGCAGTATGCATAAGAGGAAGGCCTTAAACATAGTTTGTCCTGTCTCTGAGTCCAGCTCTAGATCTAATCTGTCGAGTTACAATATGCATATTATCCAATTTTTTTTTGATTACCCATGCCTAGACTTGCAGGTCACCATGAATTTTCAAAGGCTATGTCAGAAGAGAACAAGCTCTGGCAGTTCCTACCATGCAGATATCAGGCACTTCTTGGAGACAGACTTACATGTCTCATTCATACCTATCCATTGCTTACAAAGACTCATCACCAGACTGGCCACAAGTTCATGCACTTTTCAACCATAGCCAAAAATGATCTGCTAAGAAGTTGCATGGACACTGCTGCAAGAGGTGTCCACCACAATGAAATCGCAGATCCTTTAAGAATGTTCCTTAAAAGGTCTGAGTCATTGATGTTCCCAACACCAACCTTATAAACGGTTCCCAAAGGAACCGTTTTATTTTTAAAAAATCTGCAGTGTTCTTAAAATTTTTCATTTTTATGGAATAAGACCCTTGCTTACTATTCAGTGACTGAGAGAAGGGGAAACCAGAGACTGAGAAAAGAAATTAGAAACTATTCAAGACATGGAGCCACTAGTCAGTTAATGCCATAGACAACAACTCTCATATTCACCCTTTCAAAAATGTAATATAATTTGGTCAACTTGGATAGTCTCTACACATTCAAAAGCTCTCCAAAGATACAGGGGATGGAGGTAGATACCCTAGACTACGATTAGCCACTATGCCTCCCCAGCATTATTGGGACCAAATGATCTGTGGTCAGACTATGCTACTGTCAAATGAAAGTCTATGAGAACAAGGTATATTAGCAAAAGATTAGCTGGAGGCTTAGAAGTGAGTCTTCCAGAGATGAAGGTATAGTGGCAGCCACGTCTTGGTTACAATTAAAGGACTATGATCAAATGACTGATACTTAAACCAAAGCTAAAGGTGAATGCTTCCTGGATCCTGACATAGGTTACTAGAACCTATTCAATTCAATAAATATTTTGTAAAATCATAGTACATTTATGACATGGTGTTACATAGTGGATTAAATCAATGAGATCTAGTCCACAACTCCATGAGTGTACAATAGAGTAAGAGAGATTAATTCTCACAATATTAATATTAAGAGGCAGCATGGTTAGCATTGAGAGGTTGCAATGGTTAGTACTGAGAAGGAGCATAGTATGGACAACTAGCTTCAGAATTAGGAAGACTGATTTAAGTTCCACCTGTGATATAGATGGCCTGTATAAATCTAAGCAAGTCATGCAGCCTCTCATTCCCCTAGAAAATACTGAAAAGACTCAGAATAGTTGCCAGTCTGCACTGGTGGAAGAAGTCTCCTCATCTGGAACTCCCTGTGCTAATGAAATCACAGGTCTGGACATTAAAAAAAAAATTAAATCACACAACACAAGCAATTATAATTGAGGATTTTTAAAAAAGCTTTTATTATCCACTGCCTTCAAGCCAAGCAAAGTAGCAGAGTTGTGGTTTTTGTAATGCACAAATTGTGCAAAGTTTTAGCATTAGTGACTCAGACTGGCCAGCCTCATATCCCTGGGCTGGGAAATATTGCAAACTTTCCAAAAGAATCTATTGTCTTAATGTCCTTTTGAGGTCTTCTGGCACCAGATCACTACATATAACATTAGCATAAAGCTCTAACCAAGGAAAACAATATTTCTTTTAGGTTGCTCAAATAATAGATTATTATGCTTTTTCTTTGGTTTCCTAACCCCAAACCCTTACTAAGATTCTGTCAATCCTCCCTCGTCCCCTAATCCACCCTACTAAGTCCAGTTCTCTCATGCTCGGAGTAAGTCTGGCATCAATATTTTGTCTCAATTTAACTGGAGAGCTAGTTCAACAATCGCCTGCTTTTTATAGTCCTAGTTCATTCCCCATAACGCAGTAATTAGTTTCAGATGAAATCAGTCACTCCCTGGTGGTGTTAGCAGTAAAAGCAGGCACCTCTCATTGCTCTTTAGTTACAGTTCAAGAAGTGGGGTACTCTAGTGATCCCCAGCAGAACCTTTCCATCTATGCTTCCAAAACACATGAAAATTTGAACCTGGATTCTCAGAGGGATATGCAATTGTCCACATGACCATGAATATAAAAATCTTCTCAGTTCATGTTTATGAAAAATATTCTGGTGCCTTTGCTTTTTCTAGCATTCTTCAGACTGAGGACTCTGGAGCTGGTAGGGCTAGCTTTAGCCATGCTCTTTTCATTCCTGGCATATCTCATTCTCTGGACTTCTCCATCTCCTCTTCCAGATGCTTGATGCTTGTCTAGCTTTCTAGCACTGTTTTCCCTGTTGTGATGCTTCATTAGAATGTAAGCTCCTTGTGGCTTGTATCGGCATTGTCAGCATTAAGCACAGTCTATCTAACTGACTAGACTTGTGATTTAAATGGTTGATGCAGTTTCCTATGCCAAGAGTCCCCAGTCTGAAGGCACTAGAATATTTTTCATAAACACAAACTGAGAACTAAGGTCTCAAAGAACTGTCTGGGGATCATTAAGCTCAATGCCTCATCAAGGACCACACAGCCAGTCTGTGCCAGAACAGGGCCTCAAACAGAGGTCTCTCTAATCCTCAGGCCAGCTCTAGGTTCACAAGGCCATGTTGACTCTCAATCAAATACAATAAAGATCTAATGATATAATTTATCTTAATATATTTAGTGCTCTATCCTAGCAAGCATGAAGAGCAAGTCAATGTCTTCTTTTTTCTATAGATGGGCTTTCACAGGGCTAACAAGTGTTAACTAGTGAATATTAAGAAGCTTTACTAGTAAACCAGTAGTGTGTGGAGGAAATGACAGGACAAAGTTGTGCTGACAACTGCACAGAGAAAGCACAACGCATTTTTTTTTAAAACAAATGTAATAAAAGAGATAATCAACAAATCACAGACTATATTGCAGACTATATTTTTTGGTTTGGCTCTCTCTGCTCTCTATCCCTGTATTTTAAAATCTCCTTAATCCATTACCAATCAGAGAACCAATCTGGATTTGCTCTAATTGTCACCTCCGGTTATCATATTTGCACATCACTGTAACTTTTGAGCTGTACTTTCAAAATATGAGTCACTTGCTATGGCTCTGGACGCCATGTTATGTGTACTCTAGTACCACGGAGACTTAGCCTACTTAAATAGAAATTAACCACCTTCCTACCTTATTATGTGCTTTCTATCAAATTTCTTCGTGCTCAGCTTACCTTCACATGTTCGGCCATCTGCAGAGAGGGAGAAACCTTGTTCACAGATGCAGTGAAAAGAACCATCCGTATTCAGACATTCTCCATGAGGACCACAGCGCTCTGTTTGCTCACATTCATTAATATCTGGAATTTAAAATGAATTTACAAATGGTTAAAGAATCTTCTTTCATTTTTCAGTGACATCAGATATAAAACCCAGTGACTGACATCTTCAGAAAAATCTCTTAAGGCAATGGTAGAAATTTCCTTTTTTTTTACTTTTTAATTTAAAAAATTCTATTTTTAATGATTATCATCAATGAACAGTGCAAATGTAAAAGCAGAATAGCAATTACAGTGCATAGAACCATGAGCTCAATTTCTTTAAAATTTAACAGTCATAATAACATTCTATTTGTTTCTATGTCTCCTGACTTTTTATTTCTGTTTTTTTAACATTGCAGTTATCACTATTTTTACACAGTCACAGTGCACATAAAGTTGCTCTAAGTTTGCTCTACTATTGTGTGTAGATTAAATTGAACTTGTTTTGGAACTGTACTAAAGTTATCTCTATAATACAAGCCACAATGTATGAACTGCATTATTATGAGTGGTAGCTAGGCTACACGCTCCACTAAAGGGTGCCAAACCTCTAGAAAATATCTACTGGACAAAGAATGTTTTGTTTTATTTCAAAATAGATATATTTACAGAAGAGATATTTTGCATTTTTTAGACATCAATTAGGTTTATTCAGTCTATTTGGTTAACGGCATGCCCTCAACATGAGTGATTATTATCTACTCAGCCAGGATCCTGAGGTGCTACAAAGGGGTTGACAATGCGTGATGTGCTTTGCAGCAATTAATGTTTGGAGGTATTCTTATCAAATCAGACATAACCTCAAAGAAGACTAAGAACAAGCCCTTGGCACTAGATAAGAACCAGGAGATAGCAGAGTCAAGGAAGCCAAGAGAGATTGCTTTTCTCCATGATTTCTCCTCCACTAATTTATCTTCTTCCTCCATTCCCTAAATGAGTGTCCACACACGTTCTAAACTTGGTCTTCTCTTATATCAATATGATCCTATAATTACCATCTTTATTTGGATGACTTCTAAGTCTACTTCTCAACCTATCTGCCCCCTTACCTGCATTTCTATATTCATACATGCCTACTAGACACCATCTGGCTGTCCCACTATTATTTCAAACTGAAAATACCCTACATTTAATTCAACTCACCATCCTACCCAGGTAGTCCACGCTCGAGAAAGGAAAATTGAACCAACAACTTCCTATAGTTACCATTTCTACCTTATATCTCTCCTCCTAATCTCTAAGGGAAAGTCAGAATGGTATCATAAAAAGACTGTGGAATATAACTGGATATATCACTTATTACCTGTGAAGCTTTGAGTAAACAATTAATCACAGTAGGTCTCAGTTTCTTCCCAAGGGTGTTGGACTAGATGACCTCTAAGGTCCTTTCTAGCTCTAAATCTGTGATCCTAGAGAATGATGTGTGTGTGTGTGTGTGTGTGTGTGTGTGTGTGTACTCAAAGTGTGAATATCCTGACAATTTATTATTGGATATATTTTACCATGTTAAATCAATCTTTAAATACTTATTAATCCCTTACTACATGTCAGGCACTACTTTTGGGATACAAAAATAAGACATTTAAAACTTCTAAGGAGCTTATACTCTACTGGGGAAAACAATATGTACACAGAAAATAAATGCAAGATATACAAATACAAAACAATTTCAGAGAAGAGGGTACTTAAACACTAGAGTAATAATGAAAGAACTCTTGAAAAAAGGTGACATTCAATCTTTGAAAGGAACTATGAATTCCAAAAAGAAAAATGAGAACAGGGAGAATTCCTGGTATGGGGGACCACTTGTGTTGAAGCTGGAGAAAAGAGAGAAGGAATATTGGACAGAAGGTATAACAAGTGGGCTGGCTGGGCTGAAATTCAGAGGGTATGAAGAGCAACATGCCATCAGTTTGAAAAATTAGACTGACGCAGGACTGGGAAGGACTTTATACACCAAAGAGAGGAGGCTGTATGTTATCCTAGAGCAAGGGTCTTAACCCTGAACTGATATGCCTGAGAGTCTGCAGTGAGACTGCTGGTACAACCTGTGTGCTGTGCCCTCCTCCAGGCCTGCAGAGCAGAGCCTTCCCATCGACCTTCCAGTCTGTCCTGGGTTGTGACTCTTCCATAGTCTGCCTCCTACTGGATTCTGCCACTCCAAAATCCGTTCAGATTCTCTTTTTAAAGGTATCTGAAGGAGTTTGTCTAAGAACTTAGGTGAGTAGTTGCTCTCACTCTGCCATCTTGGCTCCACCCCCCCTTTACAACTTTTGAAATGATATATCTCAATCTATCATCAAGTCAGTCTCAAATATCACTGGCAACACCACGAGAATACTGTCTTTAGAGTTAAATACCTCACATTAACTGTTATCTCTGTGGTCCCTTATTTTTCTCCAATACAACAGGAGCATATAAGTCTCTATATTCAGATAATAGAAACATGTTTGCCCTGAGATCTTTGTACTTCATTCAGTCATAAACAGTATCCTGACCAGATGTTTCAGATGTCTGACACCTCAGGTTAATGTGACTAAGATTAGGATGTTAATATATCTGGTTCTGAATCTTGTCCTATAGTCAGCTTCATAGAGATCATCAGATATAGAGTTAAAAGGAAGCTTAGTAATCAGCAAGTCTAATATTCTAAAATTACAGATGAGTAAAGTGAGGTTTACAGAGGAAGTAACTTACCAAGGATAAATAATTACTAAATAGTAAAGCTCAGATTTAAACCCAGGTTTTCTGATCCCCTATCTTGGGTTCTCTCCATTTCACCATCCAGCCTTCCATGATATAATGACCATAAGTATTATTTATCTAGTAATTCATGCAAGAACAGAGCAATTTTCAAGTTATCATCATTTATTTCCCATCCTACTGATAAAAATCAGCACTTCTTCCTTTACAAAGTCTATTTTATCCACCCTTATCTTTTCATCTTTATTAAAAAAGCATAGCCCAAGCCCTGGTAATCTCTTGCCTGGGCTACTACAAATTCATTCTTACTGCTAACATCACTCTCTCCAAGCACTGGCTAACTTTTGTTTTCTTTCCAGGCATACTGACTACGCCACATGCTTTTTTCAAAGATTTCAGTTTGTTTCTCATTGTTTCATGGATCAAATCCAAGTTCCCCACCCTTTTCCAGGGGCCCTTCACAAAGCTATCCTAGATCTTATTTCCTTGGGTTTTTCTTACACCTTAGTGTAGTTCATTAAAAGCTTCATGCACCTATTCTAAATTAGGTAAAACAGAAATAGAATTTTGTAAGTTATTAATTAGCTAATGATCTTATTTTCAAAAAAAATTTTTTCTTAAATTTTGATGACAGGAACTGCAAAAGAAATCCCAGGGTTTTTCCAGGAAACTGCTAACAAAGATCTGCCTGGATATCTTGATCTAGAGAAACATATGCATTCAATTTGGGCTACACTTATTGAAGCATTTCTAAACGAGTCTTGCTAGTAGCTTTGAGCTAAAAACCAGACTGTATTTAAGTTGGGTCTCATTCAGCAATCCCAGATTCCACAGAACAACAGAATCTCAAGTTAAGTCAAAATCTGAAACTCAAATAGATTCAGAATCTCAGTTTACCTATCACATGATTAACATGAGTTAAAACACTCTTAAAATGTGAGTCATCATTTAGAAATTATAGGCATTGTCTGTCATTTTACAAATGTGGTAACTGAGGCACAGAGAGGTTAAGGGACTTGCCCAGGGTCACAGACCTAATAAATGTCTAAGTAGTATTTGAAAGCTTATGTTCTTGACTCTTGGTTCATTGATTGACTTATCCACCCCACCACATAGCCTCACAATTAATGGGAGAGAGCTACAAAGTCAATATGCTACTCATTAAGGAGGTTATTTCCTCTTTGAGTACATTTGAACTAATTAATGTTCTCTGAACACATTTGATTTGATTGTTCCACCTATAAAAATTAATCCACTGTAGAAATCACTACCAATCAACATAGCAAAGAATTGTCATAGATTTAACAATGACTTGAAGTTCCTAACAGTAGTAATAGCTAGCACTGACATGGTGGCGAGGTGAAACAGTAGATAAAGTGCTGGGCCTGGAGACAGGAAGACTCATCTTCCTGAGTTTCAAAATCTGGCGTCTGATACTTAAAAGCTGTGTGACCCTGTGTGATTACTTAACTTTGATTCCCTCAGTTTCCTCATTTGTAAAATGAGGAGGACATGGCATACAATTCCAGTATCTTTGCCAAGAAAATCCTAAATGGAGTCATGAAGAGTTGTATGTGACTGAAAAATGACTGAACAAGCATTTTTATATATCACATTAAGGTCTGAAAAATGCTTCACATATGTTATCTCACTGGATCCTCATAACTCTATCGGGCAATTGCTATTACTGCTTCCATTTTACAGATGAGGAAGTTAGGACTGAGGTCACACAGAGAGTAAGCATTTTGTTTGTTTTTTGAGACTGAATCTCCCCTTTCAATATGGGAATTTGGACCTGTGGCTCCATTTCTGACTGGGGCTAGATTACCTCTCCTTAGGTAGCCTAACGGTCCCCTCTCTGCCAACACATACTCTTGGCAGCCTACCATATTGGTATCAAACTTAGCATGGACACCCTGTGAAGGTTTAGCTCTATGGCAGCTCAGAACTCCCAAGCCCAAAGAATCTACCAGCCTCAGCAATCCCATTAAGAGCTATTATAAGCCTCCACCACCACACCCAGGGCATAGGATAGGATATGAACTCAGATTTTCCTGATTGGAAGTTCATTGTTATAGACTGTGCCATCTACTTGCCTGAGTTTAGAATAATAAAAAAGAAGATGATGAGATAGACAAATGCTTGAAATTTCCTATCAAATTAAAATCTGTAACAGAATTTATATTCTGCAAACAATTGATAGTAAGAAGGACTATATATAGAGGTACTGGACTAGAACATAGACAGTACTTAGCAGGTGTTTATGAAATCAAATTGAATTGATTTGGAAGAATAGATAGGAATAGAAAATATAGCTGAATGGGACTGAATGAATCTCAAATGAGAAAAGTTTACTGAGGTGGAGGAGCAAAAGGAGGAGGAGGAGGAGGAAGAAGAAAAAATGAGGAGGAGGAGAAAGACAGACTGCATGCTTAGCAGTGGCAGTGGAGAACAAGAAGTGTGCTATATCCCAAGCTCAGTGTGCTGTACAAGCTACAACAGAAATAAGATTCAGGCTCTGTATTTCTTGGCATTTCTGTCTATACTAATGTTCATTTTGTTAAAATGTCAAAGCATGCCTGAAAATATATTCATGTAAATTTACAACTTTTATGTTACCACTCTATTATTTTAAAACCAATGCAATCTGTCTGAAGAGTTGCAAAGATGGAAGTAGTAATTTTAATCTACCATCACAGTAATGTTATATGGAATTTATAAAAATATTGGTGAAATTTCAACAAGGAGCACAGTCATACATTTGATTCCTGGGATATCTGTCAACAGTGGTTTGGAAAGACTGTAAGCACCCTGAAGGCAAAAAACATGCTTTATACTTTCTTTAAATCTCTCATTCTTAGGACAATGTCTTGCACACAATTAATTTCAACAAGAAGTTCTTAAGTGTCAGGCCCTGTGCTAGATACTGGGGCCACAAAGACAAAAATGAAAACGTCTTTTGCTCTCAACAAGCTTACATTCTATTGAAGGAAATCCCACCTCAGACACTTACTAGCTATGTGACCCTGGGCAAGTCACTTAACCTCTCTGCGCCTCCATTTCAATATCTGTAAAACAAGAGGAAACTGAACTCAAAGGATCCCAGAAGCTCTCTTCCATCTCTAAATCTATCACACATACACGCACACACACACACACACGTATATGAAAGTGTATAAAGAATAATCAAAAGACATTAACTGCCTACTATGTATTAGGCACTATTAAGAGCTGGGGATAAGATTATTACAAAGACTGGCTCTGACCTCAAGGAGCTTGCAATCTAATATGAAAAAACACAGAAAAAGGAGCTAGAAAAATGAGGTAGGAAGGGGATATCACCAGGGGGTATCTTGTGGCGTTGAAACCAGGTTGATCAGAGGGAGCCCAGAAGTCCAGTTTCTTTCCTTTATAATGGAACGCATTGGGAGAAATTTAGTATGCCACTCTTCAGCCCTTAAATCACAGGGGAGAGGAAGCAGAGGGAGGTGGTATTGAGTTAGACGTTAGACAATGAGCTTCACCTGGGATGTGCACAGTGTTCCATGGGAGAGCAGCAAGTTAGATTACGGGGAGAGAGATCACAAGCAGATGAGTTAATCAGGAAAGGCTAGAGGATAGTACTTGAGAAGAGACTTAAAGGAATTAAGGGACGTTATGACCTATAGTTGAAGAGGAAGGAAGTACATTACAGGCAAGGGGACAACCAGTACAAAGGCAAAGAAACAACAGAGAAGCACATGAGGAACAGCGAGAAAACCAGTTAGCCCAGGAGCGAAGAGGAGGAACAACATATAACAGGGCTTGAAAGGTAGAAGCTCATAGTAGATATTTTCAATATCATTTCTTGCTGTTGATTCAAATATGTTACTTATGTTATTAGTCAAATATGTATTAGAGGATGGACACAATGCTCTTCCTCCAAGTAAGTGCTATTAGAGAATACATGGCTGTCTTGAATGAAAATCATCCATGTCTGTTACAATGTGGCAATAAGAAGACATTCAATATAATTATATTTCTAAGGGCATGTTACAAAGTTCAATAGAATCAAAATAACAAAAGGCATATATAACATAAAATTAAATATCACAGAAAATTTTAAGGGTGAAAAATATGGGAAAGGATTGAGGGAAATAGAGGAATGATTTTAAGGTGTTGTGTGCACAGTAATGTATTAGGAGTTAGAAGATCTGTTTGCTATCCTTGAGCCGAACACTGAATCACAGACTCAATTCTGATCAAGTCAAAGAATCATTGCTGTTAGAGTAGGAAGAGTTCATCTTTCTAAACGCTTCATTTCCAGATGAGACAACTGAGTCCCAGAGTCACAGTGACTTGCCCAGAGTGACAGAGTTTGTCAATAGTAGAACTGTGGTTACTAAAACCTAAGACTCCTATTTCCCAATCCAGTGCCCTTTCCACCATGCCATGTTGTCATATATATAGTCTCAATGTATCTTTGTGTCTTTATCTATAAATTGGTTCCTCTGTTCATGAAAGTTAGGGTTTATCTACGGAGACAAGACAAATTAAACAAAAATTCAAGTGATAACATTTCAATAACAATGGAAGAAATGTCAAAGGATAGGAAAGATCGATATGGCTTAATTTTGGCTTTCATGTGATTTGTACTCTTCAGTACACAGCAACAAATCATATAAATGAAATAAAAAATGGAGACAATGTATTCCTTATCTTAATCACACAACTGTTGTGATGCTTAAATGTGATTATGAATGCAAAATTATTTTGAAAAAATATAAAATAAGTATAAATTAGAGGGATTACAGGAAAAAATTAGGACAAAATTATTGGAGAAGCTGAACCTTAGAGAAATGGTAGATATTGGACAAATGGTGGCATTCAAGAAAAGGGACATTTGATCCATCAGAGAAGGTGGAGCATGATATAGATGGAAGATTTAAAAAATAAGGGGGGAATCAAAGTCTTCTAGTGAATGAGTGGAATCCACATATACTGTAGGTGAATCATGGGAAGGAACAATATGAATAATATTGAATAATAATAATTATTATTAAAAATTATAATAATGAATAATAATTTACAAAGCTCATTTATAAACAAATAAGATTTAGAGAGAGAAGTAAGTCTGAGCTCAACTAGCCCAAAGTAACCAAAGTAAACAGAATAGTATAGTGATAGACCACGGCCAGGAAACACCATAGAAGCTAAGAAACAGGAACAAAATAAGCTTCATAACAAAACAGTACCTTGACATTCTTTATTATTAATTAACTGGAAGCCACTGGAACAAGTACATTCATAAGAGCCTTCAGTATTAGTGCAGTCTCCTCCCTGGCAAACACTGCTGTCCTCCAAGCATTCATTGATATCTGAAATCCAATCAACAGCCAAAACAACTTATACATTCAGTAAGAAGAAAGTCTGTGATATTTTTTCCTTTATGTTTAAATCCCCAAATTATGTAAATTATAACATGTATCATTTATCAAATGTGATTATTGGATAAAGTGGATGAGAGTGCTTTCATATTTGAATTTTTTTCATCGAAATAATGATACACCTTCAAAACAGCTTGGCTTTTGGCAAAAAATTTTTAAAGACTATCTCTGCAATTTCCATTAACAAACAGGAAATAAATAAAAGTCAGGATTATATAACTAGCCATGGCTAACTTGGCTACATAATTTATGATGATGATTTTTGTATTAAATAAAAAAAACATAGTAAAATCTTGGATCAATTGATCAAGAAATATTTTGAATAAAATGTAACAATGCATCAGAGACAACAAAAAGGAATATTAAGAATTAAGTCCCTGAGTTTAAGCCCTCACAATTTATCTGGAAAGACAAATTAAATAAAAATTCAAAAAGTAAATTGTGATTCAATATGACAATAGAAGAAATAACATTGTTTATAAATTAGTGATGTAGACATTAGATTATAAAAAGAATTGGAGGAGAGAATAACTGGATGATACAATTCTCTGAAAATGTTTTTTTGCAGAGATATTTACATTGATGCTACCCTGGCTTGAGCCTTCACTCTTCCTAAGGCTATTTTGATAGCTTCCTAATTGGTCTCATGTCTCTAATCTTTATCATTCACACCAGAGCCCTAATACTTATGCCTACAGGCTCACGTTATTCCTGTGCTCAAAACCCTTAACCATCTCCCTTTTATTGATCTGGACTTGTGGTACTATCAGTGTATGGATTATGCATCAGAGGTGGAACTTGAATGCTGGTCTTCCAGAATATACAGGCCTGATCCTCTTTCTACAATGCTATGTTATCTCTCATTAGAACCTCCCACCTTCTCTATCTCCTCTTTCCATCAAATCAAATAAAAATTCCTTGGCTTGGCATTCAATTCATTACAGTTTGGCTATAAACTACATTGTCAGTCTTGTTGCATTTTATTTCCCTTCCCACATTCTTCAATTGCACATCATTCCCTGGCATTATCTATTATTTTTTTCTTCTGTACTTTTATATGCACACTGCTCTCTTTACCTGGAATGATCTCCCTCAACATCTCTATCTATTGAAAACATTTCCTCTCTTCAGGGTCTCTGTTTGGTGATATCACTGTCCTAAATTCTTCCAAAACTAATTGTGTTTGTTTAAAATTGGCAGGCTAAAGATGGACGACTTATAAAATAAAGATTCCCTTTTGAAAGTAGGTGATTGGTAGAAGTTTGCTCTCTTATTTAAAAAAAAAAGTTATTCCCAATTAAGAGGAAAAGACGATGACTGGATCACCAATTTAGATTTGGAAGGAAACTTAAGGCTGAGTCCAACCCCCTCATTTTACATAGAGGTTAAGTGACTTGCACAACATCATAAAGTTAAGCAAATGTGAGAGACAGAATTTAAACTCAGGTCTTCCTAATTACAAACTCAGGACAATGTCCACTGTGCTACCTAGGAGTTAGAAAATGATGAAGATTAGAGAAAACTGTGCATCAGTTGTCTCCATCTTTTCTGTTCCATTTGTGAGGCAAACAGATTAAGAGAGAAAGAATGTAATATGCTAACGTAAGTAAGGCTGCTCTTCTAAGTTCACAGGAAGGAGAAAAAGCCAGCTCCTGAAAAAAATAGTAAAACAAGGGAGTCGGTTTAAAACCAGACCTTCTCATTATAATCAAAGCAGAATTAGATTTCGGCTATTTTCTCAATTGGGATCACCATGCCAACAAAAAGCAAATTCAACATAACGTGGACAACGTAGGTGACAATTTTCTCTATCTTCATCCAGGCTGGTCCTCAAACAACAAACAAATCTTTTACCAGTGTACTACCAGAAGCCACTCAGGCTTGGAAGAAACTATCAAGAGTTAGTGATCCACTGGCAGAACTTCAAAGAGAAATGAAAATTCAACTTGACTACTCTAGTCCAACTCTCTCAGTTTTCATAAGAAATTGCAGGATCACAGATACCGGATGGGACAGGAAGAATCTTGGAGGTCATCTAATGCAATCATATCCCTTTTTCCATTTCTTAAATTGTCAGTCATGACCCCCCTAGGGGAACACTAGTGGATGTATTAGTAGTGGAAACTGAGGCCGAGACATTAAGTAATTTACCCAAGCTCATAGAGTCATTATGTAATAAAACTAAGATTTGAACTAAAGTCTTCTGACTCCAAAGACAATGGTTTTTCCATTGTAAAATAGGATTTGAACCCAGATTCTCTGACAACAAAGGCCATAGTCTTTCTACTCTACCATCACACCTCCAAGTAGAGGTAGGCTTTGAACTTGACTCCTCTGACTTCCAAAAATTTGTGTCACTACATAGCTACAAGAAAACCAAATCCGTTCATGTAGCTAGGTATCTGGTTGCATTTAGGTATCTATTATTTAATATACATTGTATAAAAGGCAACTTCCCATCAAAGTTTAATTCCTATTGTGGTACTGGGTTCTATTTTGATAACAAAGAGTAAGTCTGATTTCACAATGTCATAATTTGGCCTTTCAAGAAATAAACATTTTGGGGTTCAAATATCTAGGCTTTTGAATAAGCAAATTGCAAACTCTTCAAATTGCAAAACATAGAAAGATCCCCATCTAGTGGTGATACATTATCAGGGCTTTAGCCCTATATGACCCATTCACTTTCTGGGGTCAGAGTAGTGGACTTGGTAGCAATTTTATTTCTTTATATATATCCTTAACTATTTTTGTTATGCTATAAAAGAATTCAATTCCATGCACCAAACCTACTTCCCTCTCTAAACAAACTTCTAAGAAAAGTATCTCATGCAAACAAACTCACCAATAGCATTTCCAAAATAGTAGTAATTTCAAAAGCGTGTACTAAAAATTATTTATCAAACTGAGCTTCAGAGAAAATTAGTATTAAAAGGCTAGGCAGAAGCAAGATAATCAGGATGTAAAAATAATCTTGAGAGGCTAGGCTTGTGAGTAGAAAAAGTTCATCTTAAGATGAAATTTGACAGGAATAAATGTAAATCTTAGACTTAGATTCAATAAACTGACTTCACAAGTACAAGATGGGTGGGGAAACATGGCATGACAGCAATTTTTATGAAAAAAAATCTTTGGGCTTTAATGGACTGTAGGTTCAATGTGAGTCAATACTACAATACAAAAGCCAAAAAACTGAAGGCTGCATTAAGAGAAGTATAGCTTCCCCAAAAAACACGATCAAGTCCCATAAGTTGCCCTAATCAGACAACATCTAGAATTTTGTGTTCACTTCTGGATACTACATTGTATAAAATTATAAAAGGTACTAGAGAGTAGGAGAGATTCGTAATCAGAACTCTGTGAAAGGCATTGATCTCAATGTGATACAAAGATTAGATGAAAAAACTGAGACATTTAGCCTAGAGAGTAAATTTAAAGAGGAACATGGTAACTGTCTTCATATACTTAAAAATATAATATAGTAATGTCTTTAGATGTATTCTATTTGGCATCACAAGGAAGAACTAGAAAGCAGAAGTTGCAAAGATACAATTTAGAACTTAAGCAAGAAAAAATTTGATAATAATTCAAGTTGGCCAAGAATGAAAGAGGCAGCCTTGAAAGGTAACAGATTCTCTCACATTGGAGAACATATTCCAATCCAACATTAGATGATGACTTTGGATGGAGAGGAGGAGAGGAATATTAAGTGGAGTTGTATTAGGGGTACTTTTTTGGTGTGGAATGGATTGGATAGTTATTAAATTCCCTTCCAACTTTGAAATTTGGTGATTCCGATATACAAGACAAATTCTCACTATGATGTGTGCTCTTTCTGATTTCTGGTTTTAGAAATTCATTTTCAATCTCAGTCCTTTTCTAAATAATTTGTAACTGTGAGTTATCCTGATTTCTCTCTTCTACTGGAGTAACTCTATTATAGAGCAGTTTGTGTAGCAGAAATAGCAAATGACTAAAAGACACGAAGCTTGAGACCCATTTCACAGCTCTACCATAACCTTTTGATGTAATATTTAGAAACGTCTTTGCCTCTCAGAGCTTCAATTTCAACTCTGAAATAAGTAATTTGGACTTTGAAGTCCCTTTGAGAGTTCTAAAGTTCTATGTAAGAATCAGTTTCCACAGCCACGTGCTCACCTTCACAGTGGTCTCCTACTGCAGATGCTCTGTAACCCTGATCACATAAGCATCTGAAAGATCCTTCTGTATTTCTACATTGTCCATTTGTGCACAGATGGCGGTGCTCACATTCGTCAATATCTGTGAACCAAAATTAAACCTATGAGGCAGTGTTTTTAAAAAGTACTTTTATCATTCATGTAAACAAACAATTTAGCTCAGTAATTATTCTACCATACACCTGATAATTCAACATGCAATTAATTTTCGTTAAGAACTTTCTATGAATTGAAATCTCCTAAGAGAAAAATTTATCTTGCAATGGAAAAGAAAACTCAAAACATTCTAGTACTGGCGCAGGATTCTGCATCTATTTAACCAAGCTGTTCATGACAAGTGACTCATTGCTTGTATTCTATAGTCTCTGAGTCCCCTCAGCAGTATTGTTTTTCCAAATGAATGTTTGCAAATATTTCATATTACTACATCTTCATTCTTCCGACTCTATCTTAAACTCCTTAAAGTAAACAATCCATAATTTTATGACTTTATAAAAAGTGCTTTTGCCTAACTAACTATACTAAGGACAAAGCTCTAAATAAAAAAGATGTTCAACAAATTAATAAATAGGATTAAGTCAATCAATCTGAAGACATTTACTAAGTGCCTACTAAGTGCCATGGGTTATGGTAAATCAAATAGTCTTGCCCTCAGGGAGCTTATGTTGTTCTGGAATCTTGAGTGGTAAGACAGAAGTGGCTACTTGTTTATTTGGGCAGTAACATGAGCAACTCAATTTTGGGGGGGTTTCAGTTCTGCACCTCTAAAACACCTATATATGGCTCCATGTGTTCTTATATATCACATTTGCATATGCACATCATCCTACCTGTTTATACTGAATTTAATAGATCAATTTAAAATCTTTATATGTACTAAGTAATTATATAGAAAACTCTCCTTTTCTTAATTTTTGATACTTTTCAAAACTATGAAATCACCTAAAACCTTCAAAGAGCAATATTATCCACATTTGAGGCTACTTCACACTATTGTACTCGGTTATCTGCCAAAATAAGTGATTTTCATGATGTCTTCTTGCCAGTGCAGCAGCTCTGTGTGACCTCCTTAGAGGTAGTGTTAGCTATGTGTTTATATGAGGCTTTTCAGAAAGTCTGTAATTCAGCTAATTATGCCATACTCCTACCTTCACATTGGTCTTTTGCTGCAGACAGATGATACCCTTTTCCACAGGTACACTTGAATGAACCCTCTGTGTTTTTGCACTGCCCATGGGTGCAAAGATTACCATGCTGACATTCATCAATATCTGTAAATAAAAAGACAGGTAAATGTTTTAAACCAGACTCCTTGGCTAAACAGCTAATCATTTGATTAGGTAGCTGGCCAGACTACAAAGTGCTCTCTCTCCACTTCTTCTAAATCAGTCTCAGAGCTTAGGACCTATCCCACTATCTAGATCCTCACACTCAGACTAAAAAACGAATTTCAGTAGGATCCCAGTTTCTCTGCCAACCTTTCTGCCTCTGGGAAGACACAAATCTGACACCCTATTGTATAGCTCAATCTTTAGGTTCCCAGTATATGCCACTGTACAGTACTCTGCAAAACAGAAATAATTATTTCCAGATACACTACTTAACACAGCACCCAGTGCCTCCCACAGTGTGTGGCATACAATAGGTATTTAATAATGACTGAGCAAAATATAATTTTCTGCTTACTATTCAAAAAAATTAAAAGACTGATAAAATTAAATTAAAATTAAATCAAGTCAAAAATATGTATCATAACACTCACAGAAATTCTTTAAAGAAAAAGAAGATAGGTCAGAAATGTTCAACAGAACATGATAGGTTTTTAAGGTAGGCAACAGCCTTGAGCACAAAAGTATAAATGACAAACTGTCCTTCACCTCAGGAATTGCATGAAAGGCAGAATTTTAAGAGCATGAAGAGGCCAAAAAAAAATGTTGGAATAAAACCATGGGTGAAGAAAATAGAATAGTGAAAGAAAGACGAGTACCAGAAACATAAAGAATACTGAGAGAGCTATGAAAGTGAACAGAAGTTTCTATTTTACTATGAACATAAAGATCTAGGATAGGAGAATGTGAATGGTAAAAAAGGAAAACAAGTCACATTTTAAAGGGAAAACAAGGAGAAAATGTGATTGGTATGAGGAAGGCTACAAGCAATTCACAGGAAAAAATAGAAATGATTTGATGGGGGGCTCAAACAAAGAAATAATGAGGAACTTTATTTAAGTATTCTGTAGGATATCACAGTTTAAGGTGGTAAACACAGGTAGCAGTAGCTGACACTTAAGTAATCCTTTAAGGGTTTCAAAATACTTCATACAGATTATCTGATTTGATCCTCACAAAAGTGATTTGATCCTGAGGTAGGTGACTTTTTATTATACCCATTTTATAGGTGAAAAACTGAGCCTCAGTGATGTAGGATCACAGAATTAGCAAAATGTCTTCAGTAATATTAAAATCCATGTCCTTGTAAATTCAGTCAAGCATCTTACCTACTATGCCCCACTGGTCCTAAGGGACCAAAAGAAAGGACTGCCCTAACTACCAATTTGGATATTTTTGGCAAAATAACAATTTTTTTTATACATCATGTTGTTTTAGTAAATGTAAACTATGATAATAACATTAAATATGCTCCGCCTACCTCAGAAGTTTATTGGAAAGATCCAGTGAGATAACAAGTAAGAAAGCATACTGAAAACTTTAAAGCCGTGTGCATAGGCAAGAAAGGTATTGTTCCACAAAAAGTGAAACAAATTGGCCTACGTTCCATGGGTTCCTCAGCTGTTTTTTGTGAGCTTTTGCCTCATCTTACTGGAGGGCCAAGATTTCCAAACAACTTCCCAATCATCTCGATGCCATTTCTTCTGCTCTTGTCCATCATCCTCGTCTTCTTCCAACCACAGCCTTAGACTTTGCCCCTGGCATTCCCAAGCTGTGATATGTAAGCTTTCGGCTTTATCCTACATGACAGAGATCTCCACTCCAATTCCCAGCCATCATTTTCTTGCACTTCTTTAAATGTTGTCTAACCCTATTAGAAAATAAGCTTCTTGAGGGAATGGACTGTCTTGCTTACTTGCATTTGTTTCCCCAGTGATAAACTCAGTACCTGGGACATAATAATCGCTTAATAAATCCTCTCTTTGTTTACATACACACACACACACACACACACACACACATTTTCTGGGAGGGATGGGAGTGGAAGAAAAAAAAGGTTGTGACAAAGTAAATATGAGTACATTAGGAATAAGTAGTAAAGGACAGCTTTAAGAAGCAATATAGGCATGCAAGGGGAAAAAAAAGCACCTGATTTTTCCCTCTTCCTTTTGTGAGAAAATTGCCATCATCAAGAGAAGTAACTCTTTTACGCCACTGGGGTTTGATTCAAAACATTACTAGTATACTGAAAGAGTTAATTTACCACATCAAGCACTAAACATACTCCCCCCAAATCACTGGGTACTCAGGAAATCCAGCTCATCACCTTTCTTTCTCAAATAAAAAAAATATTCATGCTTTCCTCTTTCTAAGAACAGACTTCAACAGCATTTATTAAAAAACAAAAAACTGAAGTAGTTCACAGCCACCTCTGAAAATTTTCTCTCTTAGGCACACTAAAATAGAAGCTTCCTATGTTTAATGAAGAAAAGTTTCCACTTTCAAGAAATGTGGTAGGTAAGCATGTGTGTTCAGTCAAAGAATCTCAGAGTCAGAAAAGACCACAAAGGTCATCTATCATGATCCCTATCGCTACAAGATCCCCATCTCTACAAGATCCCCAGTAAGTAATTAGTTATGTAATTCCTGTAAAAAGAGGACTTCTCACTGCAACACTCTTCCACTTTGAGATCACTTGTATACAAGTTTTACTGTGTTCTTCTAACATCATGGCTGTTTTCTTCAGACATAGGTTGAACTAGAAAGCTACTGAGAATGCTGCTAATATTCAAATTCTGTGATTTGTGAGAAAGGTTTTAGTAGAATGTTTTATCTTATGATATTTTTTGGCTGCCATTATCAGACTGTTGTTTTATGTTCAGCTTATAGTCCCCTAAGTCCCCAACTGATACCACAAATTGGCTATTTAAGAATTACCAGTCAAAGTTTTAAAGAAGCATTTGCATCAATGTTGTTACCTTTGCATTCCTTTCTATCAGGTGTTGGGTTATAACCTCTATGGCATGTACACATGTAAGAGCCCTCAAGGTTGGAACAGCTGCCATTTTTGCACACTTCTGGATCCAAGCACTCATCAATATCTTGAAGAAATAAAATAGAAAAGAAATTTTTTAGAAAGAGAGAAAATATCAATAAAGAAATGTCCTGACTCAAAGTTTCAGAAAATTCAACAATTGCTTCAAAATAGTATTCCATATTAGAAAAATAGCTTTAGTAGTAAAGGACAGGGTAATATAACAAGATAAACTACTTTCTGTAATTTCCCTGTAACAGAATCTTGTCAAACAATTCCACTTTATAACTCTTTGTTCTGGATAGCTTTTAAGAGAACCAAGCAAATTCTGTGAATAAGCAATTAACCATCAAAGGAAAGGGACAGCTAGAAGGAAGCACTTTTAATTTCAATTCAATTTAAGTACCTAATATAAGCAAAGCTCTATGCCAGATGCTGGGGATATAAAAACAAAGAAAAGAATCTCTGCCCACAAGGAGTTTTTAATCTGCAAGTCTTGGAGAACTCTTTCAGGATGTAATTGGGGAACTAAAGAATCAGATGAAATTGAAGGACAGCCAGAAATAAGAGGTGAGTCTTTTGTGGCAAAAAGAAAAGTACTGAAGAGAGAAATTTAGAACTGAAAAAAGGTACATCAGGACATTGAAAAAGGTTTTGTCTAAGCTACAGAAGATTCAGAAGAATTTCATAAAAATGACATATTCTAACATGACTATGAATCAATGAGAACTCAAGTAAAAAGTCTAAGCTGATCCACAAGTTAAGTTTGCTAATGGTGTAGGTTAGATACACATCTTGAACTAGAAGTAAAGCCAGAGAATTCAGTTTCCTACAAGAAGAGATGAGAGACAAAATAAAGTAATAGAGAATATATCTAATAGGTACATGGATAAAAAAAAATGTTATATTTATGATTTGTTTTAAAGGGGCATTTTACATTCTTTTAAGTTTCTTTTAAATTTACATTCTTTTAAGTTTTAATTAACTAATTTTAGTAGTTTTTAATGAAATGTTTTAATTGTTTTTGAAAAACAATTGGAATTTCATGCTCAATTTTAATTCTTAGATATATACTCCCCCCATGGATTCACATCATTATCTTCCTTGGTAACAGCACATGTATTCTGCAAGAATGAGTACACAAAAGGAAAAATTCAAACCAGAGTTCAGAAATAGCAAGTCAAGATTCCAAGTATAAGCTGAATGAAAAATACATTTTTCACGAATCACATTTACAACTTATGCCTTTTCAAAGCAAGAATATACAAACGTTTTTATATAGGCAAAAGTAAGGGCATCTGTGATTTTGGAAGGATGAAACAAAAGGAAATGTGTGGACAGTGCAAGTGCTACTTTGTCAAGATGCCACTTCATGACCTAGGTTAACTGGCTTGGCATGAGTGCAACAAAAACAGCACTCTCTAACAGCCACTTGCTTGACCAATGTGCATCTCTATCTTTTAATATTTGGAATCAATTTTGCTGCAAGCAAAAACTAAGGAGAAGGAGCCAAAATTCAAAGCCAAAGTAAATAATGAAACAGGACTAGCCTAGACACCATGCACAGAAATTCCAGACAGAGCAGGGAAAATATCATGTCTAGTACCTGGTTTGGTTTCAAAAATGTTAACAAGTTCAGAAATGTATGAACGGCCCCCTTTAATTATACAGTCACTGGGGACTTATTTATTTACAGGGGAGTAGCACTTAATAGCAAAAACAATTCCTACGGTCATATTTCTTTCTTAATTCAAATAAATTAACAAAATTGTTTTCAGGTCAGAGTTTCTGAAAGCACACATTAAGGATAAGATTTTCTAAAGTAATTAATAAAGAGTAAGAGTGCCCTGAAATTTCTACTGGCTTCAAAGTTTCCCATGTTTATCTGAGGCAGCATAATATAGTCTCCAAGACAGGGAATGCTTGGGTTCAAGCCCTTTCTATGAAACAAATCAGTCACGTGACCCTGAAACAAAGCACTCAGCATACAGAGCACACCCAATGTAGCTGAAATCAGATTAAAACGTAATTGGGAAATATTTAGCAAAGGAAAAATACAATACACTAGAGATCACAGATTTTAAGACTAGGTCAAACAGACATCCATAGGGATCCTTATAAGTTTGACCCCACTACTCTAGTCAACTCTAAAAGCTGGAGAGAGAAGGTAACTGATAACTTGTACTATTGATAGAGGGAGTTTCCTTGCTTGGGAGTTCCCTGTACCAGTGAAATGAAAGGTGCAGTCTCTACCCCTTTTCAGATGTATATATATCAGATTTATACCAGATTCTTCCCAAACTACAAATTAATAAACAGATACATTAAGGGTGTTTTAAATATCTAAATGGCTAAATAGGCTTAATAGTACTAAAGTATGTGTTTAGGGAATAACTACACATTCTAACATCACTAAAGAATCTATAGAAGAAAGACACCTTAGATGCTAATCATTAAATGTGGATCTGATACAAGTATGGTAATATCATTGCAATGTCTGTAAATACTTTGGTACATGCTCATTTGGAGTCTCAAGAAAAAAACATCCAAGGCAGATATTTTCAAAGGGGGATCAATTACTGATGGCTTCAATCATCAGATCTCCATTCTCCTCCTAACTTGTTTGTCTGCCTACAGTGGAGCCTTAAATGACAAGTGGGGTAAAATGTCAGTATATTTGGCACTTATACCTCATTTCTGGTCACTTATCATGACAACTGTACCAAAAATATCAAAATAGATAAGTAATGGCTTGAGTCTCATTATTTTTACTTTTTCTTTACTTTTATATTTGTTTTTTTCCAATTACACGTAAAAGCAATTTTTAACATTATATTTTTAAATTTCTTAATTCTAAATTCTCTCCCTCTCATCCTTCCTCCCCTACCTGAGACAGCATGTAATTTGATATAGGCTATATATCTTGCTGTTGTGCAAAACTATTTACATATTAGTTATGCTGTGAAAGAAAAACAGACTAAAAATAAAACCACATAAAAATAAAACAAAAATTAGTATGCTTCAATCTGCGTTCAGACTCCATCAATTCTTTCTCTAAAAGTGGATAGCACTTTTCATCATAAGTCTCTTGGAACTGTCTTCAATCTTTGTATAGCTGAGAATGTCATTCACAGGTGATCGTTACACAATATTGCTAATTACTGTGTACAGTGTTCTTTTGGTTCTAACACTTCATTTTGTAACAGTCCATGGAAATCTTCCCAGGATTTTATGAATGCATACTGCTCATCATTTCTTACAGAACAATAGTATTCCATCACAATCAAATACCACACCTTGTTCAACCTTTCCCCAAATGATGGGCATTCCCCCAATTTCCAGTTCCTTTCTACCATAAAAAGAACTGCTATGAATATTTTTGCACATGTGTCCTTTTCCATTAAAAAAGTCTCTTTGGTATACAAACCTAGTAATGAGTTGATATTACTGGGCCAAAGAGAATGCAGAGTTTTATAGTCCTTTGGGCACAGTTCCAAATTGTTCTCCAGAATGCTTGGATCAGTTCATAACTCCAAAAGTGCGATAATGTCCCAATTTTCCCACATCCTTTCCAATATTTGTCATTTTTCTTTTCTGTCACATTAGTCAACCTGCTAGGTATGAGGCAGTAACTCAGAGTTGTTTTGATTTGCATTTCTCTAATTAATAGTGATTTAGAATCTTTTTTTCATATGATTATAGATAGCTTTGAGTTCATCTAAAAACTTCCTATTCATATCCTTTGACCATTTATCTGGAGAACTGAAAATGGAGAACTGACTTGTATTCTTATAAATTTGAGTCAGTTCTATTTGGGAAATGAGACCTATATGAAAGAAACTTGCTATAAATGCATCCCAATTCCAGTTTTATGCTTTCCTTCTAATCTTGGCTGCATTGGTTTTATTTGAGCAAAACCTTTTTAATTTAATATAATCAAAATTGTCCATTTTACTTCCCTTATCCATAGGTCTAACAGGTAAACTATTCCCTGTTCCCCTAATATGCTTATGGTATCACCCTGTATATCTAAATCATGTATCCATTTTGATCTTTTCTTAGTATATAGCAAGCTCTCTATGCCTAGTTTCAGCACAACTTGTCAAATAGTAAATTATTGTCTCAAAAGTTGGGATCTTTGTATATATCAAACACTATATTACTATTTTCATTGCTTAATCAAGTATTTCTTAAAAGATGATATGTAGGTTCTTTTTTGTGATCATGGCTTTCCAGGAGTCCAATAATTCTTAAGTTATCTCTCCTGGATCTATTTTCCAGGTCAGTTATTTTTAAGATAGTCCACATTTTCTTCTATTTTTTTTCATTCTTTTGATTTTGATTTGATTTTCTGGTTTACCAAGACAGTCCTGCTACTGGCATCCCAGGGCATGGCCTACACTTACATTCCACTCTCACTCAGTAAGACAGAGTTTTCCTGTCAACCTCCTAAATTGTCTTGGATAGGAAAATTGTTTGGTTCTACTGCTCCAAAATTTGTTTTGAGGCATTATTTTCAAGTTGTTTAGAGGGGGGTTTGGCAGAGCTCAAGCAAGTCTTTGCCTTTACTCCACCGTCTTGGCTCCAGATTTCACCTCAGTATTTTAAAAATAATTTTCATTAGAACAGAAAAAAAGGTGGAAAAAAAGTAAATTCTACTCGGAAGATCTCATAAGGATATCCCTTCATTGTTTCCTATTTTGTTTTAACCAATTTTTAAAGCAAAACTGAGTCACATACAAACACACACACAGAGCATCATTAGTACAATCTTCAACACTGTCACCAACAATTATTTTTTAAAATCTTAAAATGTGCTGCCATCACGAATTCAAATATGGTCCAGAAAAACTCATAGAGTCATTGTATGCTAATTATCTTCAAGATTTAATCCAATATATAATCAAGATTCAATATGATATAACCAAGTATAGTCAAAATTTACAAAGGTTCTATGAGACAGATGTAACTTCTTTTTTAAGCAGAAAGAACATGGAGATGTGTATGTGCATGTGTGTGTTTGCAACATAATGAAAATAATATAAATGAGTGAACATTGCCAGAACTTACCAGAAGGTGCTAAAATTGTACCTGGGGGTTATGCACACAAATTTCATCATGCAGTCAGAGTTCCTTAAGAGCTGCCACTGATAGGGAATGAATTATGTGGAGAGAGAAAAAAGTACATTTCCTTCTTCTTTCCTTGAAAATGGAAAAAGTAGGTGGGAGAGGAAGGAGGGGAAGTTGAGCAGTAGTACAGGATGGGAGTGGAGGCTGGGAAATACAGTATAGAAATATTTAAAACTAGGCATAATGGTAAAATGAAATAACACAATTTAGCTTCTCAGTACTGTCTTTGCATTCTAATAGAAATTCTTTAAGCCCCTGTAGAATACATAACCAAGGTTTGATTGACCTTTAATAGGAACCTATTAGAGGAGTCAACAAGCAGTTCTTAAGTATCTTCTACGTACTAGGAGTTAAATACTCAATATAAAGACAGAAACAATCATTATTCTCAAGGAGTTTACATTGTAAAGGGAAGATAAGTAGATAGCCATGCGTTTATACACATATATAATGTGTGTGTGTATGTGCATGTGTGTAAATATTTGAGAGAGAGAATAAACATAATGAAAATAGATACAAAGTAATGTGATACAAGGACAAAGGGAGGGAAGAAGTCACCAGCAATGTCTCTAGGTAGGATGCTTTGGGAAGAAGATCCTTGACCTGCACCTTAAAGGTAGAAAAGGATTCTGTGAAGCAGAGGGGGTACATGGAACACTGGAGCTGGTACAGAGGTAAAGAAAAGTAAAATAAAAATAGCAGGAAGAATAAAGTAATAGGCATTTTCTGAGATTCTAGATGAGAAAACCAAAGGGACCAAGTGTTGATGTTGAGTTATAGAGAAGGGTTTTGTAAGAAGAAAGACTATTCACTAACATGGAGGATTCAGTAAGTGAACCTAGACCATGCTGCCACTGAGATAGAAGATTGCAAAAAGGTCATCTGGTACCTCCTCTACACCCCCATGCACCCTCTGCCAAGGTTATTAGCTTCACTTAGAGGCAACTAGCAGGTGTAGTAGATAGATTACTGGACCTGGAGGCAGCGAAGACAGGGAAGACCTGAGTTCTAATCCAGTTCAGTCACCTACTAGCTGTGTGATGCTGGGCATATCACTTAACTTTAGATTCAGAGAAGAGACAAGAAAATATATTTCCATCCATTCCTTGCAGAAATGAGGGAGTATGAGTGTGGAATATTATATAATATGTGAGATGTGGCTAATGCATTGGTTAGCTTTTCAGATATGCTTATTTTTCACCTCTTAAAAATTCTTTATTACAAAGGACGGGAAAGGAAATAAAGGTGATTTTTTTTAAAAAGCTATAAATAACTTTTTAAAAGAAAATCTCCACACTAATGCTATCTCCTCACTTCTGTCTTTTAGAAGCTTAAATTTTCTTCAAAGGACAGCTCTACTGCAAGCTCTGTGAGAACTTTCTCATCCTTCCAAATGCTAGTATCCACCTATTACACACACTTAGATATTTTATATATTCTCCTAAGTAAATTTGCCCCCTTCTCCGAACAGATATTTCTTGAGGGCTGAGATTTTTACTTGTGTTATTTTATTTATAGTACTTTTGACAGTACACCTGGTGCATAGCAGCTTAACAAATCAATTCATCCATGATAAAACATATCTGACAGAACTAGAATGGATCTTTCAATGTTACAGATCTTAAAAAAATTCTGTGCATAAGTTATATAATGTTACAGTTCTAATTATGTGACTCAGACTAAATGAATATTTGATGATGAAATAATCAATTTAGAATACCTTCAGAAACAGTTAAACTCCTGGAATGAAATTTCAGTGCCCCAAACTAGCTTAATTCACAGTAAGTTTAAGAAGAGAAGATCTTCTGAAGACAAAAAAAAACCACAAATAAAAATCTCACTTGACCAGCTTTTCTGAACATATATGTGTATGTGTGTATATGTGCATATATACATGCATATATGACTTCATATGAATACTGGTCATGAAAAATGTTCTAGAAAATTTTGTAGTTCTATTTTCTGAAAACAAAGATAGGTTGGTTTTTTTGCCTTCACTTTTAACAAGTTTTTTAACTTACATATTGGTAAGGATTCTGTTTAGGGTAAAGAGTTATATGTAAGTCTGAAAATAAGGAAAACACAAGTCATGAAAAATTAGTTTTTAAAATAATATGAGACAAAAAAAAACATCCACAAAATGGTTGAACAGATTAATTTTCCATTATCTTTGAGGAATTAAATGCAACATAAGATATGGGAAGAACAGCTAGGTGGCAGAATGGATAGAGTACCAGGCCTGGAGTCAGGAAAACTCATTTTACTGAGTTCCAGTCCAGCCTCAGACACTCATTAGACTTACTATGTGACCCTGGACAAGTCACTTAACCCAGTTTGCCTCAGTTTCCTCATCTTCAAAATGATCTGGAGAAGGTAATGGCAAACCACTCCAGTATTTTTTGCCACAAAAACCCCAAATCGGGTCACAAAGAGTAAACAGCAACTATGGGAAATTAGCCCCTTCACTTTGTCTTCTACCCTAGAGATCATACATATGGAAGAACATTTTAGAGATGATTAAATGGTGACATGGAAGACAGATGCTTGTACGAATGAGTGTGATGAAGTAACTTCAACACAGAAAGTGCAGAAAATCATTAGGGCTAAATGACCCTTTCCCTCAATGCCAGAGAATCTGAAACATGCATAAGCAGAGCTATTGACTAAAAAGCTATATAATACTTGAAAATCACAGCTTCTCAAATCTGGAGAAGGATCAATACTGCACAGAGGAAAATGAAGCCAAGGATGACCTCAGAAACTCAGTACACAAATCCCACCAAACTGGGAGCTCCCCAGGAATTGCCTTTCAAGGAGCCCTTCTATGCTCTCAGCCAAACTCACCAAGGTCTACTTGCAGCTCTCCCTCTGAGTCTAGTTCTGAGAATCTCTAAGTGATTAATGAATGCCTTTGAAAGAGGAAGGAAAAGCAACTTAAGCAGAGACTACCTTTCTATGAATCCTTACTACATGGATTGTTTGCATCACACAATTTAACATGGTATTTAATGTAGCTTGTTTCATTCCCTAGTTGTTTGGTTCTCCTGACTACAATGAATATATGCTCTCTGAGGGCAGGGACCTTGTAAACTTTCTTTGACTCCACAGGGCAACTTGAGCAATGCAGGGCACAGAAGAGGGCTACTCAAAGGATGGGTAAATCATAATAGAGAGGATGCCAATACTTCTCCCCCTAAAGGGATAGGGAATTCCTGGAGCACTTTTCATAGGCTCAGAGCCACGAAGAAGCTCAGAGATCATCTAATCTAGTCCTTTCATTTCACAGATGAGGAAACAGAGGCCTAGGGAAAGCAGATGACACACCCATGGCAGAGAAGCAGTAGACTGATAATCTCTAACTACCATCAGATATTCCTGGGAAGCACCAGACTAAAATATGAATTCACAATAGCAGGCTGCTCTGAAATAAAGCAAGGGAAGACTAAATAAGCTTAATAAAAACAGTTCATTTCAAAGATAAGGAAATTGTGGGTCTGGGAAGTTAAATGTTTGCTCATGATCACAAAAGTAACTAAGTGCCTTAAACAGGATGTGAAAACAAGCTTTTAGGTTGAGCCCAGAACTTCACCTATCATGTAATTCTGCCACCTATTGCTTTATCACAATTCATTCTTTCAATCTTAAGTTTTGCTGAATAAAAACACTATTTTTGACAACAGGAGAACCATAAAATCATAGTCCCTAATGGTTAGTCACCTAAGCTAATGTCAAACTTATTTTATAAGTTAAAAATAGAAGGTAAGAGAAAAAAGTGGCTTATCCAAGGTCACACAGGAAGATACAAGGGAGTCTTTTCTAGGATCCAGTTTCCAGACTTTGATTATGAAACTGGAGAGCTCAGGTCCTCAGGGACTTGTTATGGTAAACCCTGACTCAACCCAGGTCCCAATAGTTCAAAGAACCCTGAATACATGGTAGCCAGACCTTTTCACAAGAAAAGGCTCTACCCTGAACTGGAGAAAATAATGGATGGTCAAATAATAATGAAATATTTATTTAGCACTTTACAGTTCGAGTAGACGTTACAATTACCAAGCACCTTGCACAAATTCCATTTGATTCTAACAACCACCATGGAAACAAGGTAGTGTCAAATACTGTCCCTATTTTACATATAAGGAAGCCCACCCTTGACCCAGAGAAGTTAAGTAACATTTCCAAGCTCAAAAAACTGGTAAACAGCAAGGCCAGAACTTTGAACCCCAGCATCAACCAGTCAATACAATCCGTCCCTGAGTAAGTAGCCCTTCTATAATACGCTCCAAAAGCAGTCAGTCAGTCAACTTTTGCTTAAAGATCCAAAGGGAAGGGGAATTAGCCTAACTGATGGAGCTCATTCTATTTTTGGACATCCTTAGAAGTTTTTCCTGATTCCAAGCCTTCTTGACAACTTCTTAATGCTTCTAGTTCTGCAATATGGGTTTCTAATAGAAGAAATCTAACATTCTCCTCCATGTAAGGTGGTGTTCAAGTGGCTTATACAAGGTCACTCTGCCAGAACTCAGCTCTTCTTGACTCTGGGACTGCCTCTCCACTCTTGATGCCACATTGCCTCTTAGTTAATCAATGTCTTTTCAGAAATGTGTCTCCCAGAACTAAACACAATACTCCAGATGTGCTAAGATGAGGGCAGGATACCTAAGTGAGACAGACTATCACCAAATCCTAGATACCAAGCCTCTCTTAATTGATGCCTTAGGGCACATTATCACTTCTCGATGCCATATACTGTCAATTCATATTTGGCTTACTGTCTACTCAAAGCCCCAAATTCTTTTTGGATGAACTGATGTTTACCCAAATGTGCCTTTAACTTGTATTTGTGAAGTTATTTTTTGAATCCATGGAAACTCTGCATTTATCCCTAGTAAATTTCATCTTAGCAGATTCCTGGAACCTATCAAGAATATCTGACTTCTTTAATGCACTTTATTGGAGTTGTGAACTGATTCAACCATTCTGTACAGAATTTTGGAACTATGTCCAAAGGGCTATAAAAGTATGCTTACCCTTTGACCTAGCAATATCACCACTAGATCCGTATCCCAAAAGACATCAAAAACAAAAAAGAAAAGCACTGATATGCATAAAAATATTTATAAGAGCTCTTTTCTGAGGTAAAGAATTGAAAATTAAAGGGATGCCCACCAACTGGGGAATGGCTGAACAAGTTATGTTATGTGATCACAACGGAATATTATTGTACTATAAGACATGAAGAATAGGATGCTCTCAGAAAAACCTGGAAACACTTGCATGGGCTGAAGCAAAGTGAAATGTACTACATGTAAAGTAACAGCAATATTGTAAGATGATCAGCTAAGAATGACTTAGCTTTTCTCAGTAGTACAACGATCCAAGACTTACGATGAAAAAACTATCCCTATCCAGGGAAAGAACTGATGGTCTCTGAATGCAGATTGAAGTATACCTTTTAAACTTCATTTTTTCTTGAGGTGTTTTTTTTTTTTCTATAGCATGACTATTATGGAAGTATTTTGCATGACTGTATATGTTTAACCTATAGAGAATTGCTTGATTTCTCAATGGCGGGGAGTGGGGAGGAAGGAAGGGAGATAATTTAGAATTCAGAGTTTTAAAAAAAGAATGCTGAAAAGTGTTTTTACATGTAACTGGGGAAAAGTAAAATGCTAAATAAAAAAAAAAGAATAGCTGATCTTTTGATCCAAAATTCTTCATTAATTTTAGGTAATAGGTGGGCCACTAAGAGTCAGCATTTTCTCATTTAAGCCATTGAAGGCATTGCAACAGCAGAAGAGGACCTTGAGAAACTGAAGGCAGAGGTGTGGAAGTTAGAAAAAGTCAGCTGCTAGTACAGCTGAGCAACTCCTAATTAGATATAGAAAGAATTGACTTCTCTGGTCAAAAGCTCCAGTGAACCTACTATCCTTCAGTGACACCTAGAGTTGGAAAACCCTGAAGTTTTTCATAAAGGTTTTGCAAATATTTTGGTATCAGGGCCAGCTGGAGCTGTGTTACTATGAGCACAGCATCCGGATGTATTAAAAACTGGCTGGACTTGTCTTCATAGGCCAAAGAGAGACAGAATTTGATGAGCACTGCAGTTCTGCAAACTAAAGAGAACTGCTATTTTATCTTATACAGGTAACTGAAAGAACTTGTAAAACCTGTATGTCAATAAAAGGGAGAAGGTGTTTTTCCCTACCTGAAGAGGGGAGAGCAGAAAAGCAATTTTATATGATGGAGAGATTTCTGAATGTACTAAAGTACATTGAAGTCCAGAGGTGTGAGTTATCACAAGCACATGAGTTTTTCTCCATTATGTGCTTCTCTACCAGGTTTCCATAAGTGTGTGCCCACTCTTCACTAGAACAACTGAATGTACTAATGAGAGAGTATGCCTTCGGTTTATATTTTTATTGTGATAAATTATTTCTTTTGCTTTACTGTTAAGTAAATGGTTATGCTTAAGATCTAAAAGTATCATTACTGAGAGTGGCTGGTTGTACAAAAAAAAATCACATACATATATAGATGTATTACCCTGTGAGTTGTTGGAAATGTATATAGAAAATGTATTGATGGGAAGAGGAAGGTTGGATTTCAAGAGCTAAAGTGGTACATAAGGAAGTATAGGTTTTCCTCAACAGAGTTGCCCTAGAACAAATGTAACCATGTGCTGGGTGGTTGCTAATTTCTTTTTAGAACTACTAGCATGAGAATAGTATGAGGCAAACCAAACCCAGAAAGAAGTAGGGTATTGTTGACAAACCTAGCTTAGATGTGTGAAGCTTCACACTCTGAGCTCTGACTGCACACTACTGCAATGACTACACCTCTCTACCTATGGTACACATTACAAGAGCAAAATCCGTAGTAAAGGTAAAGGATTTAAAAAAAAAAACTTTTTAATCTAAACTATTTTATGTCCAAACCCATGCCTGTGCTACTTTCACTGATTCAATTAAACAAATGTTTTTAAGTATGTACTGTGTGAAGGGATTATCATGCTACATACTAGAGATACAAATTTTAAAAACTACAAAATCCAGTAGAAGGACATATTCTATTGGGGGTATTCACCATGCCCAAAGATAAAGAAATATAGAATAAGTTAAGGGGGAAGAGGCAACCAGCAACTCAGGAGATCAGAGAAAGCTTCCTGTAGGGTGTGGCAAGTGAGCTAAGTTCTGAAGAAAGCTAAGAATTCAAAGAGGCAAAGATGAGAAGGAGATGGGGCATTCTAAGAAGAGAAGACAGGAAAATCAAAGGCTGATAGTCCATGCAATGGCTCAGAGTCTGCAAGAGAGAGAACTCTGAGTTCTGGGACACAATAATTAGGCTACTTTGGAAATAATATAGTATAAAAGAGAGTGGTGTGACATACACCTGCAAAAATAAGATGGAGCCATATTGTAGTGGGCTTTAAATATCAAGTTGTAAAATTTACATTTTATCCTAGAGAGAATAGGAAAATATTGAAGATATTTAAGCAAAGGAAAGGTACAGTCAAATCTTCATATTTTAAAATGACTTTGGCAAGTGTATGAGGAATTATTTGGAAAAGAAAGACTAGAAACAAGGGATCATATGAGACATAGAGATGAGGAGAGTGTGCACGAGAGATGTCCAGAGAGTTCAAAGGCAATGGAGTACCATGAATGAGGACAAGAAATCATGTCTGTGTGCCTTATTTCATTTTCATGTCTCCAAAATCTGGCATGATATGTTCCTTTAACAAATGTTATTGAAATGTCTGCAGAGTATAATAGAACGAACACTGAATTTGGAATCATAAGAACATATCAAAGTGACTTAACCACTCCAGGCTTCAGCATAATCATTAAAAGGTTGAACCAGATGATCTCCTAGGTCCCTTCCCTCTCTAAAATTCATGATCAGATATAAATGAGGCTGAAATTAATAAAATAGCAAAAAGAAAACATAGACTATAAGTGATGTTATAAACAATCTGAGTAATTAAAGAAAAAAGGCAGTTCTGATCTGTATGTGTAAAAAGGCCTAACATTTCTAGAACCTGAACATAACATATACCTATATGTACATACAGAAGTATGCATATATACGTATAAACATACACATACAATTATGTTTGTATGTATGTGTATGTATATATATATATATATACATATACATACACACACACACACAAAGACAAAAGAAAAAGTAGAGAAAGCAAGGTAAAATTATCTAAAAACTATCCATAATCTTTGAAAGAGTTCTAAGGAAAATAAACCAACTGGATGAGTTCAAGAAAAGAAGCATATCAAATTATCTAGTTTTTGTCCCGTTTTAAGTCTTAACATTGAAAAGCCATTCATAAAGAATGAAAATGGAAAATCCATTTTTGTTTAACCTGAAAAAAACTTTGTGGGTAATTCAGAATGAGCTTCAAATCCAAGGTTCACAATGAATAAAACCTACAACTATAAAACACAGAGGGAGTGACTGAATCCCTGGGTCACATATGGCTAAAATTTTACCCAAAGCTGGGGGAAAGGGAAAAAACATACTGTATGCTTTTTAATAAAAGGAAATGCATGACTTCAACAATGCAAAAAAAATGTATCGCTTGGAGCAAGTGGCTAAGTATATGATTCTGGGCTGACTAACCCAGTGATCTAATACTTCTGCTTATTTGTGATTCTAATCATCTAGTTGGCAAAAGTGAAATTACTTTAAATGGGGTGCTATATTTCTGCCATCCAAAGTGGGGCATTGGTAGTCTTTGTGAGAGAAGCTCTGTAGATGCAAATTTTTGAACACATAACTTGTTATGAATACATAACAAGTTTTTGAATTTGTCATGTACACATATATTTTATGTCTAAAGACTAAATGATGACATGAGGGTTCTATTAAATTCAGTTAGTTAATTCATGGATCATTTTCTGTTGATGCTTTTATTCTGATAGATATCCATTTACTATGTTACACGGGAAAATGTGAAATTCAGGTAGACACAACAGTCTTAAGCCAAATAAATATCAGTCTTTGAGAAGAGAAATACAACCCTAAGTAGTAACTACAAATATTTGTCTTTACAAAAGCACTATGATGCAGTGGAACAAATGCAGGATTCAGTGTCTAAAGACTGAAATTCGCATCTGAGATCTACCACTTAGCTCAAATCACAGAGGTACTTGACCCTCTGGTACTCATTTTCCTTAGTGTATCAAACAGATTAGATGACCTCTCATAATCTTATAAACTTTGTTCATAATTTATATATTACCAATATAAGTTGACTTTTATATAGTGCATTAAAATTTCTAAAGTAATTAATAAATAGCAACTTTTCCCCATTTGAGAAAAATTATGTAGTATAAAAATCAACTGACAAGGATTCACTCTTATGGTGGAACAGGATTTAGAGAAGTGGAAGGAAGAGGATTTGTTTGGGCCTGCACTCTGCAAGTAATGATGAAAATTGGCAAAGATGAAAGCCTCCTTTTCTAATTGTGAAGTTTTCCTTACCAAAATCTGCATCTCTGCAACTTGTACTCCCTGTTTTTCATTTTGCCCTCTAGGAAGAGGAAGAAGTCTAATTTCCTTTTCCACATACCAACCTTTCAAATATGCAAATATGCAATTTGATATATTCAAATAGATCAAATCTTCTCCAGGCTAGATACCACGCCATTCTTTCAACTGATTCTTTTATGACATGATCTTTAACAGTTTCAACATCAACAGGTTGCCTTCATCCGAGCAAGTTTCAGTTTCTCAACATCCTTGCTGAAAACTGACACCCAAGAATGGACACAATACTCTATGAGTATTAATGAGAACATTAATTAATTAATTAATATAATGAGGACAATACTCTAGATGTGGTCTAACTAGATATAAGGTTAATAGTGGGTAGGGAGAAGAGTTAAAGACCTTCCTTGCCCATTAATAGGCCTCAGGCACCTTTTGTTAATTTCTAATGGGGCACAGGGTCAAGAGGATCATGTCCTCCAGGCCTGAAAAGAGTACATATACCCTGAAGTGAGGTTGCTTTGGGGCTTATTGTTTGGAAGAAGGTTAGTGTGCCAGATGAGACTCTGGACAGTCATTTTAAGAAGCGCCCTCGGCTTTGAAAACCCAAATGCTGGTGCTTTTCTCTCTGGTAACCATGTATGTACTATCTATGGTCAGACAGTGGGAAGCCCTGTCAGTTTTTCTGTTTGTATTTTCTCTAAAGTTCAGGGTGCTGACTTTTTCCCCTGACCTAAGCAAATGATACATGCACTAGGTTAAAGTGATTGCTGACTCCTCAAAATCTGCTTTCCTTTTAGAAAAGCAGGTCTAAGAACCTGTACATCAGGCCCTCCTGTGTTTGCTGGGGTCCTTGCTGTTACACTAGGGTGGACTATAGATCTCTTAGATATTATGTTTTTCTTAATGTAGCCTAATACAGTGCTTGCTTTGTAGCTCTGGGGTGATTGTTTTTTATTTTCATTTTGGTGCCCATGTCTAATACCTATTCAGTTTGAGGTTAGTTATCTGTCACATAAGGGGAAAAGAGAAACTAAGTGCCAGCCTATTGGGCAATGTCTCAATTGTCACTATCAGTAAGTGGTGAAATGATAGTCAGTTCTTAGAAAAAAAGCTCTGTAAATAATTCACAACTGCAAGAATGCTCCAAAGAATAAAAGAAATGAAAAAAAAACCCAAAACTTTGAGGTTTTACCTCGAACCCAACAAGCTGGCAAAGATGACAAAATTAGGGTTGGGGAGGTTGTGGAAAGATAAGCATTACCTATGTACCTATGTACCATTGATAAGTTGTAAACTGCTCCTAGCATTCTAAAAAGCAACAATTATGTAAAAAATATGACTAAAATGTTTTCTCTCTGACCAAGAGATTCCAAGTAGATCAAAAAAACCCAATAAAGACCTACATAATTTATAGAAATACTTTTTATAATAAAACAGGACTAAGAAAATAAACTGTGTTACATGAAAGTAACAGAAGCTAGGTGCTATAGTAGATGGGGTGTTGGACTCAAAATTCAAGAAGGCTTGAGTCCCAGTAATGCCTCAGACACTGCCTCTTCTCAGCCTCACTGCCCTCATCTCTAAAATAAGGATTATAATAGCACCTACCCTATGGAACAAAGGAAATGCACCTTTGTAAATCTGAAAGAGCTATGGAAACAAAAAATTGTTAATTATTACTATCACTGGACTGTAATACATGAATATAATGAATACAGAGACATGAACTGATATAAAATGCAGTAGGCAGAAGGAAAAAAAAACAATTTACACAATGACATATAATACAATGGGCAGAACTACAACAAAAAAATGGAAACTCAATGCAGCAAAATGATAATGACCATACTTAACTCCAAAAAAGAAAACTGAGAAGAATCTCCCCTACAATGACTATGGAACAATGCATATGATGCCAGACAAAATTTTTGATGGATTGATTAGCTTTGCTGAATCATTTTGTTCTTTCTAATTCTTAGTTATCAAAGATAATATTCAAGAACAGGGAGGGAGGGAGAATACTTTGGGAATTATTACATTATACAGGTGATGTAAAAACTCAAGATAAAAAGAAAACTTATTTTTTAAAAATAGAACTGTACTAGTATCCACTGAAAAACTACCTGTCCTGGAGTCAGAGTTGAGAAAAACAAAACTGGATTTCCATCCTCAGTCCAGCATGAGTTACAAGGAGAAAAATACAAACACACTACTTAAACACATTAAAATTTTTTAAAAAGACAGTAATAAACATTTCAGCACAGAAATAGTTCTTATAGATACAATTTGAGACTTGCTGAACATTATATATCAGAAATAATGGCAAACCAGAGGGCCTTTCCCAGTCTATTTTACAAATCAAATTAAGTGCTCTGAAACTCCAAAATGCTTATGTGTTTATAACTCCTGACACCTGGATTGGAAGATTATTTGCTTCAGTTATTATCAGAACTCCTTATCCTATCTGACATTTTACCTCTACTGCCTTACTCCAGGTCATTTTTAGTTTTAATTTCTCCACAGTTAAAAACAAGATTTTCTCTTTTAAGTATAGGAAAAGATTCAGAAGCTTATTTTCTTCTGGTCTTAATTTCAGTCCTCCAAGGAGGTTTACTGCACATGCTATTTCCAACACCATCATCACTTGACTTGAAAACAGGAAATATAAAAGAAACAAAATTTGGATGTTAATATTATAGTACATACCTAGACACTGTCCATTCCAGCCTCTGAATCCTTCCGTGCAAGGAACACACTGGTAAGATCCAGGAGTGTTAATGCATTGTTCATCTGGACAAATACTTGCAGCTAAACATTCATCAATATCTTTTAAAAAAATGGCAGAAAATCTAAGTCAGATACCTTTAACAGAACTCCCCCGAGACCGTCCAAAAATCGGTGTCATTGCTTATTACTACCGGGGCATAGTAACATTCTTTATACACACGGGAATGTGTATGTGGTATGTTTATAATGCATGTTACAATGAATTTGAAAAGTACATACATCAAAGTCTTATAAGGGTATAATTATCTGGTAAGTCCATCTTATTCAGGAAATCTCTCATATACCAAAAAAGAATTTTTTAAAATTACTCTTCTATTTTAGAGTCAGGCATGTTAAAGGAATGCAAAGTCCTACAGGGTCAATTTTGAGGCACCAAACTGGATATTCAATACCAAATATTTTCTAAGGAAGGATGTAGGAGAGTAGAGAAGCAGAATCTACACTAGGGCCTCCATTTCTCATCTATATACTGGGGGTAATAATAGCAACTATTTCACAAGATTATTATGAGTCTTATTAATACTATGTGTAATATGCTCTGCAAACATTAAATCTAGATTTATTATTATTTTTTCTAATGGAAATAAATGGTCTAGGAAATTTCTCTTCTTTGATGAATCTAATAAGAAATATCCTCTCTCAGAATGATTTAAATCCCAATATAGAATAGGGATTTTGGAGTAACCCATTCGGATCATCAGAGAATCACTAAAGAAAGTGGAATATTTCTAGAAAAACTGAACCATATAAATTTTAAAATCAAGTCAGCATAGACTATATGTAGACATTAAGTTTTCTGGGAAGTAACAATCTGTTTCTATCTCTTTTTTTGGCTAGGTCAAATTACTTATATACTTTTTCTAAATGGAAAGAGAGGATGTAGAGCAAAAGGATACTTTCTTTGGAAGACTTGGCACTATATAAGGAAAGATGGCTGGAATTTGAATATTTCTTGGTAATCTTTAAAAAGCAAAAGAAAATTAGACTGACAGGGACTCCATCTCAATTGGTTGACATTGGCCTTCTGAAACACACGTGTTTCTGCCTTTAAACTTATATTGAAACTGTAGTTAACAATGTTGGGGCTAAAAGGACTCTTGAAGATGATCCAGTTCTACAGATGAGAAGCCTGAGGCTCAGAGAGGCCAGACAATTTTCCCAAGTTCTTACACTGTGTCAGAACTGTAATTCGTAACCAAGCCTTACATGGTCCATTCCATCCCCTTTCCATTCTTTTAAAGTGTGAATGACAAATCACAACAAATACTGCATACACAATCATGCTTTCAAAATACAAACATTTTAAAGACATTAAATTCTAAGGTAGAAGTGGTGCTGTGCAGTGGATATATTAAGCATTTCTGAATATTTCTCCTAGTCTCTCTCACCTAGTTTCTCTGTAAATTCTTAGCTACTAAGAGATTGTATCTTTAAAAATACAATGAATTCCCAAAGAATAGTAAGCACTATTTGAATGCAACTTTCTGTATTAGCTAAGAAAATCTTTAATAGTACAAAAAGTTAATGGAACCTCTGATTCTAATCCACTATGAAATCACCAATATATTTTTTTAAAGCAACTCACAATATCATAACTAGCTTTCTTCTCTCTCCTTAGACTTGGCACAATGGTAAATAAGCATATATTTACTTTGGGAATTCTGGTAATATTACTCTCAAATTATTTGAATGAAATGTGGGTGTTTTGTAGCTTTAGGGTTTATTTTAAGAATTCCATATTAAATTTTCATCTCAGCTTTGGAGGTGGGATAGTAGTAGGGACTGAGGTTGAGGAATAAAACAGTAAACCAGAGATCCACCAAAGCATCAAAAAATTTATAGTTTTACAAAGTGGCTTCCTGATCAAAAACAAAACAAAACCCTATCTAATGGGTAGTATACAAATTATTATTCCTGTTTTAGAGATGAGTAAGAGACTTGCCCAAGGTCAAATAATTAGTAAGTGTCCCAGTAGAGGATTATTGCCTGTTCTGATCTTATTAGATTATGAGCTCCCAGAGGGCAGAGCCCATCTTTTGCCATTCTTTATATCCCCAGCACTTAACATAGTCCCTAGTACCTAATGAATGCTTATTGATTAACACAAAAAGGTGGCATTCTCTACTCCCCAGAAGAAAAGAAAATTCTGCACATAGTAAAAAGCTGATTTCTGAACCAGCAAGATCTAGGGAAGCAGATATAAGAAGCTGACTAGTTTATCAGGCTCAGGTCATCAGGCGAAGCGAGACATGAGAGCATCAAGAGATCGCGAATTATCTTCTGCCTATGGCCCAACTTTTCTTGTTGCACAAACATATATGAGCCCTAGACCAGACCTAGAAGATACCAAGAGAGGACAGGTGCTACTTGTTCAGAGTGCGGTGAACTAGCTCCATGCCCACAACCCACCTTTATGGTTTCAGGTGCTAAAATATTATCTTATCATCCTCTGACTAATTCTAGTTGGTCTCCTTGCCTCAAGCCTCTCCTCATCCAATCCATCCTTCACTCAGCCACCAAAATGGAGTTCAAGTATCACCATATTACCTCCATATTCAATAAATGTATGGGGCTCTCTACAGACACAGAATTAAATTAAAAAAAAATCTTCGACTTGGCCTTTAAAACCCTTCACAATCTAGCCTCTTCTTACTTTTCTGGTCTTCTTACACTTTCCTCTCCTCTTCTTATCAATCATCCAACAACACTGGCCATCTTGCTTTTCCTCTCACACAACCCTCCGTCTTCCAATGGTTGCTCTTCATATCTGGAATGCTCTCCCTCCTCACTTCTAATTCCTAGCTTTCTTAGACTCCTTCAAAAATTACTTGAAATTCAACTTTCTAAAGGAGATATTGCCTGATGCCCTCTGCCCCTGAGCTCCACATTGTTACTGCTTTCCTTCTGAGACCACTTTTGATTTGCCTATATATACATATTTTATACGTACTGTTATTTGTATTATCCATGATAATGTGAACTCCTTGCAGGCTGGGGGCTGCTTTTGTCTGTCTCTCTATCTCCAGTTCTTAATACAATCACTAGCAAAAAGTAGGCCCTTAAAAATATTTACTGACGAGTTGATTTTGCTCTCAAAACTAAGGTACTGCCCACTGCTACTTTTACTTCCCTTGGATTTGGATTATATTCTTACCATACAAATATTTCTCCATCTACCTCACTCTCCCAATTTTGAGGAGCATATAACTTCTGCTATTCCTCTGTATTTCTCCCAAACCAGGACAAAAGAGTAGTTCAACTTGATGTCCTTTTGTGAAAAGGAAAATAATCTCGTTTTCTCCTTTCCAAAGAAATTACAATTATTTTCTAAAAATCCCACAGAAGGCTATTGGCTAAAGGGTACTTCTCATAAATGGTTCTAGAACTGGAGGGCATTTGAATAAATCATTTATCTTTACTCTCATTTGAAATGCTGATTAGTTTACTAGCATATTAATTCACTTCTATAAAAACATCACTTTCTAAACCATTTGAGAATCAGTCTTGGGAAATCACTTATCAAGTCAAACTTCCAAATTTATTTTTTTAAGGGTGAACTTTTCTAGGTAATTCCAAAGTTTTCATATGAGTAAATAAATTTCATATCCTATAGAAATTCTTAGAGTTGTCTCTCCATTAAAAATAACAATGATAACCGTCATCATAATATACATTTATGTAGTGCTTTGCGGTTTACAAAACTTTCTCTAGAAAACAAAGTTACTGGCACTCAAAAGCTACTGAAAACCACTGGTTTAGTGATTGCTTTTTTTTTTAAAATTCTGGTTGCCTACAATGCCTGATTTTCCTCCAGAGGTGATAACACATGGATTGGAAAAGAAAAGAATTCAGAAACTCCTGCACTGTGGGCGAGTATACGAGGAAATCTGATCTCTCAATTTCCTTAACCACTCCATTCCATAGGTTGACCATTTCAGTGGATCAGCATGAAAAGAGCTAGGCAACCTAACTCTAGAAGGGGGCCATAGTTGGGAGTTTCTTCAGCTTTAAATAAGAAACTGGAATAAATGGGTTTTTTTCCCAACTCTACTATTTAGGGACTAAGTGAGGCAAAAGTGGTAATAAAATGTGAAATCTCCAGTGGTGATTCAAAAGAAATGTAAGACAGTGAAAATTCAATGAACAAAACTCTCTGGGGGGAAAGCCCTTTCCTAGCCCTGGGCAGTTTTTAAGCATAGGCACATAAAATTTCCTAAAGCACACAAATTCAAGAATGATCGCAGTTACAGTCAAATAATAAAACTAACCTAGGGAATAGTTTCTATTTGTTCTCCCAATCCAGTCAAAACGGAACCAGTTCTAGTAGAAGTTTGGAAGTCCTCAAAGTTTGTCTTCTTTATCTCAGTTCCCCTTTCTGTTGCTTTTTACCTTTTGGTAGAGAATTCCTCCCCCACTTCAAAGACCCATTGTCAACACACCACCCCAAAAGGCAATAGGGAATTATCAGATATCAGTCATTTACTCTGGATGATTAATTGATTAATTAATTCAATGATTAATCTGGCCTACTTTAATGTGGATTAATTTTAATTAAACCTCAAAGCATTTTGATTTATTTTATCTTTATCTAGAATGAAATACCTTGTTCCCCAATGAATGAAATCAGGTTAAGTAAAGACCCTTCAGGCATGAATTCTCCAAAACCCACACCCTCACTGCCAAAGTTAAAATAACTAAGTCTCCCCCACTTTAGGCAAATAAACTGCTCCAAGATGGAGGAGAACCGCCAAAGTTTCAGTCCCTTTATCACCCCTTATGCCAGTTACATCAGCATTCTTAAGTTCCATACTCGGTAACAAAAACCCTCATTGGTGAGCAACGATCCTTTCCGTGTGTTTTTGTCTCTGGGGTACATTCCCGCACTTATACTGTATGCCTGGATTCCCAGCCAATGGAAAGAGAGGCTAGTGGGCTTCCGTGTTAGGGACTATATAATGCTGTACTCCTCTGACCTAGATTCACTCCCTTGCTGACACCACCCATGGTCTCCAGGGAAGTGCCCCTTCTCATGAGATTGTAATAAATTCCTTTTTGCCTTCTACCTTGAGAAGCCTCTGAGTTTAATTTGAGTAAGGGTTGTTGTATCTCACACACCTATAAATGTGATTTCAAAAAAACCGATATCAAATGAATATATTTTGTGTGCGATAAAGACCCTGAAATCAGTGTAAGCCAGTCACAAAGGCAAATTTAATTTATTCCTTTAGTGTGTTTGGAATGAGAAAGACAGCAAAGGATTAGAAAGGCTGGTCTAGAATTTCTAGCTCCCAAGAGGATCTTTAGCAGGTAGGATATGAACTGGGCCTCTAGTTGCAGTTACTGAAGAGATAGCTTGGTAACTAGGGAAAAAAACCTAGATTCTGTGTCAGAGATAACCTAATCTCACCTATATTACTTAATAGATGTGGGACTTTGACTAGTTCACTTATCTGCTCCCAGCTGCAGCTAGCACATCTATAAACTAAGGGGTTTAGATGAGATGGGTCGCTGAAGTTATAAACCTCTGATTTTATGATGAACAACATTTCATATAGTTCTAAATCTTACTAATAACAGAATATCTGGCAAATGAAAAAGTGGTACAGTTTAACTCTGCAGCAAAGGAAGAAATAAAGCAATTCTTACCCATTATTTCAAGCCATTTTTGACTCTTAATCACCCTGTTCTACATCTGAACACAGGAAATAGATTCAGAATTGCAGACTCACCTTCACACTGGCCTCTTCTGTTCATTCGGTACCCACTGTCACAATATTCACATTTAAAAGCACCCACAGTGTTTATACAGTGTCCGTCCCCACAAGTCTCTGGTCTTAGACATTCATCAACATCTAAAGGAAAAAAAATGTTTAATGTTTTTTCCCCCTCATTTGCCAAATAAAATTTAATCACATCTCTCTCCTCTTCTGCATGAGAGAGGCAGTGTGGCAGAAAACTGGTCTTAGAGAACCTGACTGAGACATTTCTCAGCTGTTTGACCATGGTCAAGTCATTTAAGCCTGGGTCTGTTCTTCTGTGAAATGCAAGGGTTGGCCTGAAAGCTCAAAGATCCTTCCACAGGGCTAAATCTATGCTAATTCTGTCTGACCATACTCAGTATAGGCTTATAGATTTAGAGTTGGAAGTCATCCTCAGTGCTCTAAGCCAATCTTCTCATTTTACTGATGGTAAGATTGAAGCCTCGAAGGCCAAATGACTTGCCCAGGACCACACAAGTAGCGTGTTTCAGAGCTGGAATCTGGAATTAGGTTTTGTATCTCCAAAGCCAGGATTCCTTGTAAAGTTTCCACTGATAACCTGTTGCCTTTTTCTTTCTAAACATCTACATATCTGCCTCCTGGTATCTTCCTTTGTGTGCAATGAAGCCCTTATTCTATTATGAATCAACTGGCCAACATCCTCCAACTTTTTTCTTCTACCTCCCTGAGGGCATATCTGCCCTTGGAATTCCTTCCAAATGGATGGAGCAATTTATCTCTCTTGCTCTAGTTAGGGCAATTAAATAAGATCAGCACCTTCCATGCTCTTAACTGCAGGTGGCAGATAACTGTTCAACACCTCTAAGTCCACACAGTTCACTTTCAAATATGACCCACCTCACCAGCTATTTACCAACTTTACTCCCATGTACTCTTTAGCAGACTAACAATGACTTCCTTGCTGTTCCTCCAAAAAGACATTCAGTCTCCAGGATTTCAGCATTTCATTGACTATCCCCCATAAATGGAACACTCTCATAGCTCATCTCCCTTTCATGGCCACCTTGGCTTCCTTAAAATCCAAACTAAAATATTGGCTTTTACAAGAAGCCTTCCCTGGTCCTTCTTAATGCTAGTGATTTTCCTGTTGCTATCTCCAATTTAGTGTGTGTACGTGTGTGCACACGTGCGCAATTATTTCCATGTTTCCCCTATCAGACTATGAGTTCTTTGATAAAAGGGACTGTCTATTGCCTTTGTGCTTAATAAATATTCATTGACTGACTGCATGACACTATAACCTTTCTCAGTGACTTAAGCCCTGAATTTATGGTATTCCTATCTAATGGATGTTCTAAATCTTCTTTCATGTCCTCAAGCCTCCAACTCATCTTCCTCTTCACATAAACCATTCAATAAAAGTTTCTCCCCGATTCAATATTTCTCAGTATTTGTTCCCACTCTGCATTTAGTCCTATCCCCAAGGAAGGGATGACTTTCCTGTTTTCTGATATTAAACACTTGACTTGTAATCTTAATTCAATTTCCTTTCATCTCTTCTTAGGATATTCCTAGAGGAGCATCATGTTATCATGAAAACGGCACAAGATTTAGAGTCAGAAGAAGTGGGTTTGAACCCAATCTCTACCATTCCCCTCAGTGGAACTCAGCATTATCAATATATAAAATAAAGTAGCTAGTCTAAATTACCTCCCAAATCCCTTCATCTCTAAATTCCTAAGATCCTAAATGATTCTTCAGTTCCTAGATGTTACAGGCAGATTGATCTTTCTTGAGTACAATCAAACACATATTCTCATGCTAAAATATAGTCCAAACTCCTTTCCCTGAAATGTAAGACCTTTCAAAATTGGACCCCAAATAATTCCTATAATTCTAACTCCCCTACATTATTCTCTTCCAAAAATGATTTAGTTCAACATACTAGAGTTACCATATTTGTAATTTGCTTTTACCATTCTCCCTCTACCTGACCAATTGACACTTGAAATCTTACTTATTCTTCAAGGATAAGGTCAAATGTGTTATCTTTGTTGGCTACCCATGGGCACTTTGTACTCTGACAGGGTTTATCACATTCTGTTTTGAAGTATGGGGTGTGAAGGTCTTTTTTTGTTTGTGTATTTACTTGATCTCCCCTTTTAGGTTAAAAACATCTTGAGGAAAGTATAGCTACCCACTTTTTATGACCCCCACAGCGCCCTATACAAAGTTGATACATAATCATAAAAAGACTGAATTCTGGATGATTAGGGCAAATGTTGGATAGAAATAAATAGAAAAAAATATAAAACCTGTATTTAAATATATTAGAAAGGAGAGCAGTTACCTATACAGTCAGTTCCCTCTGGATTAGCCATATAGCCTGCTTGGCAAATGCATAAGAAACTTCCTTCAGTATTTTCACATCGTCCCTGGGAGCAGAGATGGTGGATCTGAGTACATTCATCAATGTCTGTTAAAAGCATAAAATATTGAAATAAGGAATTTTCAGATTGTTTTACCCACATAAAGGGACATCTGAAGAGTAACTGAAGAAACTGGAGGTGTTTAGTCTAAAGAAAAGAAGCCCCAGAAAGGATAAAACAGCTCTCTTCTAGAAGCTATCCCATGGAAAGGGATTAATCCTTATTTTATCTGGACCCCAAGGCTAACTGGAAGTAGTGAGTAGAAATGGCAGAGGCAAATTTAGTCCTGATGTTAAGTGCAACATCCTAACAAGGAGAGCTTATCCACAAGTGAAAAGGACTTCCAGGTTAACTGGCTACTTGCTGGGTCTACTATAGAGGTCTTCCTTTTAGGATATGATTTGGACTAAATGACTGTTTATGTGCCTTCCAGTGTCAAATTCTATAATACTATAGGTGAAGATAAGAGTCAAAAGATACAGCCAAATCAAAGAAGCACTAAATTCACAGACTAAACAAGACTTTAAACATCCTAACATTGAAGAATTATTGTACTATCTAAATGTGAGACTGTACTGTTAAGATCAGTGTCTCTGATATTTTTGATGCCAACTAACCCATATTACCCCAATTACTCATTTTTATTTTGGAAAAAAAGAGACACTAAACTTAGAATAAAAATGAGTATGAAACTGAAAATTATAAACTTTCAGACACCGTCTGGAGCTTTTTGGTTTAACCAAGTTCACCTGAGGTCACATATTTACACACTCGGACTTGGTTAGGGATGATGGTTAATTCCAATGTGTATACACACTGGAAATCAGATTCCAGATGCTTAGGAAAAAATACTTCTTTTTTCATTTTGATACATTCTTGCTTTAGTTTATTCATTTAATGAACATATATTTTCAAGTACATCTATCTGGAGTTTTTGATCATTATTAGACACACTAAACCTGAAAACCTTTAATAAAATTATTTCACCCTTATAACTTTATATTACTCATAGAAAGATATTCAGTATTCTTCCATGTGTAATATAAAAAAATGTATTTTGTTTTAAGTTTCAGCTTCTTTTAGTTTCCTTCTCATTGCCATAAACACTATTTTTAAAAAATGGAATAAACATTTCCCTAATCAATATACAAGAATTGTCCTATTTAAAAAATCGTCAAATCTGGAAACACTTCAAGTCTGATTACATTTGAAAAAAATTGTCTCTTACCAACACATTTTCTTTGCTGTTCACTGAATTTGTATCCCTCGTAGCAGATACAAGTATATCTCACGGGCAAATTAATGCAATGTCCTGCTCCACAGATATCTGGGTTCACCGTACACTCATTGATTTCTAAAAGAAGAAAAATTAGAACACTAAGAGGAAAACCAAATAATGTTTCACATCACTGAAAACTATTAATTTGAGTATCACTATCAAATTAATTTTTAAAAAGTTGGATAGTTGTATACAGTATGCCATAGTGTGCGAGGACTGCTTCTGGTAGACCTAACCTTTCACAAGAATGCTAGGACCTAAAACATTCCCAAAGGACTAGAGGCAAAATGCCATTCACATCCAGGGAAAGAACTATGGAATTGGAATGCAGAATGAAGCAAAATATTTTCTCTTGTGTTATGTTTTATTTTTTCTCGTGGTTTCTCCCGTTCATTTTAACTCTTCTATGTAACATGACTAATGTGAAAATGTAGTTATAAGAATGTATGTGTAGAACCCATATAAGATTGAATGCCATCTCAGGGAGGGGAAGAAAATCTAAGACTTATGAAAATGATTGTAGAAAACCGAATACAAATAAATTAATTTAAAAAATAAATAAATTATAAATTGGATGGTTCACATAATCTTCTTAAAGTACAACATTAACAGCCCTTACTGTCTCTCCACTGGTTACAAATAAAATAAAATTACTCAGCCTTATATTTAAGGCTCATTACAATATGGCTCCAATCTAGCTTTCCAGCTATATTTCATACTACTTCCCATAATATGTCCTATGTTCCAGTGAAACCGAATTGTATGATATTCCTTAGACTTAGCAAAAACTTTCTTGATTTCATTAACCTGTAGAAGCTGTCCTCCATGTTTGAAATTCATTGTTCCTCATGTTGAAATCCTATACATTCTATTTTTCACATCTAGCATTCCATTTTCCTGAAAATTTCTACCAATCCTTTCCCCTATCACTTTCCAAAATTTTATCAAGTCTCCTTTCTTCATAAAGATTAACTTTATGTAACTCTCAGTCTCTTCATCATCCACAACCTCTTGAAATACATGCACATACAATATAGGATATGAATCAATAAAATGCAACTCTGTTGTGGATCCCTTCTCCAGGAATTAAATTTCAGGAATTCCTGGACTATAAGGCATGAATTTACTCATAATCTTTTCATATATATTTACTTCCCATCTTTCTAGTTAAAGTTCAGTTCTTAAAAGATAAGATACAACTTCTATGTCATTAGAACTTCCTACCATACTGCTTTTAATACAAAAGTTACTTAAATGTTGCGAATGTCTTTTCCCCCCTGCTCCAGACCTTTGAGTTCATTAGGGAACTTCTCACATGGAAATTCCCTTCACTAATATAGACTGACAACCTGTGTGTAACTTATATTCTTACAATTTCCTGTACTTCATAATCTAAGTGCTTATCATAACCAAATATGACTAGAAGCAGGACATGAATCTAAGAAGTCCTTTCTTCCTCCAAAGCCAAGCCTCTAGCCATTACCTCATCCTACTTCTCTTCTTCTGCAAGATGCAATTGTGAGTCTTTTAAAAGAATCTAAAGATAAGATCAGAAGATAGAGGCCCTAGTAGTTTTCCAAGAACTATTATTATCTAAAGTTATACAATTTCCTATGTTCACTGTATGAAAAAAACATCAGAGTATAACTAAAAACCAGAAAGTAAATATACAATTATATCTCGCCTGTGAGCTCAATGACTCCACAAATTAAACAGTGATGGTACTGTCCCATGGAAAAAGAGATGGTACAGTCCCATGGAAAGCCTTGATGCAAAGGAAGCTTCCCAAGGAGCTGATGACTCATGAAGTATAGTCTTTCCTGTGAGTCAGTCCTACAGGCTAGCATGAGGTCAGAGAGCAAAGTATTGTTAAAAGCAATTGTGGTTTGTGTGAGGAGGAAAACAGGTGTCTTACTGTCAGTGAAAATGGAAATACAGATTCTACAACAAGAGAGATATTTTTAAAAGCAACAATAATATTGTCTTAGCAGAAATCAACTCAGGAAATGGCCCATGTTGTAACTGAAGCTGTAATTCCAAACAGATATCCATTTTTATCCTTTCCCTTAAACTGTTATTCTCTTTTGCTGTATGATTTTCAAACTGCCTATACAATTAATTTCAGAAAAAAAGTGGGCTCCAGAAGGAGCCATGCACAAAAACTCAGTTTCTTCCTTTGTGTTTTGATTTATACCAGAGGGCTTGGGAATTTTGTGAGATGAAAAACTGCACATTTACAAGATTTTTCTACAAGTTAATACTTTTTTGGGGTCAGAAAAAAAGAACTTCTACTAATTAACAAATTGACAAAGATACAAGAAAGGAACAACTAAAATAATTTTGACAACATGTATATGAGTGATTAAAATGTCTATTCCTACATAATCACAAAACATGGAAATGCATGCCAAAGAAGGAGGGCCATAATTATCTAATGCTTACAAGATGCTTGCAACGAAGATACCCTGAATCTCACATCAGAATTTTTTTTTGATACTTATTTCTGGATGCTGGGTGATGATTTTTTTCTGTCATAGCATCTCTGAAAAACAAGTTAAGTCAAAGAAGAATATGGATTTGCACAAGTCTTATTTCTACCCTGCACAGTATCTCTTGTATAGGTTCCCTTTCTACCACTCACATAGCCATCACATTGGTCAAGGCTCTCATCATCTTATTCCTAGATTATGTAAATAACTTCCTCACATCTGGATTATTTCAAAAGACTTTTGGTTGATCTCTTCTATAATTTAGTCCATCCTCTACTCAGCTGCCACTGACTTTCCTTTAAAAAAAGGTCTGACCATGTCAAAAAAACACACCCCTACATTCAAAAAACTCCAGTGGCTTTGTATTGTCTCTAGGGTCAAATACAAAATTGTGTTTGGTTTTTAAAGTATTTCCCATTTTGATCTCTTCCTACTTTTCCAGTCTTCTTTACATTTACCTGCCTCCACTTACTCTATAGATCCAGTAACACTGGTCTTGTGCTGTTTCTCAGATGTACTCCATCTTCTTATGCTGTCTTTTCACTGCCTGTTTCTGTGTCCAAAGTGCTCTTTTCCTTTGCCTCTACCTCCTGGTTTCCTTCAAGGCTCAGTTCAAATTTCATCTTCTTCAATAGGTCTTTCCCAGTCCCTAGCCATAAGAGGGCCTGTCCCCAAGATTATCTCCCATTTACACTATATTATTTTCTATATACATAGTTATTTCTATGTTGTCTCTCCAACTAGAATGAGGGCAGGCAGGGACAGTGTTATTTGCTTTTCTTTGTATCCCCTGCACTTAGCACAAGGTTTGGAATACAGTAAACATTTAATAAATGCTTGCTGTCTCTGAAGAAATTGTGAGTGAATTTATCATTTACTTATTGAAGTATTTATTCATTAAGAAAGCATTTATTAAGTACTTAACATGCTAGGCACTGAGGACAGTAACACAAAAAGGAAATGGTTCCTACGCTCAAGGAACTTGTATACTATTTTGGGGTAAATATGGATATTTACTAAATTACACTCCCACTACCAAGCAAGCCAAGGAAGTCAACAAACACTATTTCTCATACCACTCCATTTTTTTATAAACAAAAATTCAAGATTTTCATTCTTTTCTATTTCCTTTTCTCTCATCTTTTTTCATAATACAGTTGATCCATCTTTGCTAAGAGCTTTTTCACAACTATACACAACAGAATCTTTGTGCTTCCAGATTACACTTTTTTCTTTTCTCTTTTCCTTTCTTTTTCAAAAGATCAAATAAATTCTTCCTTTGCATCCAAATGAGTTTGCTCCATGGGAGTACAAATATAATTTGGACTTCATTTGCAAAGAATGTTTCCTGTTCTAGTCCATATTAAATCATTTCCTAAAATGTCAACCCTAGTTTTATGCCACTCCCCTATAAGAAAAGAAGCTTGAAATGAAAGCTATTGGGGAAGATCTCCAACCCTCTTAGTCTTTCCTTTTTTCAACCCTTCCTTTCAGTCTAGCTTTCTAATGTCTCAAACTAAGCCCCTACTAATACACTACTCTGGTGCCGCTTGGTGGTATAAGTGTAATACATGGTTCAGTTCTAGAAAACTATGTCACAAAGTAAAAGATTTGGAAGGTCCTGGCTAAGCCAGAAAAGCTTTGAGAAATGGTTCCATCATAAGCCGAATGTTTCTTTTTCAAGGACCAATCTAGCAAAAATTTAAGAGATTTTTGGTCAGTTTAGTTGCAGGGTACAAACTTTTTGGCTATCTCTGCTGGTAGAACATGTATCCACACTAACAAAAAAGCAGATATTTGATGGATTGATAAATGCTCACTAATCAATTGGTTGACATTGGGCAAATCACTTAACCTCTAAAGCATTCATATTCCTCTTGTGTGATAAATGAGGGGTGGAGGTGGGAAAAATCCAAGTGATTTTCAAGAACATTTAAACCTTATATATTCCGTGATTCTGTGATGTATATTAAGTTACAATTTGAAAATACTGACTGTGATTAAGACAGTACTCAAAGCATAAGAAGAAATGGTATAGCAGCACTGCTAAGGTATTCCTAAGAGTAACATGAAAGGAGAAATACATGACTACAAAACACATCTAATATCTATATTGTTTGGTTCTATTTTTAAACCAAGAGACAAGCTTTGCTATCTTGAGGGGTAGGGGAGGGAGAAAAATTTGGATTTCAAGATCTTATAAAAATGAATGTTGAAAACTACCTTTACATGTAAACTGAAAAAAATAACTATTTACAAAAAAAGAGGCAAGTTTCATCATGTATAAGTAAGGGCTATATCATACCAATTCTACCCATCTATCTTCCCTTGGCAAGATTCTACCATCCCAGATGGACAAAATTGGGCAATTCAGACATCTTAGACTGTCTGCTTATTGTTTCTTAATTAATGGAATGAAGATATCTAACAATGAGGTGAACTCATTTCCCTGGAAAGTCCTCATATCATGTCTTTCTCCTCTACTTTTAGTAATTCAGAACTTAATAACATCATCCGAGCTAGCAGGGCAATCTTATCCTACCATGCATGATCATTTTCACTAGAGGGAATAACAGTGGGGTAAGCCATATTACGTGACTATTACAATGAGGGAAAAGCTACACTCATCACAGGTGTTCACTGTGCAAAGAATCACAACAATTTCATTCTCTTCACGTCAATGGACATATCCCATTGCATTCCTTCAAGTGACTCAGAATTCTGGATAGAAGTCATGACCAAAAGCCAATGGAAAATCAAATGCTCCACTCACCCGAACAAAATCAATAATTATTCTAATGTTGCATTATTTTTTATTGTTTTCTAAAATCAAGTTAAATTATTTGGACAAAATATGAAAATTAATGTTTTGTTCTTTGCACATTTCTTCTTGTCATATGAATACAAAAAAAGGTTTCAAACAAAATTAATCTCAGCATACCATCACACTACCACTACCTCCCTGAAAAGAATTTCTATTAGCATAATTTATGGAGGCTCAATGACATCAGCAAACATTTCTGGGACAAACATTTTCCAAAGAATGTGACCAGTTCTAACTCTTCAAAAAATTTGATGAGCAAACAATTTTGAAAATATTCAAGCCACCTGAAGTATAAAGAGCTCCATACAGGAAAAGTAAGAGGGTAGGTATCAAATGCATATTCAGAGAAATGTTTACACTAACACACTACACCCCAAGTGAACAAAAACTGATCTATAAAAATGAAACAGATGTTTTTAATTTTGTCAAAGGTTTACTTTTCAAATCTTTCCTTGTTCTATTAGGACACAATACCAAATTAAATATTTATTTGCCTTAACAGTTTGTTTTTATTTGCAAATGGCTTGCCAGTAAAGGTATAAGCCACCAAGTCATCAAACTTATGTTAAATAACATAAATGTTTCCTGTAGATATTCTACTCTTTTTTTATCCTTAATAAACTTTAAAATATATCTAGGTGTATCTGAAATAAATAGTCCCAACACTGCTACCATAAACTCTCACCGATAAGAATGAAGAAATAATTAGATTTATTTTCATCCTTTATTTCTTGTTCTGTGCATTCTTAAATCTGTAAAGAATGTAAATTAGGCAAAGAGAAAGGACCCCTTCTTGCTCTGCTTAGGGAAGACAAATCTTTCACTGCCCTTTATATTCAAATGACAATTTAGGAAAATTAATGGTCATCCCTTGACATTTGAGGATTTCACATTCATGGGTTTGGTTTAATAATTAAGTGGGATTTCTAGCATACTAAAGAAAATCACAAAAAATACATATATGTAAAGAAATCTTTTTAAAACTTGAGTAAGTCATAAATGCATAAGTATTATATATTATTAATCTATTTCATAATTTACTACTGTAAGCATAAATATAGAAATTTATTATAAACAGATTTTGTTAAAAGTTTCAGTGCACTAAAGAACTATGGGCTACACACCTCTCTGAGAACACCTCTTTTGTCTCTCTACCATTCAGACTCAGTCATATGATTTTTCTCCTGTAGTGAGCTTTGCGTAGAAGAAAACCAATGAAGCAGTGCTGTGAAGACTCTGCATAGTGAGACACTAATCTCTCTCACATGGAAACTGCAACAATTTTATGAGTGTACTGTATTGTTTTACTTTTTTGTGTTAAATAAATATGATAAAGGTTTGAGATGTGGCCTAAAATTACTCCCATTTAAAAAAAAATCTGCAGGAGTCCTGTGCCCCTAACCCCTGTGAATGTCAAAGAACAATAGTATTTAAATCTGTATGATGTCATCCTAGAAAATTGTTCCATAAAGCAGACATTGATCAAACAATCTTCAAACTATAATTGTTGCAAAAAGCTGTTTTAGCCACACCACGAATTCTTCTTCACAGTGTGTCAGTTAAAAAAAGTATCTAATTTACCAAGAAACAAAAATATGTCAATAAACATTTATTAAGTGCCTACTTTGTTTCAGGCACTGTGCCAAATGCTGGGGAGATGAAGAAAGACAAAAGCCAGTCCCTACTCTGAACAGGCTCACAATATAATAAAGGAGCTCACCTACAAACAAACACAAATAACTATGCACAGAATAAATTGGTGTTCAATCCTTTCAGTTGTGTCTGACTCTTCATAATCCCATTTAGGTTTTTCTTGGTTAAAAATACTGGGGTGGTTTGCAATTTCCATCTCTAGCTCATTTTACAGATGAGGAAACGGAGGCAAACAAGGTTAAGAGAATTGCCTTAAGGGACAGCTAGTAAAGGCTGGATTTTAATTCAGTTCTTCTTAACTCCAGGCCTGGCACTTTATCTACTGTGCCACCTAGCTGCCCACAGAATAAATATGAAATAATAAATAGACTGAAGGCACTGGAATTAAGAGTACTGGGAAAGGTATCCTATAGAACTGGAACTTGAAGGAGGCCAGAGAAACCAGCTAAGTGAAAAAGTGGATGGAGTGCTGAAGTCAGGAAGATTCATTTTTGTGAGTTCAAATTCGATCTCAGACATTTACTTGCTGTGTGACCTTGAGCAAGCTAATCCTGTTTGCCTCAGTTTCCTCATCTGTAAAATGATCTGAAGAAGGAAATGGCAAACTACGCCAATATCATTGCCAAGAAAACCCAACATGAGGTCACAAAGAGTCAGAAACAACTGAAACTACTGAACAACCAGGGAAGCCAGAAGAGAGAGATGAGGAGGGGACAGTACTCCATGCATGAGGGAGAGTCGGTGAAAATTTCCTGAATCAGGAAATTGTGTGTCGTTATGTCTTCTTCCAGGAACAGAAGGAAAGTCAATGTCACTTGATCAAAGGAGGGGAGGGAGGGGAGGAGGGAGAAAGGCAGAGAAGGGAAGAAAAAGGAGAGACAGAGACAGAGAGCATGTGCAAGAATGTAATTAGAATAGAAAACATCTATGTTTGTTTTCATTCATGTTCAGATGGAGGGGGTTAAAGGAAGAATGAAAGAGGACTACTATTGAATGCCAAACAGTGAGTTTTATATTTGATCCTGGAGATAGGGAACTACTGGAATCTATGGAGTAGGGCGTGACATAGTCAGACATGAAAATCACTTTGATACATGTCTATTTATGTCGTCCCACTTGTTGAATGTTCCAAAAAGCTTCTTTTATTATAGGAAATTGGGACACAAACATTACATTAAGGGAAAAGAGAAACCTTTAAAAAATATTTTTTTTTTGTCAAAATCAACAACATTTAAGTTTCCTAGGAAGGAAGTATTCATGCCAAAGAGTCTTTGCCAAGCTCTGATTTAGCTATCTTCTAGCAAAATTCATTTCCTTTCTTAAAGTTTCTCTGTACCATGAAGGAAGCTAAAGACTCACAGTATTTTCAGTAAATAGCTGCATTTCAATAATAACTAAAGAGAATCTGGCTAGTCAAACTCTGCACAGGGCTAGTAAGTGAAATTATCAGCATCTGACAGCTGCTTCCTGCCTTGTCCATTGCTAAGCAGCACCAAAGTTAAAGGTTATTTCTGTACTGGTAATCTTCTATGTATTATTGAGAAAACTGTTACAGGATAAAGTTGTTTCCTCACTGCCAAATTGTCATTTTTGAAAAAGGTCACTGAAAGGGTGTAATATTTTCTCTTCTGCTATTATCAGCAGAAGCTGCTCTTTGGAGGATTATAACTGTACTTTGTACATCTTTGTACCTTTAACAGAACATAGAATGGGTCTTCAAACATTGGGTACATTATTATAATTTAATGAATTAATGACTGCATGCTTTTTTGGGGTAAGAAAAAGATGTTAGGAGAATAGTAAATCAGTATAATAATAATGGTTTACATTTTTATGGCATTTTTAAGATCTGGAGAGCACTTCATGTATACACCACCTCCTCTGAGCCTCACAAAGACCCTGGTTGGCAGATGCTAATATTCACACTCTATCAGTGAAGAAATTAAGCTCAGAAGCTTAGACGCACAGAGGTAGTACATAAATGAGACAGGATTAAGGACCCAGGTTTTCCTAAATCCAAGTCCAGCATTATTCTCTGCCACTCAGTCTGCCACTTTCTACTCACAAAAAACCCCTATAATCATTAGATAATGTCATTATTCCAAATGTTAATAATTGACATTAAAATAAAACTATAAGGTTTATAAAGAGCTTTACATATATTAATCTCATTTAAGCCTAACTATAACCTGGTGAGATAAATGCTATCTATTCTTAATATTTTATGGATGAAAAACCTGAGAATCATAAAGATCCATCAATAAACACCAAGTATTGGTTATAGTACAGGTGCTGAGCTAGGCACTAGGGATACAAATAGAAGTGACAAAGTTCCGACCCTCAGAGAACTTACATTTCAATAAAGAAATAAAGCACTGAGTGGTGACCAGGAAAGGTAATGTTGGCTTGACAGGACATGTAAATGAATCCATAAGGTAGATTGCCAAGGTTTTTAATTTGATCTGATTATTGTTCCCATAGCAAAGTAAAATATGGAAGAGGAAGGGTGGCACAATGTCTACAATGATACTGACTCTCAAAAGATTCCTGAACAAAGTTATTTCTGTAATGGCATCTAACATGGAGTCTTTTTATAAAAGAATGGTAGGTATTTTTTTCAGAGGAGAGTTCACAAGACTCTGTCTTTGGTGTCTCAGGATCCAATGTTTGTCTGTTTATCAACGATAAATGTAACAATCACATTGCTTGATTTCTCAATGGGTAGAAGAGGAGGAAGAGGAAAAGAATTTGGAACCCCAAATTTTTTTAAAATGAATGTAAAAATAAATAAAAACCCCAATAAATAAGACATTCCATTCCATATCTCTCACTCAAATGTATGACCATGAAGATGTAATCTAAAGAAAACTCTAGCAAAAGTCTGCCTTGTTCTATACTCAAGTTTTCATCAAGAATATCCTGAAGACATGCTTAAACCATTCTCATATTGGTTGAGGCCAGAAAGCAGGCATTTCATTTGACCTTGTTAGGGGCCTTCTTTGCTAATAATGCTTCCTTTGAAATATCCTGATAATTGATGACTCATTTAGCCAGGAATTCTTTGTACCCAACTATGAGGTTTAGCCATATATTTTTAGGAGAGTTCCATGTGTAACTGGAAAAAGTTCATTGTCCACTTCCTCTGTTTTGTGTTTTTAGATAATAATAATATCAATGATAAGTATTATTAACATAGTATTTACTTTGTACCAGGCACTGTGCTAAGTGCTTTACAATTGTTATAACATTGTACACAGTAACAGCAACATTGTGCGATGACCTACTTTGATAGACTTAGCTCTTTTTAGCAATACAATAATCTAAGATAATGTCAAAAGACTCATGCTGGAAAATGCTATCCACATCCACAGAAAGAAGTGTAGAATCTGAATGCAGATTGAAACATACTGTTTTCTTTTTTGCTGTTTTTATTTTTTATTTCTCATAGCTTTTGCCTATTCTGATTCTTCTTTCCCAATATGACTAATGTGGAAATATGTTTATTATGATTGCACATGTATAGCCTATATCAGATTTTTTTTGCCATCTTGGAGGGGAGAAAGTGAATGTTAACTATTTTTACATGTAATTGGAAAAAATAAAATGTTAAGTGGAAAAAACCAATTATCTCACATATATGTATATATCATTTCTAGCTTATTATATAAGCACTTAAAGATTGGAGAAAATAAAGCAATTAACTTTGATTGCATAAAATTTAAAAGTTTTTGCACAAACAAATCCAATGCAGCTAAGTTTACAAGAGAAACAGTTAACTGAAGAAAAAGCAACTTTGCAGCAAGTTTCTTGGATAAGGATCTCATTTCCAAGCTCCATAAGAAATCTATGCTAGTTTACTTTGAGAACCCTAGAGTAAACTAAAAACTCATTCAAATTTCTGTATTAAATTTCTCTGATAAGAGTTTGATATCTAAAATATACAAGCGATTAATAAATACACGCACATATACATACACATACAAATATATGAAAAAAATCAAAATTCATTTCCCAACTGATAAATGGTCAAAGGTTATAGACAGTTCTCAAATGAAAATTTGTGAAGGATTATAAAAACACATGAAAAAATGCTCTAAATCATTGATTAAAAAAATATAAATCAAAACACCCTGCAAAGTAGCTAAAATAACCACAATCTTCTGGTAGTTTCAATGTTGGAGAGGTCATAGGAATATAGGCAAACTGGTACATTGTTAGTGGAGCTGTGAATCGATATGACCATTTTAGAAAGTGATTTGCAATTGTGCACGTAAAGTGAATAAAGTATCAATACCCTTTGATCTAGAGTTTCCATTACTAGGCTCCTACTTCAAAAGAAGCCATTGATAAGGAGAAAGGACCCCTAAAACAAAGCACTTATAAGAGTACTTTTTGTAATAGCAAAAAATTGGATTAAAAAGTAGATTCCCATCAACTAGGAAACGGCTAGACAAATTGTGGTACATGAATGAAATAGAATATGACTGTGTCGTAAGAAATGATGAATGTAATACAGAAAAGCATGAAAAGATTTATATGACTTGATACAACGTAAAGCAAAAAAAGCCAAGAAAACAACACACAATGACTACAACAATATAAACGGAAATAAACACACCCCCCCTAAAATCAAAAGTGAATATTGTAAAATTATAAAGAACTCAAAGACTTATAAAAATTATAAAGACTCAAAATTATAAACCTATGAGAAGATGTATCTAATCCAACCCTTTATGGAAATGGTAATCCACAGGTGATGTACATCACACATGTTTTCAGATTTCTCAATGTACTAATCAGTTGGAATGAGTTTTTTTCCTCTTTTTAAAAAATAATATTTGTCATATCTGAGAGGTCAGAGAGATAGATGGCTCTCTGGAAGAAGGGAAAAGGGGAGGAATACTGAGGAAAAGATCTTGGTGAGTCATGTTTCACTCAGCCGACTCTCCATGACCTCATTTAAGGATTTCTTGGCAAAGATACTAAAGTGGCTTGCCATTTCCTTCTGAAGCTCTTTTTCAGATGAAGAAACTAAAGCAAACAGAGTTAAATGACTTGCCCAGAGTCACACAGCTAGTCCGTGTCTGAGGCCAGATTTGAACTCAGGAAGATTAGTCTTCCTAACTCTAGGTTTGGCACTCTTATCCACTGTGCCACCTAACTGTCCTACTAAGGAAAACTATGGTGATTTAAATTGTTCTGCTTCTGCTTATTTTACTCTGAATCAGTTCATCAAGTCTTACAAATCTATTAGATTGTAAGTTTTTTGATGTCAGGGACTGTCTTTTGCTTTTTTTTGATATCTCTAAAGCTGAGCACAATGCCTGGCACACAATAAGTGCTTAATAAATGTTTACTGATTGACTGATATTAATTGAAGTCTTTCAAGAATTTTCTGAAACTGATAGTTGAAAGGCACTGTGCTAAATACTGTGGATACAAAAAGAAGCAAAAGACAGTCCTTGCCCTCAAGGTGATTACAGTCTAATGTCAAGGTCTCTGATCAATGAAACAAACAACCAGGCTGAGAGGGATCATTGATGAACAAAATCACTTTGTGATAATGAAGTGATGGATTAAATATATAGAAATGATATACATTTTTGGCCATGGCAAACCTGGGCATTCGGGCCACATATGTTCGTTATAAGGATTTTTTTTCTTTTCAATAGAGAAGGGCTAGGAAGGAGAGAAAATAAGTACTTGCTAAGTGAATTTTTTTTTAAAGTTCATACTTATGAATTTTTAATTTTTAACCTTTTATGAGATTTGTCATATTCTGATAGAGATAAGGAAATCATTGAATATTGTATTTTTATCTATTTCTCTTTGTAGCATTTAAAATTTTATCTTACTAGCATTAATATGAAATCTCTTGGAATATATAAATTAAAATATAATTGTTATTTAAAATCTGTTACCATTATAGAATCCTAGTGTTTTTCCACTGATGTCTTTTAACCCTTCAATATTTTAAAAATCCAACAAACCTGATCAAACACATGAAAGATGCTTGTATTTCCTCTTATCTCCCTTCTACAGAGGATATTATCTCATATCTCCATTGGAATGCTACCCACGATGTTGGAGCTTTTGAGCAATGATCTTAAAGGCATTCACTTCTGAAGTTTTTTAAAGAATTTTGCTTGTCTCTTGTAATAATTTTTATTATGATCAAGTAAGACTCCTGTGGAGGATTTCTGACTATCTTAGAATAAACTGCTAAGTAATCAATGCAAATATAGGTGATAATTGGAAATTCTAACTTTCCTAGAATTTCACAAACTCATATTTTAATGTTGACTATGATCACTTCCATATTCCATATGCCATCACTGCCTAATATTACAAGTTACCAGAAAATTAACTTTGCTGTGACTATTAATTACTGTGAAGCCACATCAGTCATGGCCCTTTCACCAGACACAGACCACATCACACATTGCACCATACCTGTTACTTGAGTGGGTGCAATCACTTGACTGGCACTTGATGTAGAAGCTTCAGGTGCGACCTCAACAGGCACAGGAGGTGATGTTTTTTCAATCACTACTATAGGACAAGGAGTAAATGGATAAAAAGGACAGCACATCATGTATGTGAGAAGTCTATTTCAAAAGATACATAGACTGTATACACAATTTCATAATAGACAACATAATTTGAAGGTTTATGAACTGCAGGAGTTTTGAGGGGGCACCTCACTGGAAACATGCAAATAACGCTAAATGTTAGCAAGTGTCTATGAGACTAATTTAGGACAGTGGGTACAATGAAACAAAAGTAATTCACCTCCATGCCCACACAAAATTTAGATTAATAGGGTAGTATTCCCCTTATTCCATGAATACAAGGACCGCTTTACTATGTAAAAATTTCCTGGATCTTCAAATGATGGTAGCAATACTTTAACTACTTACTGGGGTTAAATGAAAATTTAAAAACATAACTATTACTTTATTTCATATTATATTCCTTTTATACACAATAATAGTCTTAGGTTATATACTAATTTTTTCCATATCCACTTAGAAATGATTAATGTATGAATCCAAAATTAATTATCAATCTCTAAAAAGTAAAGAAACATGAAACTTATTATAACCTTCTTTGATTCAGAATAGATGAATATAGTTTTTCCTATTATATCAATCAAAATAGGCTACCTGGATACTGCGGATGCAGGTTAATGGTTGAAATGCCAGGAGACAATTGGGGTTGACCAGGTTCAAGTTTGGTTTTCTCTTGGTCAACTAATTCCTAAATGTAAAAAAAAAAGGATAAAAGTGAAAAACCATTGTTTAATTCCTTTATATTATAGCTCTTACCCAATTAATTGTATTGTTAGTAAAATTCAGGAAAGAAATATGAACCTTCAGGGGAAAATGTGAATTATTTTACTTATTTTAAATCATATTATATAAAATATTAAAAAAAATAATTAGTGCCAACCTTTGCACATAAAGGGTATGTTCAGGGTCCAGAATTGCTATGGTGAAGGCTTTAAGCTGTTTTTCCAGTACTGGTGAATGATTTGTGTTAATCCATCCACACTCTCTCACTCTGACACCCTGATGACCAACACACATTTTCAAGACAGCTGGCTCACTTTGCTCAGTCTCACACAGGGAATGAACTCATTACCTTGGCCTCCTTCATACATTACTCTAACCAATGGAGTAAACCAGCCAAAGATAATAGATTAAGCATTAGATATGACAAATTTGCTACAACAGATCATCTGGTAAAATAAAATAATGTCAGTCACAGAATATGTATAAAGAAAGAGGTCATACTGCAACTTCCCATACACTAACCTTTCTTTTGAATGTTCCACACTCCTAATTCTCAGAAGAGTGATAGGCGGTGTAACTGAGGAAAAGTCAGTATCTGCTTAAGCCAGAGTGGCTGTGTAAGGATTCATTTCTTACAAAGTGGTTGTTTTTTCTGCACTCCTTACTTAGCTTCTTTGACTTTCCTGAAGTATTTGGCATTACTGCCCATCCTTTTCTCCTACAGACTCTCTACTCCCATAATTTCTGCTTTAGTCTCCCGGTTCTTTCTTCCTAACTCTACAACTGCTCCCCTATCTCCTTGGCTGACTTGTCTACCTTGTCTGGATACAACAATATTGACATTCCTCAAGGCTCTTTCCAAGGCCCTCTTCTTTTCTCTATCTATACCTTTATCCTTGAAGAGTCTATGCACAGTCCTTGACATCTCTAATTGAGAAAACTATCCTTCATGATCTAGCTCAAAGGCCAATATCTCCATGAGGACTTCCACAATTCCCCTACCTATAACTTACTTCCTCATCATTTATTCTCATAGCATTTTATACTTCCTTGTGTACCTACCAGGTTCTAGTTTGTTGTATTTATCTATTTACGTATCTCATCTCTACATGATGCAAATTCCCTGAAAGCAGGGATCATATTTTATCTTACTATTTCCCCCAGAAACATATAACCCTGCACATGTCTCTTATTATTAGGTGCTATAGAATTGTATTTAGCTTAATGGGGGTCAGAAGACATCAGTAAATAATATCAGCTTCCACTTGTAAGGTCTTAAACTTCATTTCTCTGGCCCTCAGTTTCCTCTGAAAATGAGAGGGTTTCACCGATCATCTGATCCTAAAAGCCTCTGAACTGTAACTAAGCTCTATGTTTTTTCTCAACTACTAGCATATAAATCCCAGAATAAAAGAAGGTAACTCCAATATCTTTTGCATCCCCCTCAGTGATTAACATATATAGACAGTAGATACTTCATAAATATTTATTGTATGAAGAAAGCAAAATGAGCACATTTTATTGTCTTATTCTCAAGACCTGCAACTAAAGGCATAAAATAAGTCAAAAATGAAATGTATGATTGTGTAGGAAATAGGTCAATAATGATGGAGGGATGGTTCCAGTGCTGATACATGAGGAATGTGAAAAGATCTAGGGGAAGGTATCCAAGTGTATATCCCCAGTCTAAGGCGCATTTTTGGTGCTTAATAAGATCTTGTTGATTAATTGATACAAAGTAACATTCTAATTTTATGCCACCAACTAGGGTTTGATAGAAATTTATTTGAAATGCTTTCTGGTTCTATTTCTTCTGTACAACTGTTATTGGTCTAATGTCAATTAGATTTAATTTCAATTATATTTTGAAAACTAAAGATCTGCATATATAGAGACAGCTAGTAGATAGAGGCCTAGACTTAAAAAGTCAGGAAGACCCGAGTTCAAAATTCTACCTCAGACACTTACTAGTTGTGTGATCCTGAGCAAGTCACTTTAACTCTCTTAGTTTTTTCATCTATAAAATGGAATAAGATAGCTTACATCACAGGGTTATTGTGAGCAGCAAATGAGATCGTATATATAAATTGCTTTGTAAATTTTAAAGCACTATATTAAATTTATTATTTTTATCATATATATAGGTATTATGGAAATGTTTATATATGTGTGTACTTATACACACTTATGCATATGTACACACACATGCAAAAGTAAATGTCTACCAGAATTCTTACAAGGGTATTCCAAGCCTTTGGCTCTTTGATTTGGATTTGGGCTCTTACCATCCAGTGTCTTAGTTACCTTCCTCTTCATTCATTCTATCTCCTTTACACGTGGGCAAAATAAATACAGTTCTCTATGTTGAAACAGTGTCTACAAACATATCTAACAATCCTCTCTATTAGATAAACTAAATGAAAGGTGTAAGGAATGAATCGATTACCTTTTCAGGTGTTGCAGTTGCCACTAAAATCAGAAAAGAAAGAAAATTTAGAATTTAAAACAACAAATAGCATATTCCCTTCTTACAAATTTTTATCAGCAAGACCCCAATATTCTAATGCAATAGGACTACAGATATATTTTTTTCCCCTGGAAGTAAACATCACTCTTAAGACAGCACTTTTCAGAGAGAGAATAAACTCTTACATTAATGCCATGCTGTCTTTCTAATATTCCCATACCTAGCATGGTGCCTACAGCATAATAGGTACTTCATAAATGCTTGCTCACTGGCTAATTTGTATAAAAAGAACTAGTGCAACAGTAAAGTCTGGACATAGCATGTTTTAAGTGGAAAAAGTATCAAGTTCAATCAAGAAAACAGGGGTTCTACTTCCAACCCCAGCATTAACTAGTCATGTAACCCTGAGCAAACCATGTTATCTTTCAAGGCGTTAGTGTTATGACCTTTAAAATAAGAGGAATGGACTGAAAGATACCTATGTCTTTAATCTCCAAAATTCTATCTTCTGTGTTTTATATCAAATGCTTAAGTAACTGGGTTTTGGGTGGGGACTTTAAAAATTAGCTTTCTGAAGACAGGTGAGGGATCTATGCTATTCAGAATAACTGTTGCACAGAAATGCAAAAGGGGGGGAGGGGCACTTCAAACTACAAGTAAAATATTTATATTCTTAATATGATGCACAACCAAGATGTCCTTTAGTAGTATCAATTTTAATAACGAGCATCATTTATTTCAATGGAAGGGCTATGAAGAATAAGGGAGAGATGTTGGAGGGACATCAACTTTAAAGACAATTTACTCTTGAAGGAAACACTCAATACTTTACTAACAACATACGCAATCTGACAAGGATAAATGTCAAGCAGGTGTCAGTATTAAACAGCCTCACCAGTATTGCACCACCATTACCAGTTATACCCAGGGATATGATTAAAATGAGATATTTGCAGCATTAGAAAATGTCCAAGGATGAGCTAGAAGTTCTCTGACAATAACTTGGAAGACTGCAGGGCAAGCATTAATTACAGGTGTGAGATTCAGGAGCGACCACTGTTGCTTTCACAGTTAATCCTTTTTATTAGGGGCCACCTAACTATTCCAGGGTACCCATAAATACTAATTTCCTACTTTCAACCCTGCCTATAGAAAAAAAAGAAGCAAATCTCATTTCAGATTTTTCATTACTCTTTATTAAGTAGATAATCTTAGATATTAGCCCCTGAGGCAAAAGAGAAACCTCAATGTTTATTGAGATTCCAAGTGAATAATCTCTCCAAAAATAAATTAAGGCTTTAGAAGTTGCATTATCTCTAAGACAATGAGGGTGCCAGACAGTAAATCTGGACTGAAATAACTTAAGAGGCCTGAGAAAATGAATTATCTTTTGTCATTACTTAATCTACCCTCAAGGAAAAATTTATTCACTGGCAAAATCTAGATAGTTGGGCGCAGCTTTCTCCTGCCTGTGTAAGTGAAGTTACAAAACATTTTCACTCCTGGGCTGTATATTGACATTGGTATTACCACTGAGCAGAATACCTAATCAGAATAGTTGAGCGCACAAAGATGGAATAGTTCTTCTCTGACTCTGTTGAACATGTCTTTCTAGTAGGGCCACAAGGAAGACCTGTTTGCCACTTATAGAAGAAAGGCAGACTCATTGAGTATGATATTGATATGTTGATACATTGATATGTTGCTGATCTTAGAAACTATGTAATTCTCTTGTCCCAAAAATCTGTCCACTAATTACTATATTCTGACATTCAACTCTGGAAAAAAAAAGAGCTTAATTAGAGTACATATGTGAAGTAAGCAAGTGTAAGGTTTCATTTCTTCGGCACTAGGGGAGAGGAGTGGTTGCCATTATTTTAAGAACATAAAATAACTGAAATGCTAGTTCTAAATATAGGAAATTGAATTAGAAAGAACAGACCTTGACAAAGATCAGACAGATGTAAAATGTCACGGTCAAAATTAAAACTCAGGTGTCTGGAATCTGTTTACAACATTAAAAGCTTTCCTTTTCTTTTCTTTGTACAACTTTATACTCCTTATCCAAATACTGCTACTAACTTATTATTTGAGCTGACATAAGGAATTTAGGGACAGTTAGTAGCAGCAAATAGTGTATCAGGCTTAAAGTCAGAAAGATATCTTTCTGAGCTCAACTCTAGCCTCAGACAATTACTAGCCATGTGACCCTGGGCAACTCACTTATATCTGTGTTTACCTCAGTTCCCCATCTGTAATGATGGGAGAAAGAAATGGCAAACCACTCCAGTATCTTTTCTAAGAAAACCCCAAATGAGGTCACAAAAAGTTGGACATGACCAAAAAACAATAAGGAATTTATTCTTTCTGGGCCATACTTTACTCAGTAGAATGAGATACTTGAAATAAATGACCCTGAAGTTCCTTTCCAACACTGACATTTTAATATTTTCTGCTTCCTTTAATGAGAGGAGTTATGGTACAGTAGGAAGAACACTGGAGCATTGGATCTAAAGTCAGAGACAAATCCTGAGTCTGCCATTTATTGGCTATGTGACCTTGGGGCAAGTCATTTAACCTCTCTGGGCCCTCAGTTTCCATATCTGATTCCCACTCCTAGTATATGATCCTATGGTATTACTTACTGCCTGGGCATTCTGGATAAATGCATAGAAGCTGAATTAATGCCATAACTCTCTGAGGCCTCTGGAGTATTAGTTTGTGAGCAGAAGGACAATTATGAAGTCATACCCTAGACACTAAATTAATGCAGATTCCTCAAAGACCTATGTTATCCCTAGGGAATCATGAAGGAAGAAGAGAAATTTAGTTTGACATTCTAGATAAATTATATCAAATTCAACAGCAATTCAACTGCTTTATGCATACTGTTCCAAAAGATTATGAACAGGACAGTAAAAAACACAGAAGCATCAACAGGTTAGCTACACTTCAGGATCTGTTCCCAGTCTCACCTTGCACCTGAGGCCCTTTATCCTGGGAGAAGGTCAGCGCTTCTACTGGTTCTTCCTTGGCTGGGAGAGGTGGAGGAGGAGTACTTTTAACAACAGGTTGGACGTTCTTGGGCTTAATATATACAGGTCCTTTACCTATGTGGTGATGAATTGGTCTGCGTCTATGAACGCCAGAAACTGTATAACCCATTCCACCAGGACAGATTTCCTTAAAAGCAGCTAGATTTGGGACGGGAAAATATGTCTTTTAAAAATTTATAAGCACATAATTTCAAACAGAGGAAATAATAATGAATATCTTTTTTTAAAAATTCATATAAAACACATACACACACACAAACACACATACCTGTTGTGAAATACATCATTAATGGCAAATTTATCTGAAAACACACTGCTGAGAAAAAAATGCAAGCACAAAAGCCTTTTATTTTAAATTAATCTATTTACAGATTCTTAGCTAGTGTGCCAAAAATACTATTATCCAGACCAATTTAAAAAGATAACACTATTTGTTGACACCAAATAGGAATTCTACCTCTTCATAAGCCTGAGGTCTGAAGTAACTTGACACTAAGGACTTGGACTTGGGCAATGTGGGAAAAAATCTTCACCTCTTCAATTTATATTGTGTTTTAAACTACTGCACTCTTTTTTAAAAGGTGAAAATCCTACAATGCTAAAGTCTTTAAAGAATATTTTATTTCTCAACTGGTTGGTCTAAATTGATATAACTTGACTTTATATGGCTTTCTAAGAAGAAAAATTCTTGGAAATTTATCCTTTACCATATGTTCCTAAATATTTTCCCCCAATTTTTTGCGAAGTGTTAACAAATAACAATACTGCCATTTTCATAGAAGGTAAAGTTCCAACCAAACATCACTAGCAAAAATTCTAACTTTTTAATTACATATGAAACATATTTTCAATCAGATGCTAAATTTTAAATATGATAATTTATGCTGAAAAGCCCATGAATGAGTCCCAGAAGTTCTGAGAACACTGCTCCAATATAATTTCATAAATTGTCATGGAACTTGTTCTTTTAAAATATGCACTTATAAATTACAAAGACAATACATTTGATTGATTTTCATTTGTTTATGAGTCAGGAAGCTCCCATTAATGACATACCCTAGAAGTTACGTGGTGCCTCAAGCCTTGTTTTCTACCAGTGAACATACAAGGTAGGTTTTCATTACCAGGAAAGAAAGTGAATCTCAGGACCTCACTTTGCCAACTTTTCTGATTATACTCACTGGTGGAGTAATACATCAAAATCAAATGAACAAAAATAGTATGAGATTAAGGATATTGTGAAACTCCATGAAACTTCAGCACTGCATACTACTTCTTAGGATGCAGCTATAGTATACTTACTATGTAGGTACTGTGACTAGTAGATTCAAAGGGGCTTTTTATATCCCTTTGTAGGAAGAATCTGGTCAAACAACCAGAATCTTATTATACTACTTATATACCCATGTAATGAAGTGGGGGCAATTTTTGCTATGTGCCTTTCTTATAGACCAAGTCCTGCTGAGTGAGCAAATGACTTCTTGGGTATAAATTAGGTAGTGGGGAAAGTAAATTAATGCTTTCAGACCAATAAGAAAGTATGCAACATTTAATCTACTATGTTCGAGGCATATAGTATCCAAAAAGCATGAGAGGTAATGAGGATCTCAGATGGGATCTGTACTACAAATCTCATCTTCTTCTAAGACTTGACAGAAGTACAAGATGAATATTATGAGTTTTAATTTCCAACATGAGAAACTAACTAGTATTTACCTTGTGGGCACTCAATAAAATGTTTGTTGTAAGAAGGAGTGGAGGGGCAAATGGGTTTTCACTTGACTAACAGTGATAGAGACATGACCATGATGGCAGCCATTTTTTTCATCTCAGTCTGATAGTTATTCCCTATTATTTTGAATAGTAGGTTGGTATAACATAAGCTGAAAATGAACTGAATTAGTGTTTCTTAATTTGCTCAATTGGAAATGTAATGTCACATGGAAAAGGCAATCTCCTGCTTATGACTTTCCCTTTGGTTTAATATCTCTATTCTGTAAAGAAAATGAACAAAAATTCTAATTTAAATCATCAAAAGTCAGAAAGCAAACTGGATCCAAATTGAACAGGGTGCTTTCCATGTCAATGAGCATGTATGGATTTCCCTGGTGTACCTATTCCCATCTTACCTGTTCCTGGAAGGGGGCACTTCTCACAGTGTGGTCCCCAGGCCTTGCCAACACTGCAACAGCAGAGCTGCTTGCTGAGCTGAACAGAGAGGGGATGCATGCACTGTCTTCCTGAATTGACAAGTCTGTAACAGGGCCCTTTCTCTTCAGAGATCACAGGGTTATCAGCTACAACAAAAGGACAAGGGAGTGCTAGGTTTGACAGAAGAAACAAAAAACATAGAACAAAGTCTCATATCCTATCAAAAATTATATTCATTCAAATCATGTGTATGAAATGTTACTTTAAAATTAAGTCCTATAACAGCTGACATTTATATACTCTTAAGGTTCACAAAAATACTTAGTTCACAACAATCTTGTAAGGTACATAGTGTAAGCATTTTTTCCTCCATCTAAAAGGGGAGGAAGACAACTCAGAAAAGTTAAGTGGTTTGCTAAAAAGCAGGAAAGCTAACACCTCACCCAGGAGATTTCAGGGGAGTCAAGATGGCACAGTAGAAAAGCACTCTGCCAAGCTCTCCCAAATTCCCCTACAAATAACTTAAAAATAATGCCTTAAATCAAATTGTGGAGTGACAGAGTTAACAAAAGGTCTGAGAGAAATATCCTTCCAGCACAGGAAAACATATGATATGAGAAAGAGATCTGTAACATGAAAGAGGAAGCTAACCCAGAACCTATGTGAATGAAACCATTAGTGGTGGCACTAGGTGATGGCAAAAGAAGCAGCAGCAGATTCAGGAGCTCACAGCCAGAAAGTCTGGTAACTTGTCAAAAAGAGATTACAGGGTACCCCTGTGCTAGCACTGAATGCAGAACCAGATTCTGTTTGGCAACTTCATTGCCTGTACCTATTCCTGTGTCATAGTTCAAGATCAGAGAGGAGTACTTTCAGTCAAGAGGGAGTGAAAACCATGAGGGGCAGTAGCACATCCAGCCTCAAGAGATAAGGGACACTAAAGAACAGTATCTTTTCTGGTCCCAAGGGAGGAGGACTCCTGACAAACTGTATCAGTTGCAATCCCAAGAGATCAAAAGTCCTTTCTGCGTAAGGAATAGAGTGGAGCCAAACAGTGACTACATCTCCTCCCAGATCATACCACCTTGGAAGAAATAAAAACTTCCAAACTAGCTCTGAATACAGTACAAAGAAGTATAAAGCTTGAGACAGAGCTCCTGACACCCCATGCTGGGAACAGAGCTCAGCATTAACATAAAGTTCCCAATCAAATTATAGAGTAGAAAAATGAGCAAAGAACAAAATCAACAAAAGAACCTGATCATAAAAAGCAACTATGGTGACAAGATCAAGTCACACACTCAGAAGAAGACAATGAATTCCAAACACCTACAAGCAAAGCTGCAAAGGAAAAATATGCATTGTACAGAAGCCCAACAAGAATTCCTGGAAGAGGTAAAAAATTATTTTTGAAATCAAATAAAAATGGCAGAAAAAAATTTGGTAAAGAGATGAAAGAAAAGGAAGAAAATTATGAAAAGGCAATGAACAGCTTGGTTTAAAAAAGAGAGACACAAAAATACTGAAGAAAACAACACTTTAAAAAAAAAGAATTGGCCTAATGGAAGAAGATATATCAAAATCCACTGTTGAAAATAACTCTATAAAAAGCAGAACTGGCCAAATGGATGAGGAGTTACAAAAATTTACTGGAGAAAATAATTCCTTAAAAATTAGAATTGGGCAAGTGGAAGCTAATGAATCCTTGAGACACCAAGAAACAATAAGCCAATGAAAAAATAATGCTAAAAATAGAAGGTATGAAATACCTCATTGGAAAAACAACTGACCTGGAAAATGAATCAAGAAAGCTAATTTAAGAACTACCATATTACCTGAAAGTCATAACTGAAAAGAAAGAACTTAGATATCCTATATCAAGAATTATCAAGGAAAACTGTCCTAATATCCTAGAACCCAAGGGTAAAACAGAAATTGAAAGAATCTACTCATTACCACATGAAAGAGATCCCCAAATGAAAACTTCCAGGAATATTAGTCAAATTTCAAAACTCAATCATTGAAATACCATGAAGCCATTATCAGGATCATAGAAAATTTAGCAGTTACTACATTAAAAGGAGAGGAAGGCTTGGAATATGATATTCCAAGAGGCCAAAAAGCTGGAATTACAACCAAGATTAACCTACCTAGGAAAACTGAATATAATCCTTTATGGAAGAGGAAAAATAAACATTTAATGAAAGAGAGGACTTTCAAGTATCTCTGATGAAAAGATCAGAGTTGAATAGAAAATCTGATTTTAAATACAAGACTCAAAAGAACCATAAAAAAGGTAAGAGAAATCATTAAGTACTCAAGAATGTTAAATTAAACTGTTTTCTTATCTATATGGGAAGATAATACATGTATCTTATAAAAAGTCTATCATTATTGGGGCATTTAGAAGGAGTCTATACAGACATTAGGTGCAGTACTGAGTTAATTATGTTGGGATGATGTGAAAAAAGGTAGATAGGTGAGAAAGAGAATGCCCTGGGAAAAGGGGGAAGAGAGACCAAAAATGGGAAAAATTGTCTCACATAAAAGAGGTATGAAAGAAAAAGCTTTTACAGTAGAGGGGAAAATATTGAGGGAAAGTACTGACAAAGGGTAATAGGGGCACATGCTTGAACCTTACTTTTTGAAATTGGTTCAAAAGGGGAATGAATATATATATATACACACACACACACACACACACACACACACACACACATATATACACACACATATATGTACACATACACACATACACACATTGAAATGATAATAAAATCTATCTTACTAAACAGGAAAGTAGGAGGGGAAGGGGATAAAAGAAATGGAGGGCAGATGAAAGGCAGCAATAGTCAGAAGCAAAACAGACAGAGGAGGGACGGGCGGGGAGAGAGAGAGAGAGAGAGAGAGAGAGAGAGAGAGAGAGAGAGAGAGAGAGAGAGAGAGAGAGAGAGAGGAAGAAAGATAGACAGAAGAAAATAGGAGGGAGGGAAATGCAGGGTAAGTAGTCATAAATGTGAATGTAAATGGGATGAACACATCCTTGAAATGGAAGTAGATTGCAGAAGGGATTAGAAACCAGAATCCAAGAATATTTTTTTGAAAAGAAACACATATGAAACAGAAGGAGATATATATATATATATATATATATATATATATATACACACACATATAATATATATAAATGAGAATTATATATTTAAAAGGAATAGTAAGTTGTACGTAATAGATTGACAATTTCATGTGCAATGATCTTTTTTCTATTCTACTATCTTATTTCATGTTATTTCTATTCTACTATGTGCTTCTCTTATTTCTTAAGTTCAGAATAAGACAAATACAATTTTTTAAAATGTATATTACATTGTGAAAAATAAATGTGAAATTAAAAAGAGAGACACAGGTAAAATGAAAAGAAGGGGCAGGAGGAGAATCCATTATGCTTCAGCTGAAGTAAAAAAAGTCAGGAGTATTAATCATGTGTTCATACAAAGCAAAAGAAAAAATAGACTACACTAAAAGGGACAAGCAGGGGAATCACAGACAATGAAGTTATATCAATACTAAACATATATGCACCCAATGCCATGGCCTCCAAATTCTTAAAGGAAGAGTTGCATAAATTATAGGAAGAAATAAATAATAAAACTACACTAGTGATGGGCCTCAACTTTCCCCTATCAAAGCTAGATAAATCTAACTATAAAATTGGATATGATAGAACTCTGGAGAAAATTCAGTGGGAACAGAAAGGAGTATATACCTTTTATCTAAGTTGTAAATGACACCAGATGGATTTACAAGTGAATTTCTACCACACATTTATGGAACAACTAATTCCAGTACTATATAAATATCTGAAAAAAACAGATGAAGAAGGAATCCTACCAAATTCCTTTTATGACAAAAATATGGTTTTTATACATATACCAGGGAAAACAAAAACAGAGAAAGAAAATTATAGACCACTTTCCTTAATGAATATCAATGCAATTTTTAAAAAATAAAATACTAGCAAGGAGATTGCAGTAATATAACACAAACATTATACACTATAACCAGGTGGGATTTATACCAAGAATGTAGAGTGGGTTCACTATTAGAAAAGCTATCATCATAATTGACCATATCAATAACAAAAACAACAAAATTCTATGATCATATCAATTGATGTAGATAAAGCCTCTGATAAAATACAATACCCATTCCTACTAAAAACTCTGGAAAGCATAAGGAACCAATGGAGGTTTCCTTACAATGATATGAAGTATCTATATAAAATCAAGAACAAGCATTATCAGGAGGGATGCAAGGCTGTCCATTATCACCACTATTATTCAATATGGTACTAGAAATATTAGCGATAGTAATAAGACAAGAAAAAGAACCTGAAAGAATAAAAACATGCAACAAGGAAATAAAACTATCACTGTTTGAAGGTGATAAGACCTGAAAGAATCAAGCAGTCAAAACAAATAATTTAGCAAAGTTGCAGGACATAAAATAAATCCACATATAATATCAATATCTCTATATAGTACCAAAAAAGGCAATCAGGAAAAGATAAATTCCATTTAAAATAACTGCAGAAAATATAAAATACTTGGGAGTCTACCTACCAAGACAAACCCAAGGATTATATGAACACAATTACAAAATACTTTTGACACAAATAAAGGTAGATGTAAACAATTGGGGAAATATTAATTACTCATGGGTAGGCCAGGTCAATATGATAAAAATTAAAATTCTACCTATGTTAATTTACTTATACAGTCAAATTACCAAAGAATTATTTTAGAGCTAGAAAAAAACAGTAACAGAATTCATCTAGTAGAAGAAAAAGCCAAAAATATCAAGGGAATCAATGAAAAAAATGTTAAAGTAGACAAACAGTCCAGATTTCAAACTATATTACAAATTAGTAATAACTGAAACAATCTGGTATTGCCTAAGAAATAGAGTGGTAGACAGTGGAATAGATTAGGTATACAACACATAGTAGTAGTAAAGGACTAGAGTAATCCAGTGCTAGATAAATCCAAAGATTCAAACTTTTGGGGCAAGAGCTCAAGATTTGACAAAAACTGCTGAGAAAACTGTAAAGCAGTTTGGAAGAAAGTAGGCAGAGACAACATCTCATACTGTATACCAACATAAAGAAAACAGATAAATGATTTAGACATAAGGGGTGATATCATATGCAAATTAGGAAAGTATGAAAAATAAACCTATTATATTTATGGATAATGGAAGACTTTATTTCCAAACAAGAGGCAGAGGGGATTATGGGAAGTAAAATAGATAACTTTTGATTACATGAAATTAAAAAGTTTTTGTACAAACAAAAGCCCACACAGCCAAAATTAGAAGAAAAACAGGAAACTGAGGGGAAAAATTTGGCAATTCTTCTGATAAAGGTCTCATTTCTAAAATATATTAGGAACTGAGGCAAATTTATAAAAATAAGAGCCTTTCCCTAATTGATAAACGACCAAAGGATATGAATAGGTAGGTTTCAGAGAAAGAAATTAAAACTATCTACAGTCATATGAAAATATGCTCTAGGGGAGGAGCCAAGATGGCGGAGTAGAAAGACGCACATATGCTTGGCTCTTACCCCACAGCCCATAAAATACCTGTAAAGAAGACCTCTCAACAAATTCTAGAGCAGCAGAAGCCACAGAACAATAGAGTAGAGGAGATTCCTGTCCCAGAGAGACCTGAAAGACCTACAGGAAAGGTCTGTCACACACCAGACATGGAGCAGAGCCCAGGCCTGCTACGTGGCACTGAAAGGGCAGATCTGAGCAGGCTTCAGGGACAGAATCTCCAGCAGCAGCACAGATCCCTCAACTCACAGGTGCCAAAGGTCAGTGAGAGGGTCTTTTCAGCTGGCTGAGAGGGGAGCAGGGTGTCCCCAACTCAGGCCTCCTCAGGTGGCAGCAGTAGAGGCAGCAGCAGATGGGGCTCCCAAAGCAAACAGTAGCTCACATCCATTGTGGATGGTCTCATCAGAAAGCCCCTGAGGGAACTGAACCCTGTGTGGTGGCCCTGCCCCCACCTGAGCAGCTGATCTTAATCTCACACTGAATAGCAGCCCTGCCCCTGCTGAAAACATCCCTGAGGCTTGGGAGCAGCTCATTTGAATCTCAGTCCCCAAGTGTTGGCTTGGCAGAACTGGAGGCAAGGTGGTTGTGGAAAGGAAACTCAGAAGTCAAGTAACTGGCTGAGAAAATTCCCAAAAAAGGGAAAAAAAATAAGACCACAGAAGGTTACTTTCTTGGGGAACAGGTGTCTTCCCCCATCCTTTCTGATGAGGAAGAACAAGGCATATGGTCAGAGGAAGTCAAGGCCTCAGACTCCAAAGGTAACTTAAACTTGGCTCAGGCAATAGAAGACCTTAAAAAACAAGTTAGCAGCTTACTAAAGGAGAACCAAAAAAATGCTGAGGAAAATAACAGCTTTAAAAAGAGGCTAACTCAACTGGAAAAAAAAGAGGTCCAAAAAGCCAATGAGGAGAAGGAGGTTTTAAAAAGCAGAATTATCCAAATGGAGGAGAAGGTTCAAAAGCTCACTGAACAAAATAATTCATTGAAAGAGAGAACTGAGTTCAGGGAAATGAATGAATATGAGTTAAACCAAGCAGTTAGTAAACAAAACCAAAAATTTGAAAAAATAGAAGATAATGTGAAACATCTCATTGGCAAAACAACTGACCTGTAAAATAAATTCAGGAGAAACAATTTAAAAATTACAGGAGTACCTGAAAGCCATGATCAAAAAAAAAGAGCATAGAAATTATCTTCCATGCAATTATGAAGGAAAACTGCCCTGATATTCTAGAACCAGAGGGCAAAATAAATATTGAAAGAATCCACTGATCACCCCCTGAAAGAGAACCAAACAGAGAAACTCCTCAAAATATTGTGGCCAAGTTTCAGAGTTCCCAGATCAAGGAGAAAATACCACAAGCAGCTAGAAAGAAACAATTTGAGTACTGTGGAAATACAATCAGGATAACATAGGATCTGGCAGCTTCAACAGTAAGGGATCGCAGGGCTTGGAATGAGATATTTCAGAAGTCAAAGGAACTGGGATTGAAACGAAGAATCACCTACTCAGCAAATCTGAGTATAATACTTCAAGGGAAGAAAAGGTCATTCAATGATATATATGACTTTAAATCATTCATGCTGAGGAAAAGACCAGATCTGTATAGAAAAATTTGACTTTCCAAGACAAGAATCAAAAGAAGCATGTAAAGGAAAACAGGAAAGAAAAATCATAAAAGACTCTAAAGCTGAACTGTTTACATTACTACATGGAAAGAAAATATTTTTAACTCTTGAAACTTTTCTCAGTATTTGGGTAGATGGAGACACACACACACATACACATAGATAGATAGAGAGTACAGGGTGTGTTATATCAGAAGAGATAATACCCACACAAAAATATAGAATAAAATAAAAAATTAGGGGTAAAGGAGGAAAATACCAGGAAGAGAAAGGGAGAAATGGAACGGGGCAGGCTATAACTCATAAAAGAGATAAGAAAAATCTTATTCAACAGAGGAGAAAGGGGAAAGGGGGGAAAAATAAAGCTACTCTCTCCACATGTGGCTGAAGGAGGGAATAACATACTCACTAAATTTGATATGAAAATTTATATCATATCACAGGAAAGTAGGAGAAGAGGTGACAAGTGAGGTGAGGGGATTGTTAGAAGGGAAGGCAAATGGGAGAAGGGAGTCACTAGAAATAAACACTCTTGAGAAGGGACAAGGTCAATTGTAGGGGGAAAAATAAGGGGGAAGAGAGTATGATAGAGGGCAATATAATTAGTACTACGACAACATGATTATTATGGAAATCTTTTCAAAAGAACACATATTTAGTCTGTATTGAGTTGCTTCCCTTCTCAGTGGGGCTGGGGAGGGAGGGGGATAGGGAGGGAGAGAAGTTGGAATTCAAAGTATTAGAAACGAATGTTGAGAATTTTCATTGCATATAATTGAGAAATAAGAACTACAGGGAATGGGGTATAGAAATCTATATTGCCCTACAAGAAAAGAGAGAAGATGGGGATAAGGGAAGCGTGGGGTGTGATAGAAGGGAGGGTACATTGAGGGAAGGAGTAATCAGAATGCAAGGTATTAGGAAGCGGTGGGGAGGGGAGTGATGGGGAGAAAAGTTGGACATGGTTACAAAGTGAGGTAAAAGCAATTAGCATTAAAACAATTGACTGAATTCATTACTGAGAATAAATCAATGACATCTTTAGTTTGGGGAAAAGAATTTCAGTCTAAATTTCCTAGAGGAAGGTGGCCTCAAGTAAAATTTGGCATGGAAAAGTTAAGGTTTTAATGGTAAATTTGATTTCATCACTGCTATTTAATCAGGAACTAGAAACATGTATAGAAAGGTGTAAGCCACTTAAGACTTGCCTCAAAAGATGTTCCTTAGTCAAAGTGAAATTATAATCATCTTTGAAACCTGGTTATTGGAACTTGCCATTTTTTAGATGCTATTAAGTGACTGTTCTTCTGAGTCTAACTCCAGGTATGGGTCAATAAGAAAGGCGATCTGAGCCTCCAACCCATGATGTCAGTAAGCTGGTGAGATGCTGGTATGAACTGCAAAAGGTGATCTCATGGGAAGGGTGAGAGAGCGGCTGTTCAGCTTGGGCTGAAGTGGGATCCTCCTGACTCAATATCCTCACTGACACCTGGCCGACCTTAAGCCTGACTGAATGCAAGTGGATAATCTAATTCCTCCTGGAACTGACATTAAGTCGGAGAGACATTGTATCCCCGCAATGTCCCTACTCTTGGTGGCAATTTCCTATAGTCAAAAGGTTTGCAAGCTTAATACCAGATCTATTCAATTATAGATTATTGGTAGGGGAACATCTGAGGTTAAGTCTAAAATTAAGCTATTAGGCTTAGGACTTTAGACCAACAACAATTAGGGTCATTTGATTCTTAGCAATACTGTGGAGACAGTTAGGTCAAGAGCTTGTGAAGTCAGTAACTTAAATATTACTTGTGTCTCAGTTGGTTAATGTTTTAAAGAAAACTCTTTTGTGGTTCATATTGTAAGTGCTTTAAAAAGAACTATCACCTGACCAAAAGTTTGAATTGTTTTATCTATTATAAACTGTGTTAAAAATGAAAAATAAATTTTTTTTTTTTTTAAAATGCTCTACATCACTACTGATTAGAGAAATGCAAATCAAAACAGCTCTTAGATACCACATCATACCTATCAGATCGGCTACCATGACAAAATGGGAAAATTATAAATGCTGGAGAAGATGTGGGAAAATTCGAACACTAATTCATTGTTGGTGAAATTGTGAACTGATCCAACCATTTTGGAGAGCAATTTGGAACTATGCCTAAAGGGCTATAAAACTGTGCGTACCCTTTGACCCAGCAATACAACTTCTAGGATTGTATCCTAAAGAGATCATAAAAATGGGGAAAGGATCCACATGTACAAAGATATTTATAGAAGTTCTGTTTATGATGGCCAAGAACTGGAAATTGAGGGGATGCCCATCAACTGTGGAATGGCTGAACAAGTTGCAGTATATGAATGTAATGGAATGCTACTGTGCTGTAAGAAATGATGAGCAGGAAGACTTCAGCAAAACCTGGAAAGACTTATTTCCACTGAAGCTGAGTGAAGTGAGCAGAACCAGGAGAACACTGTACACAGTAACAGCCACACTGTTCGATGACTGACTTTGGTTGATAGGCTTAGTTCTTCTCAGAAATACAGGGACCCAAAACAACTCCAAAAAAACTCATGAAGGAAAATGTCATCCATGACCAGAGAAAAAACTATGGACTCTGAATGCAGATCGACATACTATTGGCTCTCTTTTTTTGTTTAGTTTACTTTTTACTGTCTCATGGTTCCTCCCTTTCATTCTAATTCTTCTATATAACATGACTAGTGTGAAAATATGCTTCATAAGAATGTATATCTAGAGAGACCATGTCAGATTGCGCACCATCTTGGAGACAGGGGGAGAGAGGATGGGAAGAAGGTGGAAAAAATTTAAAGCTTATGGAAGTGAATGTTGAAAACTAAAAGTTAATTAATTCAATAAAGAGAAAAAAAAGACAAGATGATCTAAATGAATTGCAAAGAATTTTAGAGATGTGGAAATCTACAGGAAATGCCATAGCAGTTAGGCAAAATAATCTTTATTTTGCTTGACTAGAAATATGAAACTATACTAACAAACAGTTTGGTATTCAAATAGAGCACATTTATTCTCTGCTATATGATACTGAATCATAACTTAGAATTGTAGAGGAAATTCTATATTAAAAGTTCCGCTTATTTCAGTTCATCAGACTTTCTATATTAATGAAATGGAAATAACTTTAGCAAATTTTCTACATAGTATGTGTAACTCAGTCTGTAATGACTGAACCATCGGATACAGGGAGCTTTTGGCAGTCAGCAGTAGACTTTGAAGGCACTGGTTACTCCTGTTGAAAGGGGAGCTACACACAGGAAACATGGATGTAGAAGAGAAAAGTGAGAGTGAAGATGGTGAATTTCACCTACTTCACAATTTTTCTAAGTCCAGGCCTGAGTCAATCAAGGGAGACTTACAAACACCTACAACTCATGAGACAACAAAAACAGAAGAACTCATACCTGTCAGATTGTATATCAGAAAAAAAAATAAAGTATAGCTTTTCTGTAGTAAATATATGTTTCCAATTCACGTTGCCATCATCTTATCCTAAACCACTCAATTCTGTTTTCAAAGTCTAATTTGATCACTGATAAGAACATATAAAGAACAAGGTGATGGCTGATAGGCAGAAAGAACCACAAGAGTTCTGAGGAGGAAAATATCACTGAGGTTTCATAGAGGAGGTGAGAGTAGGGAAAGGTCTTGAAGGCTAAGTGTGATATGGATAGGCAGAAATAAGGAAGGAAGCACTCCAAATGGGACATTAATATAAGAAAAAGCTCCTAGGCATAAAAAAGTTTAGAGTATCTTTAAGAGATGATAAACTAGATCTGAGGATATAATCAACATGAGACAGATAAGTGAAGTTATTCAAATAAGTTCTGGTCTATTTTACATATTTTTATTTATATAATTTGTAACTATATTTATATAAATAAAATATTTACATATTTTGCCTATTTTTGTAGCTTAAGCACTTAGCACAATGCCTGGCACATAGAGGGTGCTCAATAAATACTTACTGACTAGAAAAACTCTGAATTCTAGGTTTAGCATTCTAGACAGCAGCCTCTTGAGAACAGAGATGTTTTTGATCACAGAAATGACAATTAAAGGAGTATTTTCAGCAAAATTAATATCACAGAACATCTTGGAGGAAAAAAAGACCTAGGCTCATGTCCTGACTTTGACACATTTCAGTTATGTCATCTTGCACAAAGTCATTTCATCTCTCAGTACTCTAGGCAACTCTCTTAAGACTGGTTGTAGAAGTGTCCATCTGTATTGGTAGTTTCCTCATTTGAGAGTTCCCTATACCAATGAAATCACAGGAATAGTTCCAAACTCTAGCCATAATTGCCCAGCAGTGATCAGGAAAGATTAGAAAGGAGAAAGATTGAGGGAAGGAAGATTTTTAGTAGTCTAGAGATGAATAGCAAATGTCTGAAGTAGGGTAGTGATAATAGAAAGGGAAAAGGAAGGGATTGATAAATACTGGGAAAATCAACAAAACTGTCTAAGGGATTGAAGGAGAAGAAAAAGTCAAAGATGACTCAGAAGTTTAGGCATGGAAAAGTAGGAGAATAATAGCACCATAGGAACAAATAGAAAAGTGGGAAAGAGGGGTATAATTTAGAGGGAAGACTATGCATTTCACTTTGGACATCCAAGTGGAAACAACTAGCAGGAATTTATCCACCCAGTTTTGCAAAGACTTCTCAGTCTAATGTTGAGGGCTTTGTTTAATCTTATGGTTGAACTTGAGTGTTCTTTCTCTCCTGTGTTCCTTTCCCCATCTTTTAGCTCCAAGCTCAAAGGGATGAGAAAACTTTGAAACTGTTAGGTTTGGGGATCAGAAGGGTCTTGGTCTATGCCTACCTCTCAGCACCATGTACACACATTAGCACAGTATCTGTACAAGGTAAGTGTCTAACTAATGCTTGACTGGCTGACATTTTCCACCTGTAAGTTCTCAGATTTTAAGAAAAGCATTTGAAGCTGAAATAAATGGTATGCTTAAAATATGAAAGTAATTGTTATTTGTGGGAGAGGGGATATTAAGAATTTTTTTTTTTAGCCAACTTTAAAAGCTTTGTTATCCCTTGCGAGAGAGTGTGAATTTTTTTTTAAGATTCAGCTCAAATGCTACCATCTGCCTGAGGCCTTCCCAGTTCCTCCAGTCACATTTGAACTCAGCTCTCTGTGTGTTATATACATGCCTATTTATTTATATATTGTGCTCTCCCTCCATCAGAATGTGAGCTCTTTGAAAGCAGAGACTATTTTTTATTCTTTGTATCCCTAGTATATATCAAATTCTTGCCAATTGCTTGACTGAATAGGACTAGCTGTCTCTTGTTCTTCAGATATAAATAGGAGAAATTTTGGGATTATAAAAAAAACACCTCTTAATAATCTGAATATGTCTTAATCTAATATTGAATATTCCAGGAATGATAATGCTCCTGTATTTCTTTCCCCATGTAGTTCCAGACCAGCCTTATATATCTTAAGAACCAAACACTGGCATAGAGATATGCAATCTGCTGCTGATTTTGTAAAGTAGCATTTTCCCTTAATCCCCAATGTATTCCTTTCTAACTTGCTTATTATTGCCAACGGCAACACCATACTTCCCAGTCCCTTCAGCTTCAAACACAGCCTTGGAGCTATTTTAAGTACTGCTTTGTATCCTTTTCCTCTCATATCTATCCTTCCCAGTTTTATTCAACTCTTCCTCACCCATTTCCTCAAAAGATAATTCAGTATTAAACCAGATTATTCTAAATCACAACATCCTGCTTCATGACTCCATGTCACTTCATGCAAAACAGATAAATGTAGGTAGAAGACAAAGAGTTTAATTAGGTAAATTGATAATGGCCTTGTTATGATTATAAATAGCCTGGGCTTGAACTCCTAACGCTGAATACGGGGTCTTATTTAAGCAGCAATAAAAACCTTACTATTTGTAAATTTATAAAAAAATGTTCATTTATTTGCAAACACATTGGATTGGTTGAACAGTGACATGATTTTTAAATGAGCAAAATAGGTTGGGGTCCCTCCAATGACACACACTTCCTTTATGACCCTGGGCAAAGTATTTTACCTTTCAGAGCTCTAGAAAATTCATTAACATTCTAAGCAGAATTGAAATTATCAGCCTCCATTAGTACAGAGAATGTCCTCACTAGGAATACTCTACACCAATGAAGTCTCTATCCTGAAAACCAATGGAAGAAAAACTTTTCTTACAAAATTTTCTGTTCTACACTTATGCCATTTTGAAAGAAAACAGTAGTAATTAGAACAGACAACTAAACAAGCCTTACTGGAAAGAGGTAGATTCTAATAGAGTTTTTACCATTTCTGACGTTTCTATAATCTGGACACGAGTGAGCTGAACCTATAAGCAAATGAGGCTACTTATCTATAGAATCTATTTTTTTTTCCTGAAAGGATCAGTTTAAACAGACTAAGGTTCAGGGAAGATGTAATTCGGTTCTTACCAAAAAAGGGGGGGTGGGGGCGGTACAGAGAGAGTTAATATTTGCTTGGGCTTGAAAATATGTTTCCAATTTCAAGAAAAAAATTTAAAATCAAAATCAAAATCTGTAAGTACATAGAAATTTTAATAACACAATATTTTTAACCAATTCTTGCATTTTCCATTTTCACAAAAAATGATTACTCAGTAAGTACCTATTATATATCTACTATATGCTAAGGCACTGATGACTGTAATGATAATTTAAATGGGAAAATCTTTCCCATTCATTAATAGGCCCACACGACTTGCTTAAATTGCATAGAAACCTAAGTCACATGAGAGGAACTTGCTGAAAGGGAGGAATAGAAGGGAGGTACAGAGCTGAGAGGAAATTAGTGAGAGAGCAGTTAGAGCTAAAGGATGCAGGTAAGTCCACAGCTGGGTGTGAGAAAAGGGCACTTTGTTTAAGGAAACCTGTTTGTGATTTGTTTAAGGGACCTGGTTTGCGGGAAGCCTAGCAGGCAGAAGGTTTGGGGATGGTGTTGTCCTCTGCATTGTTATTGTGTATAGATTTTTGTTACTATGATGGATTTGGCTTTCTGGTGTCTGAATCAATGTTTTGGTTCTATCTTCCATGTGGAAAGTCTGTTGTATTTCGAGATTGAAAATTGCACCAGGATATTCATGACCACTGCAGATGCTTTGAATATCACATTGGTGCTATGACACAAATAAAGGAGCTTACTTTTGACTGAGGAGATACAACATGTTCATTTTTAAGTCCATATAGAATACAAAATAAATACACAGTGTTTAGAATCTCTAAAAACCAAAGGAATGAGAAGACTTTTGAAGGAGAGTGCATTCTAATTGAGCCTGGAAAGGAACTGGGGTTCCAAGAGAAAGAAATAATGAGGAAAGTTTATGGCTATAAACATGAGTTTTGTTTTGTTTGTTTGCTTTTTTTTTTGTTGTTGTATAAGAAACGTGTCTGTTATCAACTGTTATCAAAAAAGAATATGGTCAATGGTTTTGGATTATAATTACAACAGAGAGCTAAAGGAACTGTATAGTTTTAGCAAGTTCTCTCATTTTCCTAATATATAAAAGGAGGGGATTAGACTAGAGAAGGAATTCTTAACATTTGGGGGTCATGGACTGCTTGGGTAGTCTGGTGAAACCCCTTATCAGAAGAATGCTTTTCGAATGAGGGAGATAAAGTGCACAGAATTACAAAGCAAACCAATGATATTGAAATAGTTATCAAAATGCCCTTGGAGCAGAGTAGCATGAAAAAGCAGGTATTTTCAATTCCTATTAATCTTATTACTTGTTCACTTATCTCTTTTAGACCTAACTGGCTAGATCAGCTACTCCTCTTAAGTCTCACTGGTTACTAGCATGGCTAAGATATTAAATTATGATTTATAGTGCCCAGTTTCATTTAGTGCCTTAGTAGCACAATTTACTGAGTAAAGGCTAAGATTTCTTTTTAAATTATTGTTTTATAATATTCCTAACTGGCACGTGCGTAACAGCAATTACATTGATTTGCCCTTCTTCACTATGGAAATTTAATTTCCCTTTCATCCCCCTCTCCCTTTTCAGCTTTCTTCTATACACTCTCTTCTCTCCATTAGAATGTAAGCTCCTTGGGGGCAGAAAATGGCTTCTTATTTTTGTATTCCCCAGTGCTTAGCACTGCATCTGTAAAACAGAAACCATTTAATAAATGCTTCTTATCTTGACTATAGGCTATATCACAAAATTTTCCCCTAAATAAGCTGAGCAAAACTTCATTAATTAAAACTCATCAGGTTGTGAAATAATTCAGACAGGAGTTATGCTACAATGTAGTTTCACAGGAAACCAGTCAGTTCCTAGGGTTTCTGGTCTTTCTTTATATTCCCAGTGATAAGTATATTGCCTGACAGATACATGACACTTAATAAATGCTTCTTGACTTTACTGGATAGGAGAAATGTTTAAAATATTAAAAAAAAATGTACATTGTTTCCTTAAGCCCCAAAACATTTAATTCAAGAAAAACAAATAACCTAGTATTCACAAAACATTTTTTTTCTGTTCATTACAGAAAACATACTAAAGAGTTCTACTCGGTCTCAAACTAGCTCTAAGAATTTACTTATTAATTACTTCATTTACCTAGGATAATAGATTTAGACTTGAACGTGATCTTAGAGGCTATCTAGCATAACACCCCCCCCCACCTCTATCCTGTACCCTCCCACCCGCATTTTACCAATGAAAAAACTGATGACCAATGAAGTTGAATGACTTGCCCAAGATCAAACAAATAGTGACCAGCAGAACTAACCAGATCTAATTCTCTTTCTATTGTACTACCTTAAAAATAATAGAATCACAGAATTTCAGAATCCCATTAGTCTCCTAATCCAATCCCTATATAATGTCTGAATTCCCAGTAAAACATCTCTTAGAGTTCACCTAATCTTCACATTCTTTCAAAATATCCTCTAAGTCAGATTTTTCACTTGCCTTTCCCAACTGTCTAAACTAGTGAGGCTTTATGTATTTCAAATCTATAGTAGTCTACTCAGATATTCTTCTTAGAGCAGATGCCTTTTCTTGGGTTTACCAAAAGTAATTTTTTATCAAAATTAGAAATGAAAATAATTGGTTGTTTTGATTACTTACGGATGCAAGTTGACAATGTAGGATCCGGCACAAATCCCAATTTGCAGGTGCACCGATAGCTGCCCAGTGTATTCAAACACTCACCATTAGGGCATGCTCCTTGCATCTGGCATTCATTAATGTCTATAAAAAAATGCCAACAGACAACCAGAAGTTAAGTTTTTTTGCAGAAACTGAATATAAATTGCTTTTACTGTCCTATTTGCTATAAGAAATCTGGTTACAACTAACACAGTATGCTAGTGGCCCTATATTAGCAGTCTACAAAGACTTCAAATCCAATTAACACATTTATTGAGCACCTACTATTTTTTAGGCCCTACAGGTGCTAAGCTGAAGAGAGGGCTCCCTAAAGCTCAAGATATTTGCAATACAGTTGGGAAGACAAGATAGAAACATAAGGGAGCTTGAAGATTTAAATGTCAGTTGGAATGAAATAATAGAAGATACTTCAGAAGATCACAAATTTATAACTAGAAAGCCATCAGGTACAGTCTCTTCACTTTACAGATGATGAAACTGTGACCTTGGGATGTCAAATGACTTTATTAGGGAAACATAAAGAATAGGGAGCCAAGGAAGCATTGCGCCCTCTGACACCAAAGGCAAGTTTATCTCCTCCTTACCTTCACTGCATTAACAAGCCAGTCTAATCAACTGCCAAATAAGCAAACCATCAATAATATGAATAATTAGAGTCATAACAGAGATTGTTTCAGTGTATGCCAGGCAAGGAGGTGGGATCATAATCCCAGAATCTCAGAGTTGGACAGGACTTCAATGGCCATTTAGTCCAAATCACACACAAAAGAAATCCCTACCATAACATACCTTACAAATGGTCAAAAGCCTCTGCTTAAAGACCCCCAATAAGGGTAATCTACCACCTCCATTCACCTTTTAGACAACACTAACTGCTAAGAAGTCTTTCCTTATATCAAGGCTAAATTTGCATATTTTTCTTTGTACTTTCCACATTTATCCTCATGGAGCAAAGAGAGCAAGTCTGACCTATCTTCCACATGCAGCCCATCCAACACTTAAACAGAGTTATCATGTCCCTTTGCCTTTCCCAATATTCTCTTCTCCGAGCTAAATATTTCCAGAGACTCTTAAAGGACCAGTAGACCTTGGATGCATAAAGATAGGGCAAATAGAACATTCTTGGAGGAAGAGTTATGCAAGCAAAGGCAGAAGACAGGTAAGCGTAAAATTTGGATGCCAGACCATGAAGACCTTTGAATGCCAGGCTAAGTTTGGACTTCATTCTATAAATAAAAAGAAGGTATTGATATCATTTGAGCAGCAGATTGACTAAAGCAGTGTTTTATGAACATTAGTATGATGATAACTAATATGCAGGATAGGTTGGGGAAAGGAGAAAATAGAAAAAGGGAGGGTAGTTAAGAAGCCATCATAGTGTCCAGGCAATAACAGTTATGAATGAAGGAATGACAAAGAAGGGATGGGTAAGAGAGATGATAAAAACAAAGAACTGCCAGGATGTGGTGCTTCACTGGATATTGGGGCTGGGGGGCAGGGGGGCAGGGGAGGGCAGAAAACTCAGTCCTAACTTTAAAGTTTCAAGTTTTAGAAAATAATAGTGGCACCACTGACCAAAATAGATCAATTAGGAGAAATCAACAATTTGCAGCGGAAGAAGCTGAGATCACCTTTACATATTCTGAAGCGTTAGAAATGTAGGGCTAATATTGAAGAAAAGGGCCAAGCCTAGTGAGATTTATTTGGGAGCAGCCATTCATACAATGGCAATTTAATGGTGAATCAGAGGGAAATCATACTATCAGTGTTTGAAAGAAACCAACAATAAAACAAGAAATAATTTGCTCTTCTGTTTCATAGCCCACTATAGCTTAATAAATTCTTAATCTTGGCTATAATTCCTTCCAAACTTTTACTATATTTTAAATCTAATTTCTTTTTATCTAAATCTGTTATGACAAGCATCCTCTTCATAAATAAAGGGAAATAAAATTTTATACAACTAACAATTATTGGTAAAAACAAAAACAAATTGTAAATTATTTATAAATATTCCAAGAGCCCAAAGATGGTAAACAGATGTCTCACCTGAATGTTGCATGGGGCTAAAATGGGAGGATGGTAATATGTTTGTAGGAGTACTATCATATCCAGTTTGCAATAATGGATTGAATTATAGTAATTTACTTGCTATTTTATGTATTCTATCATATGGTCATGAGATTCTGAATACATGTCATTACCTGTAATGTGCAGTTGGACAGAAAGCATAACTAGAAATATTTCCTACCATTCATTCTCCTTAAAAGGACTAGTGCAAACATGCTAGAATATTTTTCAAGCCAATACAGGGCTTATCTAGTGCCACTGAAGGCCTGTGCTCCAACTTAAACCAAAAGCTTGGGCAATCAGCCAATCATATAAAAGGAAATTAAGGACATAGCCAAAAAAACTGGGCAGAGATCCCACTCTTCTTCCGTGTCTCACGTTACAACAGACTATGGACCTCACCTCGATCACTTGAGCTATACTCATAAATGATCAACTAGTAATCGTGCTGTTATAGTACTGCCCACTCTTGTTTTGTCCCCCCCTCATCTTCTATAACTAATTCAATCAAACTGCTTTTCTCTAATGCCAAGTTAAGAAGTACTCGGAGGAATGAGCTTTAATAAAGTATATGAGGACAGAGAAAGATATAAATAATTCTGGAATATGGGACATTAAGAGGTAGGGTGGACCTCAATGTAGCATCACATTAGAAAAGGACACAGAGTACTTGTGAGAAATGGGGAGGTAGGAAGATGCCAAAGATAAATCACATATCTGACATTTTTGCCCAGAGCTGGTCCAATGCCCAAGAAAGGGTGAAGAAGCATTCCTAAACTTTAGCAATGCTTCCATAAAACCACTAACTTTGTAATACTCCCTTAATGACTTTATAAGAGATTTGCCAAGTTTCCACAATATTCATTACCACAGCCAATCTCAGAATAAAGTCAGCCAGTCCCTGGGCTCACCAATGATCTACATATATACACATCTATCCAATTCTAACCCTTTCGTTCTGCTACTAAGTGCTTACTGCTGCTTCTATAAGGGCAAATGTGGAAAAAAACCAACTTGAATTTTTCTTTAAAACAAAACTGTTCATCTCCTGTGATATACACAATTACTACAACAATGTAAATCAAGAGTCATTTTTTTAAAAGCTTAATACACTAAAATTGGGATGCTCAGTTTTGACTCTGAGTAGATAAGAGATAATGAACTTCAAATATGGGGTACTATACACAAGGAATGATACAAAAACTCTAAGATGCAGTCTCTGTGTCAGTTGGGTTTACTGTTAATTGTTCTTTGTTGAGAGTGGGGTAAAGCGTGTGGGGGAGGGAGAGTGATCCAATGAAGTCTAGAAAGGATTGATTTAAAAACAAATGTATGAAAGAAAATAAAGTTTTAAAAGTGGAGAGACTGGATCTAATGTAATCCAACAAGGGTTTATTAAGTGACTATTACATGCAAAACACTGTGGGAGAAGATACAAAAACAAAGTTGGAAAACCATTAGGAATAAGGAAGAGGGAAGTATTGTTTGCTTTTGTCTTATTTCCTTTGAGGGAAGGGGAGAGATAATGAGTTCCTTTCAGGACATACTGAGATAACCACAAGACATCCAGTTTGATAACCTCAAGATAACTGGTAATAACGAGAGGGAGAGGGAGAAGGGAGAGGAAGGGAGAGGGAGAGAGAGGGAGAGAGAGGGAGAGAGAGGGAGAGGGAGAGGGAGATGGAGGGAGAGGGAGAGAGAGGGATGGAAGGAGAGGGAGAGGGAGAGGGAGAGAGAGAGGGAGAGGGAGGGAAAGGGAGAGGGAGAGGGAGAGAGAGAGAGAGGCAGGAAATTACCTGAATAGATATATAAGTAAGAGTATAAGAACTTGCAAGTTCATCACGATAGTACAGAGAGAGAAGAGGGCCCTGGATAGAATCTTGGTGGACATGCTATGGATAAAGAATCAGCAAAGAAAGCTAAGCACAAGTAGCCAGAGATAGGAGAGAAAAAAGGAAGGAACATTTGTTACAAAACCTTAGAAAGGTGAATGTCTAGAAGGAAAAAGGGATTAAGTGTCAAATGCTACAGAAAGGAAGCGAAGGAGGGAAGGAAGAAGCCAAGAAAGGAGGCAAGGAAGGAAGGAAGGACCAAAGCACCAATTATGTGATAGACACTCTGCTAATGGGGCATAGGGGCTAATATTATCTCCATTTTACAGCTGAAGAAATGAAAGCAGATCAAGGTTAAGTAATCTGTCCAGGGTCAAAACAGTTCCTAAGTATCTGATATCAAATATGCATTCAACCCTTCCTAATTCTAGCCCTACAGCTCTATCCAGTGCTGCCACCTGTCTTCCAAGAGACAGGTCAAGAGTCAGGACTAAGAAAAAGCTATGTATGGGATCTGGCAATTATGAGATCACTGGTAATTTTAGAGAGGGAAATTTCAGTTGAATGATGAGGTCAGAAGCCAGACTGCAGAGAATATGGAAAATAATTAAAGAAAAGAAAGCGTAGGCACCAAGCTTAGATAATTTTTCTAAAGGAGTTTAGTAAATAAGGGTAGGGTGGGAGAGATAGAGGACAATAATTAGAAGGGATAGTAGGATTAATTAAGTGTTTTCTTAAGGATGACAGAAAAATGAGCATGCTTGTAAACAGCACAGAAGGATTCAGTGGATGGGGGAGATTAAAGATATGAGAGAGTTGAGATGATAGTGAAGGAAATTTGATGGAGAAGACAGAAGGGAACTGGATCAAGCACGTATGTACAAGGGTTAAGAAGGGCAACCCTTCCATCTGAAACCAGAAGGAGGAAGGAAATAGTGGAAGAAGACATCTGAGTGACGTAAGTAGGGAAGAAGGTGAGCTCTTGGCCAACTGGCTTAATTTCTTTTCTCAGTGAACTACAAGATAAGATTTTCAGCTGAGAAGATGGAGAGAAAAGATGCCTTGGGAGATTTAAAAAAGAGGAGAAGGCTTGGGACTACCACAGCGGAGATGGTCTAGAAAAGACATGCCTATGAAGGAAGATCCTGAGAAGGAAATACTCCTCAATCTAAGGTTAGATATGAACTCCAAAGATAGATTGATATTTTTTAACATTCTCCTGGTGGTGCTACGTGGCTGGAAATCACCGAAATCTATAATGGTTTGTTCCTGAAAAGTGATGTAAAAGACACTGAGGATTCACAAGAGTGTAAAAGAAAATAGCAAGAGTGAGAAATAACACATCCAAAGTGAGAGAACCAGAGAGAGAACTACAGATCCCTTATGGAAGACTTAAGAGTTAGTTAGAATCTCTCATAGTTTCATTTACTACTATCCAGCACTGAGTTTAGCCCACCAGAGCATGTATGCCACAGACCTTAACCAAAGCATCTATCACCTGGGAAAGTCATTACTAAGTCTTCATGCTATATAGCAAGGGTTAGGGCACTGGACCCAATAAAATGATGGTAACCCCCTATGAGAACAACACTTTTACTTCTGACCACTTTGTCTTCAGTGGAACATTAAAAAAAAAAATAACTTTATAGCCCGAAGAACAGCTTACTTTTACTTTGTGGTACATGTTCATCACACATGGAATTTGCTGCTAATGATACCCTTACTGTGTTAGCCTTGGATTCCAGACTTTCGTGCACAGACACTACATTAATTTCTTGTTGAAACTACTACAGTAATGGAAACCAAACGTGGGTTTTCTTCATGGCTCTTGATGCAACACACATGATCTTAATGATTTTGATAGTAGTAGAACTGAAAAGTCATCGGAATTCTCAGGAAGTACAATGTGTTAATGATTCACCCTACCACAGCCTTTCCTGAGCAAAAAAAGAGACTAAAATAAAGACATTTCCTCTTTTATAGCAGGGATATGAGGGTTATTTTGTTCTTGGCAACATGAGGATACAATGAACCCCCACCTTCCAAAAAGAAGCCAAAAACAGTCCCAAATTGGTTTTGCAAACCCTGGAATATTTGACTTTTCAGGCATAGATCACAGGTATATCATGAATCCTCTGAAAATATTTTGCTAATTCAAATTAGAAGCTATGGCATTGGTTCTGCGAGACCATTCACTCAATGTGACACACTTTTCTCAACTTCCTTTTAACTTAGAAAATAGAATTGATAAAATCATAAAATGGGCAAGTAAAGGCAACCTAACATTTTCATTGTGGCACATTTTCTGGAACTAAACTTTTAAATGTTGTTAGGCTTCTAATAAATTACAACAGACTCAATAAAAAAATGAATTGGACTAAGTACTAAGTTCTGACCTGTCAAGTCTATTAAATTCTAGTTATAATTAAGACTGATCTTTGTTTTCTACTGTTGTTCCCAAACTATGTACTATCTAATAGGGAAGGTCCTACCATAATACAACAAATACTTCTTAATATCTGTCACCAGAAATAATGCCCATGTGATGAGAACTGACTCTTAAATGGAAAAGTTCTAATCATTAGATATTTCCCCAAAATATAGAAATCAAGGCAGATAACTGCGAAGAAATGATCCACCAAAAAAGTCATGTACACAAATCCAAAGAGCAATGAAAATTTTTGCTATCTGTGGACATTCTGCTCAGACTCAAATAATTTAAAGTTGTTTAAAAAAATTAATTCTGGGGAAAGGATCATAGAGAATGGAGGAAAGTTGATTTACAAGCAAATTTACATTTTTTACCTCCTATACCATACCTTTCCCGATTCCTCTAAATTAATAAAAAATTCAAAAAAAATTAATTCAATTAATCAATAAGTGATCTAGTTAAAATGATTACCATATGCCAGGCATACATACAAAGAGAAGGGAAAAAAGTCCTTGTCCTCAAAGAGCTTACATTCTAACAAGAGAAACAACACGTGCTCATGTTAAATGTATACAGAGCAGATAGAAGTTAAACAAGGGGAAGGCATTCGCAGCTGGGGGAGTTTGGCTGTGAAAAGGAGGCAAAACTTGAGATAACTTAAGGAGATTCAGCATTAAATTAAAAAGTTTTGTTTTGTTCCATCAGAAGTTTGATTTCATCAGTGCAGTTCCAGAGTTCCAGATGATGAATTTCCTCCATCAATGCGAGACTTATAATTTTAGAGAGCTGTCTTAGAACACAAGAGAGACTAAATGATCTGACCAGGGTGTCATAGCATGCATGTGTCAGAAATTGCACCTGAATCCAGACTGTACTGACGCCAAAGACAGCTATCTTTCCACTACACCACACTGTGTCACAAAGCAAAGGAAAAGGAGAACGATAGAAGAAATCTAGTCACATTTGTAAAAGAGTAAAGAAGGAATCAGTGGAAAAGGACAAAAGTTGAAATTGAAATAAAAAATTAGGGAAAAGGGGATACGCTCTCAGGGAAGACAGAAGGAGGTAGAATCAAGGGTAGATGCATAGGGATTAGCCTTTGAAAAGGGAAGAGTCATCTCCTTGTCCAAGGTTGGAGCAAAAGAAGAGAGTATTGACTGATCACTCCATAAATACTTTTTACCTTACTGAAGGATTAAAAATTCTAAAATGTATGCTGTTCTACTGTCCAGGTCAAGTTTCATTTTTTTTTAATGAAAAAAATTTCAAAGCCCCAGCCAATGTCCCTCTTACTCAAACAATCTTCAATACAGGTGTTTCTCATTTTAAGTTACAAAAAAAAAAATGTGCATAAATTAGATTCATTTGAAATGCACAAGGAGTGCTTGCAATCGGAAAAAATCCAGCAATGAAGCTTTTTTTTATAATGAACTCACACTCCAATTGACCTCTTCTTTAAGTGACTTCTTAAAATAAGGCAATAATTTTCCTCATTTGTAAAAGGAGGGAGTCAGAATAGATGATCTATCTCTACAGACCTTAGGAACATTGCCTTTCTATGAGTTCAAGATATTGTAAAACAAAATTTATAATAATAAAAATAGTGCTTTGGCATTTGATGTAAAAGATCTGAAGTAGTGGAAATAAAAATAAATATTTTTTTGAGCACAGGGATCAGCCAGTACAAAAGTTAAGAGATAAAGTGTTGTATATGAGGTACTATGAGGTCAATTTGGTCAGAATGTAGTTTGTGGAGAAACCTGAGTTCACATCCTTCCTCTGATGACTACTTTGTGCCCACCGACAAATGAACCTCTCTGAGGTTTCCTCATTGGCAAAATAGGGAAAATAATATTTCATAGGAAAGTGGTAAAAATTAGATAATATAACATAAAGCATTGTGTAAACCTTAATACATTATAGAATTATTAGCAATTGTTGTTTCTGGACTTCTGATTTCATGCTTGCTATAAGGGGCATACCAACTCCTATCCCTCATGACCTGCCATTATCTCATTTCCTAATTAATTTTCTACCTGGATTCTAGACTAATAAAGGTTGTATTCTGATATTTTATCATAATTTACTAAAACTGCAACCTCTGTTAATTATAGTGTATAATATATACAATATAATAATTACATATAATTATACCTCATTAATATACAATTAACTATAACCTGAGTCCAAACTCCATGTTATAAAAAATTTTTTATAAAACCTCTTATCACACAAATTTTTCATTTAAAAATCTATTTTCACACGCTTTAAAAATATCAGTTATTAATTACATATGATTTATTAAAAATAGCAGTAATACAAAAAGCACTTTAAAATACTTAAGGCATGTCAGCTGTGAGAAAATTGTCACTTCTTAGTACAGGCTGCAGTTGCAATTCCTCCACAGACAGTGAAGGCACATTTCAAGAATTCAGCTTTCTCAGGGCATCACTTAAAGCCTCTTCTCATGTTCTCTTCTAGAATAATAAGCTATACTCAGGTCTCAAAATTTCTCTTCATAGTCTTTATCCTCAATGGCTAACTTGGCCTTCTCACTACGGAAGTTCTCTTAGTTCTTTTTCTCTGTGTCTCACTAGTCATGACAGTTAACTCTCTCCAGAATGGCAATGAAATTGAACCCAAGATTCTATCCCCTTTTTACTAGTCCCTATGAAAAGGGGTATTTAAGCTATGGTGGTATCAACAATGTGGTGAATATCTGGTGTAGAGTTTCCCTTTATTGATGGTGATAGGCAACTCATCTGAAACTTAGATTCTTAGAAAACTTACTGGAACACTGAGAAGGTAAGTCAGGGTCACAGTGCTAGCAAGAGTCAGAGATAACTTGAATCCAAGAACTTAATGTCTTGTTATTTTCTGTCCACTACCCCCATATTACTCTCAGTTATTATTTCTATAAAACACAAAATAAAGAGCAATGTTTGCATTACAAAAGGATTTTTAACTATCTATTAACTAACTGTCTATTTAACAAATTATTAATTAGATAGTTCTAATATATTCCCCTACTATCTTTAAAATTCTATGTGAATTTTCACATTCTATGTGAAAAATTTGATACTATACTCAACTTTTCAAAAGCACATCAATTTCATAGGAGGACTCAGGAGAACAAATTAGAGCTAGCAAGCATAGTAAAACACTGAACTCTGACAAAAAGCACTATGTCCATGCCAAATTACTATTGTCATCTCTTTTTATTAAACATCATTTGATTTAATTTTATTTTCACACCAAAACCTATAGAACAATAATAAAACCATAAATAGCACTTTAAAACCAAGAAATAAAATTTTATGTTTGTTGAGATAAATGATCCAAATTATAAAAGTTCAATAACATCAGGGAATTGGAAGAATGCTTAAGATCTCCATGTTTATGTATAATAAATCATTCCTTTGAAAAGATAATTGCAGCATCGTTAGAGGAAAAACACCCTAGCTTAACAGCAATTATCCTAAAGTTACTCAAATTAACTCACACAGATGGCTCTGTTGTAGTGCATATATTAGTGAAAAAATTGTTTCAGGACACTGGTTCACTTAGCTCAAAGGAAGTAATCAGATTTCAGTTATTAATCACCTTAATATTATATATGTCTTGTAAAATAAACAAACTCTTGACCACAGGAAAAATTCAGAGCAAAACAATGATTAGGTATTTAATACAGTCATTCCATTTTAGAAGACTGAAGTTAAAAAAAAAAAGGCTGTAATCCTCCAACAAAACTGGCTACATGTAAAAATTCTGTTTAACTTTACTAATATGACAAGGCAAATGATTCCAAATCCCTTTGTTCAATGGCCATGTCCACAAATTATGTTGAATGAAATCATATTATTTTTATGAGTCAGTATTCTCAATAGTGTAACTTAGCAGTGCCTTCTTGGAGGCATCATGAACTAGAATTTTCTGTGATTGTCTTTGCTCCAAAGTACATGCCAAAAAGTAGAACACTGCTTTTCAAATATTCTTAGGAGTTTAACTTTAGCGAGGACTGAGTATTAGTGGCCATCAGCACAAGTGATAGAGACAGAACCATTTGACAAGCAAACTACAAACTAAAATGATTCGAGATTACTTGGCCCTGGTAACAGAGCACAATGGTTATAGGCAGCTCTTCAGGCCAGTCAGGTAAAGAAAACCTTTTTACCGTGGTTATTTGGATAACCCCATTTCACTTTTTGCATCCCCCCCATTTTACTTTGTTAACAGAGGCTGAGCAATTTATTACCAAAAATTTTCACTTTCACCAAATTAGTAAATACCCAAGCTTTTTGATGAATAAGAGTTACAAGATTGACTCACACAATTTGAGAACAGGAAGGATTCTCAGGAATCATTGACTACAGCTCTTTAATTTTACGTAAGGGAATCAAGGTCCAATTAAGAGAAGTGACTTGGCTGAGATCCCTATCTAATTATGGGCAAAGTTTGGTCAAGAACCTAGAAGGACAGATCTTTTGCCTTTTCACTACATATTGCCATACCTTCTTGTAGCTCACTGAACAAAAGGACATACTGTCCTGTATTCAGATATGAGCTAATCCTTTTATACTGTAGATGTGCAATGTATAACTCTTTGATTCAAATCTTAGTCTCGTACCTTGGTTAAAAAAATTTTTTTTGTTGATGCCAAGGGCTGAGATGAATTACTAATCTTTGAATTTTAATTCAAAGTCTTTGGTGCTTGACCTCCTAAATCAAGGGTTCTTTACCAAGGATCTGTGAACATTTTTTTAATATTTTGATTTTATTTCAGTGTAATTAGTTTCCTTTGTAATCCTATGTATTTTATTTTGTACATTTCTGAGAAGAGGTCCACAGGTTTCACCAGACTACAAAGGGATCCATGACACAAAAAAGTAAAGAACTCCTTCCCTAACAGACACTTTAAAACATGTTCCTTCATTTTACATCATACCTGAACCAATGAGCCTCTTTAAGTTTCAACAGTAGATAGAAATATAGGAAATCAAAGAAAAAAGATAGCTTTTTGACCATCAAAACCCAGTCTGTCAGTGGCTAGAATGCATCAACAAAACAAAAGGGTATTAGAATAAATTTTTTTTTTTATTATCTGCACTGCTAACTTTACAGGGAAGAGAAGGGATTTCAACATGCTAAAATATGGGAGGAATATAAAGGGAACTTTTCATCCCCCACCCCCGCCAGCTTCTTTGCTTGGTTTCGCCTCTACAAAACATCAGCTTCCCCTAGGATAAGTTCATCATCAAAAATCTCATCATCATAGAGATTTCTTCAGCTTTGATACGCAATACCTCCTCAGTTGCCCTTCCCTTCTGATTGGAGGGCAGGTTAGGTCAGTTTAGGGCTTTAAGAGCTAAACAAATCATCTTCAGATTATCTATTATTTCAGCTTTTCTCTACTATCTGTCATTTCTGTTAGTGCAAATAAGAAAGATATGATACTTGATAAGGCACTGTTTTATATATGTCACTCAGAGTAAGAACAGAATAGGATCAGCCCTATCTTCCTATACCTAATACACATGAAATCATGTATGCAAAACCTCAACATCATTTGCAAGTAAGAGAAATAAGGAAAAGCCAAGGTCCCAAGATAAACTACTGTAGATCCTCTGTAGTTCTTAGTAGCTGCCTGTTAACAAGCAGATATATATATATATATATATATATATATATATATATATATAAAATCAAAGTTCATTACACTATATTATTCATTATCCCTGGGCTTTAGTAAATTGTAAAGAGAGAGCTAGCCATCCCCTTTCAGGATCAGAAGGGCTTGTTTTCTGTCCTCAATAACTGCTCCAAACTGACTCAGTTGGCAAACCAGAGTTCATTGTAAGAATGGAGAACTGTGAAGTCATCTGTTCTGCACAATAATATTAGTTGAACATGTATACACTAGCCAACCACAGAGTTATCAGGCATCTATATTTAGGATGCCTGAGGCCCTATTTGTGGCAGCTGGTTATTCCTATCATAGGGTAGTCACTCTGAACCTTCCATGACCCTATTTTTCAGTTATACAAACATATGTCTACTTACCTTTTGCAGAACCACATATTCTCACAGGCAAGAACTACCTAAACCCTAAAACCAAGTTTTAAGTAATGAGATTTTTTTTTGAAGTTGTAAAGCTACTAGCATTACAACCACAAGAGAGAGTCATGGCAAATCTACATTGTCCCCTGATCCCAGAGTAATAATAAAAATTATGATAATAAAAAAATGATGACTGTTGACATTTACATGGGTTTTTACCATGGTTAAGAGTTTCTGTGATAGCAGCTGGAAAGGTAAGTCATTAACTTTTTTGAGCCTTAGTTTCTTCATTTACAAAATGAGAGTGGCAGGGAATGACAAGAAGACCTTCTAAATCCCTTCCAGTTCTAAGTGTGTAAGATTATATTCAGAGTAACTTGGACAAAGGTACTCACAGCCACATTTTCTAAATAGCTCTATGACCTCATTTAGGTCCTCTACTGGTATAGATGGAGCAATTAAGTGCTGCCGTGGATGAAGTGCTAGACCTTGAATAAGAAGACTCACAATCTTCCTGAGTGCAAATCCAGCCTCAGACACTGACTAGCTGTGTGACCCTGGACAAATCGCTTAACCCATCTGCCTCAGTTTCCTCACTTGTAAAATAAGCTGGAGAAGGAAATGACAAACCACCCCAGTATCTCTGCCAAGAAAACTTCAAAAGAGGTCAAAAAGAATTGGACACAACTGAAAATGAATGAAATTGTGCACATTATAGCTTCTCATTCTGTGGGGTTCTTCCCCTCTCATCCAGGCAGGAAGTTAGTGACCACTCATCACCCTGACCCCAACCCTGGCAAAGAAGTTATTAATTTGCTTTATTTTTCCAAGGAGCCCTATTCTGTTCTTGTTAGGCAGCCTGGTGGCCCTCTGCTACTGGTGGGATGACCATATTAGAGAGAACACCAAACTGGCTTTAATCCCACTGCACCTCAGAACTCTGTTGATCCACCAGCCTCAACCACCCCCAGAAGCAAAGACTACAGTGATGCACCAGCACAACCACTTGGATTTTTCCCCTTGGATGGGTCACTAGGCTAATTTCTTTTTTTTAAAATTAAATTATTTTATTTGTTTTCAGTGTTTGACAATCACTTCCATATATCTTAGATTTTTTCCCCTCCTTACCCCCTCCTTCCTGAGATGGTGAACAATCTTATAAAGGTTTTACACATACTTTCCTATTAAATACATGTTGCATAGAAGAATTAAGATGAATCACTAGACTGATTTCTTTTTGAGTTCTTGAGGCTGAACTTAAAGATTTCCAAAACTGCCACCACAAATAGGACAGTAAGGAAAAGCATACCATCTCTATGCAGAATTCCACTTCTATTTAGTCTCAGAGAAAGACATTTTCTCTGACTCTGGCTTACCTTTGGTCACCATGCTTCCTTGTTTTAGATATCACTGGGCACTTATAAGCAGGAGACAACTAAGCAATGTTCTAGCTGGGCTTCCATTTTGTGTGGTATCAACATATACATGGGAGACACCATTAGAGAAAATCATCTATAAAAGGTATCTAAAATATCCATCCCATTTGGCCCAGAGATCTAACTGGCACGTACTTTTTTTTATTTAGTTTAAGTCACTTTGCAGGCATGTCTGACTCTTTGTGACCCCATTTGGGATTTTCTTTGGTAAAGATACTGAAGTGGTTTGCCATTTCCTTCTCCAGTTCATTTTATAGATGAGGAAACTGAGGCAAACAGGGTTAGGTTGCTTGTCTAGGATTACATAACTAGTAAGTGTCTGAAACCATATTTGAACTCAGGGAGATGAGTCTTCCTGACTCTAGGCCTTGTATGCCACCCACTACACCACCTAGCTGCTCATATGTCAAAGGAGGAAAAAAGGTCACATATATACCAAAATATCCATAGATAGATAGTGTGAAGAATTAGAAACAAAATAGTTGCCCATCACTTAGGGCTAAATAAACTGGGGTATAATAACAAAACTAAGTTGCTGTGAAATGAAATGGAAATATGAATAATTCCAAAAGCATATAGATAACATAAACAGATACTAGTAAACAGAATCAGAAAATCATACATGATTATTAAAATAAGGTAAATAGAATAAAAAATAAGCATAGCAATTATAATGCTGGCCCCAGAGTACAACTGAGAAAATGAACCTCCTTTCAATGGAGAGGTGAGGGACTATAACTGTGAGACATTTACATACTACCAATATAGTCAGTTTTACTTAATTTTTTTCTTTTTAGGTATTCCATGATGTGGAAACGGGCGGGGAGGGAAGGGAGTTATATACAAAAATTAATGTGATATTAAAACAAGTCATCATTAAAACCAAAAGCTTAAAATAAATTCATCTACAAAAAAGGACATGACAAACCACCCCAGTATCTCTGCCTTTTTTTCCTCAATTGATAAATGGTCAAAAGCTTATGAACAGGTAGTTTTTCAATGAAGAAGTCAAAACTATATATAGTCATATAAAAAAATTCTAAATTATTTCTGATTACAGAAATGTAAATTAAAACAACTTTGAGATAACATCTTGCATCTATCAGATTGGCTAAAAATAAGTGAAAGTGACAAATGTTGAAGGGGATACGGAAAACTGGGAAGCTAATTCACTATTGGAGAAACTGTGAAATGACCCAATCATTTTACCGAGCAATGTGAAATTATGCCCCCAAAATTATAAAATCTTGCATACCCTTAGGTCTCACAATACTACTATTATGTCTGTTTCCCAATAGGATTAGGGAAATAGGAAAAGAACTTATATTTCCTAAAATATTTATGGCAGCTCTCCATGTGGTAGCAAAGAACTGGAAATTGACAGGATGCCCATCAGATGGGGAATAGCCAAACAAGTTGTCATAGATGATTGTGATGGGATACTACTGTGGTATTAGAAATGGTGAACTGGTTGATTTTAGAAAAATGTAGAAAGACTACCATAAAACAATGAAAAGTGAAATGGGCAGAGAGAACATCATACACAATAACAGCAATATTGTTCTAAGAACAACTTCGAACAACTAAGTCATTTTGAGTATTTAATATTCAAATCAACTACAAAGCATCCATGAAGGAAGATGCTATCCACATCCAGAAAAAGAACTGATAAAGAGAAGTATATATAGTATGGTTCCATTTACACATTTATGCTTAACAGTAGCCTTCTTTAGGGCAGAATGGGGAGGGAGAAGAAAATATAAAGAGGTCACAGCAGAAAACAGAAGTAAACATAGGAGATGGGCAGAAAAAAGTTGTTTTGAAAACAAAGTGTAGTATTTGTTACATAATTTTTCAAAAAGAGCAAACAGTATGAAATGGAAAATCATCGTTTTATATTGAATCCTGTACTGTGTGCATGGAAATCTTTTTTTGAGTCTGCTAAACTTCAAAATGAATACTTTTTTAAAAAACTCTCCTTCTTTCTTTTTCTTTAGGAATGTTAGCAAAGCCATTTGCCATTTCACCTAGAGATGTGGTCAAATTACAGAGCACAGTAGAAACACTGTCCAGGCAAACTGTGTTATACTATAGCAAGATCTTTGGACTCGAGTCAAAAGACCTAAGCCCTGGCTCAGGCTTAACGGTCAAACGCAAAACTCTTTGTTTCCCACCTTCCAGTTTCATGTATGTTCTAAGAATTGTTCGGCTTAAGTTTTTTACAGGTTCACTTTCCCCTCCATTGCCTTACATTGTTTGATGAGGCAATACTATTTCTAGTTCCCAAATTGCCTAATCACAATTTTTTATAAATTACCTTGTACACTAAATTAGTACAGCCTTTACCAGTCATTTTCTTTGCAAAAAGAGAAAAGGTTTGCCAGCTAAGGTGATTTCTATTATCCTTTGGTCATTTTCTATGATCTTTTGTTGCAGAGGCTGTCTCACATTGGCTAATCTCTAAGAAATGGTGATAAATACAGAAACATAGAGGCAGAGTTGGAAGGATCCATAAAGATCTTCAAGTCTAGTCATTTCGTTATTCAGGGGAGGAAAATGAGGTCTAGAGATGTTTAATTGAATTCATCAGGACAGTGTATGCCTGGACGTGATTCTAGTGTACTCTGTGATTTGACCATATCTCTCTTGGTATTTTATACCCAGAAAACAGAATAAGGAAATAACCCTATTTAGTACAGAGGGTAATATAGACAATTCTGGCACTTGTCACAGACTTTCATGTTTTCTGAGTCAAATGGTGCTGGCAAAAGGAAAAGAAAAAAATAAAGAGAAGGAAAGGAAAAGTAAAGGAGCAGGGAGGAGGGAGAAGGAGGGGTAAAAGAAAGATGGAAGGAGAGGAGAGAAGAAAGGAGGAGAAGATAATAGGGTAAGGGAGAGGAAAGGCAGGAGGGACAGAAAAAGAAAGGGGAGGGATGAGGGGGAAGGAGAGAAAGGAAGAGGAGAAAAAGGGAAAAAGAGAGGAGGGAAGAGGGAAAAGGAAGAGAGATGAAAGGAGAGGAGGAGGAGAAAAGAGGGGAAAGGGAATTTAGTGTTAGAGTTTAGGATGAGGGTAAGAGGAACGTAGGGATAGGATTAGAAAAAATGGAAAAATCAGTTTAGGGTTAGAATTAGGAAAAGAGGAAGAGGGAGATAAAGAGGAAAGATGAGAGAAGGGGGAGGAAGAAGGAAGGGAGAAGCAAAGGGAAAAGAAGGGAGAGGAAAGGAGAGGAGGTGAGGAAAGAGAAAAGGGGGAAAGAAAGAAGGGGAGGAGGGGGAGCAAAAAAGGAGAGGAGTAGGAGAAAGGTGACAGCAAGGGAGGGGAAAGAAGAAAGAGGGGAAAGTCAAGGAAAGGGATGAGGTTAAGAGGAGAGGAGAAGGGGGTGGAGCCAAGATAGCAGAGTAGAAAGTCTCACGTATGCTAGCTCCGAACCCACAGCCCATATATTTCCTGCAAGAAGAACTCCCCACGAATTCTGGAGCACTGCAAGGCGCGCAGAAACACAGTGGAAAAGATCTCCATTCCAGAGAGCCCTGGAGAGCTGCCCCAGGGGTCCATCACGCTCTGGACAGCGGAGTCCACCCCTGTGCTGCCCTGGCCTCAAGGCCCAAGAAGAGTAGATCCGAGCAGGCTTCAGGGATGGAATCTCCGGCAGCCGGGAAGGTCCCTCCACCTACAGACGCCACAGGTCAGTGAGAGAAACGTCTGGGCTGGCCGAGAGGGGAGCGGAGTGTCTCCGTGACTCGGGCCCTCTCAGGAGGCAACAGCAGAGGCAGCAGCAGAGGCAGCAGCAGGGCCCGGGAGAGCAGGCAGCAGCAGGCAGAAGTTCAGGGCCATTCCAAAGGTCTCTGCATAAAGCCCCTGAGGGAACTGAGCCTGGGAAGCGGCCCTGCCCCCACCCAAGCACCAGAACTTAAGCTCACATTGAATGGCAGCTGCGCCTGCCACGGAAAGCCCATTTGAATATCAGACCCCAAGCACTACCTGGGCGGATCTAGGTGGGGGTGCAGAGGAATCTCAGAAGTCAAGTAACTGGCTGGGAAAATGCCCAGAAAAGGGAAGAAAAACAAGACTATAGAGAGCTACTTTGATGGGGTGCATATGTTCCCACCTTTCAATTCTGATGATGAGGAACTATTCTTACCATCAGGGAAAGACGTGGAGGTCAGGGCCTCTCTATCCAAGATATCCGAGGTGGATGTCCCATGGGCTCAGGCCATGGAAGAGCTCAAAAAGGATTTTGAAAAGCAAGTTAGACAGGTGGAGGAAAAACTGGGAAGAGAAATGAGAGAGATGCAAGAAAAGCATGAAAAACGGGTCAATACCTTGGTAAAGGAGACCCAAAAAAATGCTGAAGAACACAACACCTTGAAAAATAGGCTCACTCAATTGGCAAAAGAGGTTCAAAAAGCCAATGAGGAGAAGAATGCTTTCAAAAGCAGAATTAGCCAAATGGAAAAAGAGGTTCAAAAGCTCACTGAAGATAATAGCTCTCTCAAAGTTAGAATGGAACAGATGGAGTCTGATGACTTTCTGAGAAACCAAGAAACCACAAAACAAAACCAAAAGAATGAAAAAATCAAGAAAATCAAGAAAAAATCAAAAATCAAGAAAAATCTCATTGGAAAAACAACTGGCCTGGAAAATAGATCCAGGAGAGACAATTTAAAAATTATGGGACTACCTGAAAGTCATGATCAAAAAAAGAGCCTAGACATCATCTTCCATGAAATTATCAAGGAAAACTCCCCTGATATTCTAGAACCAGAGGGCAAAATAAATATTGAAAGATTATCGAGGAAAACTGCCCTGATATTCTACAACCAGAGGGCAAAATAAGTATTGAAAGAATCCATCGATCACCGCCTGAAAGAGATGCAAAAAGAGAAACTCCTAGGAACATTGTGGCCAAATTCCAGAATTCCCAGGTCAAGGAGAAAATATTGCAAGCAGTTAGAAAGAAACAATTCCAGTATTGTGGAAATACAATCAGGATAACTCAAGATCTAGCAGCTTCTACACTAAGGGATCGAAGGGTGTGGAATAGGATATTCCAGAAGTCAAAGGAACTAGGACTTAGACCAAGAATCACCTACCCAGCAAAACTGAGTATAATACTTCAGGGGAAAATATGGTCTTTCAATGAAACAGAGGACTTTCAATCATTCTTCATGAAAAGACCAGAGCTGAAAAGAAAATTTGATTTTCAAACACAAGAATGAGAAGAAGCATGAAAAAGTAAACAGCAAAGAGAAGTCATAAGGGACTTACCAAAAGTGAACTGTTTACATTCCTACATGGAAAGACAATATTTGTAACTCTTAAAATTTTTCAGTATCTGGGTAGTTGGTGGGACCACACACACACGTACATGCATGCACGTACACACACATACACACATGCACGCACGTACAGAGACAGAGAGCACAGAGTGAATTGAATAGGATGGGACCATATCTTAAAAGAAATTAAGGTAAATGGTGAGAGAGAAAGGTAGTGGGAGAAAAGAGGGTGAAATGGAATGGTGTAAATTATCTCTCATTCAAGAGGCAAGCAGGAGACTTTTTAGTGGAGGGAAAAAGAGGAGAGCTGAGAAAAAAACAAGAAGTTTACCCTCATCACAGTCAACTAAAGGAAGGAATAAAATGCACACTATCTTACAATATAGGAAAGTGGGGGAGAAGGAGATAAGCAAGGGGGGGGATGATGGAAGGGAGGGCAATGGGAGGAGGGAGCAATTTGAAGTCAACACTCAGGGAGGGACAGGATCAAAAGTCAGAATAGAAACAATGAGGGGCAGGATAGGATGGAGGGTAATTCAGTTAGTCTTACACAACACAACTATTATGGAAGTCATTTGCAAAACTACACAGATAGGGCCTATATTGAATTGCCTGCCTTCCCAAAGGGAATGGGTGGGGAGGGAGGGATGGGGAGAATTTGGAACTCAAAGTTTTAGGAACAACTGTTAAGTATTGTTCTTGCTACTAGGAAATAAGAAATACAGTTAATGGGGACTAGAAAGTCATCTGGCCCTATAGGACAAAAGAGAAGATGGGGACAAGAGAAGACAGGGATGATAGAAGAGAGGGCAGACTGGTGATAGGGAAAATTAGAATGCTCGATGTATTAGGTTGGGGGGAGGGGATAAAAGGGGAGAGAATTTGGAAAATGAATGTAAAAAGTTAAATAAATAAATTTTTATTAAAAAAAAAAGAAAGAAAAAAGAGGAGAGGAGAAGAGGAGTGAGGGGGGAAACAGGTTAAGGAGAAGAAGAGGAGAGAGGGGGTGAGGGAGGGGAAAGATGAAAGGAGAAAGGGAGGTGTTGGGGGAGGGAGAAGAGAGAGAAGGGAAAAGAAAGAAAGAAAGAAAAGGAGGGGAAATAATTTTAAATGCATTGTCACTAATGGTAAGGTAGATGTTTTTTAGAATTTCTGGGTTCTAATATGGTACAAGGCACCAATTACTATTCAATTCATGAGATCCATATTAACATCAAATTTTTACCTTGGCAAAAGGTGGCATTAAGTCTCTTGTAACCTTGAGGACATTCCATCACTTGGCTATACCCATGGTAAGCTAAAAGGGAAGGAAATCATTGAATATTTGTTAGTATTTTGCAATATTTTTAAAAATTTAGTTGGCATTTTCTTTATTAATAAAAACAGACATTTATATACTACTTTAAAGTTGATAGAAGTGTTTTGCATACTTTTCTTTATTTGATCCTCACCGAAGCCCTCTATCAAGTAAATATATAGATATTACTGCCCCCTTTTACCCGCAAGAAAACCAAAGTTCAGGTCTAGACCTCATGGAGTTGGGCCACTTAGCCCAGCACCCAGACCAGATTCCAAGGGGTCAGATTCCAAAACCGGCTCCTTTCCCCTCCACACTGCAGGCTGCTATCAAAAGGTGCTCTGAATCACAAAAGATCATTATTTTAGAAACAGAGATATTTAAATATCTACCTAGTCTGCATATGAATGGGAAGTCATACTGGACAGAAAACAGTGGCTCAGCAGCCAGTGCATTTATTAGACAGATCCTGGGGTCAAGGGCTGAACCCATCACATACTGGCAGGGTGCCCCAGGCAAAGTGCTCTCAATGACCTAGGAAATTCTCAGAGAATCTAAGATGCAAAGCAGCTGTTTCTCAGCTGGGAGGTGGGGTGTGGTAGGGGGAGTCCCACCCCCACAACTCCCTAAACCAATAAAATCCTTGGTTCAGACCAAAAAAAAAAAGCCCTTGATACAGGGGAATAAATATTTGTAAGGGTATCTGTTATATTAATTAGAGCTTAATGGCATTCAAAACTTGGAAGAAAATACTTAAATGTTTGCACAATTTCCCCTGACATGTCTTTGACCTTTCCTTTTTGTGTGACTATATGGGCTTTTTCACATTGCACAAGAGCCATAGTCCTAAGAAGTTTGAGTGAATTGGTTTTACTTTTATACCCAATGATTAATTTTTTTCTCAAGGAAAAAAAATTTCTGACAACTGAATAATTCCTCCCCACCCATCCCAAACTTATTTACATTTTAAAATATGGATTTCCATATACTAGGATATCTCTGTCATCCAGGTCTTGAGAAATAGAATCCTCCAGTAAAACAGAATGTTTTCAAATATGCAAGTCAGAGAAAGAAGATGGGAGGAACTGATACAGTTAAAATGGTTACTGCAGTTGGTAGGCTTATGGATCAGCACATTCACAAATACAGCACTGAAAGTTAATTCTAAAAGGCATTGCAGAGGAGTGGGGAAGGCTAACAGGGGAAAAAAGTGCAGCACCAAGAGGGAAGAAAGACAGAAAGAGAGTAGTTTACAAAAAAAGGGAAAGTGATAAAAGGAGAACAATGATAGAAGAAATATACAAAAAAATAAACCCCAGTTAACATGAAAAGCCAGTTATCCAGAACATCCCATTGCAGTACCATTAGTAATCAGATTTTAATTTCATAAAGTGAAGTATTCCTGGACTCTCACAGCATCATCAGGTTCAAGCTGGAAAGAACTCAAGAAATCATCTATTATAAGACCTCTTTGGTTTACAGAACTAACTTACATGAACACCAGGTTTATTACAAGAGAAATGAAAATACATATGGATCTCCAAGAGTTCGCAATCCATACAGAAGTTTGCATATTTGTAACAGTAGGAAAAAGAGAAAAAGATGTACCAGAAATCTCCACCTAAAGGGCATGGCATGGAAGGAGTGAAGGTCCAGTAAAGGCGGGTAAAGGACAAAACCCCTCCTGAAGGAGAGGAGCGAAGCGATGGCAAAAGCTACATTCTTTTCCTCTGGGAACTGCTAGACTATGAAGATACGATGGTCTGTTTATCTACAAGGGTCCCAGTTGCACAAAATGTTTCCCAGCCTAGTACAGACTGACTGGTGCCTCTCTTGACTCCCAAGGATAAACACAGAGTCCAGTTTGAGATACAAAAGACTAATTAAGGCAGGAGCAGGGAGGTGGGGGACAGGAGTTTGTCCTTGACACATTCAGGACTTCCTACATACTCTGGGTCCAGTGTTTCTGGAAAATATGGTAACTCAAAAAGAGAACATTTTAAAGCTAAGAAAATCTCGACTCAGGGAAGTTGAATCAAGTTGCCCAGTTTCTTACAGCCAAAAAGGAGCAGAGCCAAAATTCAAACTCACGGTCTATGGCTCCAGAGTCAGCACTCTCTCTGCTGTTCCACTATACACCTATTCCATTTAATAAGGGAATAAATGAGTATTTTTTTCTTGTCCGTAAGAAACTGGAGAATAACAATATATAGGAAAATGAAAAGAGAAACAACATAATGAGCATATGTCAACCACTTACTATGAGCTGGGCACTCTACTATGTGATAAAAAACAAAAATGAAAAAGGTCCTGCCATCTAGGGAAATAACTTCTTGGAGATCAGTAGGGTTGGGGAAAAGGTGGCTCTGGAAGAGGAGAAGAGATTTTTGTTCAATATACCCAAAGAGCATATATAAGCTACTTGCTGTCAGTAGGGGATAGGAGTGATTACCCCAAGGAACATTTCTTTTGAGGGGGCACTAGATGGCAAAGTGAATCTGACCTCAGACACTTGATAGCTATGGGACCCTGGGAAAATCACTCAACCTTGTTTGCCTCAGTTTCTTCATCTATAAAATGAACTGGAGAAGGAAATGGCAAATTACTCCAGTATCTTTGTTAAAAGAAACAAAAAGACCCCAATGGGGTCACAAAAGGTTGGTCATGACTGAAAAACAACTGAACAACCTTTCTTTCTCTTAATGTTCTTCTTTCTCACCCCACCCCCATCATCCCAGAAGAGTAAGATGGCAGAAGAAACTAGGGGAATAGGAGACAAGAATGGAACCCTGGTGGGAAATGAAGAATCACTAGTGCCCAGGGTCAATCCTTTCATTAGAATGTAAGCCCCTTGAGAGCAGGTAGTATTTTTCATATATGACTGTGCTGTGTCCTATATGTACCACGAACTAAAAAAATGTTTGACTGATCCTGAGCTGGTTAGGGCTTTAAAAATTCTCACTACTCCAGGCAAAAAAAAAAAAAAGACTTTTGTCCTTTACTTACATGCTTGCATACTCTGCAGATTTTCCTACCCTCAATGTATCTTTCACGATTTCTTAGTTTTCTACATAGCAAAGTGGCTAATGCCCTCACTTAGAAACTTTCAAATCTTTTAGTTAAAACCAAGTTAAATTTTCTCAAAAGAAAAAAAAATTGTGTATAAAAAGCATGGGGTCCTACTCAATGTACCCAAAAAGAATATTCAAGAGCTACCTAAAGATACTCTAATGGTTGATAGTTTAAAAGAGTTCATCTACTCTAATCTCCTAATTTTACAGATGAGGAAAATAAGTCCTAGAGGGAGGAAGTGACTCGTCCAGAGTTAAACAATGAGTGTAAGAACAGGGCCCAGAACTTTAGTCTCTTGACTCTTGGCCAGGGCTCTTTTCTCTAACCACACTGCCTCATGAGAAAATCATGAAGCGCTGAACCATAGAGGATTAAGTCAAAGTAAGTCTGCTCTCTTTCGAAATGCGTATGATTTAGAGAGCAATACCAACCAAGGAAAGTTTTCAAAATGACATAAGAAAAATGTGACCCTGAATGTGTTTCTTGGGAATGAATCACCCAAAATACACCAAGTACAGTAAATGTCAAGTTGTTAATAAGGTCACTGCATTCCTAATCCACACTGTCAGTTCTCAGGATAGGTCAACTGAATTTATTTTTTTAATGGGAAATGAACCAACATCAGAATTCATTTAGTAAAAAAGGAAAGCAGAATCACAGAGTTGGAAGGGACCTTACCAGCCATGGACTGCAAACCATACTTGAAAAAAAATCCCCTCTATGACACCCTTGAGGAGTGGTCATCTAGTCTTTCCTTGAAAAGCTTCTAGTTAGAGGAAACTCTCTTCCTCCCAAGGCAGCCCCTTCCAACTCTAATTTTAAACAAGTGTTTTGTTTTTTTTCCTGACATCAAGCTAAATTTTGCCTCTTTGGAAACTTCTACCCATTACCTCTGTTTATGTCTTCTGGAGCCAAATAAACCCAGCCTAATTCATCTTCTCCCTGAGATACTTGAAAGAAGCTGTCCAGTCCACCACCTGAGCTAAAAAATATAGTTTCTTAGCAGTTTCACATATTCTTTTCTGTTCAGATCCAACATAGACATCATAAGAAAGAGATGTTAACAAAGCTATATGAAATAGCTCTGTTAGTACCAATGAGTTATTATGCATCAGTATTGGATAAAAAGGACATATGACTAGGAGTCAAAAGATAAGGGTACTAATCTCACCACTGAATGAATGAAGCACTTTATTAAGTGCTTACTACGTGTGAAGCTCTGTACTAGGCCTTGAGGATACAAAAAGTGAAGGGAAGCTTCTCAAGGGGATCACATTCTAATGAAGGAGACAACATGTATAGAAAAATTTGGCTACAAGTCATTTGGGAAGGTTCAGTGATCCAGCAATAAAGCAGAGCATTATTGCACAGCTAACTATGCAAATAAGCTAGGCAAGTCATTTACCTCTCCAAGTCAAACTTTCTCCATCGACAAAAAAAGGAAGCTGCACTAAATAATATAATCTCTGAGATTAGTCAGTTTTAATCTGCTGTGAAATCATATGTTCCATATATGGATAACAAAGGACTAGAATATGAAGGCAGTGAAGCAGAAAGAGAGCTGGAAGAATCCTCTCTAAAATTACCTCCATCACATCTCTGCACCCTCAGATTTGAAACATGACAAAAAAAAAAAGGAAAAGAGAAGAGGAGGGAAAGAAGAGAATTAGGGAGAAGGGAGTTGGAGAGATACTCTAAAAGCACATGCTCAGATCAGAATTAAAGCCACTAAAACAGGAATTCTTAGCCTGAAGTCCATAAACTTATTTCAATATTTCTTTTAACTGTTTTTCAATATAATTGTTTTCCTGTGTAATTTTATGTATTTTATTTCATGTATTTAAGAAAAAGAACCCTGGGAAACAGTCCATAGGTTTAACCAAAAAGTCAAAGGGGTCCATAACACAAAAAAAATTAAATACCATTGCACTTAAAAAAAAAGATCTTGTCTCCTTCATCCATGCAAAGGAACATGATTGGCTTTCATCTCCTCCAAAACACACTGAGACATAGAATGCATACATGCAAATAGAGAAGAAAAACAATGGTCACAGCTACTGTTTTTAACTGGAAAACCTGAGACATTTTGAAGGAAAATGCATGCCTGAAATGCTGTGTTAAAAGGATATAAGTAGTTTAGGATAGATAGGTAAGGAAAAAAAGGAAACTGTGATGCCTTTCATCTGCAGGGTAAAACACTTTCCTGTAAGATTTAGGAAGCAATTCTGGAAAGATGAAGCAGGAGGTGCCCTGTATCCCAAACAGAACTCAGAAAATAACAGTAAAAAGTTTCTGAAGCCTGGGGCACCATTTCCCATACCTTAGGACTAGGATCCGATTATTATAATAAGCGGCTAAAAATAAAACCAAACCAAACAAAATAAAAATGAATAAGAAAAGGAGAAAGAAACTGACCAAAGATAGCTATTGTGGAGCTAGAGAAGATCAGAGGAAGATAACGAAGTTCAAAAAGCAACTCCTACTTCAAAAAGAAATATCAAATGGTCACATGACCAAAAAGAGGTCTTGGAAGAACTTAGAAAGGAATGCAAAAATCAAATAAGAGAGATCAAGGAAAAATTAGTGAAAAAAAATTAGAGCAATCCAAGAAAAAAAAGAAAATTCTGAAAAGAAGGTCAACCAACTGGAAAAAGAGATTCAAAAACTTAAGGAAAAAAATAACTCCTTGAATACTTGAACAAGGGGAAACGAATGATGTTATAAGACACAAAGAAATAATAAAACAAAATCAAAAGAATGAAAACAGAAAACAACGTGAAACATCTCATTAAAAAACAATTGATCTGGAAAAGAGACAGGAGAGACAATATAAGAATTGTTAGACTACCTGAAAGTTACAATCAAAAAAGGAATCTTGTTATAATATTACAAGAAATTATTAAGAAAAATTTCCCTAAATTTCTAGAATTAGAAGGTAAAGAAACAGAAAAAATCTGCCATTCACTCCCTGAAAGAGATTCCAGAAGGAAAACTTATAGGAATATCATAGCCAAGTTTCAAAGCAACCAGGTTAAGAAGAAAATATTACAAGCAACAAAAGAAAAACAATTTAAATACTGAAGAACTGCAATCAAGATCACATAAAAGACCTAGTCAAATCTACATTTAAAGACCATATGTCTTAAAATATTATAGTCCAAAGAGTAAAATAGCTTGATTGTGGCCAAAATAACTCACCTAGAAAAGTTCAATATAATCCTGAACAATAAAAGAAGCAAATTAGATTCATGAGGAATGATAGGGTAAATATGAGGAGAAGGAAAAATAGTGAGGAAAGGTAGTATGGAGGGAAACATATAACTAGTAATTTTAACTTTGAATGTGAATGGCAGGAACTCACCCATAAAATGGAAACAGATTAAAAACCAGAATCTGACAATATATTGTTTATAAGAAACACAATTAAAATGAGAGATACATACAGAGTTAAAATAAAGGGCTGGAGTAGAATTTTTTGTTTCATCTGAAATAAAATAAAAAGCAGGGGTAGCAATCATAATCTCATACAAAGTTAGAGCTAAAATAGATTTAATTAAAATATACAAATAGGAAAACTACACTATATGTCATCAATATTATTCAATACTGTTTTAGAAATACTAGGAATAGCAATAAGAAACTGAAGAAACCAGAATGGGAAATGAGATTAAAAAAAAAACTATCTCCTTTTTTGCAGACAATATGATGATATATTTGGAAAATCTTAAAGATTCAACTAAAAAGTTATTTGAAACAATAAATAATTATAGCAAAGTAGTAGGATATCAAAGAAACCCACATAAATTATCAGTATTTTATATATCACAAATAAAATTCTATAAAATGAAACAGTACCCCATTTTTAAAAATTACAGACAGTACAAAATACATGGGAATATATCTGAGACTTAGAAACTACATGAAGATAGTTATAAAACATTCTTTATGCAAATAAAGTCATATTTAAATAAATAAATATTCATTATTCATGGATAGGCAAAGCCAACCTAATAAAAAAGGCAATTTTTCCTTTATTCATTTATTCAATGACATCAAAATTAAATTAACAAAAATTATTTTGCTGAGTTGGAAAAAATAGCAAAATTTTGGAAATAATTCCAAAATTCATTTGGAAGACAAAAGATCAAGAATTGCAAAGAAATCAATGGGGAAAAAATACATATAAATACATACATACATATATACATATTTATATATAATACACACACACACACATAAAGGAAAGAAGTTTAGCATTACTAGATCTTAAATGATATTGGGAGGCAGTAATTTATCAAAACTATTTGGAACTGACTAAGAAATAGAAAGGTAGATCGGTGGAACAGAATGACATACAACACACAGTATCAAATGATTATGTTAACCATGTGTTAATGTAAAGATTTAAGTTTTTGGGATAAGAATTCATTATTTAGCTTAAAAAAAATTGTTGGGAAACTGGAAAGCAGTCTGGTGGAAACTGGGTATAGATCAATATCTTACACCATTTACCAAGACTAGGTCAAAATGGATAAATGACCAAGATAAAAAGGGAGATATCCCTAGAAAATTTTGAGAACTTGGAACATGTAACCTATCAGACTTATGGATAGGAAAACAATTTATGAATAAACATGATATTGAGAGCACTGTGAAGTGTAAAATGAATAATTTCAATTACATTAAATTTAAAAGGCTTTATACAAACAGAAACAATGTAGCCAAGATTAGAAGGAAAGCAGAAAACTGAGAAAAAAAAATTATGGTCCCTCAGATAAAGGTCTCATTTCTCAAAGATATAGAGAACTTACACAATTCATTCCCCAACTAATTAAATGGCCAAAAGATATGAACAGTTTTTGAGGAAGAAATTAAAACTACATACAGTTATAGGGCTATATAATCATGAAAAAATGCTCTAAATCATTATTGATTAGAGAAGTGCAAATTAAAAGAATTTTGATTTATCATCTTACACCTATCAGATTGGCAAAATGGTAGAGGCCCTTCAACTGGGGAATGTCTAAACAAGCTGTAGTATATGACTGTGATGGAATACTTCTGTGCTATAGGAAATGATAAGTGGGTTGACTTTGGAAAAACATGGAAAGACTTGCATGATATAATGACATAAAGCAAAATGAGCAGTACAAAGAGAATGTTGTACATAGTAATAGAAATATTGTCCTAAGGACAACTTTGAATGACTAATTAAATCTTCAGTCATAAATACTCAAACCAACTTCAAAGAAGAAATGAAGGAAGATGCTACCTCTAGAAAAAGAACTGACAAATAAAGGTACAAGCATAGGTCCACATATATATTTATATATATATATGTATATATTTGTATTTAATTGTAGCCTTCTGTGGGGTAGGAAGGGGAGGAAGGGAGAAAAAATAATAATACAATGTGGTCAGCAGGGGGAAAAATATTTAGGGAACCAAAGGAAGTGTCTCAGCAAAAAGGAAAGAGAAGAGGGAAAAATGAAATTTATGAAAGGAGTTTCCTAAGCACCTCCCAAAAAACAAGAAAAAAGAAAAGGTTTCAATGTGGTCCTTTCTTTGGGTTGTTTAGCATAGTGCTTTTTGCAAGTAATAACAGGGAATATTAACTATTTAGCAATTTGATGTAAAAACCACAGTACAGACTATACTGTCAAATAAGGCATTGAAGGGCACAGGGGGCCATTTCTTAGGATAAATATACAGTAATAATAATAACAGTAACAGCTCACATGGACAGAGTAATTTAGATTGGCAAAGGGCTTTACAAATATCTCATTTTATTCTCACAACAATCTTAGGAGGCGCTGTTATCCCCACTTCACAGATAAGGAAATGAAAACATGAAGAGGCAAAATGACTTGCCCAAGGTCACAAAGCTACTAAAGTCCGCAAGGCTGTATTTTAACTGTGGTCATCCAGGTCCCTATTCACTGCATCCCTTGCTTTGTTCAAAAATGAATCATGGGGATACTTTGGTTCTAATCAGTCAGGCACTCAAAATGGAACTTACTAAATGTAATCACAAGGCTAGTCTCCTTCCATAAAAAGATTCTCTACCCCCGTCCCCACAAATGAACAAAATTTTAAAAATCAACTTCAAGAAAGATTTCACCAAGTCTAAGAAACACAAAAGTTCAAGGGAAGCAGAAAATCTAGAAAAGAAACAATTCCAAGGGTACAAGTCCAGATTTTAACAGTGCAATAGAGGAATGGCAGAAAAGCAGTGAGAAATGCCAAGACAGCTCAATTAGAACCAAACACAGACCATATGGTGACTGAGAATATCAGAGAGAAGGAGAAAAAGGAGACAAGGTGAGGGAGAGAGGGAGAGAGAGAGGGGGGGGGGGGAGAGAGGGGGGGGGAGAGAGAGAGAGAGAGAGAGAAGGAAGTAGTAGAGGGAGGGAAGGAGAAAGAGACAGATAAAGAGAAGAGGAAGGAGAAAGAAGGGACAAGGAAAGAGAGAGAAAAGGAAAGAAAAAAGGAAGGAAGGAAGGAAGGAAGGAAGGAAGGAAGGAAGGAAGGAAGGAAGGAAGGAAGGAAGGAAGGAAGGAAGGAAGGAAGGAAGGAAGGAAGGAAGGAAGGAAGGAAGGAAGGGAGAGAGACAGAGACAGACAGACAGAGAGAAGAGAAATGAGAAGATTATCAGGCGATGTCATTGGGAAAAATAACCAAGCCTAGGTTTGAGTCCTGGAACTGCCTGCCATCCATTCACCTTAGGTAAATCAGTTCACGAGTCTGGCACTTCACACTGCTTTTCCTTCATATACACAAGGAGGTTAGCCAAGGTGATTTCTAAAAGTCTCTTCCAGATAAAAATCTATAGGGAATGTCAGAATGGAGAATAAGGAAAGGAAATTAGACATCGCCCTGCAGAGTAAGGTAATAAGAAAATAGCTTTCTCTTCCCCAAGGAGCCAAGGAAAATGGCATCTTGCTGACTAATAGAAGAATATAGTGATAGAAATAGTGTAAAAAAATTCTTTTCATGTATAAAGAGATAAAAAGAGAAATTGAGAGAGAAACAGATAGGATTGCAGTGATCAACAAGTTATAATTAAATATCTACTGACATAAAAACATGTTACATGAGATAAACAGAGCTTTAGGTTAAACCACGGTTGAAGTTGAATTAGAAGCAATAGGGAAGATGTCAGTGCCCTTTGACCTCTACAACCCCAAAAGAAAGAAGACCAGACTGGAAAGTGGTGTCAAAAAATACAATTTTTGCTGATCCGTGGATAAGAAGTCCCTTTGGTATTTTCTGTGATCAAAAGTCTATGAAATTCTGTTACAGAGCTAAAAACACAAGTGCCCATCAGGGGAATTCTGACAAAAACTTAACTCTTTGGTTTTTATGTGATAGACGATCACTTCTTATAGTAAAAACACACCATCAGACACAAAGGGAAAGGAACCTAGAGACCTCTGAAGCCTACAGTCCCTCTGTAGAAGTGTCCCCCCTGTAGATATTAGATCATTCTGTCCCCAGCAGAAAAAACTCTACCTCCCTGTTAATGGCTATAAACAGACACAGTGGCTGGTTCACTCTTCAGAGCCACTGACATTAACTACTGCTTCCCGGACTCCAAAGTTCAGCTGCATTTCTTCCAACATAGTGCTGACTTAAATACTTTAAGGATATGTGTTTTCTTTGGTGTGGGTACTCTCTATAATCACACAGAGTGCAATACTTTACACACCCACACGCACACACACACACGCACATGCACACACACACGCACACACACACATATACCCACCCACATCCATGACTCAGTAAATGGTCTTCCAGAGTTTCTATGGCCAAAAAACCATACACTTGTTGGGTTAGATTAGTGTAATGCATTTCCAGATTTAGCTAGGCTTGTTCTTGGATATCATATAAAACAATTCATCTCTGGACCTGAATGAGAATTCTTCCCAGCTCCCAACCTCACAAGACCTACAAATTCTAGTACCCTGTTGGCATTTTCTCTGAGAAGGCAGGGCCAATCTACAATGCATGGTGAGGCATTAGGTTAGGAATGTTGTGGAGATTGTTACTCTAATAAGAGGAAATGATCAGAGACTAGTCTAATCACAGTTGTAACTCAAATCAGTAAGATCTGATAACATACATCATAGAGTATCTGAGAGGCTTGTTGTGATATTATGATAGATCCACTAGTTATTTTCAAGCATCAAAGGCTATAGTTTTGAAAGGAAGAGTAAGAAGCTGTTGTTCAGTCATTTCCAACTTTTTGTGACCCCTTTTGAGGTTCTCTTGGCAAAGATACTTGAGAGTTTGCCCTTTCTTTCTCCAGTTCATTTTACAGATGAGGCAACCCAGACAAATAGAGTTAAGTCACTTGCCAAAGGTCATACAGTTATAGCAAATCTGAGGCCAGATTTGAACTCAGGAAGAAAATGAATCTTCCTGACTTTAGGCGCCCAGCACTCTAACCATTACACCACCTAGCTCTCCCAAAGAAAGATGTCACCATTCTACCAATTATAGATTCTACCAGTTTGTCAATAATCATTTATTTTGCAACACATTTAGTATTTTTCAACCTTGTTATGCTTTCCATCATTAGAATTCCTCTGAAAAATCAATAAAATCAGAAAAAGAGAGATAGCAAGTACAGACATGAATGTAAATTTAAAGCTTCCTTCAATCTAACCCCAGGTGACCATTTAGAACTTAAAAAATTTAAGCATTCATTTATAATTTTAAGAGGTCATTTTAATGCCTCTTCACATAAGGTATGCTGCTTTAATTCAGAACCTCCGTACAAACTTTTTTTTTTTTTACAAAATCATTCAAAATTATAAGCCTAGTTTTAAAAAAAACTGGAACTATCAAATGCCAGTTCAATAACAAGAGGATATTAACTGAAACTTTCTCAGTCCTGAAAGGCTTCCAGAAATGAGAGGATCTATCACAACTTTTTGGAATTAAGTGATATAATTTTGTGGGAAACTATCAATTTTATTAAAGTATACAATAAACATTAACTGCCTATTGTGTACAAGTGCTATGTGCTCAAATTAAACACATATGTTGAAAGAGTTGTAAAAAATAAAAATAAACTAGAAATAAATACCTGGTTTCTTGGGACATTTCTGGCATTTGTGAAAGCCCCATGAAGTGCCCACAGTGCCACAGCAGTCTTCTTGCTTTGAAAGTCCAGGGAGTGCTTTACCACACTGCAATGATTAAGTGTGAAAAAAGAAAGTTAATATTAGTGTAAAAAACACTGAGCTCTAGAATATTGCAGCATTTCACAGTCACATAATAAAATAGTTCCCTTGTTGTCCATACAGTTGGGGAAAAGTTTTTGTTTGGTTACTTAAGCATTTTTTAAACAAAAGCCAAAGTAGACTTATGTGTCACTAAAAATGAATATTTCCAAGTAAGTAATCCCTTCACTGGCACTTCGGAGTTGATGACTCAGAAAAATCTGTCACTATTCAGGGCACTTAACAAAACTTTTAAAGTTCCCTGAATACCCTCTCTTTTTTTTTTCTTTTAAAGAAAACACATAAGTTTAACAGAGAGTTTCAGATGCCTTTTTTCAACTCTATTTTGGTAGTCTTTGTGGCATCCTTAATGCCTAAACATGACTCAGAAAGTCCTGGCCTCTGTGAAGTTCACAATTTTGTTATCACAGAGGAACATGTGGCAATAAAGCAGAGCTGACCGGGAATGGCCTGATTCTGGACACCAACTATGTGGACAAGTCTGATACATATCACAGATATAAACAGGTGAGGGGTAAATCCAGCCAAATCAACATGAGATAAGCTGGTACATTCATAGCCAGAAAACTAAGGTCTATTGTTTGAGAATTCAGAAAAGTTTCTGAGAATAGTAATAGTGTGTAAGCTGAATGAACAAGTATTGGGATAAACTGTTTCCACTATGCCCTGTTTTACAAGACAAACTGTGTTTATAATTTAATTACCATTTTTAATCATTTAATTTGGAAAAGTTAATTCTTCCCTTACAGTCAGCATCATTGCATATGTAGATCATCCATTTACTGTGCCATATAGGTAATGATTAACTAAAACGAAAACAATCGAGACTTTTTGTCTGTCTATATTCAAGACTTAAATTCCAATTTTCACATTGGTTTTCTCAAATTTTCAATTCAGAGGGGCAGAAACAAGCTGTTCTTATCTCTTGGATCTCAAAAAAAATATCAAGGTGCAAGCTTTCATTGCACAATTTAAGTTACTTCATTCCACTGCTTTATTTTTACAGGTCCACAGCCAAAAACAGTACAGGCTGTGTCCACATCTGTTAAGAGGCAGTGTAGGTACTATCACAATATTTCACACATGGCATAAGAATGGACTGAAAGTGAATGAATGAAATCATGGCTTTAAATGAGGGAAGAGGGAAGAATATTAGTTTTGAGTTGCTGCTCAGTCGTGTCCAACTCTATGTCCAATCCATTTGGAGTTTTCTTGGCAAAGATACTAAAGTAGTTTGCCATTTCTTTCTCTAGTTCATTTCACAGATGAGGAAACTGAGGCAAACAAGGTTAGCTGACTTTTCCAGAGTCATATATCTAATAAGTATCTGAGGTCAGATTTGAACTCAGGAAGGTAAATCTTCCTGACTCCAGGCCTGCGACCCTATCCACTGAGTCACCTAGTTGTCCCCATACAGTTTTAGGCTTCCTTAACAGAAGTTTAGAACACAGAAAATTGTAGTCCTGATTATGCAGTCTATTTCTAGAGTATTGTGTTTAGTTCTAGACGGCACCTTAAATTTAAGAAAGAAGCTGACAGATCTGTATATTCAAAGATGGAACAACAGAATGGTGCAGGGTCCAAAAAGGCAAGATATATGAGGAATAGTATGTTTAACTTAGAGAAAACAAAGTGGGAAAAGGGGAGAGCCTAAAAACTAAAAGAATTTTCCTACGGAATAGAATGTCAAATTATTTAAGTGTTACATCCAGGGAGGGGATTCTAGGAAAATGGAGAAGTAGGTCAGAAAATTCCAAGCTCTCCAAATTTCCACCACAACCAAAAATCTACTACCTCAGGATGAATATAAAGAAGCAAAAATAAACAAGAGTTGGGACAGAACAGTGGCCTTCCTGGGACAAGTGCTGAAGACCTGAGGAAAGACCTCATAAGGGAGGTTTGGCCTGAGTGAAGGGCAAAGACCTCCAGGCTATGTCCACTGAAACCTGGGGGCAACTGAGTTAGGAAGTATTCCCAGCCTCAGTCACAGGAATTCTCACCTCACAAACAATGTTATGGTGAGGGTGGGATCAGATATCTGAGCAAAGGAAGACTGAAGGACCTTTTGTAGCCAAGGGACTCCAAGCCCAGCTCTGCTGCCCAGATGCCATCCTGGAGGTTGAAGACTGGAAGGAACTTATCCAATGAGTACAGAAGCAATGGGATGGGGATGCTACTGACTGTGAGCACTTAAAAGAAAGCTGAGTTCTTGATTTCAGTTTTAGACTAGAGGGGAGAACTGAAGGTTACAGTCACTGGAGGGTCTTTAGGGAGCAAGAGCATTTCCAGTATAATGTGCATAGGCACATGTGGCTTAGAGGGGGAAAGGAGTATAGAGGTTGGGCCCAGGATAAAGCTCAAAAAATAACACCATCCCCCTCACCGCAGAACTAAAAGTGATTATAAAAACAAGCTGCTAAAAATAAAATAAAACAAAATAAAATCAACAAGCAAAGGAGAAAGAACCCAAACATAGCTACTATGGGAAAAGAGAAGACTGGGACTTGCTTTCAAAAGAGGATACTGAAGCAAAAAAAACCAAAGTCTCTCCTATGCCAAACAGTGATGTCACATGGTCACCTGTCCAAAGAGTTCTTGGAAGAACTAAAAAGAACTTTAAAAATCAAATAAGAAGGATCAAGGAAAAAATTAGAAAAAAATAGGAACAATCCAAGAAAATTATAAAAAGAAAGTCAACCAACTGGAAAAAGAGATTCAAAATCTTAAGGAAGAAAGCAACTTCTTGAAAACTGGAACTGGGCAAGGGGAAACAAATGGCACTATGAGACACCAAAAAATAATAAAACAAAACAAAAAGAATGAAAAAAATTGAAGAGAATGTGAAATGGCTCATAAAAAATACTGATCCAGAGAACAGATCAAGAAGAGAAGACATAAGAATACTCAAATTACCTGAAGGTTATGATAAAAAAAAGAGAATCTTGCTATAATCATATAAAAAATAATTAAAGAAAATTGTCCTGAAGTTTTAAAACAAGAGGGGAAAGCAGAAAAAAGAAAGCAGGAACAGAAAATTCACCAATCAGGACCTGAAAGAGATCCCAGAATGAAAACCTACAGGAATATCATAGCCAAATTCCAAAACTTTCAGGTTAATGAGAAAATATTGTGAGCAACAAAACAACAATTCAAATACTATGGAACCACAATTAAAGTTACACAAGACCTAGAAGTTGCTACTGTATAAGACCACAGATCTTGGAACATTATGTATGTAGAAAGATCTAGATGTATGTATATACATATATCCCTATACATATATCTAGATCTATCTGTGTGTGTATGTGTTTATGTGTATACACATACAAACACACACACAAGAACTGGGGTTGTAGACTAAAATAACTCACTCAGAACAGATAAGTATAATCCTAAAATGAAAAAAAATGGACATTCAATGAATTGATAGACTTTCAGGATTTTGTTACAAAAAGATCAGAATTCAATAGAAAATTTAATATACGGGATTCAGGAGAAATATAAGGTAAACATCAAAGATCAATTATAGGGGATTCAATAAGAACAAACTTTATTTTTTATATGTGGAAATGTAAATTGCATGCTTAAGATTGTCATTAGTAGGAGCAGAGCCAAGATGGTGGAATAGAAAGATGCACATATACTAGCTCTTCCCTCATAGCCCATAAAATACCTGTAAAGAAAGACTCTCAACAAATTCTTGAGCAGCAGAAGCCACAGAACAATGGAGTGGAGGAGATTTCCAGGCCAGGGTGACCTGAAAGGCCAGCAGGAAAAGTCTGTCACATTGGACATAGCTGTCCGCATCCACTGTTCATAAAGCCACTGGGGGAACTGAGCAGCTGATCCATACCTCAGCCTTGTGTGGCTGCCCTGCCCTCATCTAATGCTCCTGGGAGAGTTGAGCAGCTGATCTTTATCTCACACTGAATGGCAGCCCTGACCCCACCTAAAGCCTCTGGGAATTGAGCAGCTTATCTGAATCTCAGCCCCCAGTGCTGGCTTGGTGGAACTGGAGGCCAGGTGATTGTGGAGAGGAAACTCTACTACTCACAGATTCTGGGCACAAAAGTTTCTGGTTGCTCCCAGACCAGTGTACACGCTTGATTGTGCCACCTTGGAGGAACAGAGATCTTACAGATTACCAGAGTATACCCTACTCTTGACAAAGGACACAAAAGTCAAGTAACTTGTTGGGAAAATGCCCAAAAAAAGGAAAAAATAAGACTATAGAAGGTTACTTTCTTGGTGAACAGATATCTTCTCCCATCCTTTTGAATGAGGAAGAACAACGCTTACCATCAAGGAAAAACATAAAAGTCAAGGTTTCTGTATCCCAAACATCCAAAATAAATATTCAATAGTCTCAGGTCATAGAAGAGCTCAAAAAGGATTTTGAAAACCAAGTAACAGAGGTACAGGAAAAATTGGAAGAGAAATGCAAGAAAATCATGAAAAACAAGTCAACAGCTTGCTAAAGGAGACCCCCAAAAAATGCTGAAGAAAATAACACATTTCAAAATAGGCTAACTCAATTGACAAAAGAGGTTCAAAAAGACAATGAGAAGAATGCTTTAAAAAGAAGAATTAGCCAAATGGAAAAAGAGTTTCAAAAGCTCTCTGAAGAAAATAGTTCTTTAAAAATCAGAATGGAACAGATGGAGGCTAATGACTTTATGAGAAACCAAGAAATCATAAAACAAAACCCAAAGAATGAAAAAATGGAAGAGAATGTGAAATATCTCATTGGAAAAACAACTCACCTGGAAAACAGATCCAGGAGAGACAATTTAAAAATTATGAGACTACCTGAAACCCATGATCAAAAAAAGAGCCTAGACACCATCTTTCATGAAATTATCAAGGAAAACTCCCCTGATATTCTAGAACCAGAGGGCAAAATAAATATTGAAAGAATCCACTGATCACCTCCTGAAAAAGATACAAAAAGACAAACTCCTAGGAATATTGTAGCCCAATTCCAGAGTTACTAGGTCAAGGAGAAAATATTGCAAGCAGCTAGAAAGAAACACAATTTGAGTATTGTGGAAATACAATCAGGATAACACAAGATCTAATAGCTTCAACATTAAGGGATCGAAGGACTTGGAATATGATATTCCAGAAGTCAAAGAAACTAGGACTAAAACCAAGAATGACGTACCCAGCAAAACTGAGTATAATACTTTAGGGGAAAAAAATGGTCTTTCAAAAAAAGGGGTGAGGATATAAGGAAGAAAAAAGGGAGTAGAATAGGGAGGTAGTGGTTGGAAACAAACTAGAGGAAAGAAAAGGTAAAAAGAGAAGCTGAAGAGGACAGTTGAGAGGAAGAACAGGATTGAGAGAAATATATAAATAGTAATTTGAATGTGAATTATGAATTCACCCATAAAACAGAAACAGAGAGAATGGATTAAAAATCAGTCTGACAATATGCTGCTTACAAGAAACACATTTAAAAATGAAAGATATACACAGAGTTAAAACCAAGGGCTGGAGTAGACTATATTATGCCTCAGACAATGGAGAAAAACCAGGGGCTGAAATCATGATATCAAAGTCAAAGCTAAAAGAAATTCAATTTAGAAAAGATAAACCGGGCAACTACATTATGATGAAAGGCATCATAATTAAGCAATATCAATACTAAATATAAATGCACCAAATACAGAAGCATCTAAATTCTTAAAAGTTTAATGAATCATAGGTAGAGATAAATAATAGTACTATAATAGTGGTAGATTTTAATCTTCCCCTCTCAGAACTAGACAAATATAACCAATAAATAATTAAGAAAGACATTAAGGAAGTGAATAAAATTTTAGATAAGCTAGATATGATAGACATCTGGAGAGAAGTGAATAGAAATAGAAAGGGATACATCTTTTTCTCAGAGGTACCTGAAACCTTTACAAGTATTGAGCATATATCAGGACACAAATATTTTGTAGCTAAAAGAAGAAAAGCAGAACTATTAAATGCTTCCTTTATAGACTACAATGCAATAAAATTATTTCAATAAGAGACTATGAAAACGTAAAAGAACTTACTGGAGACTAGACAATCTAATCTTAAAGAATGTATGGTTAAAGAACAAATAACAGAAACAATCACTAATTTCATTTTAAAAAATGGCAATAGTGAAATAACATATCAAAGCCTATGGGATACAGCAGAAGCAGTAATCAGAGGAAAATTTTTATCTCTAAGTGCTTACATTAATTTAAAAGAAAAAGAACAGACTAATGAACTGGGTATGCAATTTAAAAAACTAGAAAAAGAATAAATTAAAAATCCCCAATTACACACTAAATTAAAGGTGAAATTAATTAAACTGAGTGTGTGAAAAGAACTGAATTAGTAAATAAAACTAGGAGTTTAATATTACGAAAAAAACAATAAAATAAATAAACCATTATTTAATATGATTTTTAAAAAGAAGAAAACCAAGATACTAATATCAAAAATGAAAAAGATTAATATATCACTAAAGAGGCTAAAATCCAAGCAACTATAAGGAGTTATTTTGCCAATAATTTCAATAACTTATCTGAAATTGAAGAATATTTACAAAGATACAAACTGCCCAGATTAGCAGAAGAAGAAATAGATCTATTTCAGAAAAAGAACTTGAACAGGCCATAAATGAACTTCCTAAGAAAAAAGCACCTGGACCAAACAGATTTACAAGTGTATTTTATGAAACATTTGGAGATCAACTAATTATAATACTAAATAAACTATTTAGAATAACAGGCAAAGAAGGAGTCCTACCAAACTCCTTTTATGAAACAAATTATGATACTGATACCTAAACCAAGAAAAGTAAAAGCAGACAAAGAAAATTATAGATTAATTTTAGTAATGAATATGGATGCAAAATCATAAAGAAAATGTTAGTTAAAAGATTACAACAATATATTATAAAGATTATACATTATGATCAAACAGGATTCATACCTAGAATATAGGAATGGTTTAACATGAAAAACTATTAACCACCTGATTATATCAAAAATAAAATTCGCAAAAATTATATAATAATATCAATAGATGCAGAAAAAGCACTTGAGAAACTACAACATTCATTTCTATTAAAAACACCTGAAAGAATAGGTATAAATGGACTTTTTATTAAAATGATAAGAATTTACCAAAGACCATTAGCAAGCAAGATAAGCTAGAATCCTTCCCAGTAATATCAGGTGTGAAAAAAGGATGCCCACTTGATTTGATAATGCATTTTTGCTTATTGTTAATATAATTTTGCTTCTTAGAAAGATGGGAACATCTTTCCCATCCATTAATAGGCCCTGTGACCTGCTTAAATCACCTGAATTTGGGGATCACAAAGTATCACGCCTCTAATTTGTTCCAGGATCCTTGGTCATTGAGATTGTAAGGCCAAGAATCCTGGAAGGGTGGAGTGTAATGGCAAGGAAAATAGGATCTTTTGTTGTTTTTGTTTTAGTATAATTAAGATTCTTTAACTAGGAACGGTATATGGATTTGTATTGCTAATTATTTTAATGTGATTAAAGATCTTTCCCATTCATTAATAGGCCTGCCCATTAAAGGGAGTTTGATTAGGGAGCATTTATAGGAAGGCCCTAATCTTTTATTAATGAGGCACTGGTTCTCAAGATTGTGATGACCTCTTGCTCTGAAAAGTGTATAAAGACTCTCAGGTGGGGTTTTACTTTGGGGCTTACTCACTGGAAGTATTTGTTTAGCCAGAAGAGAATCTGGGCAGACACTAAGCAGCCACCACTCCCCTGCCTTGAAAACCCAGATGCTCTTCTCTCTGGAAAGTGTGGATGTATGGTCAGATCTGTCTGTTGATCTGTGATATATGTATAGTTCATGTCAGATAGTTGGAAGTCATGTCTATTGACTATTATTTCTTTGTATTTTCTCTGAAGTTCAGAGTGCTGAGTATTTCCCTTGAACTAAGTGAATGATATATGTTCTTGTTAAAGTGATTGTTGACCCCCTAAAAGTTAGAAAAGCAGATCAAAGAACCTGTGATAACAGGCCCTCCTGTGTATGATGGGGTCCTTGCTTTTATACCACTGTCACCAATATAATTCAATATTATATTGGAAATCCTAGCAATAGCAATAAGAGATGCAAAAGAAATAGAAGGAATCAGAATAGGGCATGAGGTAATAAAACCATCTCTTTTTGCAGATGACTTGATGATATACTTGGAAAATCCTAAAGACACAACTAAAAAGTTAATTTAAATAATTAATAATTTCAGCAAAGTAGCAGAATATAAAGTAAATTCACATAAATCATCAGCATTCCTATATATTGCCTATAAGATCTTGCAGGAAGAGATCGCCAGGGATACCTCATGACTCTAGACAGTTCAAAATACCTGGGAATATACTTATCAAAACAAGCCCAGAATTTCTATGAACACTTTGTACACAAATAAAATTAAATCTAAATAAATGGAGAAATATTCATGGTCCATGAGTAGGTAGGGCCAATATAATAAAAATGACAATTTTACCAAAATTAATCTATTTATTCAATGCCATACCAATTAAATTACCAAAAGAAATTATTTTATGAAACTAGGAAAAATAACAAAATTTATTTTGAAAAACAAAAGGTCAAGAATACCAAAGGAACTAATGGAAAAAAATGTAAATAAAGGAGATTTCGCTGTACCACATCTTAAACTATATTATAAGGCAATAATTATTCAAACCATGTGGTACTTGCTAAGAAACAGAAAGGTAGATCAGTGGAACACAGCAGACATACAATCTACAGCAGAAAACAAATATAGTTAGTGTTTGACAAGTGTAAAGACTTGAGTTTTTGGGATAAGAATTCATTATTTGGTAAAAATTGCTGGGAAAGCTGGAAAGCAATCTGGCAGAAATTGAGCATAGACCATTATCTTACACCATTTACCAAGATAAGGTGAAAATAGATACATGGCCTACATATAAAAGGAGATATTACAAGAAAATTTGAAGAATATGGAACATATTACCTATCAGATCTATGGATAGGTGAACAGTTTGTGAACAAACAAGAAATAAAGTATTGTGAGACATAAAATGGATAATTTTGATTACATTAAATTAAAAAGGTTTTGTACAAATAAAACAAATGTAGCCAAAATCAGAAGGAAAGTAGAAAACTGAGGAAAAACTGTTATAGCTAGCTCCTCAGATAAAAGTCCCATATCATAAATATATAAAGAACTTTGTCAAATCTACAAGAATGCAAGTCATTTCCCCAACTGACAAATGATCAGAGGATATGAACAGGCAATTTTCCAAGAAAGAAATAAAAACAACTTGCAATCATATGAAAAAAATGCTCTAAATCATTATTGATTAGAGAAATGCAAATTAAAACAATCTTGAGTTACCATTTTACACCAATCAGATTAGCTAAAATGATAGAAGGGGAAAGTGACAAATATTGGAGGGGACATGGAAAAATTGGGACTTTAATTCATTGTTGTTGGATCTGTGAACTGATCCAACCATTTTAGAGAAAGATTTGGAATTGTGCCCAAAGAGTTAATAAACTGCTTATACCCTTTGACCCAGCATTGCCACTATCAGTTCTGTTTCCCAAGATGATTAGGGAAAAGGAAAAGAACCTACACATTCTAAAATATTTATAGCAGCTCTTTTTGTGGTAGCAAAGAAATGAAAATTGCAGGGGTGCCTGTCAATTAGGGAATGGTTAAACAAATTGTTGTATATGTTCATGAAGGAATATTACTCTGCTACAAAAAATGATGAGCTCAATGATTTTAGAAAAGCTCAATGATTTAGAAAAGGAGAGATAAATAATGAAGGGCAAAATGAGCAGAACCGAGAAAACACTATATACAGTAACAACAGGATTGTTTTTCACAACTCTGAGCAACCAAGTCATTTTGGTATTATAAATTAACCTAAAAGATCCTATCATGCAAGATGCTGTTTGAATCCAGAAAGGAAAGTTGCTGTGGTGTAGGAAATGATGAGCTGGTTGATTTAAAAAGATATGGAAAAACTTGTACATATGTGTATATATCCATACTTAATTGTAAGATTCTTCAGGGGGAGGGGGGAAAATAAAGTAAAAAGTGCACAGTAGAGAACCAAAGAAAACCAAGGAGGTAAAGAAAAGGTATGCAGCTTTGAAAATAATGTGTAGTATTTATTATGTAGGTTTTCTTCAAATGGAAATTAACTGTTTTATATTGAATCCTCTCTTATGGTCTGCTGTGTACACAGCAATGCTTTTTTTCTTTTTTCATTTCAAGTGTAAAATAATTTTTTAAAGTGTTGCATCAAAGGGCAGAACTAGAACCAAATGGACAGAAGTTTCAAGGATTAAAGTTTTAAATTAGTAAAAAGAGAACTTTCTAATAGAGCTGAGTCAATTAGGCATCTTCAGGAAGCAGTGAGCTTCATCATCAGTAGGAATATTAAAGCAGAGGGGAAAGGATGAAAGAAATGATAGATTTCTATACTGAGTGGGAGGTTAAGCTAAATGACTTCAAATGTCACTAAACATATACACATTAAGCATCTACTTTATGCTAGGTACTAAAGATATAAAGACAAAAGTAATAAAGTCTGTCAGGAAACTTATCTCTTACAATATTATGAAGATGGAATATGTTCATTCATAGAAAAATTAAATACAGTACATGACCTTTATTAAAACATGTACACACAATAGGGAATCAGGACGGGCCTCTTTAAGCAGGAATCAAAGGCTTTGAAGAGATGAAAGTGAAGAGGGAAAGCATTCCAGAAATGTGAGATAGATGGACTGTGCAGAGGAGATGAAATGTCATGTATGGGGAACAGTAAGGTCAACTTGGCTAGAAAACAGAACACATTATGAGGAATGATGTATGTAATCAGTCTGAAAAGACAGACTGACAAAATACGACAGCAGTGGCACCCGGAAGGGAAAAGTCTAATACATACAGGTAAAAGCAAAGGGAGAATGAAAGCCAGGAAAGGGAGCTTTCCAACTATCTATGACTTAGAATCCTATGCTTCTCCATGAACCCATAGGACAGTAGATTGTAGTACTGATTAGACCAGACGTGAAAAGCAGAAAGGGAAAGGAGAGGAAGAAGGCACAGCATACACAGTAGCAGGGGAGTTGTCAAAACACCTTTTAGATTCTGGTGTCCCCTTAGGATAGGCTGAAGCTTAGACTGAGGTTAACTAGATATAGAGGGTTGTGGTGAGGTTTCACTGACATCCTCCAATCCACAGCCAGGGCAGCTCTGTCTCAAGGAATGCACTCTGGCTGAGATACAACTAACAGAGCTGGGTAGACTTTTAAAAATAGGAACAGAGGAGACAAGAAAAACAGAAAGGTTCTTTTGCTCTGTTTTCCCCCATGTGAGTATATTCACGTCTGTGTACCTTGTGCAGAGACCCTCTCATCCAATAATCGTGAAAATGGAACACAGGTCAGGGGGAAAAAAACGCAACTGAGCATGAGAAGATAATGAAATGATTATTGTTATCATACTTTTAATGCCGTAATTTCCTTCCCTAGTATATTCCTAAAGAGTTAGGTGAGGGCATTTGAAAGTTTGAAAATCTCCCTTTCCTGACCTCTTTGCCAACTACCTAGAAGGTGCAAATATGACTGGACTTATGCCACTGCCCTCAAGAGGCCTCAGGAATATCATTTGTAGCTTTTTTCTAAAGGATCATTACTCCAATACTTTAAAAGATCCATAATTTCAACAGTGTGGACGCTACTTCTCCAATGATACAGATATTTATTGCTTTATGTACAATTTTCCTGATTCATTGTGCCAAAAAAAGGCCATGGTGATGACTTTGTAAAGCTATAACACCATAAAAGATTTCTTAAGTCATTTAAAAATGAAAAAAAAATAATTGCTTTAAAATTAATGGAATGTAAGGGATGTTCTTTCATAAACTTTAAATTGTAGGAACCATTTGATACTTGATCTCCATTTAGAGGCAGGGCTAAAGCATTTTTGTGATACTGGTAGTTAAACTGTGATCACTACAGGTTTAAATTTTCATATAAATATAAGAGTAGGAGTAATGTTTCCCAACTCTGATTCATCTGGCACTTGAGACTTACAGTTTCTGTCAGTACAAATTGGCAGCAATCACAACTGTGATCCCACTGCTTCGGTCATCAATTGGACCATGGAGGTGTAGCAGGGCTAAAAATTTAAGTGTCCTCTCAGTGATTTCTGACTTCTCCCTCAACATTACAGGCACAGAACAGAACTTCACTATAACACTATTTGTTTTAACATAGAATTCTTTGTAAGGCTACTCTGTCTTGCATCCCATTTAAAGGAATTTACATAGTAACATGCTCAAAGCACCATGTTACAATGACAGCTTGCCCTGTGGAACTGGATGAATCACTTAATCTCTCTTGGCCTCAGTTTTCTCAAATGTAAATGTGGTTCCTTTCAGCTCTAAATTATGATTCTATGGTCTTTGTAATAAATATCTAATGCAGTTGTCCAAATGCCCTGTTATTTACTCATGTAGGTTATTGCTGCTGATCTTACAACTGTGACACTGAAATATTGTCATGAAATACAGATATTATATCCATCAACAAACACTTATTAAGAACCTGCTAAATGTCAGGTACTGTGCTGCATAGGGGATCCAAAGATAAAAAGAAAATTGTCCATAAGCTCATAAGACCTTCCACTCTATCAGGAGAAACAACATGTATATAGATAAGGAAATACAAAAAATATATACATATATATGATTAATGTGAAGTAATTAAGGTGAGACTGTAGTAGTTGGGTGAATCAGAAAATATTTCATTAGGAAAAAAGAAGAAAGAGAGGGAACAAGCATTTATTAAGTGCTACTGTATATCAGACACTGTGATTTGTATTTCACATTACAAATATTATTTCATTTGATCCTCTCATTTTAGAGATGAAGAAACTGAAGCAATTGGACGTTAAGTGACTCTCCAAAGGTCACCAAGTTAGTAAGTGTCTGAGGCAGGATTTGAACATGGGTCTTCCTCTAGCCAGTGCACTACCTGGTTTGACACTCTCTCAGTTAAGCCCAATCTAAAAAGAAAATAGATTGAACAATGAGTGAAAAATTCAAAAAGAAATCTCAATGAACTCCTTCATCCAACTCAGAATAGCACAGAAACAGACAACACCTAAGATTGGAAGAGAAGTACTACCAGGGAAGCTTATAATAGTGCACATGAACAGATAGCATCACACAACAGTGCCTTGATGGGGAAGCCCCAAGGGGGAAACTCACCACACACACCTGATCAATAAAACCACAAGCAATACAGAAACTATCCAGCCCCCTGATCAAGGAAGAATGGAAAAGAAGGAGGAGTACCCTGTCCAAAAGAGTCCTAGAGAGAAACAGAAAATACTGAGCATTCTGATCAGAAAAGCCCCCCAGGGTACAGAAGACCACCCAGCACCCTGATAGGGAAAATCCCAAAGAGTTGAGGAACTAACCAATGCTTTGATCAAGTAAGCCCTACAGTGGGAGTGGGGACAGAGCCCCGATCAAGGGAGCACCAGAGAAAACAAAAATCATCTAGGGCTTCGATCAAGGAAACCTCAGGATGTACAGAAGACTACTTAGTCACTTAATCAAGGAAATACCATGAGCAACAAAAGGTTCCCTGACTGAACATTAGAACTCTGATCAAGGAAGCCTCAAGAGAGGGAACTAATAATACAAGGTGATTAAGGACAGTCAAGTGAAGAGCTCTGAATGGGACACTTAATGCCAGCCAGAACTCAGTCACAGCTAGGAAATTAAAAGCAAGCATCAGGAATCCATAAAAGCAAGGTCAGAACCAAAGAATGCTTTGCCACCCCATCTAAAAGAGATTTAAGAACTCCAATCACTGTAATGACCAACCACAAAGAATTAATGATGAAACATGATACCCACCACCTGACAAAGAGGTGGGGGACTCAAAGTGAGATTGGGACATACATTTTTTGTACATGGCTGAAATATTGACTTGTTTTGCTTAATTATGCTTATTTATTACAGGAATTTTTTTAATTGGGGAGAATTTGGGGAGAAAAGGGAAAGCAGATGATGATGGTCCCCTCCCCCCCAAAAAAGACAAGAAATTAAAAGTGCACCATTACAGCAGAATTTTTAAATGAACAAACGAAATAAGGTATTTAAGGAGCCACAGACCAAGTATGCCAGTTTTGAAATGAATATAGAATTTGTTACATAATTTTGAAAAGCAATACAAGCTATATGTAATGGAGATGAAGGATTTCATATGTAATACATTTTCTCTTATTCTTTGTATATAGAAATTTTCATACTTAAAAAGGTTTGCCAATTTAAGAAAAAAGATATTTTTTCAGAAAACGTTTTCAAAAGAAGAAAAAGAAGCTTTGAAGGAAACTAGGGATTCAAAAAGATGGTGGCAAGGAGAGAATGCTTTTCAGACATGAAGTTCAACCAAAGCAATGCCATGAAGGTGAGAGACAGATGTTCCAGTTTAGCTGAAATTTAAGAGTGCATGAAGAAGAGTAATGTGTACTGAGTTGAGAGAGAAGGATCCTGGTGCCAGAATGTTAAAGGGCTTTAAATACCAAAGAAAAGAGTTTGGCATTTATCATATAAGCACCATGGAGTAACTGGTGTTTTAGGAATGTGTACTATTATACTCAATTTAACTATACTACACAATAGAGTATAAAATAAATTCCCTATGCTGAATAAAGGGTATTTTATGGGGGGAAAAAAGAGATTCACACTGAGATGCAGAACAAAATCAACAAACGTACAATCGGAAAATGACAGAAATAAAAATAATTTTGAGAATCAGATTGAGGTAAAGCCATGGAATGGAATACAAGGATGGGTTCTTCCCACTCATTTGCAACATCAAGCAGTGTTGTTCTTAGGCCAAGATCTGAAAAAAGGAAGTGACTCAATGGCTCTGAGGGGGAGGGAAATTCCAGATCCTTGAAGCTGGGCACATAAAAGAATAACCTCCAGCTGAGAAAGGACACTAGGCAAGGCCAGAGAATGGGAGGCCAGATTTACAGGAACAAAGTGAGTGGGTGGGAATCTGGTTGAGTAAAAAGGTCACAGAAGTGAGGTGGGGCAAAGTCATGGAGACTTTTCCAAGTAGTAAAGAAATTTCAAGATTGGCATTTAAACATAAATGCAGCCCAGGTGACAAGGGAAAAGACAGCAAAGTCATCCTTGGTTCTGACCTTGCTTTCTGGATTCCTGCTGCTTACTACTATTTTCCTAACTATGTCTGAGTTCTGGCAGGTATCAAGTGTCCCATTCAGTGCTCTACTATCCTTAATCAGTCTGGTCTTAACTTCCTTCTCTTGAGGCTTTCTGGATCAATTGGCTGTTCAATTAGGGAAGCTTTTGCTGCCCAAGGGGCTTCCTTGATTAAGTGACTAAGTGGTCTTCTATACACCCTGTAGTTTTCTTGAAACAAGAATTTTGAGCCAATTTAGTTTAATTCAGAGAGTAAGCAGGACAGAAAGAATAGAGGTCAGCCTTAGCCTTTGGAAAGCTTGGGTTCAAGTATTATCTCTGGCACAGATTCATTGATGCTGAGCAAGTAAAAACCTTTCAGTGCCCCAGGCAACTCAATGAGGTTATAAATTAGAAAGCAGTAGCTGATCATCAGGGAAGGGTATTTCCACAGCAGGAGCTCCATATACCAATGAAATCTCAGGTATGGACATTTTTTAAAAATTCTTATCATTGGCATCTTAGTGGAAAATGCATTATGCCAAAAATATAATGGATTAAGTACTTTAAAAATAATTTTCCATGCCCCCTCCTTCCCCTTAAGTGCTTTACAAATAATGTTTTATGCCCTTCCCTTTACCTCAACATTAGCAAATGTTTGAAAGAAAAATAGCACCAATTTTGATTAAAATGGAAAAGTGATGATAATCAGAGAGAGGGAAAAATTGCAGCCTGCCATCATGTAAAAGAATATTGGCCACTGTTTGAGTTCAATACTCAGTGGGAGAGGATTTAGGGGCTCAGCAGGAAGTCTTTCCCAGCTGGAGGAACATCCCAGTAGAGCTACAAGCCAAAGCAAACTCCTCCACAGCCACACACCATCACACTGTGTAAGCATCATGAATGTGAATTCTAGCTTTCCACAGAATTCTATTCCATGAGGACAGAAAAACAGAAGTCAGGGCAGAAATGACCTCTGAATAGGGGGTGACCCTTTTCATTCCAATTTAGTTTGAAGGTTTTGCATTAATAGGCAAACAGAGAGCCCCCATGTCATTTAATATACACAATGGTTGGAACTATAAAACTCAAGTTCTGAGGGGGAAAAAAGGAATAAAGAAGAGGGAAAAAATAAATGAGGACTTGAAAGGTTCACTGGAAAAGTTCACGGTTTTTCATATCATTTCTGCTAGTGAGGAAAACCCTAAATTAACTGATAATGATCATGGTTCTTTTTCTAAGCACATGAGCTTTACTTTGTGTCTTTATTTATTTCATGGGTTACTATGTAATGCACAGAATGTAGCGCAAGGCAATTCTGAGGATATACGCAAACAGAAAAAACAATGTCAGTCATGTAGCAGGGACTGAGATAATTCATAATAGCCAGGGATCCTTAAGATACCAAAAGAATTAGAAACAGCCCACTCCGAGGGAATTTATTAAAAAAAAATGTCCTAGAATCACAAACAATGAGAAGGCATGGAGTTGCCATCCACATTAATAAAGGAAATACACATAAGAATGAAACCATGGACAAATGCATCAATATAAAATATTATTAACTTTATCACTATCCTCATGGCTAACACTTATTCAATGTTTTAATATCTACAAAGTATTTTGCTTATATTATCTCATAACCATTACAATAATTTTGCATTACTATTATGCCCATTGTACAGATGGGAAAACTGGGGCTCAGGGAGGTTAAATTTGTCCATAGCCACTGTTAGTAACTGTCAAAAACAAGATATTTATAACTGTAAATGAGAGGCACAACAAAACTATACTGCAATTACACAAAGATATAGATATAGTCAACTTTCAAGTTGCACTCAACATTTTTTACAAGACAATATGTCCATAAATATTTTAAAAGGTAATAAAAAGTGGCAGGATGCAGGAAGTACTATGTTACCCCAAACCCCAAACTCCTAAGACAATTCTGTAAAAGGCATTTAAATATGAGAATTAACAATGTTTGTAAAACTGTGCTGAAAAGTATAAGTACTATAAAATCAAAATTATTATAAACTGTGCACCAGGTAAGGATGCTGATAGGTAGCATTTGGGTGATTTCAAAGTGGGGCAAAGCCTCATAATGGGTCGTTTCTCATGCCACAAATGTAGCAGTAACTTTGGGTTCAATCACATCACCAATGTATACTATGTCTCTCTCCCTGTATAACCATACCATCCCACATAGTGTTTCCCTACCATAATCGTACAAAATTAAGATTCTACCTAGCAATACCCATCCCTTCCCATGTGCTACCAGCTACCCATAATTTCAAATACCTCCAAGCATATTTTTTATTTGCCCGTGGACACAGCTGAAGACAAAAAAGGCTGGCCCTAAAAAAAAAATTATGAAGTAGAGGAAAAATCTTGGTCCCTAGCTAGCTCTTTCTTCAACCTCTCCACACCCATGATAATCCTGCCCCATCTTCCCATCTGATATTCCATTCAGATAAAGCTCTGATATAATATCACTCATACTCTAGTGATTTCAGAATCTTTGCCTTTCTACAAAGATCCCAGACTGGCCTCAGAAAACAACTGGATCACTGAAGATAGAACTCTAAAGTACAAACATAGAGACATAACATCACAAATTCAGCATGACTACTCTCATTGACCCAAGATTATCCAGTAAATTCTGAAGAGCATAACTCTCCCTCCAGACATAAATGTAGAAGGCTTCTGGATGGAACAGGTTCAGGAGACACCAATCTTTCCTAATTAATTACGGTTGTTGGAAAGGTAGTATGGTTATAGTGGAAAGAATTCCGGTCCCAGCTCTATCACTAATGAGTAGTGGGAATTGTCAATTTGGACAAATCATTTTGGCTTCCTGGGAAGCAATATTTTCATCTGTGAAATGAGAAGATTTCTTTGATTAAATGAGCTTTTCCCAAGCACTATGATTCTACATGCACTATTTCAGTGTTGGAACCAACGAGTAAGCTTCCAAGAATAAAGGCATCCTTAGGCAAGAGCTCTCTCAGTTCTCTTTTTGGGGCTATGACCATCCCTCCTTAGATCTCTCTTTCCTAACTGAAACCTTACTGTTAGAGAGTCTGGACTGCTGGTGATCCTGCAAACTTAGGCACAACTACATCTAGAAGAAGAGGGAACAGCATGGCAGATGTTGTCAAATTGGCACTGAACCTTGTGATGCTGATTTGAAACATCAAACCTTTTGCTGTTAAGTGTGCCTAAGTCTTCTTAACAGCTATACAACAAGACCTAGAAACCATTCAGCACAAGAATACACCAGAACCACAGAGAGAAAAAGATCCAGCAATATTCAAACCCTACAGCCATATTGAAGTGTTGTAACAAGATCTTGCCTTTCCTTCCTCCAAAACAATGCGTTGTGTTCCCCCAATTAAAATGTAAGTTTCTTAAGTGCAAGGACTATATTTTTTTTTGTTCTTGTTTCCCTTCTGCTTACACAGTGCCTGGCATATAGTAAACATCTAAATTTGTTGTTCAATCACTTATTCATTTAATCATTCATTTATTAACTCATTCAATAAGACTTCAGAACAAAGGAATCTTGAAAACTAGTCTCAAACACAAACTGCCGTATCTCCCATGCTTTTGTGTGATGGCTACCAATTGAGGGAAAAAGCTTGGCACACTCTTTGGGTCTACCACCCTCAGCTCCCACCTTTTCAAATGGCCCAGTCAAACCCTGCTCATTAGTACAGTATGATGGAAATAGCAGTGAACCTAAAGTCAGGTTAGTCCTGGCTTTGAATCTCACCTCTAACACTTAAAAGCTAGGAAGTTAAAAACATCACATAACCTTTCTAATCTTCAATTTTCTCATCTGAAAAAATGTGGATGACATCTGTAAGACAGCTATTCTGAGAAGACTGTTGTGAGGCTTAAATAAGATAGTGTGTCCAGAATTGTTAAAAACTTAAGAGTATTATAATAACTATCTTGCGAACACTTGTTAAATATTTCTCCATCACCTAGGCTTACATAGTTATCGTGACCCAGACTAACTTAATTCTCACTTTCCTTCTTGAATGACCCTGAATTATGTTTGGTTTTATCTTAATACTCTTTTTATCTTGTCTTCATCTCAAAGGTGCTCCATTCTCTTGATGATTCTGATTACTCACTATTATGTCCCAGAGCAAAATTGCTACTCTTAGCTCAGACTCTTACCTCAGAAAGGTACTCTGCATCTAGCATCCTAACATAACTGGGGTACACATATTCTATTACCCCCACCACTCCCAAGCTGGACAACAAAGATTCTATTAGGACCTTAGGTTAGGACCCAGGATAACCCTATGGGTGATGAACTAAATATTGGAGAGTCTACTCTCATTCATTCTGTGCGTATTACATAGTCTTCTGATTTGGAAGGGACCTTTTTAAAGGCAAGACAAACCAGCTTCCCAGTGCAAAACTCTGCCTGGCCATCCCGTAAAAAGTGGCACTTGGCACAAGAACTCTGCTGGTACAAATCACAAAACTCAGAACCAGAAAGGGATTTCAAAGACCATTTTCTACAACTTAGTCACTTGAATACTATCTTCTGCATCAGTGATCACTCTGCATTAGTCTCCATAACCTTGGAACTATGAGTCCCCAAAATCATAGAGTTACAGGTGGAAGGGACATTAGAAGCCATGTAGTCCAGCATTTTCATTTTGTAGATGAGGAATCAAGGCTGAGAAAGATCAGTGACTTGCCTGTGGTCACAGAGGCCATAAGTAGCACAGGCAGGATTCATATCCAGGTTCTCTGGCTTCAAATTCAATACTCTCTTCCAGTGTATCTACTACAGTTCTCTTCCAAAAACGTCCTACTCTGCACACACACAACAAATACACACACACACGAGTGTGATGTGGTAAAAAGTGCTTACAATACATTTTCCTCAAAAGAACTCAGTGCTCAGTAGAGTTAATTTAAGTACTGTTATCCCCTTTATACAGATAGGGGAAATAAGGCTGAGTGATCCTACTGTTGCGTAATAAGTAATAAATATTACCAGTTGTATGAGTTATCATTATCATTATTAAAATTCTGCTTGATCTGTGGACTTCCCCCTTCCCATTTCTTTCTGGACCTAACTCTGTCCAACTACTTTGAGCCAGGATATTCTATACATCCGTCACCCCTGCCCCACTGTCATTTGGCTCCTATCCACCTGTCTATAATTGATCAGTGCCAAGTGGTACAAGGAGTTCCTCTGTGTAGATCCAATGGGCCATGCTCCTTTCCCCTCCTGCTGCTCTCCTCCCTAACACAGCATTCCTCAGATGCCTTCAAGGCTTTGCCCAGATTAATTAAATTCAAATTCTCCTAGATTATTGAATAAAAAGGCAAAGAAATATCAATTCATGCCTTAGGCTGCAATCCATCGGAAAACAAATCTCTTCAACTGCACCTCCCAGGTGTCCCATAAATTATTGTACACTTACAGCTATTGTGCCCACATCTATCCACACCCAGGAACAAGCACCACCAATAGCTTGGCATAAAATCTCATGGTATTCTGGCTCTCAGAAGCTATTCACTAAATAGTGTTATGAGTTGAACAACCTGAATCCCACTTTTGGAAATCTGAGACTTTTCATGTTCACAAGAATAAGGTCCCTTGGGGCAAAAAAATCTTGGCTGTACTTAGTGTGTAATATTAACAAAAAAGCTCCTAGGGACATCTTTTTTTTTCCACCTTCTAAACATCTACCAGGTGAAATAAATGTATCTCCACCTCTATCAAGGGGCCCCTAAGCAACTTCCAGGAAAAATGATGTCCTTCTGTCCCTCAACATTAGCTAACTATCCAAAAAGAACTGGGGAAACCTCATGAGAGCTGTTCAACATCACCAAAATGGAGCATCAAGCCTGTTTATTTATATTAGCAATGAGAAAAAGTTACACATTTCTGAAATATGTTACTGATATAATTGCTCGGCAACATACTTGATCAGCTTGATCTAATGGCAGATTATTATAAACAAGACTATTGTCCAATGTATCACTGGCACAGTAACAGGCATTGTCTCATATGAAGAGGAGGAAAACTCTTAAATACTTCCAGATTTTCTAAAAAGACTTGTAAAAAATTTGTTTTGGCTTCAGTAAAGCATTCTTTACAAGTAAGCTTTTTTTCTTTTTTTTTTTAAAAGTCCATCTAGTTTTCTTTTATTAGAGTAATTAAAGCAATGTTAGGCATTTGGGGTATTTGATGTAACGTTAATCCTCCGATATTCTAAGATATTGATTTTATAAAGAACCTACTGTGGATAAAGCACTGAACACTATAAATGGAACTGCATCAATTTCTGATGGTGTATTTGTTTAAAAGAATCCATGGCCAAACCCCGGACTCCCAAGAATTCCAGACTATGCTAGTTCTTGAAATGGTAATTTTTTTAACTACATTAAAGCAAAAATGGTTTCTAAATGAAAAAAAATCCCTAAGTGTAAAACATCTGATTTTACTTTACATTTCTTAAAGTAAATTATTCAATTGTGGTCTTTCACTGGCTTTACTCTAATAATTCTAACATTTCACAAAAGGAGAATTCACAGGTTTTTGAAGTGTGTTCTTTTATGTTATTTGGGTAAAAATAAAAACATATACAATAGAGTTCTCTCTGAACTTTCTTTTGCTAAATAATTACAGAAATTCCATGCTATTGCATTGTCCTGGATGACAGCTAGATTAAATTTCATTAAATATCCTTTATTGATATTGTCTCTATATGACAAAGACTTGTTTAGGAAAGAATTAAGAAAAGGAAACAGGAACGATCAGTATTATTAAGGCAACGAATTATATTCCATCGAACTTAAAGTTACGTGTTTTTCAAAATGTTCATTTCTGCTACCCACATTTTATGTAAAACCTCACTCTTAAACAGGTTCCTGCCTGGTCCTAAGTAGACATACTAAAGCTGGGGGAAGGAAGGAGGAAGGGGGGAATAGCATGCAACATAAACGCAATACAAATCATCTGGCTCCTATAGATGAGTCCTGCTGTGTACCATCTATGCATACTGGTCTAGCTTATTGATGCCTATGAAGTATTAAGTGATGGTGATTTATTTCTGAACACAAAAGAAAATTTGAAGTGAGTTAAGAAGAAAGACACAATGATGATTAATGAGTTTAGAAAATGAGACCTATGATGAAAAAATAAGGAACTATAGATGTTTGGTCTAAAGGGGAGAACTCTTAGGGGTGGCTTATTAACATGAAGAATTTAGGTGAAATGTCAAGAATAACTTCCTAGCCTCAAGCTTATTAAATCCTGGAATGTGCTACTAATACTTTTTTCTCTACAACATCATTTATCAATTCTGTTCTGTCCTCTCTATCCCAATAACCACAACATTAATTCAGGCTTGGTACATTTTTCATAAATTACAATAGAGAATAGACTCTAAATAGACTGTCACTTATAGGACTGTTCTCATTAAGCAGACCCTCAAGATTTCTTACAATCACTTTGATCATAATACAGCTCTTTAGATGTTGTACCTGCCCTATGAAAAAGAACTAAATCTTTGACCAAATTCTTTCTAACTACATTACCTCCTCTATTTCCATACACAAAAGGCTTGTAATAAATATGTGCTGCTTTGTAATTTGCTTTGTTTTGAAAGTCATGGTTTTCATCTCTTTCAGAGTTCACCATATGTCAGAAGATCATTGATTTAGAGCTAGAAGGAAACTTAGATATCATCTATTCATTAGTGTCCAACTCAAAAAGAAACAGGGGCAACTATAAGAATCCCTTCAGGAAGTATACTGATTTAGAAAACCATATATTAACATTATCTATTGTATTTTTATTTATTTTGTGAAATATTTCCCAATCCCATTTTAATCCAGTTATGCTGCTCTCCTTGCAATGAGCATGTTTAACACCTCTGATTTAGGTTTATCTGCTTCATTTTACAAATAAGGGAGCACAGACTTCCCAAGAACCCCTTCATCTAGTTATTCAAAGCTAGCCCCGGAACAATAGACCTAAATCAACTCTAACAGGAAATGCCCTTCTTTTCATCGTCCAGAAATCTAGACATTTCACCCTGTCAGGTCTTCTTGACTAACAAAGTGAGGAAATGGTGATTAACCCCCAACTTATTTCATCAGAGCTGCATATTTTAAGATTCATCCTTTATTCTCCATTCTGTGCATGAAATATGCTTTCCAGTCATCTATTTAAAAGGCAATATTTATTTCATTCAATAACCAAATATTTACTAAACATCAATTACCTAGCACTCTAGTAGATACTATAAATCAATACACCACTCAGCAAGCATGTATGAAGTATCTGCATGTGTCAGGCATTGAGTATGCAAAGATAAAAATGAAACTGCTCCAACTCTCAAGGAGTTTACATTCTATGGGAGTTTACTTTCTAACTACAAGAAACACAAAAGAAATTTAACATTTGGTCATTGCTCTCAACTCTAGCAAAGTTACAAATCATAGACAAGTAAAATAATTAAAAAATAAGTAAATAAAAATTGTGTTGCATTACTTATAGAAACAATAGGAATTCAGGGAAGAGTAGTTGTATAAGACAATTGTGATTAAAAGCAATATAGACTATAGTCATCAGGGAAGACAATGGAGGAGATGAAAGGAGATGGTTATTGAAATACATTAAAGAACTAGGCAATGGAGGTGAGGCCATTGTTGGCATTTAAGAGACTTGTGGAGTTGGCTATATGTCCATATAGCTTTTTTATATACTGTTTAATGTCAATGGAATGCATCTTTGATAAAAAGCTCTTAGAAAGTAGCAGTCAGGTCTATCTTACATAATGTCTATCTATATGGCAGTATTGCTGTCTTTTAAATAAAAGTGCCAGGGCATAACATATTTTAATAGATAACTGGAAGTGTGTGTGTGTGTGTGTGTGCGTGCGTGCGTGCGTGCGTGCCGCGCGCTGAACCAGAAAGTAGATTTCATTGACATGAAGCAACCTTTAAAGACCTCTCGTTGATAATGGCACCTGCTCAATATACAAGTATCAAATAACATTTGAATGACTAGAATACAAATGACTATTATTCCATTCAAAGTATCAAGATAAGAGACTGAATGCTTATTTCACCATGCTGTAGCTGACCAAAACATTTTAGAAACTCTTCTTGAAAGCTACTCTCAAGAGTCTACTGCATGTAAAAAAAATATCCTTAATACTGTCATCTTGACCTTTTAAGGATATATTTAATTTTAAAAATACCAAGAAGTCATTTGAAGCCAAATATTCAATGAAGTAGGTGATTAAAATGAGTACTCTTTTTTTAGAAGAAAAAAGAATGAGGTATAATATTTAGAACTAAAAGGGATCTTCGAGATTTTTTAACTCTAACACCATTTTACAGATGATGAAACTAAGATGGAATGAGGTTAAGTGGCTAGAATCTCTGGACTAGTTTTAAAGTGTGATTTTTAACTGTTTTAAATTATCTTTTTATTTATTTTGTTAAATATTTCCCAGTTACATTTTAACCTGGTTGTGGTTCAGAAGTGTGGTGGGCTGTAGGTGGACTTACAGGTATATGTTTGATACCTCTGAACTAGAAGACACCTATAGACTTTTCCAACTCTAAATTGATGATCCTAGCACAAAAAAGAAATCTAACTACCACAAATTACTTTAGTGGGCCATGGATACTTTAAGGAATCTATGCAGTAGAAAAGACAATTTTCTTCAAGGCAAAGTGATTTGCTTCTGGGGGAGAGACTCAGAAAGGCTGCGGGCAATAGCTTTCTCATTTGTTTGTTAAATAAACTACGTTGGACATTAATGCTCTACGAAGGCAGGTTCTGTCATTTCTAGAAGGCAAGATGCCTTAGTTCGGATTAGATCTTCCTCAGACAGAAGAAAAGGTAATGTCTGGGTCACAGCTGATTCTCTGAAGTACTCTTTAATAAGGTTCTAGGAATCTACATTTTGGCATCCTAACATCTGCCCTGTACTTTGACTTCAAGGAAATTGAGCAAGTATCTTCTGCTGGAAGAAACCCAGTAACATGAAGACATGTTCTTTTGTACATGCTTGATTTTCTCCCTCTTTCCCAGTCCCCTTTAATTCTTCCCCTGTCTTTGCTGATCTATTCCTACTCTAGGGAAAGGGGACCAGCACGCAGTCAATCTGACCCTGTCTACTGGACACAGACCAGCTAACAATTCAGGCTACAAACTACAGGCACCCTTGGCTTTAATGTGTGGTGTTGTCTTTTAACTTAGGTAGGTTTTGGCCTGGCTCTTCTAAACTAACAGTCACCCTGGATCAATTAAAGACAAGAAGACTCACTGACATATAGTAACAGGTCATGCCAGACAATCTCTGGATGGAAGACAAAAAAACTCATTGCATAGGAAGTGTTGTTAAGGATTTTAGAAAGTGAGATTGTTTCACCCAAGCAAAGGCAGACCTCAACTAACTCAGTGGGCCCTCTACTTTCCTAGGCACTGCCTGTGGAGGCCAGCACCTCTGAAGAAGGCAACTGGATCTCATCATTTCCCAACTCACACCAGATTTGTCTCCAAGCCACACCAGAAAAGAAGAGCGATTTAACCACCTCTTAAGTATAGTTCAAGGAAGTTCTCTCCTGTTAACTGCTGAAACATACATTCAAAAGCTCCTCATCTCATGACATTTGTTACAGGAACTGGACTTAATCCGATTGTTGCGGCAACATTCCCAGTGAAGTATTTCACCCTGCATACCATAGTAGCACTACAGTAATTTGTGCATAATCAAGATTTTTATGAGGTAGGAGGGAAACTTCTCAAGGCCATAATTCGTAGTATTACTCTCTCTACCTGCCAATTCTCTCCCACCAGGTCTGGGATTATGTGAGGTTCCCTTCCACTGATTTAGACCTATTTTTAAAAATTAGCAAGGTATGGTTCACATGATTAAGTTTTATTCCCTACATATTTGAGTGATAGGTGATAAGGGATCATTATGAAGTAATTATGAAATTCCCTTCCAACTTGTCACTATTTAGCCCACAGAGATTTATGTCACCATCATAATCCTTAAATAATTACATGATCTTGGGTAAGTCACAACCTCCATGGCTTTGGTTTTCTCATCTGTAAAATGAGAGGATTGGACTATATTGCTCTGAGGTCCCTTCTAGTGTCACAGAAGCTTCTAGCTGCTCTTACTTGCTCTCCCATATCTTCCATTCCCTCCACAAGGAGAAATGACTCCTCTATCCCTCCCCTTGTTAGAAAAAAAACATTTCTGATGGAATGAAGCTTGCAATGAAGGTCAGAAGAAATCCACTATCTTTTCCATTCCCAAAACTTTTATACAGGTGAAATGAGCTTAGCAAAGGTGACCTCACTCACTAAAGTAGCACTGTGAAGTAAAAAGTCTATTGAACTTGCAGCCAAGAAAGACCTGATTTTGAATTATGCTTCAACATTTACTAGCAAGGTGACTGTGGGGAAGGCCCTTCATTGTTCCTATGCTCATCTGCAGATCTCAAAACACTTTTAAAAATATCTTTTATTAAAAATACATGAGTGTAATTAAAGACCTTTGGGAGCTCTGCATTGCCTCAAATACCTTAGCCTGGCACAAGGTTCAGAGAGGTGACTTGTCCAAGGTCATGTAGCTACTAAAATTAAGAATTCATGAAGTGCCTAGACATTACCTTACATAGAGTTGTTTAACTGAATTTATCTATTCATCTTATTCTAGTCTGATATTTCTTCTAAGTTATATCATGAAACTAGAATGTTCTTGATGGCCTGGCCATCAAAAATGCTTTTCTTCTGCCAAGTAATTCCTGAAATTTCACTTTTTAATAAATTTTCATAGATTAATAGGAATGGAGGAATAGTTCTCATCCTGTCCAAATATAAGACAATTCCTCATAATTCATTACTCACATTATTTTTACCATAAAATAAAGAATCTATCTTCTTTATATGTTCATTCAACGTTTAGCATTAAGTTGCTAAATGAAGTCCTGGGGCCACTGCCATAGCTCCCTTCTTGACTTTGGAGAGTGCCCACCATAGCATTGAAAAGAAACATGTTCTTCATAAAACTTCCCAAAGACAACACACTTCCAGAGTCTTCATAAAGGCAAACCTGTTATCAATAAGAATTCTCCTTAAAGGAAGGGACACTGACAAGACAGTATCATGCTTTTGCACAATTACTTTTACCATTCATGAAAAATCCATCTGTATGACTGGCTGCAACTACATTGGCAGACAAGGAATTGCAAGGAGGCGCAAATATTTTTAAAAAATCTTTGCAGGGCACATCTTGAATATGAGTGAAGGCTTTCCAAGAACACATTTTTAAAAATGCTTGCAAAATAAAAGGCTCTTTTTCTCTGCTTAAGGAATTTCAGGCATCAGTGAGCAGATGGAAAGGAGTACTTTGAGAACAGGGGGAGTTTTTGCACCCTGACAATATTATACCATGAAAACAGTTACATTTCTGAGTTTATATGTAAGTTGTCTCTTTTAGGTTTAAGCCTGATGCCCACCAAGTCTATCTCTTCCTCCTAGCAAAAGATCCATTTGTTCATCCATTTAAAGAATGAACATTAATAAATATTAGTGAATGAGCAAAATGCTAAGCACTTAAAAGGAAGAGTAGTATGGTGGGAAAGATACCAAACTTGGGAGTCAAGGAGACGGATTGAAATTCCACATTGGACACTAGCTGAGTGACACTTGGCAAGTCATTTAACCTTCATTACTTCATGTGTAAAATGATGGACTTGTACTCAGTGGCCACTAAAGTCTCTTCTGATCCATGTCCATAAAATATTCTTCAAATCCATGATTCTATGATCTATTACTGGGTGTACAAAGAACTATGCCAGGGACCTGGAGGGGTCTAAGGTTTCGGTAAGAGATGGTGCTTGCGTTCATGGACTTTACAGTGTAAGTTACATTCCTATTATTGGTCTAGCAAAATACCTAGTGGTAGTCTCCATATTTCTTTTTTTTTTAATTTTTATTTCTTATAAATTTATCTATTAAACTTTTTACATTCATTTTCACAAAATTTTGGGTTCCAAATTTTCTCCCTATTTGTCCCCTCCCCCCACCCCAATACCCCAAGCATTCTAATTTCCCCTATCACCAATCTGCCCTCTCTTCTATCATCCCTCCCTTCCCTTGACCCCATCTCCTCTTTTGTCCTGTAGGGCCAGATAACTTTCTATTTCCCATTACCTGTATTTCTTATTTCCCAGTAGTAAGAACAATACTCAACAGTTGTTCCTAAAACTTTGAGTTCCAACTTCTCCCCATCCCTCCCTCCCCACCCATTCCCTTTGGGAAGGCAGGCAATTCAATATAGGCCATACATGTGTAGTTTTGCAAATGACTTCTGTAGTAATCATGTTGTGTAAGACTAACTATATTTCCCTCCATCCTATCCTGCCCCCATTGTTTCTATTCTCTCTTTGGATCCTGTCCCTCCCCAAGAGTGCTGACTTCAAATTGCTCCCTCCTCCCATTGCCCTCTCTTCCATTATCCTCCCCTCCCTGCTTATCTCCTTCTCCCACACTTTCCTGTACTGTAAGATAGGTTTTCATACCAAAATGAGTGTGCATTTTATTCCTTCCTTTAGTCGAATGCGATGAGGGTAAACTTCATGTTTTTCTCTCAGCTCTCCTCTTTTTCCCTCCACTAAAAAGTCTCCTGCTTGCCTCTTCTATGAGAGATAATTTGCCCCATTCCATTTCACCCTCTCTCCTCCCGCTACATTTCTCTCTCACCATTTACCTTAATTTCTTTTAAGATATGGTCCTATCCTATTCAATTCACTCTGTGCTCTCTGTCTCTGTGCGTGCGTGCATGTGTGTATGTGTGTGTGCGTGCACGCATGTACGTGTGTGTGTGTACGTCTGTGTGTGGTCCCACCAACTACCCAGATACTGAAAAATTTCAAGAGTTACAAATATAGTCTTTCCATGTAGGAATGTAAACAGTTCACTTTTGGTAAGTCCCTTATGACTTCTCTTTGCTGTTTACTTTTTCATGCTTCTTCTCATTCTTGTGTTTGAAAATCAAATTTTCTTTTCAGCTCTGGTCTTTTCATCAAGAATGCTTGAAAGTCCTCTGTTTCATTGAAAGACCATATTTTCCCCTGAAGTATTATACTCAGTTTTGCTGGGTAGGTGATTCTTGGTTTGAGTCCTAGTTCCTTTGATTTCTGGAATATCCTATTTCACGCCCTTCAATCACTTAATGTAGAAGCTGCTAGATCTTGTGTTATCCAGATTGTATTTCCACAATACTGGAATTGTTTCTTTCTAGCTGCTTGCAATATTTTCTCCTTGACCTGGGAATTCTGGAATTTGGCCACAATGTTCCTAGGAGTTTCTCTTTTTGGATCTCTTTCAGGTGGTGATCCATGGATACCTTCAATACTTATTTTGCCCTCTGGTTCTAGAATCTCAGGGCAGTTTTCCTCGATAATTTCATGAAAGATGATGTCTAGGCTCTTTTTTTGATCATGGCTTTCAGGTAGTCCCATAATTTTTAAATTGTCTCTCCTAGATCTATTTTCCAGGTCAGTTGTTTTTCCAAGGAGATATTTCATATTATCTTCCATTTTTTCATTCTTTTGGTTTTGTTTTATGATTTCTTGGTTTCTCAGAAAGTCATTAGACTCCATCTGTTCCATTCTAATTTTGAGAGAACTATTTTCTTCAGTGAGCTTTTGAACCTCTTTTTCCATTTGGCTAATTCTGCTTTTGAAAGCATTCTTCTCCTCACTGGCTTTTTGAACCTCTTTTGCCAATTGAGTGAGCCTATTTTTCAAGGTGTTATTTCCTTCAGCATTTTTTTGGGTCTCCTTTAGCAAGGTATTGACCTGTTTTTCATGCTTTTCTTGCATCTCTCTCATTTCTCTTCCCAGTTTTTCCTCCACCTGTCTAACTTGATTTTCAAAATCCTTTTTGAGCTCTTCCATGGCCTGAGCCCATTGAATCTATTTTGGAATTCTATGTCTTTACCTGCTGGTAAGCATTGTTCTTCCTCTTCAGAAAGGAATGGAGGAAATATCTGTTCACCAAGAAAGTAACCTTCTATGGTCTTATTTTTTTTCCCTTTTCTGGGCATTTTTCCCAGGCAGTTACTTTACTTCTGAGATTCCTCTCCACCCCCCCCACTAGTGCTTGGGGTCTGAGATTCAAATGCTTCTTCCCAGCCTCAGGGCTTTGGGGGGGGCAGGGCTGCTATTCAGTGTGAGAGATTAAGTTCAGGTTCTCAGGTGGGGGCAGGGCAGCCTCACAGGGCTCGTTCCCTCAGGACGTTTATGCAGAGACCTTCAACAATGGATTGAGCTCCTGTCTGCTTTGGGAGCCCCTCTCTGCTGCTTCCTCCCAAGGGGGCCTGAGTTATGGAGACACCCAGCTCCCCTCTCGGCCAGCCCGGAAGTCTCTCTCACTGACCTATAGCGCCTGTGGGTTGAGGGACCTTAGCGCAGCTGGATATTCCATCCCTGAAGCCTGCTCGGATTTGCTCCTTTCGGTGAGGCGCGGCCAAGGCAGGGCTGGGCTCTGCTCTGGGTCTAGTGCGTGATGGAACTTTGGTGTCGGTTTTTCAGGGCTCTCTGGAATAGAAATCTCCTCCACTCTGTTGCTGCACAGCTTCCACTGCTCCAGAATTTGTTGGGAGTTCTTTTTACAGGTAATTTGTGGGCTGTGGGCTCGGAGCTAGCATATATGAATCTTTCTACTCTGCTGTCTTGGCTCCTCCCCCCCCCCCCCCCCCGCTTGGGAACTAGCTTTCCTCCATATTTCTTAAAGAAGAGGAAAAAAAACCATTAATTCTATTTTCATGTAACTCAATTTCCTCAACTATAAAATAGGGGGTTCAAAATACAATTAAGGTATTTTCTATTACTTACTAGGTAAGAGATATTCTTATAGACACTTCAATGGATCTCATTAACGCAGACAAATTCTCCATCAGTTCAAACAACCACCTTTGTATACCCTCTCATCTTAGATGACTCTTATTCATAGCCTCCTACTAATTCTCTGGACAAGTTTGACCCAAGGTGATGGGGGCCTTCTTCTAGATCCCTTAACACTCAGTAGATACTAATGGGTATCCTGCCTCTAATGTTCTAAGTTAGGGCTATTTATTATATCAATGTATCTCCAGCACTTAGCATGGAACCTGGCACACAGTAGCTACCTAAAAAATTATTGAATGACTAACTGAACACCTGTGTATGGCATGCACTACAGCTGATACCATGATGATTCTAAAGACTTTAGAGACATACTATGCTAAAAGATGCACTCCAAAAAAATTGCATGTAAATCAAATGTTATAAAATAAACTGTTATTGGAGAGTGGCTAGAGAATGTCAATATTTAAAAATAACCTGATGGTTAAAAATTCTGCAAAGCCAAGAATCATTTTGTAAAGCTATTAACCCCTCCCAATTCATCAACAAAGGTGGCACTTACTGGAAATGGAAACAATCAAATTCAAGACATCTTTTATGTATCAAGACTATAAGCTCCCAGTGACTAGCCATCACATTTCTATGTCTCTAGTACCTTGAAAATAGCTTAAACAATGATGAAGAACTGTGAATGACTTAGCTATTCTTAGTAACATGATGATCCAAGACAATCTCAAAGGACTAATGAAGCACACTATCTGCTTCCAGAGGAAGAACAGATACTGTCTGAATATAGACTGAAGCATCCTATTTTTCACTTTCTTTCTTTCTTTCATTCTTTCTTTTTTACTTAAGTGTTCTTGTACAAAATGACTATTTTGAAAATGTTTTACATGACTGCACATGTATAAATTATAATAAATTGTTTGATGTGTCAGGCAGGGGAAAGGAAGGGAGAAACAGGAGAATTTGGAACTAAAATTTTTTTAATCTTAAAAAAATTTTAACATGTAATTGGAGGAAAATACAGGCTCTTAATTAGTCAAGTAAGTTGAACTGAATTATAGAGCACTGTTCTCAGTGCAGTAGGAATTAAATAAGTGCATTAAAAGAATGAAAACAAAGTTGGATAGAAGGTTTGAGGTGGAGATTCATTGCCAAAAATATGGATGAGGAAAGGCTTCTTGGAGGAAGTAGAATGTGAGGGAGGTTTTGAGGGCTGGGTAGGAGTTTGAGCATTGGGTGGAGGGAGGATATTCTAATCAGAGGGAAACACCATATGCAAAAGTATGGAGGCAGGAAAACACAAAGTGTGTTTGAGAGTCATCTGCTTTTGTGGGAGTACGACTATAGGGAAGAGAGCAATATGAAATAAGGCCAGAAATGTAATAATCACCAAATTGTGGAAGTTTAAAAGTCAGGCAAAAGAACATGAACTGTTAACAGGTAGACACTACTGAGTGTTTTCTGAAGATTAGATACAGAAGATTTCACAGGGTGACTCCTGATCCCATCCCTCAATATCAACATTACTAGACCCCTAATGAGATGAGGGTATCTTTGTTATGGATTTTAAGGACGTCTCACATTCAGACTAGCCAGGCATGTAGCTTTGAGAATATATGGCTTTCTTTGAACAATATCTCTTGACCAAAAGCAGGTTTGAGAGCTGAGTTACAAAGAGTGATCACAAATGTAAGTTTGAAGTAAGTTTCCATGAATCAAAGCATCTTTACACTTCATGCAGGGTTGAAAAGCATACTGATCATGGATCTTACTCAGAGGTCCTTACTTAGGGACCTCTTCGATACTGTATCCCTCTCTGTGCCCAGAACATTACAAATACTCAATAAATTTCTGCTGAATAAGAATTTAAAAATACTAGCTATTCTATATTTTTGACAAGAGAAGTGACATGCAAAGATCAATACATAAGCAAAATTTGTCTGACTGTTATATAAAAGATGATTTAAGACAGGAATGGAAATAGAGGTAGAAAAATATGGCAGGAATCTATTGCAATGCATGAAGTTGATAGTGGAAATCAAGAGGAGGAACGGATGTGACAGATGCTGCAGAGACAGAAAAATAGACCTAGAAACCAAATGAATAAGATACATGTAGGAGGAAGAAAAGTAAAGATAACCCCAATATTTTTACCACAATGGACAGATAAGACTTGAAGGCATAGCGAATGAGTCAAAGGGGGAGTAAGTTTCAGGGAAAGGTAACTGGACATGTTGAAGTATTGATGGGACATCCAGGTGAATTTACAGGCATGGAGCTCAAAAGACCTACTAAATCTCAGAGAGAATGGCAAGTGTCTCTTACCTGTGATCCAATGGTTTCCTGGAAGCACCTTCCCAGTTGAGTTTTAGCTGCAACAGGATATACATGAGGAATGAGTTGCTGATGAGAGTATGTTGAGTGTATGGTCTGAGTCTTCTGAATGGGGACTCCTTGGTAAGAGATTTGTGATTGGCCTGGTTGACTTTCTTTCACCTTCTGGCCTGTGGAGCCATCAATTCTGGAAACCTGATGTATCTGTACTGAGGCCTCTGGTGGATGTTTCACATGGATATTCACTATATTTGGAGGGAATTTCACTAAAACAAATAGGGATGCAGAGAAAGAAATTCTTAGTAATAGATCATAGTAACAAATAATCCCAACATAAAATTTTATTAAGCTAAACAGTTTGCCTACATTCCATGCACAGCTTTCAAAAACCACAGCAAAGTTCTTGATGTCAACCGTCATGCATACACCTCAAATTTTCAATTACCCTAGAATGCAGACCTTCTCTAAAATAAAAAGGCAACTGCAGAAATGAATTACAGCTTCTGACAGTAATACTTGAAAAGAAAATTAAAGCCCACTAAAGATATTTTTTAGGATGAATCTTATATAAACCTATGATGTAAATGTGATTCAGCTGTAATTTGTGAGTAGATTATTGCAAAGGATCACAGCAGAGATTAAAAGTTTCTCATATATATAATATATATACATATATAATATGCATGTATAGATAGTTTCTGCTTTGTTGGCAATTATAAAATTTGTCTTTTACCTTCAAAAGAGAAAGTTACAATTTCTCACAGCACAGTATTTTTTTTCTGGTAACTAGTCAATTTCTATTGTGATTCTCATGACATTTTTTAAAGCTGATAAACTATATTATCTTAAATTTGTTAAATTTGTAACAAAACTGAAGTCAGAAACTTTAAAATAAAAATTTACTAAAACTCTTACACTATTATGAAGGGAACTCGCATTTCACATTGGAGAGAGTATTTATTATTAATTATCATTATTAATATTATTAATGTGGGTTATGTGCATTTAAAAGGAACATCAAGTTTGAAAGACTGAATTTAGAGGATCTTGGAGAGACCATGACAGTCCACCTAATCCAGTCTCCTCCTTTCAGAACAGCCATCTCCCAATTATCTCCTGGCTGACATTTCTCACAATGTCCAGGAATGTTAGGGTCACACAAATGGGCTAAGTTCTGCAGGGGAAATGTTTACCTTTGACTCCTTGCTGGCCTGTCATAGTCAGAGGAAGGGTATGTGTAGAGTGGACAACGTGTGTTCCTAAGCCTTTGCTTGATTGCTGAGAATGCTGGTAGAGTTTAGGGACATTTGCGCCATGTACTGGGATCTGGCACAGCTTCCCAGTATAATTCGGAGGGCACTGACATTTGTCCCTTGAACTGCACTGACCTCCATTCATACATGGAAGGTGACAAATTACTGAAAAGGAAAAGGACAAAATGAAAAGAAAGGTTATTTTATATCAATTTCATACATGACATATCAATATCATGAACACAATTTAATTTAACACTTGATACTAGTAAAAATCTGAAACAAAGAACTGTCAAAGATAGGAGGAGGCAGAAATAATTGTGATCCACAAGGAACTTAGAACCTGAGCACAGAGAGAAAGAAGACTTAGTCACACACCTTGATAACCAATAGTATGAGGTAATCCATAATAATTCTCAAATGAATCACAGACAGTAATGGTTAAGAAGTGCTAGGGGAATTCAGGGTTGAGACTAAAGTGGGCTAGGTAGTCAAGAAGGGTGTGCAAGTCTCATTGAGGAGGTAAGGCTTGAGTTGGACCTTAAAGGAAAGAAGCTGGAGAAGGGATTGGCAGGAAAAGAATAGACAAAAATGAAAAGGTGAAGGATGTGCATGGTATGTTATGATAAGTGAAGTTTTTGATCCCATCAACATCAAGTTGGGTACAGAGAACGCCAAAGAGAAAGTATTTTACTTTCAAGCTGACAGTGGAAAGGACTGTATAATAAGCATAGTGCTTGCTTCTAAAAGCACACTGTTGTTTCTAAAGGCTTTGGGAAACTTGCAAATGAAGGACATTAGAAGTTAAGTCTATTATCTGCTGCTTATTGCTTTTGTCTGGAGATCAATCAAAATCTCCCCCAAGGTTCATTACAGCAGGTGCTAATGTAACACTCTGCCCAAGTCTATCTGGTATATTCTCAGTTTATGGCAACGTAGTATATTAGATGGAGAAACACAAGACCTGAGTTGAAACTCTACCTATGATACTTAATAGTTATGTGACCACAGAATAAGTCATTTATTACAGTAAGTCTCCACATAAGCCTCACTTTCCTCATCTGTAAAATGGAAACAATCCCTTCAGTAATATACTTCACAGGGTTGTCATGAGACACAAAATAATGTACTGAATGTAAAGTGCTTCGCAAACATAAATGTTTATATGGTAGAGATGCTCTCCATGAAGTTGGTACTTATGCTATAAAAAGAAATGTTAGAGGCAGAAGGAGTCTCCAAAATTATCCAGTCCCATCTAGTCATTTATTTTATATATGAGAGAAATGATACTCAGAAATTTCCAAAGAGTGCTGCAAGGTCAAGCAATCATTCAATGAATAAAACATTATTTATTAAGTGTTTACTATGTAGCACTGTTTGGTGTACAAAGTGAATAGTCAGAGGAGACCACAGTCTCTCTCCTAGAACTGCCTCTTGCTACACTATTTTAGTAGGCTTAAGGTATAAACTACACCCAGTTCTAGTTAGAACTTGCTGATAAAACTCTCCAGCAAGTCTATTGATATGCCAAAGTTATAATTCCACCTTGCTTATACTCAGTAGGCCTTGCCGGCTAATTTTAGAAAACTTTTCGGATATCAGTCCATGCTCTCTGATCCTGTTGCCCCAGCATTAACATAACACTGCAGGCCCTTTATATGAAAAGTCTATATAAACCTAGGCTCCTATACGCTCTACAGCTTCTACAGACTGGAGAATACCTCCCACTATTCATGTATGCCACCACCCCAGCATGCTGACCTGTGCAGATGTGGAGGAAGGGATACCACATTCGATTCTATCCCTGACTGAATTGCTGTGCCTCTACTGGGCTTAGCTGTGAATATGGATAAAACATTCTCACTCATCCTAGTGTCACTGCATGTAACTCTCCTGAACGCTGTAATAAATTTGTATGGCACAAAGAAAGGCAAAAAGAGCCCCTGCCCTCAATGAGTTTACTTTCCAGAGAAATTGACAGATAATAAGTTGTAGATTAGAATCCTATTCTCAACTCCCAGTATGGTGTTTTATCCACTTCACCACTCTGGTGCCTTTCTCTTCTACAATTTTTCTATCAATGATGTAAGATGCTAATATCTCTCCAAGTCAAGCATTCCCATTTTTAACATAAATATCTGTCAACTGTACAAATGTATGTGAGGTGAAAGAGAGAAGAACACAGGGAGGACAACTCACTAGAAAAGGGTTGATTTTTTAAAAAACTAGCTAAAGTTTTCTGCAAGGTCAATATGACTCAATAGGGTAATGTGGCAATCCAAAATGTCAATGCAGGCTTAAGCAGCAATAATGGTTGTCTAACTTTCAGAGCAGGAAAAGATAAATACTTCTGCTATTACGCTCTGACTTTGTCAGGTAACATCTGGAATACTAAGTTCAGTTCTTGGCAATACATTTTAGAAAAAATATTGATAAACTACAGAATTTCCAGAGGAGGCAATCAAAATGGTAATGAAACTGCAACTATGCTACACAAGAACTAGAGAACTGTCTTCAAAGGTTTTTGAAGGACTATCCTGTTCAAGAAGGGTTAGGTTTGGCTCTGCTTAAATCTAGAGGGCAAAACTAGGAGCAACAAACAGAAAAAGCAGAGAGGGAAATTTCAGCCTAATATATGGAAAAACTATATAACAATTAGAGCTATACAAGGGTGTAATGGTATACCCTGAGGATAATGAATTAGACGTCTTTAAGCCAAGGCTGGATTACCATTTTTCCAGGATATTTGTAAAAAGAATCTCTACTTAGGCATGTGTTGGACTGGACAACCTCTAAATTTCCTTTCAATTTAGATTTTATGATTCTATTTGCTATGTGCAACTATGTGAGAGCAGGAGGCTTGAAAGTACAATGGGTAACCATCCATTCAAGTTATTTTATGGACTGTGCGATCTAAAGCAGAGGGATTGACTAAATCAATCATGAAATCCTATTATCAAGGCTCAAAATAAATTAGCACCTGAGAGAAATCATGATCTAGGAAAAGTAAGAATTTTAAGAGAATTTAAAGTGATGTCCCATAGTAAAACCCAAGTTAATGATATTCACTATCAGCTAATTCATTCCTACAATAATAATACCTCCAACTCTGTTGTACTCCATAGCTATCAAGGAATTTTTACCTATGAAATCTCATGTCATCTTCCTAGCATACCCTACAACAGAGGGGTCAAATGGTGGCCCTTGGATTGCATGCGCCTGACAACACTGCTAAATGGGGTCCAAACCAAATTAAAATTTAATTGTGAAATACTTATAAATAAATAAAAATGTAATAAAACAGATAATAATATGTGGTTTTCTAAATCAATTTGTGGACTACAGGGATCCTTATACATGGCCTCCATTTCTATTTGATTTTGACACCATTATCCTGTAACATTGGCAGGACATTTTTATCCCATTTGACAAATAAGGAAACTGAGGCTCAGAATGGTTATGTAAGGTCACACAGCCAGGAAGTTACTTATCTTGGTCCTTTTTCTGCTATGCTATGCTGCATTACCTAAGATAATATAAGTTCCAAGATGAGAGCTGCTTTGTTTTTGTCTCTTAGCTTTACATTTATAGAATTCCATGCCTCCACTGAATCACAGGTGAAAAATGACAGCCAAGTAATGAGACTAACTTTGTGAAACTTATAGAAATTGATTTCCTTAATTTGTACTCATAACACCCCCATGATTCTCTTTTATCTTCACCACAGCCCCAATCTAGATGTCATCATCTCTTTGAAAAGAAAAAGAATAACTTGCCCACAGTCACAGCAAGTGAGTGATGGATATTAGTGTAGAACATCTGAAACAGTGTTTGTTTTAGAGTCAGATTGACCTGAGTTCAAATCCAATTGTCCCACTTACAACCTGTTTGACCTTAGGCAAATCACTTCAACAATTTTAGTATACTTCCTACGAAAGTTTGTGTAGGCAAATGTGAGGAATAACCACTTAGGGAAAAGACCATGAAAAAATTAGAGGAGGAGCGGGAATGTGAGGTGAACTGGAGAGATAGAAGAGGATTGGGGAAAATAGTGGGAATCTTAGTTGACCAAGACAGGAAATAATTATAGTCACTGATGAGCAAAAAGGCAAACCTGGCCAAATAATAAAAAATAAAGTCAAAAATGTCAGTCATTCTATAGAAGTGTTTGTAAAATATTTTTGTCATGTTATCTGGTTTCAAATAAATATTTGTTTAGTCACGAAAGCTTAAGCAAATTTTTTTCCAAATTTGAACTATTTGCCCATGAAAGTTTAATTCTCTGATGAATTTCTAATATTTTACCAGTACTTGTGTAAATGGTACCTCCCTCGGTAATGTGTAAAATTCTGCCTACAGTCACAAGTAATATTGAAAAGAATACACAAAAAATAACTAAAATGATCAAGCAGATGGAAAGCTTCTACAAGTACAGATGAAAAAGATCATTAGGACAGGGCTGACTGAGCAGAATTCAGAGCCAGGAAGGGAAGTGTCATCAGGATTATAGGCAATTAAGTCAGTCTGGGTCATGACAGAAAAATAAGATTAGGCAAGATTCAAGGTCAGCTAAATCCAGACTCAACAAGGTTTCCAGCAGGCAGAGAAAACAAAGTGGGTTGGTCATTTTACCAGACAAAATGGTGCTTATGCTTCTAGAAAGATAATCCCAATAAAACAATAAAAAGAAAGGGCTGAAGGAATTGTTATTTCCCCAGGGTTTTTCTTCTGGTCTTTTAGCCAGGCAGCTGAAGGGGCTCTGGTTGGTTCTGTGTAACCTGCTATATATACAGCACTCTATCAGTACATGCAAAAGCAAGAAATAAATAAATGACCTGAAGATAATTCCAGTGAACTCTATGTTTTTCTGGTCATAAAAAAAATTTCTGTTTGAATTACTTTAACCAGTAAAATTCATGATTTAAAAATATTTGTGAATAAGAAATGAAATAAAATAGCTCCCTTCCTATTTCAATGGTTTCAAAAGCTGAAATTATGATATTTCATCAAGATTTAGAATCTCTTTCTAACTACATAGGGAGCCTTTTTTATGTGGCAGGTACCACATAAAATCAAAGGTACCACATTGAAATCAAAGAAAACAAAAGTGGCATCGCTATCCACCCACAGACTTTAAATATTTCACCATGGATAGTCCACCATTTCAAAGATCCATGTCACTCTAAAGGCACAGCAAAGTTTGTGTAAAAAAGTTTTATTTTTTTCCTGGAAAATATAATAGAAAAAAAACAACAACAGGTCATTTAAGGCAAATTCCAGCCTCTTGTGATGGACAGATTATGAGGATCATGACAACACATACTTTTTAGAACCCTCAACAAGATAACCTGACAAAGAAATTGCACCAAGAACACATACCTCTGGCAGGAAAGCAGGGTAACATGGTCAGTGGAACATTTTGCTGGATCTCTCCTGTTTCCCTATACTATGTTCTATAGTGTCCCCTTGGAGCTACTGCAAACAATCAGTGGTATGTGAGCCTCAGGTCTGTTATTTCAAAAAGGGCAATTCTGAGACAACTACTCAAAGAAGCTCATGGCACTTCTATAAAAGGTCAATGTTAGAAAAAGAATCTGGGCCTCCACTGCTGAAAGAACAACAAGGAAGGGGGTTTAAAGATGTCCAGACATTCAGCTGAGTTCCATAACTCACTCCTGGGCTAGAAAATTAACTCAGAGCAATCATGTGATCAGTGTGAAGGTCAATTCATTATCACATTTACCCATGTAGGTTGGAATTCAGACTAGCTGGTGAGATGCTAAAAGTGTTTACAAACCATGAGTGAGGCAGACCTTTTGGAAATGTGTTTCTCTAAAATTACTTACACTCAGATTATCGTTTGTCATATTTTCTTAGCTACAGACCCCAAAGCAAGCCTGAGAATGTATGGGAGCTTCCTCTAGCTTACTGGCCACCTTAACCAACTCACTTTCTATGCCAGCAGACAGACCATTTCAAGTTACTGTGGCTGAAGAAAAGTAAAAAAAAAAAAAAAAAGATTCTTGTCTGCAGGAAAACCTACATCTGTCATTTCATGGAATGGAGAAACACATGATTTTGATTTGAGCAGCTACTTAAACTTTCCAACTTGTCTCTAATTAGAAGAATAATGTTCCATCAAAGGCCTTCTGCATTTCTGTTGGGACTTGCTGAGGTGAGAATTTTTTAAAGTTAAAATTCTACCTTGTGTTTCTCCATCTAGAATACATGTGGGCTCTCTGCAGTGACATCATTTAAGAGATTTTTTAGAGCTTCTGAATAACAAATGTATCACATTATACTAAAAAGCAGTAAAGTATGACATACTTTAAAAAGCTGTGATATCCTAAAAAAGAGGTTTTTTTCTTTTAAAAGTTGGTAAGAATAAACTAAAAATAGAATTTTGGGTAGGGATTGGAGAGAATATATTGAGAGAAAGGCTGATATAGTGGAAAGCAAAGTGAACTTTGAGTCAAGAAGTCTCAGGCTTGAAATTCTTAGATTAACTGTATGACAGTAGGCTAAAGCCCTCTGGATTTAAAAGTCCCAAAGTTTTCTTTCCTGTGTGATGGAGTTTTTGTGAGGCTCAAGGATTTTCAAACTTAAAGCGATATGTAAATATGAGTCATTATTAGTTATTATTATACCATTATGTAGAAACTGTTCACAGGCATAACCTCATAATCATCCTCACCTCTTCCTTTTCCTTGTCCCCCCCATCTATCCAATCAGCTGCTAAGTATGACAATCCATTGGGGGTACAAATTCCACCTCGGCACTTACTAGTACTGTGATCAGGGACTAGTCTATTAACCTCCCAGTTCCTCAATTCCTTCATCTGTAAAATGGAGATACAAAAACTTATATAGCAGCAGTTAAGCCCTATGGAACATGCATTTGGATGGGCCAATAGGAGTCAACCTAAGGAGCATGTATTGGAGCTCTTCTAGAAATTTCTGAGAATGCATGTGGCTTAACATCAAAGGAATTTAGTGCTTTGAAACAATTCTCTTATTGGCCATTAAATATGTACGGATGCTGAGTCAGTAGACCCTAAAAAGGGAGTAACTGTGTTCCCTGTCTCATTTTCTTGGACACTTCTGTGTGGCAAGTAGCTCTCCTTTCTTCAGTTTCCCTGAAGAGGTAGGAGAGAGGTCCGTGCCCTTCTCATCACCCTAGCTGCTTGACACCTACAAGTACATGGCAACTAAAGCATTTGTTCTACCTAGGTAATCCTGAACCTGGGTTTGGAGCTGCTTCTTCTGATTTGTTTATTTCCTGAGTATGGATGACTGAGGTTCAAAAATTGATATTATGAGTTTTAGAGGAAACTTTGTGACTTTGAGAGGCTTGGAGATGCTGGGTCCTCAGCTGATGTCAGCCATAATTCAGAAGGCCCTACAAACTACCCAAGGACTCCCTTGGAGAAGATGACCACAGAAAGGATGATGAGCTAACCCCTGGCTGGGCTCTCCAGAAGACATAGTCTTAAAAGTAATTGTTTAGATACAGCAGAATTGAGGTGAAATGCAAAATACCTCTTCAGTAGTGTCATAAATGCTTCATGTTCAGAAGAATTCAACAGTAATGATGTCACTACTACTTGGTGAAGTTTTTCTGCCACTGCAGCCTGGTGGGTTTTTTCTGCATTAAGTATGTCTTTTGTGCATAAGAAATAAATAGTTGTCCTCTACCTGATCTACATTTTACATCAAATCTCTTTCTATTTCCCCATTTGAGAAGATGCAAGCTATGAGCTAAACCTAAGGTCTAAGGCTTTTCCTGCCTTAGATCTCTAGGATGAAAATGTAAAGAATGAAAGAGAACCTGACCCACTTGTTTAAAGGTCAAGCTATCCCAGGACTAAACCTATAAGAGGTGAGAAGGGTCCTTGATGAACAGGAAGTATGTGAGGCCCTCACATCTCTTGAGACCAGCAGTAGTTATTGTTATACCTTTTTACCTATTTTCCAGGACTGTTATAAGGAATGAGCTTTACAAACCATAAAGCACTACATAAACTGTTCAGTCATTTTTCAGTTGTGTCTGACTCTTCATGATCCCATCTGGGGATTTCTTGGCAAAGATAATGGCATGGTTTTCCATTTTGTCTTCCAGTTCCTTTTTATAGATGGGGAAATTGAGGCAAACAGGGTCAAGTGATTTCTCCAGGGTCAGAGCTCATAAGTGTTTGAGGACAGATTTGAACTCAGGAAGATGAGTCTTTTTGACTCCAAGCCTGGCACTCTATCCACCATGCGACTTAGCTGCCCAGACTATATGAATGAGTCTATGTGTCATAGAGGATCTATGAAGTCAAAACTATTTTCATAATAATATTAAGATGTTTTAATTTCTAATATAGTAAATGTCAATAGCTACAACCCACATAAACAAAAAATCTTTAAGGGGACCTCAATAAATTTTAGGAATATAAAACCAAAACATTTGAGAACCACTGGTGCGAAGGGAAAAGAGCCAGTCTCAAAGCCTGGAATATCTGGGTTCAACTCATACCTCTGACACACACTGACTGTGTGACCCTGTGCAAGTCAATTAATTTCTCAGGCAAGTGTTTAAGCCTCTAAATTTCAGAGAAGGTGCCTGCCTGTAGAGTTTCTTCACCCAAAAGTTCCCTAAACTAATGAAATAATAAGTCCAGTCACTGTTTACTTACATGCCCAGGACCTTTGTTTAGACCCAAGTGTATCACTCTCATTCAGCTAATAGTTCTTCCTTTAGCTTCTCCCCTTTTTAATTCATCTTCCACACTGCTGCCAAATATGTTTTCCTAAGGGAGCAATCTGACTATGTCATTCCCTTTAGTAAAGTCCTCCATTAACTGCCTATTGTATTTAGTGGAAAATATAAGCTCCTTAACTTGAATTTAAGAGTTTCTAAAACTTGACCCCAATCTACTTTCCCAGCTTTATTTCATATTATTCCTGTTCAAAACTACATTCTAGCCCACTTTTTCTACAAGAATCACATCTTGCCATGGGATCTGACTGTACAGTAAGCACAAAAGACAAAACTCTCCCTTAAATCTTCCACATTAGACAAGTAACTCTGTAGCCAGAAAGAAGGCAGGGACTCTGAAGGCAGAAGGTAGATCATTCTGAGATGGCTGCTACAAAAACATTTAGTTTAAATTTAATTTTTTTCATAACACTCCACTAAACCATTTTTCACCACACAAATGAGAACCAGGACTTCTATTCAAATAAAAGAAAACAAAAACAGGTAAAGATGGAAGGAAAATTGCTAGTTAGTGGAAACTAATGTCTTTGAAAGGGTTTTATGCTAAGTGATCAAAGGACATGAATGAACAGTTCTCAGAAGAGTTGCAAAGTATTAACAACCAATGGAAGAGTGTTCAGAATCTGTAATGTTAAGAGAAATGCAAATCAAAACAACTCTGAAGTTCATCTCACAGCAGGAAAATTGGGCAAAGGCATCAAAATGGTGGAATCAATCAATGGTTGAAAGGCTGTAAAAAGACAGGCATATTAGTGTACTTCTGTGCTAGTGGAGCTATGAATGAATCCCACCATTCCGTAAAAGAATTTGGAATTATACTAAAAGAGTGAAAAAAGTCCACATTCTTTGATTCAGAGATGCCACTGTTAAACGTATACCCCAAGGGGGTAAAAATGTAAACAAAAGTCCTACATACTCTAAAATATTTACAAAGCACTTCCTTGTAGTAGTAATGAACTGGAAAAAGAAAATGTCCATTGAATACAGAAATGGCCAAACAGACAGTGGTACATGAATAAGAGAGAATATTATTCCACTATAACAAACAATGAATATAAATAATACAAGAAGACACAGAAGGACATATGAACTGATAGAAAATGAAGTAAGCAGAATCAGGTAAATAACATATATATTGACTATAACAATAAAAATGAAAAGAAAAATGAAATTGAATGCTATGTAATTATAATGATCAAGTTTGACTCCAAAGAAAATACATGAGAATGTACTCCTCCTTTTCCTGAAGTTGGGAAGGATCTTGGATAAGGAATATTGCATAAACTGTTAAAATTAATTGAAGTGTAGGTTAGTTATGCTGAATTCATTTTTTCTCATTTTTATTCTTTATTATGAAAGATGAGAATTCTCTGAGTTGGAAGGAAGAATACACTGAAAAATTAAGGTGATGTCAAAAGCAGAGAAATTTTTAAAATAAAATAAAAAGTTTCACACATAATTGTGATTAATAGAGACTGACTATATCTCTACATAACTGTTTCTTCTTTCTTCTCCTCCTATGAGGCAAGAAAGTACAAAAGGAAGTCAAAAAGGAACACTGAAGATATGAACAGCCAGCCAGGAATGCCAAGAAGGTGAGCCAAGGCCATCCTCTTCATTAGTTCTACCTGACTAAGTGGAGTAAATGGACAACCTGTGGGTAAGATAAAGAGGGGATTCTTGAACTATCTTTAGCATGGAGAGATGCTCCTCTCTCAGAGGCAGGAAGGAAATGAGACTGTTTTTCTATGAGGCAAGGAAGGATAAAAGGAGGTCAAAAAGGACACAAAAAAAGACCATATACCTGGCTAGGAATGCTAAGAATGCCAACTAAGGCTGTCTGTCTTATTAATTCTACCTGCCTAAGTATAAACTATCTGTGGGTATGATAAAGAAGAAATTCTGGAATTACTCTTAGTACAGAGAGAGGTTCCTACTCTCAGAGAATAGCAAAACTAAGATTAACATTTCTTATCTCATACTCATTCTCCAGCACATAATTTAGTGCAACAATGATCAATTCTGCTTAGACTATTTAATTTTTTTCCTCTTTTTTTGGCCAAGTATATATAATTAAGTTCATGTCAATAATATGTATATGTGTGTGTGTATATGGTTCCATCATACTAGCTATTCCATAAAGTTGATGCTGCATTTCTCATCTCCATGCATCTACACAAACTGACCCACGTCTAGTATGCACCCCCTTCTCAACTCTATTGGTCTTTTCTCTTTCTCCTAGGCTCAGTTGAGATGCTAACTCTTCCTTGAGGTTTTCCCTCATATCCTCAGTCTCAAACATTCCCTCCCTCCTTGGATTACCTTGTATTGTAATTATGCATCTAGATATTACTCATTGGTTGTCTTGATTCACAGGCCAGTTCACTATTGCTAGGAAGTGTTGATTCAATATCTAATAATATAAAAATACCAAAACAATTATAATTACAAAGATGACAGCAAGAAAAGGAGTTAGACCAGATGATCTGAAAGGACATCGTAAGTTCTAGACCTAGGATCTATCACTTCAGATCTTGCATAACATGGAAGCTAGAGCCTTAAAGTAAAGGTCTAATAGAGGAAAGGTGAGGAAAATGACCAGCACTATCAAGAGAATAACAGAGGAGGAAGACAAAGTGACTAATGCCAATGTCACAAAAGCATGAATTTCTATCAACAACCTCTTTTCATTTACCTGAAAGATCATTAGCACGCATTAGTGTCATGGAGCAGAAGAAATCTAGAGCTGAAAGGGGTCTTGGAGCACCCACCATTTTATAAGTCAAGACCCAAGGACCAGAAAAGGATCATAACTTGTGTCAGGTCTCAGAGCTAGAACTAGAAACCCAGTCTCCGTACCCCAAATCAACTGCTCTCTTCATGGTACCATGCATCCTACCATAACCTCATTCCAATTATAATCTCCCACCAGGCAACTGTCTACCATGAGAACAGCTGAAGTATTCAAGGCAGACATACCTGGGGTGAAAGTTCAATTGTCCTTTCTAATTATTATCCTCCTATTCCCAGATGACTTCTTCTCAGTCAAGAAGTTAAAACACCGAAACTGTTCCCTGTCTAGTCAACTCAAAATGAAGCTAGCTTTCCTGCTATTGGGATTATAATCCTGGCTTGTTATCTTTATACAGTTTTCATGAAGATGTCTGGTGAATTTAAGAGCAACTAGTGATATGGGTACAGTTATAAAAATGGCACCACCCATGGCACTGCCCAGTGTAATAAAACATTCCAAACTTTAATATGCATGGGAAAACCTATGAGATTAGCATTAGTTCCTTCATAATTACTAGACAGTTGCTAAATCATGTTAATTTCACCTGAATCAGTAAAATTTACTGGAACTAGAGATAAAGAAACAGGCATATTATAGACACAGAGTATTAATCTATGACTTTCTAAGATCATTCAAAGTCAGCTGGAATTATGAAATTTCATGAGAAAATCTATAATGTCTTACTCATTTAGTCTAAATAACCTGATACATAAAGTTTAGGCCATAAAAAGCCAGTTTCTTCCTCAGCGCTCCATATAAACATATACATATACTCTAGATTCAATGAACATACATATGCATATATATGTATGTTCATTGTTCATATGTTCATATATATATATATATTTATATATATGTTCATTGAATCTGGAGCATTCCATCAACTCGAGACAATATGTATCAAAATTGACTTCCTGAGGATAATTATCCTGTAATCCTCAGAATTGGCCAAGAATATGTTTCTAATTAACTCTCTTGGGACATAGCACACAGTCTAAACTGACTTTTGAAACATCCAAGTAAATGCGCTGTACTCAATGTACTCAATGACTGGAATAAAACAATTGGGGGGGCAGTTTCAGAACTTGATATGAATCAGAGACATAGATGAAATGGAAATTAAAACTATTATCATTAATCAGGAGTAGAAAAGTTCCTAAATCCTCTTGGCAACCTTCCTAAATAAACCAAATATCACCAGGGAAATTACTCTGGGATATTAAGTAGAATTAGGAAAAGTTTCTCCCTGTATGCCTTCTGTTTCTCTTTCTCCATTCCTTTTATGGCCTGTCAGCCACCAAAGTTCAGGCAGCTATATAAGGATATTACTCAGAATGAATGCACACCAGACGATTCCTTTCTGATAAAAAATTGAAGTATTTTCGTCAACTATAAACACTTCCCTGGATTAAAAAAAAATTACTTGAGGGTTTTTTGTTTTGTTTTTGCTTTTGCTTCTGAGTATCATAATCCAGCCCCATTAAAAAATCTAGAGTAAGGTATCTGTATCTTTCCTTAAAATTAGGGAAATCTACCAATCAATTTGTCCCCAAAGTAGAAGAATTCATAATTGCTCTCTTATCAGTGAGATTGGAATATATTTCTTTATAGCTTTGTTGGATTTTGAGATTGAAGGGACTTTAAAGATCATTTAAACTAACACCGTCTCTTGCCCAAATACACACAAGTAATGACAAGTGGAGCTGGAACCCAGGCCTCTTACTCCAAACCCAGCTCTCTTTGCAACAAGCCACATTTGCTTCTTTTTGATTTGTGTTAACTTTTTCTTTCTCAATTTGAGTTAGTTTTCTCCCTCTCTCCTCTACCAAACTAGAGAAGAGAAGAAAAACAAAACCCTTGTAACAAATACACATAGTTAAGCAAAACAAAATACATTAGCTTTGTCCAAAAATGTATATTCCATTTGGGAACTTGAGTCCATCACTTCTTTCTCAGGAGGTAGATGGCATACTTCACTGGTTCCCTAGAACTGTCAGTGGTCATTTTATTCATCAGAGTTTTTTAAGTCTTTAAAAACTGTCTCTACATACTGTTACTACATAAATTGTCCTGCATCAGTTCATACATGTCTTTCTAGGTTTCTCTGAAATTGTCCCTTTTATCATTTCTTATGTTGCAATAATATTCTATTACATTTGTTGGGTTATTTTCAGTCATGTCCAACTCTTCATGATCTCATTTGAGGTTATCTTCATAAAGACACTGGAATGGTTTGCCATTTCCCTTCCCCAGCCCATTTTATAGATGAGGGAACTGAGGCAGAGTTAAGTGACTTGCCTAGGGTCACATAATGTAGTAAATGTCTGAGGTCAAATTTGAACTCAGAAAGACGGGTCTTTCTGACTTAAGAACCAGTATTCTATCCATTGGGCCACCTAGCTGCCCTTCTATTATATTTATCCATCATAATTTGCTAGGCCATTCCCTAATAGACATTCCTCAGATTTTTAGATGACTTTTTACTATCCAAGTTGCTTCCTAAATTGCACTAGCAGCCTGGAAAGTTAATGAGTACATTTAATGTAGGTAAAGCCATTGACTTTCATCAAGTACTACAGACTACGAGATACTACTATTATTATCCTAACATCAGTACAAGCAACTGACTGAAAAGCCTAGTTCCATCACAAATATTCCTTCACTTATGAAGGAGTACCCTATCAATAGCCACACCCAAGGGACTTTAAGGCTTTTTTGATATATTATCTACATTATACATAATATTTTCAGTAGTTGCAATTTTTTAAAGAGAGACATGCAGGATTTGGTACAGTTTCTTGGAACTAATACATTTCAGCACAGTTTGCCTCAGTTTATCTTAATATGCATGAGTTAAGCACTTACTATGCACAAGGGTATGCAGGAGCAGGGGATATAAAGACAAAAATATTAATAAGTCCCAGCTCCCCAAGTAGATTCACATTTGATCCTGCGTATGGGAGTAGTGGCAATACAATATATATACACATAAGCTAATGCAAAGCAATTTCAAGTCACTAGCAACTGGAGGGGATCAGGAGGGAACACCTGAGCTGGGATCCAAAGGTAGAAGTCAAGGTGAGGAAAGAACATCCCAGATATGGGTGAAAACCTACAGAGAGATGGAGGTGGGAGAAGAAATGCAGATAGAGGAGAATTAGCAGACCTATATAACTGGGATGGAGAGTGAATGGAAAAGCGTAATATGAAATGACTAGAATGATAGGTGGATTCAATGCCAGGAAAAAGATTTTATATTTTAACCTAGAGGCAACTGGGAGCTCGAGAACATTTTAAATTTAACTAGAGGAATGATGTGGTCAGTTCTCAGTTTTAAGAATATTAAGTTGGAAGCTATATAGAAAAGGGCAGAGATAATAGAGGCACAGTGACTAATAAAAATTAGTCTTAGAGTTCAACCTCTGACACATATGGCAAGTCATTTAAACACAGTGATCCAGGCTGCATTCTAAGGTTATATGTTGCAGACTTATTGCTAATAGGGGAGACTCCTCGCCCAGAATTCCATATCATATACACAGAGGACAAATGAATGAGGGAAGAGACTGAAAACAAAACAAAACCAGAGAGGGTAAAGAGTAGGGAGCGAGTATGGAGGAAGGAGTTATTATGCTAGTCTAAGCGTTTAAGTCTTTTTGAATGTATTATAAGCTCCCCTGCATATAGATACACACACACACACATATTAAAACCTAAAAGATGCACTAAACTTTGGGGACAAGGTGTATTATTGGAACAACTCTACAACTAAGCATGCACCAGAGTGATGGATTTGAAATCAGAGGCTCTAGGCTAAAGTCCTAACTCTGCCACTTATAGATGAACGTGGCTGAGTTCCATCATTTTGCCAGCTCTTTGTTTCCTCATCTCAAAAGAATTGAGGGAGCTAAGCTAGATGATCTCTAAGGTCCTTTCCTGTTCAAAATCTATGATCTAATGAAACTTGTTATGTGACAAGAAAGTCAATGCTTCTCTCTAGACCTCAGTTTCATCATCTGAAAAAGGAAGGGATGGAACTTAGATTATCTCTACTATTTTCTTTTTCAGATCTGAAATTCTCTGTCATTTATTCTATGTAATTTTCTTATGAAACACTAATTATAAAATTTGAAATGCTATTACAATATACAAAATATTAATAGAAGCTAAAGTCTCCAACCTTCTGCTAAGAGGATGAGTATCACAGACCCACAAGGAGAAGTCATTCTCAGGTTTATGGTAGTTAGGAGAATTAATCATCACAGTCGCTGTCACCCCATCATCCAACACATGTGCATTTACATACACACGCAGTCAATTTAGCATTTTATTTTCAATGCAATTATACAAATTATGTTCTGATCCTTTGGACCTGGGTTAGGAGGGTCAGTCTGAACAACATTATGCCACTTACAAGTCACAAATAAAATCTTGAAAGTGAAGGTATAGACAACATAGTTATTAAACAATCTCCGATATTTATCGTTTTGTATATTTTTCCCACTATAATCTCCTAAAATTTCAGTTTTGCTAAACTTTTTAGTCACAAGACTAAAACTGCCTTAACAAATTTATTTATGCATCCAAACCAATTAATTTGCCAATGTTTGTATCCTTTCTAGAATATGGATTCACTGGCTTCTTTCCATTACTAAACATTACTTAAGTTTGGTAAACCTCCCTAGCTCTTGGTAGCTAAAAGAGGCCCTCTCCATTCATCTCTTCTATTGAACAGGATTACCTACCAGCCATTATCTGGAATTATCTCTAGACCCATTTCATCTGGATCTGACCCCTACCTACAAAAAGCAATCTTAAACTGTGCTTTAATTAGTCCCTCTGAAATATCTCTACAAGTTCGATTTGGGCACTGATTTATGTCGCTCTTTCCTCAAAAAACCAATGGACTCTAATGAAAATCTGCCACTAACTCTTTTCTTTTATTATAAAGTTTCTAAAATAGCCAAAGGGGAAAGGCTAGACATATATGTATAAAGTTATAGCTTATTCATAATCTCTATGAGTGACTTATGCTTAGACCTTCCAGCTGCTGGAAAGAAGATTAACAGCTAAAGCAGTCTAAGGTCACAGTAACAACTGTAGAGTGTATAGATATTGTCAGTTTAGTACATATTAGGAGCACACAAATATATATTTAAGGAAAAGATCAAAATCTCTGCCTTCATTCTAAAGGTGATATAGATACTTGAAAAAGATGGGTAGACTATTTCAATTATGTATCTATATGTATTGTGAATATATTTTTAATGGAACTGATATATTTTTGATGGAATGAGAATCTCTATCCCATCCATTAATAGACCTATGTGACCTGCTTACATCAACTGGAAGCCTGAGTCACATTAGTCTATGTCGCATGGAAGAGGTAGGGCAGGAAGGGTGGAACAGGAAGAGGGGGAGATAGAACAGAGCTGAGAGTTATTCAGAAAGCAATCAGAGCTGGGAAAGGCAGCTGGCTAGCATGAGTGAGACAGCCTGTTTGTGATTTTGTTTAAGGGAGCAGGTTTGTGGGATGCCTAACAGAGGGAAGGCTTGGGTAAGGTGTTGCCCTCTGCATTGTTATTGTGTATAGATTTCTTTGTTACTATGATGGATTTGGCTTTATGGTGTCTGAATAAATGTTTTGGTTCTGTCTTCCATGTGGAGAGTCTGTTATATTTCGTGATTCAGAATTGTGCTGACATACTCATGGCTGCCATAGGTACTATGAAAATCGCATTGGCGCTACACTATATCACAACAATGACCATTTAGATATTCCTCATTTAAACAACAACTATAAAATGATATACTGAAAATTTAACAATTAACTCTTACAAGGTGGTATAAATTGGCTTCTGTACACTCCTGCAGAGAAGGAAGCCAAGTTTCATTAGGGAAAGTGGCAATAAGATCCCAAAATGAAGTGTCAATGGAAAGAAATCAGAAAAAGACCAATGCACTGCCCCACACTATTCTGGAGAGGCATGAAGGGAAAGGGAATAGTTTAGTCTTTATATGTAATTCATCACTTACTATTGGCAAAAAATGCAAGCTAGTATTCTAAAACCACTAAAAATTAACTTGAAATATTTGAAGTTAATCGCAATCATCAAGGCTACCTGACAGTTATTAATGCTATTTGAACTTAGCTGAGTCAAATCAGTCTTCAGTATTTACTCATTTCTCAGTAGGCTCAAAGTATTTGAACACAGATTCCAGAGTCAAAGGACTTGTATTCAAATCCTTCCTCTGATACTACTACATAGTGAGCTTCCCTGGGCCTCTGTTTCCTCACCTGTAAAATGAGAGATTTGGATGAGAAGGCCTTTGACATCCCATCCAGCTATAGATCTGTGGTTCCATAATTTTACTATACATAATTTGGGAGGTGAGGAAAGAGTGAAAGGAAGGAGCCAAGACATGTGATTTTATTTGTGTCGAGAATTCCCATTGCAGAAAGTCCTCCTACCTTTGATGCAGATCAGGAAACCATCTGTAGTCTTAGCTAATTACCAGGGGGCAATGAGAACTTAGGAGAAGTTAGGTGACTTTTTCATAGTCACACAGCTAGCTATAGTCTATAGTGAACTATGAGAGATGAAAAAGAGAGTAATTTATAATCTAAATGGAAATAGAGAAAATAAAACTATGCAAAAAAGTTTATGTTGAAAGATTCAATTATAAATATTTGTTGATTTCAGCAGATAGCTAGAATATTCATATGAATCTATATTTCAGCTTGTAACATGCAAAAACAGTCTTTCACAAATACCTAATATGTGTATGTTCGTCCTTCATTGCCAAAGAGGACCATGCCATCAGAGAAATAATGACATAGCTTGCATTTGACTTTGCTTTGAATGAGGGAGGGCTGTGCAGGTCACCAGCCTCACTTCTCCTCCAGAGTAATCTGAATCCATCATTCACCAGGATGACTAGAGATGACCCAAGATGAGGCAACTGGGGTTAAGTGACTTGCCCAAGGTCACACAGTTAGTGAGTGTCAAGTGTCTGAGGTGAGATTTGAACTCAGGTCTGCCTGACTTCTGCACTAGTGCTTTACCCACTGTACCACCTAGCTGCCCCCACCTAATGTGTTTAGCATTGTGGGAAACACAAAGGCAATATAAAAGTTGGTGCCTGGCTGCAAGGGGCATACCTACATTTAATATACTTATTTCAGCTAGGAAAATCTATCAAAACTCAAATTAAACTGAGGCTATTATAAACCTTTAAGATGGAACCTCACTTGAAAAAGAAAAAGAGCAGGAATAGACCCTAAAGAAATTAAGACCAAGATAAAAACAGAGGAATTTCACCGGTCTATGCAAAGACTAGTCATTCAGCTTTTGGGGAGTATAAGTAAAGAACATTGTTTAAAATGATCAAAATACTTCCATGGGAGACCTACTAGCCTCAACCTCATGACCAAGTTGGTCATTATTTTAAGATTCTTAGTCTTAATTGAATCTCAGACTTCTGTGTACTCATCTAATATTAGGATTCATAAACAACCAACCCCTTATCCCAGCACCTAATGGACTAAAGAATGAAACTGCAAAGACAAAAGTAACATATCTTTATTCAAAAAGTTTATATTTTAGTGGAGGAAACAACACATACATATATAGATATATGAATATTGTATATAAAACTAATATAAGGCCACTCTGGGAGAGAATATACTAGCGGCTGGGGGAGGGCTGTGGGAAGGGGGATAATTGAGAAAGTCTTCATCTAAAAGGTGGCAATTGAGCTGAGACATGAAAAGAAACCAGAGATTCTGAAAGGTGGAGATGAGGAGGAGGTACATTCTAGGTATGGGGACTGCCTAAGCAAAGGCACAGAGATGGGAAATGGTGTTTCTGTCACACATGAGGAACAGTGATTAAGCCAACATATCTGGATTACAGAGTAGCTGGATGGGGTAAAGACCAGGAGGTGGAGACATTTAAATCCCAATGGAGTTAATATTTTATTCAACAGACACTGAATAGAGAGAATAATATAATAAGACCTAAGTATTAGGAAAAATTAATTGGGCAACCGGGTGAAGGATGGTTTGGGAGACAAGCAGACCAAATATAAGGCTATTTCAAAAGTCAAGGTGAGAAGTGATCAAAGCTTGAAGTAGGGTGGTGGCTGAGTGAGTGGAAAGGAAGGGAAATATGTGAGAATATACTGGAGAAAGAAACAAGAATTAGCAATTGATTGGACAGATGAAGGTGAATGAGAATGAGAAATCAGCAACGATGCTGAGATTACGAACATACTTCTTTTAATTAAATGACAAACTTTCATATCAGGTGCTAATAGGTTTCTTCTTTGTCTTTGTGAAATTTGACATTTTCTTCAGTTTAACATTTTTATCCAATGTGTGGACCTGATATGTTGCACTCCTTTCACAACATTTCCTCAGAAAATACATTCACTCATTCAGTCATCACACATTCATTAAGAGACTGCAATCTACAACTAAACAATTCTGCTAGAGACTGGATAAGATACAAAGGTAAACAAAAGATAGGCCTTGCCTTCAAGGAGCTCATGATCCTCTGCAGGGATGGTGCTGCACAGACTAATACAAACCAGAATGTGATAAATGTGTAAATGCAAAACAGAGGTTTGGGAGTATAAGTGAGGGTGAGGATACTAGCATCTGGAGGGGTCAGGAAGGTCTCTGTGTGGTATCTGAGTTTGTTCTTCAAGGATGGGTATTATATCAAGAGAAGAGGTTATGTGAGGGGGAAGTAAAAAAAAAAGGAAACTACTGCAACAAGAAGCATCATGAGGTTGGAAAATAACAAGCTATTCACTTTGAATGGAGCACAGATTATGCTAAATAAGGTAGGATTGGTCTGAAAGGGTAGTATGAAGCCAGATTGTGGGAGGCCTTGAATAAAAGACTAATAAATTTTCATTTTATTTGTGATAGGGAACAAGTGAATTTTTTGAACAAGAATATGCCATGATAAAAGCGACACAATTCTATGTGTGGAGGGTAGGAGGGTAGATTAAAATGGAGACAAGTTGAGAAGCAAGAAGATCAGTTAATTTATCAATCAATCAACATGCATTATTAAGAGCCTACTATGTGCCAGGCACTGTGCTAGATTTTGGGTTATAAAAAGATGAAACTGAAATAGCCACAGACCTTGATTAATGAGTTTATGCTTTATGTAATGAGAAATGTTCAAACATAACTTCTATAAGTATATTCTCAAATACTCAAATGGATCTCTAATTCCATTCATCTGTAATCTTAATAAAGCAGATTACAACTCATCTGTGATTACCTATCCTGTGTAAGTTTGGTCCATTTCCTCCCATAATCACCACAGGAAGGCTAGCCAGTTCTTTGAAAGTACTTTCCTCACTTTCCAAAGAAAATCTAAGCCACTATTCTTCTTTTGCTGTTCAACTTTAGACCCAATTCATCCAACTGTACTATCTGTCCCATGTATATTAATGATGAACAAGATCCTTAGATTTTCCATCCAATTTTATGTCATAATCTGGGCAACAGGAATTCTTCATGTGCTTGTCCTTTTTTATAGTGACTGTCAGACCAAATTCTTTTGAATGATTACAGGGCTTGTTGCAAACTGCATAATGTAACCTGCAAGCAAAAATTTCTGGAGAACCTCATCTAACCCTAACCTATATGAATGTTTATAGGAGTCACATACAAACCAACAGCATTCACAATGAAAATATTAGTAGGAAACAAGCAAATATTCCCAAGCTATGGTCAACAAGGGATCATACCCTTATTCCTCTATTTACTGAAGCAAGTTAGAAAAATATAAATTTTTCTCATTGTTTCTTGATTTAAAAAAAAAATAAAAAAGCACTAGATTCGGTAGAACAAAAGAGTGCCTTTTCAACCAGGTGTCTTCTACAAGAAAATAATTTAAGATTCACTAAAAATATAACAATAGAAACATCAGACAAAGTATAAAACTTGTTTGTGCTCACCAAAATTATTTATCACTGTGATTAAAGATGCAAAATATATACAAAATAATTATGGGGTTGTTTTTGTTTATCAGGCAGTAGGTACAGATGAGAGAGTAAGAGGTGGATCTAAGGTAGAAGGAGTGGGAATAATGATAAGGAGAGAAAAATCATAGATTGCATAGATAGATTAATGTGGTCTACATTTGATAATAGAATGGATGTGGGAACAAGGAAGAGACAAAGATTACAGTCGTGGGTCACTGTGGGGATGATAATACCACTGACAGAGATAAGAAAGTGATAACTTTAGTGTGGGAGGGGGAAGTACATGTGGAAGGAGGCAAGAGAATTAGGATCCTGGGAAAGAAAGAGGTGTTTTCCTTTAATGTCTCTTTAGAACTTCAATCCAGAATACAGTTAAATTTCTTCCTTAGAAGAAATGTTACATACATTAAAACAAAATTTATACACATCTCTGTTCAGAAGAGAAGTATGACTACTTTTAAATACTTTCTTATTCATCCATAGAAAGAACAAGAAAGAGAAGAAAAAGGAAAGAAAAGAAAAAAGGACTCTGCATCTGGCAATGGATGAGGGTAGATACCTTTAAAGGAAATTCTGCAGGAATGCAGACTGCAAATAAAGCCAAAGAGAAAGGTCATTTTTGCGGTGTCAACCCAGTACTGTGCTGGTGGGGGCAACTGCTTTTTGTCAGCTCTAGCTTAACTTAACTGCTGATTATTGTGGCTGCTGGACAGGCTGGATTTTCACTTTGTTCCAAGCACTCTGGGTTCTCAGGGACTATTATCATTAATTTAAATGAAGTCTAGAGAGACCCATTTTCTTCCTTATTCATAATATAAAACCCCTGAGTGCCAGCAGGCAGTCACACTTTATAAGGAACACCTAGGACCCATGCAGGACATAAGAGCGTGCCGAGAAAAGGGCAGCAGCTGCTACTGCTCCTCGTGTTCCACTGGTGCACTGAAATGTTCTCTTAATCACAAGTGTGTACAAGTTCATGATTAAACAATCTTAAATCCTTCAAATTCCCATTTCACTGGACCTGGTCTTGTTGGAAGAATGAGTAACACAAATGAGGTCTTTCCATTTCACTTTGACCTATGGTCTCCAAAGAAATGAGCTTCCTGACTGACTGTGTGCTGTGAAGAAGGGGGAAAAAACAACAGCTGAGGGTGGTTATGAAGGAAAATTAAAATTCCTAGTCTGTCTTCCTTTGAGGGCCAGTGATTTTTTGTAACTGCATGTCTTCCTAGTGCAAGGAGCACTAGAAGCACCATAGGGTTAGCAAAAAATATGATGTTCAAAAGCTGTTGAGATTTGGAGTCTTTACTAAAAATTCCAAGAAGCCACAGGCTTCTAGGTGATGTGTAAATTACTGAGGCAGAGAGTGAAGTGGGAGGAACAGGGGCTCATTATTTGGAGGCCAAGAGATGACTATTTGAATGCTATATCACCTCCAAGGTTTTCTCCAGTTCTAAATCCTATCATTCTATGTAATAAGGTCAGTGGGACATGAAAGCTCTATTAATTTCCCTTAATCTGATCTCCTTCCATGATATAACAAAATGTGATTATGGCTAAAAACAAACCACCCTAAATCTCTGATCCTACATTGAAATATCCAACAATAGGTGAACGGTTAAATAAACTGTGATACGTCAATGTAATGTAACAGTGTGGTAAAATTAATGTTGGCAAAGTGTGAAGAATAAAAATAAATATGGAAAATCCTTAGTGAAATAATACAGAGTGAAAAAAGGAAGACCAGAAAAATATGAAAGGACCACCATTGTAGGAGGGAAATTAATGGCAATCAGTGCACAGAGAATGCTAACAGAGACTTAAAGGGAGTAAAGTAAAAATTGCTTCAATATTTTAAGGAACTAAATTCATCTATTTAATTATAAATGATAACAAGATTAACTTACTGTATTGCTGTTCAATATTTTTATAACAAATGATTTAATTTTTAAAAGAGTAGTCAATGCCATCACCAGAAGTAGTCACAGAGAACTTTTAATTTAGAAGTTTATGAAACTCAGATTGCCTTCTGAATTTTTAATTTTTCCAGGCATTTATATTTTTAGTATTGCTACTGTCCTGTGGTGATTTCTCTGTGAATATATTTATATTTCAAAAATAAATCCTTTCTCTTCACAATGTATTCTTCACACTGATAACTACAAAACTCCTTTTTCCTCTAGCCCTTAATTTCATGCCCAGCCTCTTCTCCCTCAGCAGATGACCTTGGTATCTAGGTTATGAACTCTCATCTCTCATCCTGTACATCCCAAGTCCAGGAGACTTTTCCCATCCTGACTACTTTTCCACTGGGTCACTTCCTCCCAAGGTTAAAATCACTTTTATTTTATTTTCCTAATTCATTGTTATTGGTCAGAATCATGTTTAGAATAGCAATTGCCCTTTGTAAAATGTAATGGCAGTGTGTCAGAGATAAATAAATAAGAGGATTTCCCTGCAGTACTGAATGTCCAATTGAGGATAGAGAACATGACTTTTTAGTGGACCTATTCAGTAGTGTTTCATGACTTTCTCTGGCAGCACTTTATAATCTGGATATAGGAGCAGAGATTGTGGAGATTTCCTAATGTAAGAGGTATAGCAAGGGGTTGAGGGGGAGTCTGGCTTTGGGGATTAACAAGGAAGAAATGACAGAAAAATAAGGAGGTAAGGTTTTTCAAGACTAAGGAAAAGAACATTGTCCAGATGATCTTTCAAGAGATTCATTTTTCTTTTGTATCTCCAAACCCTAGCACAGCATAGGGAGCATAAAAGGACTAAATGCTTTGTGAATGAATGAATGAATGAATGAATGAATGAATGAATGAATGAATGAGTGAATGAATGAATGAAATTACTTACTCTGGGATCAAGATGGTAATGGAAGGGAATCAAGATTCTCTGACAACAGAGTCAAAATTTGTATCCTTAAGTTCCTAAAAGTTATTAAAACACAATCATTCAATTGAAGCAAAGTGAAGTCAGAATAAAAATGAAAGATGAAAAGATCCTGATCACAAATATCAATGATAGTACTTAGAAAATTCAGGGGGGAGAGAGAGGGAGAGTGGGTTACAAATAGAAATTTAATAGTTCATTGAGTTACTGAGAAAGTGAGAAGAGGACTGATAGTCAAGGATGGGGGAAGTCACAGAAAAAGCAAAATAGCTCCTAAATAAGAATTTAAAATTGGAGAGAGGCAATCGCAGATGTTCTACCTAGGTCATAAACTGACTGCAATCCCAAAGTTCATTTTTCACAACAGCTACCAAAGCCACTTTTCTTTCTCAGGATGTTTCCTTGATAGACTATCCAGCCCACAGAATCAGATCTAGAGGATCCTCCCTCATGTCCATGATCTGTGAGCTGTGCCCTAGGGACAGCTCTATCATAGCACTCTTCAAATGTGTATTACCAAATCTTTCTGTATATCCAGGAAACCTTGCAGTCACAATGGCAAGAAAGGAATATAAATAGAAAATCTATTTTTGTCATTTTTTTCCAAAGAAAAAGAGAGTAGTTAAATACAAACAACTGATGCCTCACCACTTGAACCTATTCCAAGTAAAACTGAGATATATCACTGACAGGGAGAGAAAGAGGGATAATTTTTAAGGTAATTTTCAGTTCTTAATTCTATGATCCATTCAGTTCACTTCAGCATTCATTAGGATGAAAGATGTTACAGCTATGAGGAAACTAAAAGTCCATTTAACCCAACCCCTTCATTTCGCAGAAGAAGACATTGGGATTTTTTTCCTAGGGTCATGTTATTTGCAGATGAAGATGAAAGAAACCAGTCACCATTAAATTGTTAGGTTTCTTCTCTAGTTTAGTTTCTCCTACTGCCCCACCTCAGGAGGGAAGGAACAGCATCTGCCTGGCCCAGATTCAGCAGCTACCATTGCTGTGTGACCAAGTACGTCAGACTCAGTCACCGCTGGAAGAACTCAAGTTTCAAACAACCAATTAAGATACAGCATAAGCTCTTAAATCCCAACATGTTCTCTAGGACAGTTTATTAGACAAATAAATAATTTTAGACAAATAAAAAAATGCATGGCACTCATGCATTTTAAAGAGTTATTTACATAATCTCCTTTTAGGTGTTTTAACTTGCTGGAAACAACCTATACTTTTTAAGGAGCTAGGTTAAAAAGAAGATATATTTCATCTGGCTAGAGGAGAAAAACAATAGAATACAATGAAACTTAACAGAAGGAAAATGAAAATCACTATGAATGGAAATTAGAAGTATTTCACCAAATAAGGGTTCAATTTCTACAGTGAGAATATAGCAATAAAAGGGTATTTTCAGCCTGAAGAACTTAAGTTATCCTTCAAAAATGACATGGAAAAAAATTATTCTCTAGCATTAATTCATTTATTTATCAAGTGTACACAGCTTTGGCCCTCATGTTATTTTTTTCTCCTCCACGGGACTTATGTGGTTCTCTGGGCACTGTAAGATTCTCACATGCTTCTAATTACCCTCTGTGTACACCCAATAAAATAGCTGGCCCCAAATATGATTAATACCACAAGTTGATCCAAAAGACTCATAAATCATCCCTTCTTCGGAAAGGGACAATGTAGTGGCAAAATGTGACGGGTTCTAATCCGGCTAAATAAGACAAAGTAGGAATGTTCTAGCTGGCTTCCTAATTTGTGAGAAAGGAAAAAAAGACAGTGGTCTGCCTTTCCTCATTGCAAAAGCATTTCATGTCTAAGTTTCCTGTTTTACCTCTTTTAGGAAAAATCTGATGAAAATTAGGCTGGTTTTCTGTACTAAGAAAACACTGAAACTACCCAAAACCCCCCAGCATGAATTTTTATTAAATCTGATGGATATTTTGAAATTTGGTAAAGAAATCTCTTATGTGTTGCATAAAGTTTTTTTTCCTCATCAACTTTAAGAGCCCACATTAGAGCCTATGCCAGTCATTTCAGTAATTACTGTATGAATTCAGTCAAGATAATGAAGTCAAGCAATGAACTCTTCCTGAGGTCCAAAACCCTTCAACTACAGAGAAAACCAAGTCTTAATAACTGTATCAATGACAGCATTGCATTATCTTGGCAGCAGTGGTAACTCTGGCTCTTTTCATTTGCTTTATTTCTCATACAACTTTGGGGAATGAAATCTACAGCAAACTTCCCTGTTAACTTTATCCTTCTCCATTTGGTAGTTATTTTATTTTCCTGGACTGCAAAGCCTGAAGATGACTGTGTGGCTACCCTCAAAAACATTTTCACATCACCCATGATGTTAGTTCCAAGACAGCCTTCCAAACCATATATAAATTTATTATTCCTTCTTCCAATACTTAGGAAGAAAATGAGGGTCTTTTTTGACTGCCTGAAACTGATAAAAAATATTAAAGATAACACCAAGGTTTTAGAACATGTTTCAGTAAACATCAAAAAATAGGCACAATAGGTATGCCAAAAAGTCTTGAAATGTGTCTAGATGTATTCCTCATTTTATGGCCTGCAGGTGACTTTAGGTTCCCAAATTCAAAGCCAAGGGAGCATGGGCAGATTCTATCACATGGAAACAATATCAATATTGTCCATTTGTTTGTTCCTTGTTCTTTCAGTAAATATTTATTAAACACTGACTATGTGCCAGGAATTATATAGGCCCTTTGGGATATAAAGATAAAGCAAAAGAGCCCCTGCCTTAACGGAGATTACATACTATTCTACTGGGGAAGAAAACAACAATACATATACAGAGAGGTAAATAAAAAAGTACAAAAAGTTTAAAAGGGTAAAAAAATGTTTATTTTTTGATGGGGGAGAGGGAAAGGAGGGTCAGGCAACAAGCTGTGGATCTCTGTTCAGAGAAGTTTGTCACAAAGACGACGGCTACCAAATGAATTTATTTATTTTTTTGGCTTAGCTACAGGAATTCATGAAGAATTATTCATTAAAGCACAAAAGTTTCAATTTATGCAGTTACACTGGTAAAACCATAGGGCATTTGGAAGCACTATTCCACAAACATACATTTCTGATATTTGATTTTTAAACCAAATATTCCCAGTACATGTAACTATTTCTGCAATATCACCATTAGTTGCATGAATAATGGAGAAAGCTGCCTTTTGGTAGCATCAAATATTCATCATAAAATAAGATTAAATTATATCATTGTATATCACTGAAAATGTCCAAAAATCAATTCAAGATAATCATTTTTCCTCCTGACTATAGCTTCTGGTCCCAAAATGTCTTATGCTGTCTTAATGTTCACATCCTTGCCAGGAGCGTTGGCAATCTGAATGGGCTTCATGTGTGAGCAAGTGAATCCCTCAAAAAGGGGAATGATCCAAGGCAAAGAGGGTGTGGTTTTACCACATCATCCATGCCATATGATACCTTCTGTACAAGGCTGATACTTAGAATTACACTCAGCACTGTCTAAATCTGCACACCCAGGACAAGCACAAATATGAGTATGTAAGCAATCATCTGTGACCGGTGGCAATAGGTTCTGGGGTGAAAGTCAAAAAAGAGTTAGTTGTGCTATATCTTTTAAGCATCATTATAAGCTATTATAAGTTCAGGATGGCAACCCAATATGGTGAGTGCAGCTTATGAGGAAAGAAATTCCTGAATGTAGAAGAAATTGTACAAGACTTACAATTAGGAAGACCTAGGTTTGAATCTCACCTCTCAAACTTTAAGTATCATTGGAGGAAAAGTCACTTACCTACTCTGAACCTCAGTTTCCTCTTCTGTGAAATGAGGGTATTATCAATAGTACACACATCAGATTGGTGTTATAAAGATTAAAGCAGATTATATATGGAAGGTGTTAAAAGAAATGGCAGTTTTATTATAATTAAATCAGGTCCAAGACACTAGAAAAAAACTCTAAACACCAAACTAAATCAAAATCATTATAATTAAGGTGGGCCTTACTTTTGATTGTCTTTTAGAGAAAATAGAGCATTCTTTAAATTCATCACTGGTGAATTGGGCTTCCATTTTCTCATTGATAAAATGGGGCCAATAATACCATCTGGTAACTGTTTTGCAAAGTTACAATGAAACTCAAATAACATGCTTTGCAAATCTTCAATCACTATATAAATATTAGTTATTAATATTGTTGCTTTGTTTTCATTTTGTCTTTAAGTAAATTCCTACTATTTCCCAATAACTAGGCTCAGCAGTGTAGGGAGAAAGAAAACATGGTCCTTTCCTGGGGAATTATAATCTTTTTAAGGAGATAAAACGAATATATCTAAAAGCAATACAGAATAATGCAACATGGTATATCGTCCTGGACTTGGAGTGAGAAAAGACTTGGGTTTGAATTGCACCTCTGACCTTGACTGTGTAACCAAGGGATAGTCACTTACTTAATCTCTCGGAGGTTCAGTTTCCTCATTTGTAAAACAAGGACAGTACTATTTGTAGTAGGGCAGTTGGGAGGACCAAATGACCACTTTCTAAAATTCCAAGTACTATAAACATGTCACCTCTTATTACTGTCCTAAACTAAAGGAAGGGGAAAATCAGTGTGGGTGTGGAGACCTGAGCACTTCTTAAACCATGAGAGGCAAGTTGAAAAAGTGTAAGAAACCCTGATTTGATTAAGCAGGAAGAAAGCAGGATAATACTCCAGGTAGGTGAAACAGTTAAGTAAAGGAATGGAAAATAGTTGTCACAACATGACTTTAAAATCCAAGTCTTCATACAAAATTTTACAAGGGAGCTCGTTACTCCCCTTTCAGTTCATCATTCTGAAAAATACCTTTGTTATGTATCCATGGAGTCAGGTGCTCAAACATTTTATTTGGGTGGTAGTTTTAATGTTTAAAGTTTAAAGTAAGTCAGTTTAAAGTAAGGTAGTTTACAGTTTAACTTAATGACATTTATTCCATTAAGAACTGGTAATATAAAGGTAAACAGGTTACAGATGTGCATTTGTATCATTACTTAACATTTAGCATGCAAATGAAATAGTCTGCATTGTTTCTTGCTGTTATTCAGTCATTTCACCATATGACCCCACCTGGGGTTTTCTTGGCAAATAAACTAGAGTGGTTTACCATTTCCTTCTCTAACTCATTTTACAGATGAGGAATTAAGGCAAAGAGGATTAAGTGACTTGTGCTGGGTCACACAGCTAGTAAGTGTCTGAGGTCACATTTGAACTCAGGAAGATGAGTTTTCCTGGCTCCAGCCCCGCACTCTATCCAGCGCCACCTAGTTACCCTGTCTGCATTCTAATGAAAATTGTAAGTAAAGAATGCATTCTATGTTAATATTTTTGTAGACTCTAAGATCATCAAAATCCTTCTGAGTTTTTTTAAGCATAGAAAATTCATCCCAAATAGATGAGATCTTAATGTACAATGGACAAAGGATTCCACAGATGTCTTTAATAACTTGGGCTATTGCTTAGAAACTCTCGTTCTTAATAGAAAACCAAAGTGATCATGCTCTACTGCTTCAATAAATGTCTCTGCTTCATGAACATTAAAACAGTGAAGGATGGCAGCAAGACATCCTCTGTATAATAGTGCTCCATTTCTAAAAACAATTATGGCATTAAGTGAATCAAATCATCATTTGCCCTAACCTAACGACTTCTTGAAAAGGTATTTACAAATCAAGGTTACAATGTTGGCTCAGAAAGTATGACCTTGTCGTCCTATCCCTCATAATATCAGCTTTACAAAGTTTCTCCAGAGTTTAAAAAAGGGGGGGGGCAGGCTACTATCTTCAGAAAGGACACTGATAAAACACAGAGCAAACAAAAGAAGACAGCCAGGATGATGAAGAGTTTTGAGTCCATATCATATACGAATCTCTTGAAGGATCTAGAGATGTTTAACTTACAAGAGAGAAGATGCAGAAGTTATCCAATAACTGAATTCAAGAATCCAAAGTCACTTCATGTAGAACAAAGAATACATGTGTAATTTTGACTCCAGAGGAAAGAACTAGGAGAACCCAGTGGATAGATGTTACAAAGAAGCACATTTAGGCCTGATGTCCTAACAATTAGAGTTGATGATAAGTGGAATGGGCAATGGATTTCCTTTCACTGGATATCCTCAAGTAAAAGCTGAACAACTTCTTTTCATGTATGTTGTAGATGGAACTCCTTTTCAGACTAGATAGCTGCTAAAGTCCCTTCCATCTCTCACATTCTGTATTTCTGTAACTTGAAGAATTATCCTAATTTCATCCCTCATTTGACAGTTGAGGAAACTGAGGTCTAGGGAAGTTAATTTGCCTAAGGTCACCTGGGAAGCAAGGGACAAAGTCAGGAATGAAAGCCAGATTCTCTCACTAAAAAGTCAGGACCCTTCACCTGCATCACAGTGCCTCTCAAAAAATTTCTTAGTATATAATTTTCTTTGTTCACTATATGAAATAGCTATGAGGATGAAGAAGTGGTTTACTTGTTGAACTTATCAATATTAAACTATTTTTTGTAATAAAACCTAATGGTCTTAAGTCAGTTTTGTGGCATTTAAATGGGAGATAGTAAACCTGGTAAAGGGTATATATAAGAACTTAAAGATCTAAAGTTGAGGCAATGGCTGCCACATAATATTCAAAACTACCCATTACGCCTCTTAAAGTCCTGTCTTCCTCATCTGAAAAAGTAGAATAATCATATTTGCAACCCTCCATATCTCACAAGGAAAAAGGGTCAAGATGAATGAGAAAGGGTGAAAACTCCTTAGGGTAAAAGGTGTAGGGGTAAAAAGATGCCATATGAACTCAATACATTACTTTGGTGATCATTAATTCCTTCCAAGAACACTTGCCAAATAAAATATTTCATGTAGATATTTTTTCCATATTTCTATCACTCCTATAACTGGAAGAAGAAATATCCTTACTAGTTTTATCTGTGTAATCATTCATACAGTAGACTCTTTATATAGTGATTCCTTAGGAAACATAAGAATCTGCAAATTTTAAGAAACAGAAGATCAGTTCCTTGAATCCCTATGAAATCAGAAGAATTCATTAGAAAAGTAACACAGGCTCTCAGTCCTTGGCAAATCCCATTTAAGGAAAAACAGTCCCAAGGGTCAGCAGACCACAGACTGTCACAGATGAGAAGGATTATGACAAATATTGAGAGAAAAAGGAGAGAAGACAAAAGGGAGAGAGGTCAGGGCAGGGGGTGGGGTGGTGGTGAAAGTTGGAGAGAGGTAGAGAGAGAGGAGAAAAGACAAGAAGAGAGAGGAAAAGGGAAGGAGAGAGAAAGTGAAATAAAAAGGGAGAAAGAAAAGAAAGGAAGGGAGAAGGAAAAGAGAAAGGAAGGGAAAAAGAAAGGAGAAAGAAGGGCAAAAGAAAGGCAAGAGAAAAAAAGAGATGGAAAGGGATGGAGGAAAGAAGAGGGAAAGAGAGAGAGGAAAGAAGAGAGAGAGGAAAAGAAAGAGGAGGAGGGAAAGGAAGAGAGGAAGGAAAGGGAGAAGGAAAAGGAAAGGAGAGATGAATAATGAATAAAGTAGAGAGATTTGATCTCTGTATGATTAACTTTTTAATAGTTAAAAATACAGGTATTATAGTAACCCTATAAAAACACCTTGTACTTATACCTCACATTTTTGAGAAGTTTGAAACACTAACCATAAGTTATTTTATTCATCCTCACTCAACCTCTGTGTTAATTTATTTCTTTTTATTAATTATTATGTGAAAGATATTTGGGGATAGGGACAAAATTTAGATAATATATAATTCTCATCTTCCTGGAGCTTACAGTATAGTAGGGTATTATAATGTAAACACTGAGAACTATACATAAAATAAAATAATACTGGGTAAAATACCCAGGATTATTTATCCCACTGAGCCCTCAGGAGAGTCAAAGTACAATGAAGATAACCAGACACAAAAGAAATCCCATACTGATACTTTTTAGCAGCTGACTTGGCCTCTCCCATTTTACTGTCATTGGTCCCACAGTCATCAGAGAAAAGGCATCATCATAAAAGTCCATCCCACGTGTCTTTTTACAGTCTTTTTTATACAAATTCCTGATTCTTACTGGTAGTCTCCAGCTAACTAAGGAATTATATAGCTAACGGACTGTGATTAAGCTCACTTATATCTCAGCTCCATCACTAGATTTCTTGACCTTGTGCAAGTCATTTCTTTTGGCTTCAGTTTCCCCATTTGTAAAATCAGAATAAAACTTAAGACTGTCTACATTATGGAGAGTTGAGAAAAGTACTTTGAAAAGTTTCAAGTGTAAGAGAAAGATAAGTTATTACTATGATTCCTGCTATTCTCCCAATATCACCTGGATTTGTGACCCTGCCCATGTCCCTTTTTACAGAAGCACAAGTAAAATACATGACAAGTTGTCCATTGGCTGAATTTCTCAGACCATGAAGTTTCCCAAACACATATCAGATACATTGTCAGAAGCTTCTAAAGTGATCCTCTCAGTAACATGTATGAATCAAATAGTATATACAGGAAATTCATGAATCAGAAAAACTACTAGTAGCTTAACTGTAAAAGGATACATAAGTTCTACAATCTGTTCCTTGTTCATTTGAAACATATCTTTGCGTATCAAATTCTGTTTGTGAAAACCAAAAACATAGGATGTCTGAAAATTACATTCTGTATTTCAGAACTGTCTCCAGATCTGTCTCTGAAATCTATAAAATGTTTGAACAAAAACGTGCAGAGGAAACAAGTAAAAATACATATATGTATACATATAAGTAAAATATTTCTCAAATCTAAATGGATAAAACCATTTATTACTATGCCTTTTGTAATGCCATTTTAGCCCCTTTTGGGTAAAAGTTCTTTGTGGCTTGCTATTTTTAACTGGCTGTATTCAGCATTAAAAAAAGTTTTAGGTATATTGTTTCTAACTATCTGGGGGAAAACCAGAAGGCACGGTATATTACAAGCTTTAACAAGTACACTTACACTGTTCCTCAAAGTTTTCAAATATTTCATTTCAAAGCAAATAGAAAATTAGTTACCACCCTCTCCTTCCTTGTAAAAGAAAACAATGGTAAAGGCAAAAAAGAAGAAGGAAGAGAAGGAAAAAGAAAAGAAACAGCAGCTGCTACTGGGGAAGAAGAGAGGTGAGTGGAAGAAAAGAAATCCAAATAAAATAATGGGGAGGAAATGCATGAAATCCACAACTGTCTTTCTTTGGTATTAAGGAAACAAACAAATAGAAAGCCACACCTTTCCTCACTAATACAGTTATAAAAACTCTACAAATAATTTAAGAGCTGAGACCCTAAAGACCACCTGACTCATACTTTCTTTTTTAGAGAAAAGGAAACTTAAAACCCAGAGATTTTCAGTGATTTGTTCAAGACCATGCAACTAGTTGGTGGCAGAGTTTAGGAATCCTGACTCCCACCAGGATGGCACACTTCCCCTTTACATCATACAGCCTCCCTAATTTGGCATAATTTGCAAGGTCCGCCTTGTCACTGCATCCTTTTTAAGATACTCAGTTCTACAAACAGGAAATTCATGACTTATGAGTACACTGGCCTTACAAAGGAGTATGTATAGGGACCTTAAAAAACATGCCTGCTTTTGCCAGATCTATACTACCAAGGAGCATGCTTAGACAACACAGCAGTACAGTAGAAGAGTAACTCAAGAGTTAAAAGTGAATTTGCTCAGACATCTGTGTCATCTTGATGAAAAATGATTTTGTTTTCTCTCCTCAAAGACTTAACACCGTGCCATCAAAAAGTTAGATGTGACATATCAAATGTCTGATACTCAGGTAATTCTGCTCAGTAACCTGAAGGATAATGTAGGTGCTGTGATTATATGAATGCACATAGCAAATCAAATTTTCCTATGATAAACATGCAGGATTACAAGTCAGGAGACAGGATGACAGTAGTCTGGTGAGCCAAAAATAAAGGATTAGCTCTTGCTCTCTGAATTTACAGAAAACAGGTTTTTTTTTTTCCCCTAGTAGGCACTGTGGTTCTTAGGCAACTTGTTAGAACTCAAAAGTTATCACTCACCAAGGAACTGTTATTTTTCACATTTTCACTTCTTGTACAAAATTAATGATACTAGAAATTGCATCAATCTGCAGTAAGAAATCCACATTATATTTAAAATTCTTAACATAATCTGGACTGTGCAAAGTAGAAACATAACAAGAGCCATCAGATGTCATTCTTTTCTGGAATAAGAATTCAGAATCCAGCAGTTTTGTCCTTAAGGACAGTATGAAGTCAAGTTTCACTGTCATCTATTAAACCTTTCCCCAACACACTCTTTGGGTGGAACATAACAAACTCTGCACAATATCTGACTGAAATATTTCTAAATTGATCAATTCAAGCTCTCACTTGTTTTCTGTCCAAAGCTAAATCCTGTCTGTTCTGTCTATCCCAACATTCACACACGATCCCCACGCTGACAAAGAGCAATAGGCTATATTTAAGCTTTCATTCCTCCAGCAAATAAAATGTCTTGTTGAAAACAGTTCAAAAAGCTAAGAAAAAAGTTTCCCTAAAAGCAATATGCTAGTACTTACTTATCACCAAGATCTTCTAATTCGAGGAGGCAGTAGCAAGGGGGTATAAATGCCAGGAAAACATAGAAATCTATACACTAAAGAGAGCTATGCCTCAGAAGTGACTTACCTACTCGGAAGTTTGTGGCTGTCAAAGTGTCTGCCGCATGCCCATTTTCACTAATGAGAGTGGTGGTATTCCCCTTCTCACAGTTATTCTGACAACTGCCCTTGGTGCAGGTCACTTTACAGATGCTTGGAGTAAAGACCACCTTGATGCGGCCAGTGTGGTTACTCACTGGGAGCGGAGGCAGAGAGAAAAAGAAAAATAAACAGATCAGCTTAGTATCCATTAAATTTCCTTCAAAGGTTTAAAAAAAAAAAAGAGCACGCAACCCCGACAGGTTTTTAAGGAAGGAGGGAAGCCTTCACTGTTCTCTGCTCGGTATCCAGTGGTGTCTCTGAAACAGGAGTAGGAAGCTTAACAAACAGAACTCTGGGATGCACTCCAAAACCACATTTGAAGTCAAGTCACCAGAGTGGGATTAGTAATCACAATGCTGTACTTTATTCACAGGCAGACAAAGAGCAATACCCAGGGCACGAGAGATTAAATAGCCAACCCTGACAGGCAGATGTAACGTAAAGAGGCTGGCCATGCACCTAGTGCGGAATAAAATCTGGTGTCCTCCTCCTGCAGACTTTTCCTGTTTCTACCGTTATTAAGTCACTATTTGCAGCCCGACCCCTGGAAATGTTTTAGGCATACAGCATGTCTGAGAACATCTGTCTCAAATCTCCTGGCACTCAGGTCTGAAGTGATCAAATCTTGTGACGCAGCTGCTTGGGCACAATTTCTTTTCTTCACAAGTCTATGGCGTTATTTCTTCATCGGACTTTAGGCAAAATAGATTTTATTTGGCTATCAATTCCATCTATCTAAACAAGAGGAAGGTCAGGACAAAGTGTTAAGAACTACCTCTCTGTTAAAATATTACCTCAGAATTCACAGAGTTCTAGGTGGAATATGAAAATGGCCCACTTTTTAAAAACTAGATACTGTAAAGTGCCCATCAATAGACTTCAGCTTACATTGTCCTTGGCAAAGAGTGTGCTTGGCAGGAGGATTTATTCACTTCAATTAACATTCTTCCAGTCTATACGTTCCTTCAGGTATTTAGTAGTAACTTTGATTTGTTAACCTTAATCCTAGAGATTTAGTTCAGTGAAAACCTCAGCCATCATTTATGTATACTACATGACAAGAATTGGCAACAGAAAGACAAAAAAATACTAACAGTCCCTGTCCTCAAGGAGTTTAAATTCTACAAACAGAGTCCGATTTGTGACAAGCCAGGGTTATGAGCCAAATTCCTAAGTCAAGTAGTCTTTAAAGACCTTACCTCTAAGAATCCTTTCACGCATCAACATCTTAGAACACAAAGGGGGCCACCAAATCAGATCTGCCCTTCCCACATCCAAATTTTCCATCCTCCCCCTTATCATCTATATTTCTCATAATCTGGACTTCACCACCATGCCCCAGAAATCCCTTCATCCTGGAGGATCATTTCAGCCCTGGAACTCACACCTCAGAAGTAACACTCTCAATTCCTTTGACCTTTGTCTGATTGAATGGCTCCTCCCACAGCCACTGTTGAAGGAAATCACCAGGACCAGTCATCTCTTCATCTATTCATTTCTCACCAGACTACAATCCAGACTTCATCATCTCCCCCCACCACATATACACGCATGCTGGGGACCTTCTTTCCCCTTCCCATTCTCAGCTTCTTTTTATGTACTATCTTCTTTCACTAGAATATAAACTCCTTGAGGACAGGGCCTCTCTGTTTCCTTGTAGTTGTCTTCTCAGTACAACCAAGTTAATGATAAATGATTGTTGACTGGCTATCTCAATACTCCATTTTTATGCCAATGCAAGATTTATTATTTATGGCCATTCTCAAGGCCTTGATCTCATTTGGTGATTAATCTTAACTAATGTTGGAGTGCTAACAGGCAAAAATGTTACCTCCACTGCTAAGCATTTACAGCTTCACAGCCACCTTTCTAGAAATAATACCTCTAAGTCAATGACTGAACATTTTCCTGTTCTGACTTTAAACTGGACACTTAGGATGCTTTATGGTGCTACAGACTAAAAATGGAAATAAAATAATTAGCACCTATCTTTGAAAAGAGAATTAATGTCTCCTGTCTAACCACAATAGAAGACTTTATAACTAGGCAATATATGGTGCCTTTCAGGCCAACCCTGCAGCTCCACTCCCCATTCCCCAGAAAGCCAGGCATTAATCAAAGAGGGCTGGGGCATCTTCCAGCAATTCTGACTGGCTAAGGTTCAACTAGCTCTACCATGGGTCTGGCTGGGAAGGAAGGTAATCCTCAAGCTCACTGTTTCTAGGAGTCTTCCCTCACCAAAGAAGTCACCCCTACTACCTCCTCATCCTACTCTATATTCAACCAGGAAATTATGAAGACAGCCTTTTTCTTAGAAATCTTCAGAACAATTACAAGCTCTCAGCTATTCTAATTTGGCTCAGGACCTAAAATTACAACAGATATCTTAATTCAAAGGGGTGATGATCCTAATGGTGGGAATTGTGCGCACACAGTTGACAACTGGGGAGACATTGGCTCAGTCAGGCCTTTATGTGCCTTTTAATTATGTTTATATACCCTCTAAAGCTTACAGATTTCATTCCCCTCCTTCCCATCCACCTTCCACATGACTACTAAAAAATAATCTAAGGCAGAGCTCTGATTTTGCTGCTCTCCTGCTCAAAAACCCACTGTAGCTCCCTGTTCCCCTAGGATATAATACAAATTCCTAAGTTAGACAATTAAAGCCTTCTAAAATCAAACTCCAGTCTACTTACTAAGTATTATCTCAGATAACTCCTTTCATGAACTTCAGGTTCATTCACACTAGAATGCCCTGTTTCTCAAAATCAGAATTCTATTCCTTGCTTCTGTGGCCTCCAAGAGTCTTTCTTTCTCTTCAAGGCTCAGTTCAGGAGTTAACCTCTTCCCACGAGTTTTCTCTTTTTCTCTGCCTTGAGACAGACTCATGTGCACAAAGTTGCACGCACATGAGCATACACACACACACACACATGCACACGCACACGTGCACACACACACACGATATTTAGCTATTTGTGTAACCTTCTAGGCAGTGTTTAAAAACCTGGGCTTCTATTTTTGTCTTCACATGCCCAGCATAGTGACCAGCATAGATTGGGGCCAAGAAAATGTGTGGTCCATTCAATGTCTGAACAAAAACCTCGTGAACTAGGTAATGAAAATATTATTTATTCCCATTTTACAGGTGATAAAGCTAAATTGCACTCAGAGATATTAAGTGACTTGTCTAAGATCACGTAATAACTAGCTGAGCCTTAGTTCAAGCCCTGATCTATCCTGAACCCAAGTACAGCACTCTTTTCATGACACTGAACAGGCAGCCACAAAGTATGTTTGAACTGTTTACATGATTTCTATCCCAAATTCCTATATGATTTCAGAAAACTGTCTGTACAAATTTATTTTAGAGATGAGGAAGAAGTTAAAAAAAAAGTATTCATTCTATAATCAGAAAAATCCATACAGTCTAGTGTCTCTTCTTTTTTCAACAGTACCACACAGAAATTGGATCGTGCTCAGTTCTCAGACCACACTTACAATACCTTAAGCATATAGGTTTTTTGTTGATGGATTGTTTATTTTTGTCACTGTTGGGGGTAGGGTGGGAGGAGGTCAGGGAGTGGGATTAAACTCAGGAAAAAAAGGAGATAATATCTTCCCACTTCAAAAGAATATAAATTTGTATTTTTTCTGGCTCTTGGTACAATACTGAAATTAGAGATACTGTGCCAACTATTTTGTCTCCTCTGGCACTGACATGTTGTACCAGCAGCTGCCATACAGATGTTCATACCTTCACCTAAATTATACTTACTTAGTGAAGCAGAGATTGGCCATCCAAAGAAAGCAAGCCCTTAATCATTATTCTCATTTCTCCTCCCAGTCTACAGTAGTCACTTAATAGGCACTTGAGATTCTCTCGGTCTATTGTTTTTAAAAACTTATAATACTATTTTTGCCAAAAAAAAAAAAAACTGGCTTAGAATCATCTGGACTTTCAAAAGGCAAAGACAGTTTTATGTGACTCAGTTCTGACTTTTACAGTGTCCACTTCTTCTTGGAAGGCAGAAGAATATTTTATTTCATTTTTTCCCTGGTGTTTTACAAGTTATTCTGCTAGAAAGCACTCTAATTCTCAAATAGATGGATCCACAGTAGGTCCTCTTGTTTCTCAGTATCCTGTTTATTTCTCTATTACAATTAACTTTGGTTTTAAATACCAGGAGTATGGTGATGGTCTGTACAACTCCTGTTGTCCAAAAATCAGAATGGTGAATGAGAACTGTCACCAGATTGGCCACAGGAAGAAGAATTTTTCCACCATAGCAACTATAAAAGGTCAGTCAAAGACCACCAGCTAAGCTGCAGATGAATTGTAATCTGTGTCAAGAGAAAGAGTACCCTGACTGAGGAAATGAAAGATCTTTGCAACATTGACACATTTAAATGCTAATTCTCTTAGTATCATTAATGACTCTATTTCACCTCCCTAACCATAATCCAATAAATAGTAAACTGACTTGAAAAAACAACTTACCATACTCCCAAATTCTCTCCTTCTGCCTATGAGTGCCAATATTTCAAAAATCTAGGATTTCATTAGTGTGAGCATTCTTTCTCCCAATGCAGATCACAACATATTTTACATCTTGGTATGCAGTCTTCTACTGGCAAAAAACAAAACAATAGTGCATCACCTGGTAAGCACTGGTCTAGAGAGGAGTCTATTAGAACTTGTTTAGACTCTGCCTCTGATGACAAGTATGTCATGTGGGGGTTAATGAAAAGCTTTACAGGCATGAAAGTACCTACTGTAGTCTGTGCTCCCTAGGCATAGCTTTCAAAAAGCAGTCACCTCCATGCCATAAAGTGGTTCAGAACAGGATTTTCAAAGAGAACATCTTGAGACTACCTTTCTTAATCCATTAAAAATCAAGTCCATACTTTAAGTGATAAAATTGATGCCCAAGGCAACAGGGTGGCAACAATGGTCTATGAGGAAACGTATAATGTGAATGTGGATTAAGTCTGGTGGTTTTATGGCTATGTGGTATAATGAATAAAATATGGGACCTGGAATCAGGAAGATCTAAGTTCAAACCCAGTCTCAGATACTAAAATAACCGTGTGATCCCTAGGCAAGTCATTTAATTTCTGCCTGTCTTGGTGTCCTCATCTATAAAATGGGGATAGTATTTGTAAAGCATTTTGCAAATCTTAAAGTTTTTATTGCTGTCACTGTTGTCATTACTAGTTGATTCCTACTAAGGGTAGTGGGGCAGGGGTGGGAGAAAAAGATGGCAGCTATTTCATTTAGCAGAGATCAAAGAATCATGGAGTTGAAGAGGTAAAAGAGAACTTAGAGATAATCTAGTCCAACTTCATGGATTTTCTGATAAAGACATGAAGGCTCAGGGAGAATAAGAAGTTTGTCCAAGGTCACACTGAAAGTCTGCAACAGAGCTGATTTCTCAGACTTTCAGCATGTTCATTTTTCTAGTGGTACATACCCAGTGATCATAAGTTACAGGTTTAAAGTAAACTACAGCCAGTTCCATCAAGAATCAAGAAGAAAAAGCTTGGCATAATGTATGTGCTCTTTGGAGGACATAATTTGAGTGGTTTGTTTGTTTTTTCCCTATAGGGAAAGTTTGGGCAGGCACTCCGAAACACGGGAATTTGGCTAGAATGGCACAAATTAAGCTATTCAACAGGGTTGCCAAGTCAGTCAAGATGTTCTAAAGACCTAAAGAATCAATATTCTACCTGGAGCTTTGGTTAACCCTGATGTGAATTTCTCCCTCCAAAGAGAAACAAGCTGAAATGGGTTGTTCTTTTCCTAAAGTCAATATGTCTCTAAGATAAGAAATACAAATTTCTACTTTCTAATCATAATAGATGGAAGAAAACTCAAAATCCATATAAAATACTATAGACAGGAATACCACAACCAGAAATGAGTGGAATGGCCATCAATTTCTCAGGATGCCAGAATATGGCCAGTAAATAAAAGCAGCCATAAAGTAAATAGGTCAAGTTCAAGATTCACTTCAAATGTCATTAGCAAACACACTCCCCTCAATGTTCATCCAGAATGTTATGGCAGCATATTAGCATGTGTCCATTTTAAACAACAGGGAGAAACCACAGGCAACATCCTCCAAGAAAAAGAAGCAACCACCCTGCAGCAAAACCTATAAAACTTACCCATCAAGTGAATCCTTCTAAATCACCCTCAGGGATAGTTTCACAATCAAATCATGGGTAGTTTCTTCAGAGTGTATGAAAATTGAGCTAATACTTAGTTCTCCCATTTATGGTCCATTAGTACCTAAAAATGTCAATAATTCTTTGAAGAATAAAAGACATACAAAATCAAGTAAGCTTAATAGATATTCCTTATCAGTTTCTTGGAGTTTGTTTAAATACTCCTAAAATATTAGCAAGGTGACTCAGTGGATAGGGCACTGGAGCCTGGAGTCAGGAAGACCTGAGTTCAAATCCTGCCTCACATACTCCCTTAGCTGTGTTACTCTGGGCAAGTCATTTGACATCTGTTTGCCTTAATCCATTGGAAAAGGAAATGGAAAGCCACTCTAGTAAACCTTTGCCAAGAAAACCCCATACAAAAACTGAAAAACGACAAAGTATTTAGGTCATTAAGAACTACAGAGTGCTTTAAGCTCCTCAAGAAAGGTGCTGGGTAAATCCATGCTATTGCAATAATCTCTTATTCTATCAAGTTCTTCTCTTTCTAGAAACTCTGCCAGAAGGAAAAGACACATGAAATCTCTAGTACTAATGTAAATACTTCCTTAGATAAGAATCTTTAGATGTGTTACTACACTCTGCCTCAAGTTTTCTAGGTAAAGGTGTGTTAAACTAAAGAAGTAAAATGAAAAAAAAAAAACCAAGAAGGCTGCTATATGGGTTTTTAAAAAAAAAAGAAACCTAATTGTAAGAACTCATGCTTTTCCCTATTATTCTCTCTCAGAGTGTACTATTGTACACAGTGTGTTATTCTCTCTCAGAATGTACTATTATACAAAGCATATTATTCTCTCTCAGAGAAGAATGTATCTGTGCACATGTGTATGCTTAATAAGCTATGTATACACAAATACAAACACACACACACAGACATGGTCTTGGAATCTGGAAGACCTGGGTTCAAGTCCTCCCCCTGACACATACTGGATGCATAATCATGGGTAAGTCACATACTATCAGTGTCCCTAGTCAGCAACTCTCTAAGATTCTAAGTTACAGATAAGTTGACAGTCTACACTGGTGAAGAGGGTATCCCGTACAAATAAATTCAAAGGTCCAGACCAAAAATAAGTAAATATGAATGAATGAGTGAATATGCATATATTGAGCATTTACTATATGTCAAGCACTTACACACAATGCCTTTGCCATGTATTATGGGTATACATGTAGGGAGGAGGAAAGTGTGTCTAAGTATATTTGAACCTGGGAATAAATCTCAATACATTTACTATATCACCACCCCTAAAATGATCATCTACATTTTTTTAATGTCTACCAAATCTTGACAATATTTGAATACTTCAACCCCAAATGGATTCACTAGGATAGGTAATATAAATATGCAACCATTACCCAACAGAGAGATGAATAACTATGTATATAAAATATTAGTCCCTTTCTAGCAACAATTATCAGAAGTGTTGAAATGAACGATTATATAACATTTCAGCTTTCAATTATGATTTTTTTAAAAAATCTGTTATATTCACCAAAAAACAATACTCATGATAATAAAAATTTCAAACCAAGGTAGAGTATGGGTGGTGCAGATTGAATGTTGGAAGCTCTGCAAAAATTACAGACCATTTTCTGAATCATCAAAACATAACACAATGATAAAATCAAAGCTGACCTTTTGTATTAAATATGCCACTGAGAATAAGTGTACAGTCATCAAGAAAGCATAGTCTTCTAACAACCACTTTCCTAGAAAGATCTCTTCCATGTACCTAATTTTCAGAGGATATCATGCCAGTATCGAACAAGCATGAGCCAAAAGTGTCATCCATTTTTAATACAGGTTGAGAAAGATGCTGCCAATGATCAAATTATTTCTAATTCACTAAAAGCAACTTAGAAATCCAAGAGTACCAGATTCAGATACTGTATTTTTGGTTTGATTTTATATACTGCTTTGCAATTAGCCAAAAAGACTAATACATTCTGGCCTGTGCCTCAGTGAGACTTTGGCTAGGGTACAAATTTGGAGTGAGGATATAAAAACAAGAAACTATCCCAGACCTGGATCCTTTTTATTAAAATCATGATTCTTCATTATTTGCTCTCATGTCGCCTTTGCTTAGTTTTGCCATGATCAATTAAAAGCTTTTCTGGGAAATTTTATGTGTTTCCCTTTTTTCTCTGCTTTCTTCCTTTTGTGTATCCATACCTCTGAGTTCTGAACCTTAAGAGAATATTTTCTATTCTTTGGTATTTTCTTAGGCCTGCCCCTTCTTTCCCTTAATGCTTCTCTCCTTCATGTAGGGACAGAAAGTATTCTTCACTAGAAATTTAAAAGCTGACCAGATTTCAACTTCTGGAAAGAAACAAAATATTTTTGAAAGTATAATATATAATGTTTTATGGCACCTAAGGGGAGCTAATAAGCCTTACACCTAACAAGTATTTTAGTCACCAAGCAGGACCTGACCTGGGGGGTCAGTTTGGGGAAAATACAATTTGGTAATAGAAAGATTATAAATAATACATTTGTGTAATGACTTAATAATCTTATTAATTATTGATTAAATTACATATATTAAAATAATGTAAATTAAATTATAATTATGATTAATTATAAACTAAAAGCTAATATAAATACAACTAAACTTGCTTTTAAGTACATTAAATATATTCATTTCAATGTATGAGATAAAATTTTAGTCATTCTACTATCTTTATCAAGATTATTTACTTGTATAATAATTCTCATTAACTTTTCCTTTTATATGGTTATAATTAAGCTATAATCTTATTCAAGTTTGGCTCATACCATTGTTTTTTCATAAAGGTTTTCTAGTTTTCCTTATATTTCTCATACTCATCAACCTTAATTTTATTATAGTATTCAAATATATCAGTGTACCACAATGTATTTAATCATTCCCTTACTATGTAATGGTGCTCTGAAAACCACTGGTTCCAAAGACTACATTGAAAGTTAGAATGTATCTTCAGAGCTCATCTAATTCAACCTTCTCATTTTCCATAAGGGGAGGCTAATACCTAGATTGGTTAACTGACTTTCTCTAGGTCACATAGTTAGTCAAGTGAAATATTTGGGCTGGAATCCAATCTTCCATTGCATCCTCCAACTCCAAACCTAGTGCTCTTTCCATTGCATCAACCTTTGAACAGATAACAACAGACTCAGTGGATCAAAGAAATGATTCTTTTTGTAATTTTTACTGCATTTAGCCAGGCTGCTGTCTAAAAATGATTCTCCAAATTTGTAATTCCACAAACAATGAGTAAGTGTATCCATTTCCCCACAACTTCACTAGTATCAAGTTTGGTTGTGGCTGTTGTCTTTTACCATTGTAATAGGTGTGAGTGTGTATTTCAAAGATCTAATTTGCATGTCTTTGATTACTAGTAAAATTGAAATTTTTTATTAACAATCTGTGTTTCCTCCTTTGAAAATATACATTCACATTCTTTCAACATTTATTCAGTGTGGAATGAGACCTGCTTTGTAAATTTTAAACAGTTTCTTATATAATTTAGATGTCAAGTTTTTAACTGTCATATTTAGAGGCAAAAATGGAATAAGAAACCAGGTTTCCTGACATCTAGTCCACTGCCTTTCTCTACCATTATTCCATGTTGCCCTTCTCTGTGTTTTCTCTCCAACAACATTTCTTAGGTTCAATTGTGTTAAGATAAATATATCTAGAATTCCTTCTTTCCTCTTCTTACCTTACTTGAAGACTAAAAACTAACTGTACTTGTGGCATTCTCAAAGGTCACTGGTTTTAATGATACTGTGTCTACAACTTTTGAAGACCTGCAGTATGCCAAAAAAGCCAAGATTTAATCAGCTCAAGGCCTTAAAATGGAACACAAAGTGATCTGTTTTTCTGTGAATGAATAGAAAATGTAAGCAGTTGCCTGAATCCAAAATTCTGATAATCTCTGAACTACTCTGAGCTATATCTAAGTATCTTACAGTATCCCCTGAAACTATTATTTTAGGCTACAGTTCAAGATGTTAATCTTTGTAAGACCCTTTCTCTAAAAAAAATTATTTAAAAGACACATTGTAAAAATTATTTTCACACCTAAGTGGAATGTTTTATTTGTAAAAGTTCAGGTATTTACTAGATTCAGAAATGAGCCCCTTTTACCATCTGGAATATCACATTTGTTTCTCATAGCACATATTTTAAGACTTATTCCTTAGCCTCATTTCAACAATCCTCACTACCCTAAGGTCAAGAAATGAGTTTCTAAAATAGCAATGGTACGCTTTTTTGGAAATGCAACAGACTAAACTTACTTTTTAAACTGGAGTGTCCAATTATCTGATTAGAAGGAACCACTCTACAAAAATCAATAATGCTGCTTGTTTTGTCTCCCTAACCAAATGGTAAACTGCTTTTTTTTCAAATAGTATTGTTTTTTCTCAATTACATGTCAAGACAATTAAACACTCATTTTTACAAGATTTTGAGTTCCAAATTTTTCTCTCTCCCCTCTTCCTAAAATGGTATGGTATTTGATATAGGTTATACATGTGCTATCATATAGACGATATTTTCATATCAGTCCCAGTTGAGAAAGAAGAAACTGATCAAAAGAAAAAAAAATGAAAAAAAATAAAGTGAAAAAAGAATATTTTGATCTGCATTCAGAGTTCATCGTTTCTTTATCTGGATATGGATAGCATTTTCCCTGATAAGTCCTTTGTACTGTTCTTGTATCATTATGTTGCTGAGAAAAGATGAATCATTCATAGTCGATCTTCATACAATGTTGCTAATAGTATGAACGTTTTTCTCATTCTATTCATTTCACTATGTATCAGTTCATAAAAGTTTTTCCAGAATTTTCTAAAATCTGCCTTTCATTATTTCTTATTGTACAACAGTATTCCATTACATTCATATGCCACAGCTTATTCAGCCATTCCCCAACTGATGGCCATCCGGTCAATTTCCAATATTTTGTGACTACAAATGGCCTGCTATAAATATTTTTTCACATGTAAGTTCTTTCTCCTTTTTTATGATCTCTTTGAGGTACAGACTCAGTAGGGGTATTGCTGGATCAAAGGGTATGCACAGTTTGGTTGTCCTTTGGGCATAGTTTCAAATTGCTCTCCAGAATGGCTGGATCAGTTCACAACTCCAAAAACAGTGCATCAGTGTCCCAATTTCCCCACATCCTCTCCAATCTTTATCATTTTCTTTTTTTTTTTGTCATATTAGCCAATCTGGTAGGTATGTAGTGGTACCTCAGAATTGTTTTGATTTGCATTTCTCTAATCAAAAGTGATTTAGAGTATTTCTTCACATGCCTATAAATAGCTTTGATTTCTTTATCTGAAAACTGTCTATTCATATTCTTTGACCATTTTTTTAAATTAGGGAATGGCTTGTATTCTTATGAATTTGACACAGATCTCTATATATTTGAGAAATGAGGCCTTTATCAGAGACACTTGCTGGAAAGATTGTTTCCCAGTTTTCTGCTTTCCTTCTAATCTTGGTTGCTTTGGTTTTGTTGGTGTAAAAGCCTTTTACTTTAATATAAAAAATTATCCATTTTACACTTCATGATGCTATCTCTTGAACCTGTAACTCACCTAACTTTTCTCCTTTAAGAACTTAGATGCTATAGCACTTGGTGCATATATGTTTAATATGGCTATTACTGTCTATGATGAAGCAAGATGTAGTTTCCTTCCTTATCTTTAAAGTCTATTTTTACATTTCATTTGTCTGAGATCAGAATTGCTACTCCTGCTTTTTTCTACTTCAGATGAAGTATAATAGATCCTGCTCCAGCCCCTTAACTTTACTCTGTGTATCTCTCTGCTTCAAGTGCGTTTCTTGCAAACAATATTTTGTAGGATTATGGTTTTTGATCCTCTTTGTTTGCTTATGGGAGAGTTCATCCCATTCACATTCACAGTTATGAGTACTAACTGTGTATTTCCCTGCATCCTGTCTATCCTTTCTCCTTTCACCCTTTCCCTCCTCACCAGTATTTTGTTTCTAGCTACCACCTTTCACGATCTGCTCTCCCTTCTGTCAGACCCCCAGCCTTCCTTAATCTCCTCCCTTCCTACTTTCCTGCTAGGTAGCAGAGATTTCTATATTCAACTGATTGTGTATATTATTCCTTCTCTGAGCCAATACTGATGAGAGTTCAAGGTATGCACATTGCCCACCCTTCCATCTTCCCTTCTGCTGTAATAGGTTTTTTTATGCATTTTCATGTGAAATAATTTACCCCATTCTACCTCACCCTTCCTTCTTCACCCAGTCTATTCCTCCTTCTCATCCTTTAGTTACTTTTTTGTCATTCCCTCAAATTCAACTTATACCTATACCCTCTGTCTATGTATATTCCTTTTACCTGTACAATTTTTTAAGAATTACAAGTATTATCTTTCCATTTAGGGATATAAACAGTTCAGCTCCATTGAATCACTTATGTTTTCTTTTCCCTTTATTACCTTTTTAGGTTTCTCTTGGGTTTTGATGTTGGAGATCAAATTTTTTGTTCAATACTGGTCTTCTCTTTAGGAAGGCTTGAAATCCTTCTGTTTCACTGAATGACCATATTTTCCCCTTGATATCTTATGCTTAATTTTGCTAGGGGGGGTGATTCTTGATCTAGCCCCTTTGGCTTCTGGAATATCATGTTCCATGACCTCTGATCCTTTGATGTTGCAGTTGCATTCTGTATAATCCTGCATAATCTTGATTGTGACTCCCCAATAACTGAATTGCTTCTTTCTGGTCACTTGCAGTATTTTTTTCTTGACCTGATAGGTCTGTAATTTGGCTATGAGTTCCTGGGAGTTTTCATTTGGGGATATCTTTCTTGAGGTGATCTGTGGATTCTTTCAATGCCTATTTTGCCTTCTGGTTCCAGGACAATGAGACACTTTTCCTTGATAATTGTCTTAGGAAGATTCGGAAGATCACCTGACAGGATAAGATACCAGACACTGAGGACCTTACTTGAACTAAACTGCCAAGCACTCAAACTCTGCTTCAGAGATCAACTCTAATGATCTGGCCATGTTGTTTGAATGCAAAACATATGCTTACCAAAAAAACTTTTATGGAGAATTCACACAGGACAAGCATTCACAGGGTACTCAGAAGAAGGATACAAGAGTTCATGATACATAATACATGAAACATTCTCTCAGGATTTCCTGCTGGTTTGCTGAGGTGGGGCTTGCTGCTGGCTTACTAGGATGGTTCTGCTCTGGACTACTTTCCCTTTTTGCATGAGTGAGACAGATCTTTCTTAGAGATCTTCCAAGTTTCTTGGGCTAAAAGAATGTTTTACTCTGTCTTTTTCCTGCTTCTGCTATTCCAAGTTTTATTTGGGGGGAGGTGCTATTTTATGGTTGACTATGGGAGGTGGCTATGAGAGAGTTATGGCAATTTACTGCTTATTCCACCATCTTGGCCCCAGGAAGTCGACCTCAGTTACTTTTTAAGAGCAGAGTTTTTACTGTTGGGTCTAGAGCAGGTCTTTCTTAACAACAACAGTAACTAATAATAACTCTCATCTGCACAATGCTTTAGAGTTTATTAAAAACTCTATCATCCCTATCTTGCAGATGATAAAACTGAGATTCAGAGGAATTCAGTGAATTGCCCAAGCTGACTCAGCTGGTGACAAAGCTGAGACTAAAACCAGTACCCTGTGCACTACACCTGATTGTTAAACACATGAATGTTAGGACTTTTTTAAAAGTCTCTTGAAATATCACTAAGTAAATGAATACACACAGAAAAAGCCTTCTAGTCAGTCTTCAACTTTCTATGAACCCTTGTTGAACTAACATTTCCTTTTTTTTTTATTTTAAAGGCTTATCCAGCACTCAAAGATATGATTCGTCTGTTTATTGCTTCCAAGACAGTCTTCTTTTCCATTTTTGGGTATCTTAACAGATGTTCTCCAATGCCACCCACTGTGCCAGGGCTATTTCTGTAAGACTAGGAAACTAAAGTCAGAGTTCATGATACATAAAATATTGCCATTATAACAAAATATTCAACATTTTTCTAAAAAATATTTTGCTGTTTTACTTTTACCATGAAGACTACAATCACTTCTGAACTGCTACACCATGGATAATTGCAAATCAACTTGTTCTTCCCTGGGATTAGGGTAATTCAAAACAGATTTTTCAAGAATTCCCCAAAGATCATCCTTAATATGTGCTAATTCTCAGAAGAAACTAAAGATGTTTTTTGCAAAATGGGGAATCATAGAATAAGAATTACGAACTAAAATGAAATCTCAAAGATCAGGGGATCATAGATTTATAACTGGAAGGAATTTCAGAGGAGGTCCTCCAGCATAATGGTCAAAGTGCGGTCTAGGGACTAGTTCACTTACCTTGGAAGCATATTTTCTAGGGATGTACACTTGATAATGAGATTGATGTACACATTGCCAGATCTAGCTCTGTGTTTGGGAGACTCCAAAGAAAAGTACAGGAGAGAAGCGGTATTAGATTGACTACCAAACTGAAGGTCATTGTGCTGACCTCATTGTTGTATGCCTGTGAAACCTGGACAATCTACCACCACCATGCTAGGAAACTGAATTGCTTCCATTTGAATTGTCTTAGGAAGATTCGGAAGATCACCTGACAGGATAAGGTACCAGACACTGAGGACCTTACTTGAACTAAACTGCCAAGCATTCAAACTCTGCTTCAGAGATCAACTCTAATGATCTGGCCATGTTGTTTGAATGCAAAACATATGCTTACCAAAAAGACTTTTATGGAGAACTCACACAGGACAAGCATTCACATGATGCTCAGAAGAATGATACAAGAACACTCTCAAGGTTTCTCTTAAGAACTTTGGAATTGATTATGTGACATGGGAGACACTGGCACAGGACCACTCAGTATGATGTGCCCATATCACAGAGGGTGCTGTGCTCTATGAGCAAAGCAGAATCAAAACAGCTCAAAGGAAACAGAGGACGCACAAATTTGGAGTAATCACCACAAATGTTCACATGGACTATTTATGGCCACCCTGTGGCAGAGCATTCAGAACTCATATTCGTCTGATGGGCCATATTCAGACATACTGAAACTTGACTTTATCATGGTGATGTCATTTTGGTCCTCTTCAAGAACGAAGGACAACAATCAACCCACCATCTCAAAGTTTGGTCTGGGAACCACTGGGCGTCCCCAAGGCCCTTTCAGGGCATCTGAAGTTAAAACTATTCACACAATAATACTAAGACTTAAATTTCTAATATGATAAACAAATGAAATGACCCACATAAACAAAAGCTTTGGGGGTCTTCAATAATTTTAAGAGTATAAAGGATCCTGAGACCTTTTCTCTAGTCCAAAAACCTAACCTGAGAGATGAGAGCAACGAGGCCTAAAATGCCCCACAGTGAGCTATTAGTAAACCAAAACCTAAAGCTCAAAGGAGAAGTCAATCACTTTGGATTTTGTCACTACAAAATAGATACGGAGATGCATTTATGTAAATTCCAAAGAACCTAGAACTATTATGAATCAGAATACGTTCTTTAAGATGTCCATTAACACAAAAGAAAAGTCATATACATCTTCTATGGAGGTATTTGTACAGTGCCAACTAGTTCATTAAATTAAATTACTTATCTGATCACAGAATTACAAAATTTCAATTCAACCCATATTTAATTCAAAATAGATAGGTCCCACTTGGGTTGGGATGGTGAGTGTGGAGGTAGGAGTGGAAGGGGGAAAAGAGAGATAGCTCAGTTACAAGTGCCACAGCACGTGAAATTCTAAGAGACTGACACTGGGTCAGATTAGGGCCCAGAGCTGCTACTCTCAGGATCTCTCATATACCCTACTCAGCAACTAAGGAGCTGCTTTGCCATGACAAGGAGACAACCTCATTTCCCCAAGACCCATTCTTTCTGAAAGTAGCTCCACTTTCCTTCCCTCTTGGGCCTCATTGAGTCCAAAGAAAAAAGAGAAAGCACTCAAGTTATCTGTTCTCTGTAGCAATTCAAGAGATAAGATGAGAATTAAGTGTAAAAATGAGTGACAGAAGAGATAGGATTGTGGAAAATATTCATGCTATAATAGAGATAAGACCTGGCTTTTAAAGAAGGAACACCCAAAAAGACAAAGAAAAGGTCCTGAAATTGTAGATCTCAAAGAAGGGTTTAATGCCATTAGCATGGTGCTGTTTTAAAGGGTGCTGAATACTTTTTTCCATCTGGCACTAAAAGCAGACATGTGGAGGGAAATGACTTATTGCATTTTATAAACTTTAAATTCTGCTTTTCTGAATAAATAAAGGAGCAGAAGGACAGTACAAGGGAGGAAACCACAACCACCTGAGGATTAAACAAGCATTTGGAGCTGCTCAGACTGCCAGGCCACAAGTATATACCTTGGTTTTTCTCTTGAGGTAGTCCAATCTTATAACACAGTCAGTGAAAATCTAGAGCAACTGAAAATAAAATTATATTTTGCAACCGCTTTTACTCTAAGACCCTGGAAGAAAAGTTGAAGATGCTCTAATTAAAAAGGAGAAGTTTTCCCAAATGTCAAGATAACTCTCAGATTTAAAGAAGAGACAACAGAAAAAGTAACTAGAAGGAAGTCTGGGACACCAATTAATGATACGGAAACTTACAAGCTATTCAAAATTGCAAAATCAAGGAAATGAAGCATGTAAAAAAATTGATGTCATTAACTTCCTCTCTTGACCAACACACATACAAACAACTCTGTAGCCCAATTTTAAATTACTCAATCAAGAGACTCAACTATTCCATTTGGGAGACTACTGCCAAATACATAATGATCCCATCATTAGAAAATTTTTCAGTCTGAATTCTCTTTTCCTTTATTTCATTTCATTCTACATAGTAATATGTCCTTGAACATGTTGACCAAAATCACAAAAACAATTAGACCCCCACTAAAAAAAAATTATTATACATATTATAATGGTCTTTGCAAATCTTTCAGCTATTAACTAATTCTTTTTACATCAGTCATTTCTTGGTTCTTTTCCTTTTTTTCTTTTCCAAGACAGTGATCAGAAAACCCTAGAATTCCAGAGTTAAAAAGGATCTCAGAGGTCAAGCCCAACTCTAAACTGAAAAATCAGTTTTTGCTACAATGTCATCAAAAGATTGTGCACATGCCTCTGCTTGAATGGAATATTGAAATTGGAGGTACCTTCTCCAATAACATTCTGTAAAAAGAATAAGGCTCTCCTCTTTTGTTGCTGCTGTCATTGTACTTCCTTGCATAGCAAGTCTATGGACATTGCATATCTGCAATTTCCCTGACCCTTGTTATTTTTCAATTTAACTTCCTTGAGAGCTCCCACAAGACCACTAAATCAGTAAATGGAAGGAATAACACACTATTACCTCTCAATGTCTTTCTGGATCTAGTTCCTCATCTGTAAAATGGGGACAGTAATACTTACACAAATCACCTCAAAAGAGGTGACATGAGAAAAGCATTTCTCAGAGCTATTTATATGGGAGCTATGCTTGGGCTATTTAGGTAGGCCTTCCCATATTTAGCAAGGTCCTTACTACCATGATATAGATACAATGTTGGAGGCAATTTCAAAGAAGTAAACTACACTATCAGACCAGTGGGTTAATTTTCAATATTTATTGAAATTTCCATTTAACAAGAGTCTTTTAAACCCTAAACTTATGTGGTCAAACTAGTTTTTGAGGCAAGTATCATCTTCATGTAGGTTTTTCAGAGAAGAAGGAAAAGAGTCTAGTCAACAATGATAATGTTTAGTGTTTCTCTATTTCTGAAGAAAAAAAATGTTTTCTCTGCTAAATAAAGCTAAGGCTTATGAGTACAATTCTTTCAATTACCCAGAGATCATAGAATGCTAGGGCTGAGAGGGAACTTTTAGAGGTCATCTAATCCAATATTCCTTGCACTCCATTTCACAGATAAGCAGATAAAGGGTCAGAAATATTTGTCACACTTGAGACTAGACCCATGTCTCCTGAAATAAATAATCTAGTGTGCTTTCCACCACATCATATTGTCTAAAACGCTCTCCTGTTCCACCAGTACAATTTTTGATGTGGCATAGCTTTGGTCTACCTATGCGAGAAAGAAAAAGAAAGTTTCTTTAAAGAAACACCTAAAAGGGTCCATGGCATCCAGCAACTGAAAAAATGCCCATACAGAGGAAAAAAATCACATCTTAAATTCTATCTTTAACAGATGGCTTGAAGGGTTATATACCTGCATTCTGACTCATAATTCTAAAGTAAAGAGAGAGGGAAAAGAGATATGATAACCAGTTCTGTGCTCCAAAAACATCAGATAGATGAAAGGTCAGCACAACTTTGTGCTCATTTCCTAGATTTCCCTAGGCAGAACAAAGTTTCTTTTACTTTTCCTTTAAGTAAGTTATTGACATACATGCACACTCTTAATACCTTGCTTAATTTCTGATAACAGAAAAACCAAGGCCTTTTTTGGTCTTCCTATATAAAGCCCACCACCACGTGGATCTGAAGACTAAAGTATTGTTATAGTCCAACAGAAAAGTGAAATTTTCTTCTTTTAATAGAGAATTCTCCTTTGTAGTAAAATTGGAGGCTTAAGTTACCACTATAATAAAATGTCCATAGAGCTGCCTTCCCATCTCCAGCTAACCATGTAAATTAGCTCAGTTTTGGGCATTCTGACAATGAAATACCTTTGCTGTTTCTGGTCCCCATGAGTGATTCAGTGCTGAAGATTTCAGGTTTGGTGGATTATTAAGCAAACAATCTTTTTATTGGCTACTGACTGAACAGGTAGTATAGCTGACTCAGTGGATCTTTAAAAATTGAGTGAGCTCACCACTGCATGACTTTACTTCCTTCAACTCTTCAGCTGAAGACCTATTCTGAGATGGATATGACCAAGGTTGGAGAAAGTCTTGTAAGTTCAAGAGTTCTAGAAATCTTGAATTTTCAGAGAATGCTGGCTGTACTTCAGGAGATCCTGGCAGTTATTCTAGTGCTCTTGGAGAAGAGGACCACTAGGCAATGCATGGGCCCAATTCCCAGCTTCAATTGATAGAACCTATTTTGAGAAGGATAGTGTAGAGGCAAAATGACATTTCAAATGCCTATTCAGTAGTCCTAGAAAATGTTATGTTTTGAGAGTTCTAAATCTCAATTTCCTAGAAGAGAATGAAAAGAATAACAGTAATTATTACTGCAACTTGAATTTTTGCTTTCAATCAACCCTTGTGAGAGGCTTTTGAGTGAAATATTTCTTTTATGTTTAGGAAATAAATATCTATATCCTAATTTATATTGCACACTGAGTACCTTTCTTCCCTTCATTTTTGAAGATCCGTTACATCAACCAAGACCTAAATTTAAATAAATCTTCCCTGAGACTCTGGTATGGGAATATATAGAGCCAAAGAATGTAAGAAAAGGAACTTAATGTCTCTTAACTCCCCTAGGACATGAACCCATTAAAGAAGAGTATTGTAAAACCCATAGTTCCCTTGAGCCTAGAAGAAGTTTGTAACAAAGTCTTGTAACAAACAAGAAAATAGATCATAACATTTTAGAGTTAAAAGGCCACCTCAGAGGCCATCTCCTCCAACCTGTAATGAAAAGAGATCCTGAATATAACATATCCAAAAAGTATTTATCCAGTCTCTGCAGCCCAATCTACTTCTGAATCCAGTTCTAATTGTTAGGAAGGTTTTCCTGATACAAAACCTGTTGGTCTGTTTGCAACTACTACTCATCATTCCTGGTTGTGCCCTCTGAATATGAATGAAACAAGTCCAAACCATCTTCCACATCACAGTCCTTCAAATATTTAAAGTTATTGTCATGTATCCTCTGAGTCATCTCTTCTCCAGGTTAAATATTCCTAGTTACTTTAACTAGCCTTCAGATAACATGACCATAAGGCCCTTTAACCATTCCAATTGCTCTCCTCTGGATGGTATCCAGTTTATCAATGTCCATATTAAACTGCAACAACCCAGAACTGACCACAATACTCCAGATGTGGAATATCTTGGCAAGATACAAAAGGATTATCACCTCCTTACTCCTGGCAGTGATTCCTCTCTTAATATGGCCCAAGATCACATTAGAATTTTGGCTACTACATATGATTCTGTGACTCAGAGGACACACATTGGGACATCACAAACAGAACTTGTTTTCCCTTCTTTTCCCACAAATTTATAAATTCTGACATCTTGTAGCCACGTGACTTGTATATGTCAAAAAAAATATCAACTCCTCAGTTTTCTCACCTGTAAAATGCTTCACAGCATTGTTAGCAGATTAAATGAATACACCATATATACTGTAGGCAAAGTACTACATAAGCTGCCAAATTCTGCAAAAATAGAAAATTATATCATCACTCAACATGATCAAAACTAACCAAAATTGAATTCATTATCTTCCCCCAAGAGTCCTCCTAACTTCTAAATTTCCCTATAACTATCAAGGGCTATTTGGAGTATTAAAGTAAGACTAGCACCTCTGGAGTGAGGCTTGACAGCCCCTTTTCAGGGCTGCTCATTTCACCTTTGGTGTCCACCTGGCACTCAACTCTCACCTGTGGCTCCAAGAAACTGCAGTATGTGCAGTGGTCGTACTCTAGTAAAACTATCTCAGTAGACAGGCTAAACCAGGTTGAGGTTAGCTGAAAGGCCTCAAACCCATTGGTGAGTTGGAGGATGTCTACCCTACCAACTTCCCCTGGTAGAATAGGTGAACGAGGGCTATTTGTTCCAACAGCTACAAAGGAGGCTAAAGCAAATGCTATGGAGCACTTAGAGCTTAGAATCTCCACATAAAATAAGCCAAGGTCATCACTGCATCCTGGGCCATCGCCAGTCATTCTGACTTATCTTGCCTTTGAACTTCAATGATTCTGGAAAAGAGAATGAGGCTGATAACTTTATGCAACTTGTCTCACTTAAATCCAATGCATGCACAAGTCAAGACATCACCTCATAATGTCATTGATCCCCTTTAAAAATTAAAGATGAATAACAATGTTAAATAATTAATATATTCCTGCTCTCATAACAGCAATAAAACCTAAAAGACAAAGCGCAACTTTTGCTCCCACATAATCTGACTGGGGGAATGCCGATACTTCTAAATAGGGGAAGTTTCATTATCAGAGGCCATTTGCAAACTTATGCTTAGAATAATAGTTAAATTTTTTGCAATAAAGTATTGGTCTTAATTGAGACATATTTCTACACAGAACTAATATGATGCAGCATAAGTGTCCTTGTTTAGAAGAGTGATCATTTCCGCTTGGCCAAGACTGTTGCTTATGGAAAATATGGAAGATATTCCTAAAATTTTAATGGAATTTTAAGCTTTAATAAATAATATTGCACATATTGTCATATTGCATAATAATTCAATAACTTACATAACATTATGCAAATGAGTATTTATTAAAATAGGCAACCCTAAAGTGAGAGTAGATCTGTATTTAGAATGTCAAATACCTCTAATGCAAGCTCTTGCTGGTTCTAACATGAAATATACCACACAGAAATAAAGTCAGCATATTTTAAAGCATCTGCCCTGTAGTTCTGAGGTTGTCCTAAGATAGCATAATGATATCATAATGACATCCAAAGAAGGATAATTCTATTTTTCACTAAGGAAGATTTTTTTTTCCAAATAATTTTTTTGGTTACTAAACTCCCTTCTGATTCGAGAAAACCAAAATGAAGAATGTGTTTTTAATTCGATAAAGTGATAATAAATAATGATGATAACTTATCAGCTGTTTTGAACATCAAAGGCTTCAGTGAAAATAACATTTCAACTAGTGGAGACAAGTGGAACATATCTTCAAAAATCCCTACCACCTGGTTATCAGGGAAAAAGAGTATCCTTTCAGAGCTGGATTGAACCTCTGCAGCCATCTGGTTCAACTATATATAGTAGAACAGGAATCTCCTCGACAACCTATATAACAAGTGGTCAAGAGGCTTTTACCAGATGAGGAGGAACCCATTACCTCTCTACAGAGCCTACTCTACTTTTAGATAACTCTAACAAGAAAAAAGAATTGGGTTAAGGATCTGTCCAAATCATTAACAAGAGAAATGCAAATAAAAACAACTCTAGGTTTCAATGCACACTTAACAAATTGCCAACAACGACAATTCATTTCACACCCAATAAACTGACAACAATAGTCAATGTTAGAGGGGCGACTACAGAAATACAGACACACTAATAACATACACTTAGTGGAGACATGAATTGGTTCAGTCATTCTGGAAGACAATATGGAATAAGGCAATAAAATAAAGAAGCAGTTTATATGCTTTGACTCAGAAATACCACTACTGGGCATATGCTCAAAGGAGATCAAAGAAAGGTACCATATATACCAAAATATTCATAGCAGTACTTTCTGTGGCAGTGAAGAACTGGAAACAAGTGACTACTGATTGGGCATAACTGAACAAATTGTGGCAATGATGTTATTGCTGCATAAGAAATACATATTTTTGCTTCATAAGAAATAACGAATCTCAGGAACACAAAGAAACATAGAATTGTAAGAACTGAAAAACAAGGAAGAAAGCAGAACCATTAAAACAAAATATACAACGACTACAGTTAAGGAGCACTACATCAAACATTATCTAATCAAAATGACCAATCTTGACCCCAGAGAAAAGATAGGAAATTCACCACTTTCTTTTCACTGAATATCCAGAAATGACTATGGTATAAAAATTAGTCATCAATACAACTTAAAAAGGGGGAGTACTGAAGCAGCCCTTCACCCAAGACCACTAGCAAAGCGGCCTCTTACACTGAGTGATCAAGGCATGCATAGGAGGAAAAGGGAAGAATTGTTGCCCTCTGGGAAACTGTACTTTCATAAGCCAGAAGCACTTGCTACATTCTCCAAGAAGAGGGAGAAGGGAATACACATTAATATAGTACCTTCTATGTGCTTGGTACTGCGCTAATAAGCACCTCATAAATATCATCTCATTGGATCCTCACAACAGCCCTGTGATATAGTTTCAAATTCAATATTATTCAGTATTTCAGTTTATTATTATTCAATTCCAATAAAACTCCACTAAAATACATTGGTATATGGTTTATTTTTTTTTGTTTTGTTTATTTCCAGGCTTCACAATACTTTTCATGTATACAGCCCTACAAACTGTCATTCTATAACTCTTCTCCCATTTACAGAAAAAAAGCTTCTAGTATATATTGTCTATTCTCATTCTTTCTACATCCTTTTGACTCACTCACTTCTCAGTCCTTTGCAATTTGGCTTCTAACCTCGTCAATTAACTTAAACTGCTCACTCTGAAATTATGTATGATCTCTTAAATGTCAACTCTTTTTGCTTTTTCTCTATTCTCATCCTTCTAGACTTCTGAAGCATTTAACATTCTTTCCTATTTTATTGCTCTCCTGGCACTCTCTATGGTCTCTGACAATTCCACACCAACTTTTTTTACCTCTACCTGAGTGTGCCCCACCATTTCCAACTAAAGACTTCTGCCCAACACTCTAAGATTATTCTACCCTGAAGCAGACTAGATTATTGGTCTAGAACGGCCCAAAATCTGCACATTATGAGAAGTTCCATCCACAGGGCTTAATCTCTAACCTGCCCTACCTCCACACCTGGCCCCTGAGGACAATGAATTCTTTCCTCAATGATTAACATACTATTATCCCTATCAAAGCCTCCTCATCCCAGTGATTATTAATGGCTGGCTATAATTGCACAAACCTGTGGTGTGTCTCCCAATTACGCACTCTCTTATTCCCATCCAGTACAACTCAACCCAGCCTCCCCTCCACCATCCCACCCTAATGCTACTAATCTTTTTCACTATGCTCTTTGGAATGTCTATTTATAGGTAACATCTCCTTTAATGTAAAGCCTTTCCTTTTCTCACTAGTTCCATCTTCTTACAGTTACTGAGACTTGGCTCACTCCTTACGTTACTGCTTCCATAGCCCCCTTTGCCAGCACTGTTTGTATTTTCATTCATACCCTCAACTCACTGGTCAAGGTGGGGGAACTGGAATACGCCTTGTTCCCGATTGCCGTTTCCAGACTCCCCTCTACCACTATCACTCTTTCCTCATTTATCATCTACCAGGATTCTGGTAGGTATTACCTACTAACTTCCAGAACATTATCCTTCTTTCTCCTTCTCAATTCCTGCCATTATGCTAGGGACTTTAACATATATAATGATATTTCCTCAAACACTATAACTTTCCAGTTCCTTAACTTACTCACTTACCATAACCTACCCCTCCCACACTACCTCAACTACACACAGAGATATGATCATTCCCTTGATCTTTCCACCACCCATTAGTATTCTGTTTCCATCTTCATTAATTCTGAAATTCTTTTATCTAATTATAATTTATTATTATTCCACCTCTCCTTTTGCCTTTCAACCCCAAACTCTGTTTATCATCCTCTCTACAACTTTGAATCCCTTCACTCTCAGTTCTTTCCTAGAATCCTTAATCTATAGGAATACTTCCAAAGGTCTGTTAGAAGTCCCCTCTGCTCTCTACACTCACCAACTTTGGTGACCTCCTCAGCTTCCATGGACTTAATTTTCATCGCTATTCAGACAGCCCCTAGGTCTACATATCCAGGTCTAGTCTCTCTTCTGAACTACACCCTATAGTACCCATTGTTTATTGGACATTTCAAACTGCATGTACCATAGGCATCTTAAATTCAACATGTCTACAACAATATTCATTATTCCCCTCCCCCCAAAATACCTTTCTCTCAAACTTCCTTATCTTTATTAAGAACCTCACCACCTTTCCAGCTTCTCATATTCACAACCTCAGTCACCCTTTCTAGTCTATTGCTACTGTATCTTTGACATCCATCCCCTATACTATATTCCCACAACCTCCACCCCAGTCAAGAACTCACTATAACTTGACCTGGACCACAGGAGTCAACCTGCAGCAGCACATGGTCTGCATTTGGCCCATAACACTTCTGAGTACAGCCTAAATCAGATTAAAATGTAATCTTTAATTAAATTATAATGTTACAAAATTTAAAAGCACATTAAAATATAGACAAATTTACACTTTCAAACTAAGTCAATATGCAACCCATGGGGATCTTTATTCATGGTTTAGTGGCTGTCATTTCTATTTGAGTCTGACATTGAGTTACACTATCATAATAGCCTTTTAACTGGTCTCACTGTCTCAAATTTCTCCCCATCCAATCCATCCTTCACACAGATGCTGAAGTAATATTCCTAAAGTACAAGTCTAAACATGTTACTCCCTTGCTCAAGAAGCTATAGTAGCTCCCTACTTTCTGCAGAATTAAGTACAAACTCCTCTATTTAGTATTTAAACCTTACCAAGTTGACTCCAACCTATTGTCCTATCCTTGTTACACACATTATGCCCTCGAAGCCTTGTGGTGAAGGTCAACTTGGCCACATATAAAAACACCATGTTTTTATACTGGCTATTCTCTGTTCCTGAAATGTACAGCACAAATATTACCTCCTACATGAGACCTTTCTTGATTCCTTCAGTGCCTCTCTTCCTATAACTTGTATTTATTTTTTATGCAGTTTACATATTGTTACATATGTACATGATGCCTCTCCCAAGAAAATGCAGTCTGCCAGTAAGCACAGATCAATTTTAATATTTTAATACTGTCTTAAGAAATACTGAGGTGATCTAAGAGACAACGGCAAGAGATGTGGTTTATACAAACAGGTTGCCATACAATTCTAATGATGACCTACATGTTTAAAAAAATGGCATATGGGAATAATTGACAGAGGAAAGGTACTAGAATTAAGAGGAGTTTGGAAAGGCTTCCAGGAAAAGAAAGGATTTTAGGTGCTCCTTAATGGAAACCAGCTAGGTAGCACAGAGAATAGTGCACCAGGTTTGGAGTCAGGAAGACTCATCTTACTGAGTTGAAATCTGGCCTCAAACTAGATGTGTGACTCTGGTAAGTCACTTAAGCCTGTTGGCCTCAGTTTTTCATCTGTTAAATGAGCTGGAGAAGGAAATGCCAAACCTTTGCCAAGAAAACTCCATGATACCACTGATATATACCATGATACCACAGGCCACCATCAGAGACCACTGAAAGGACTTAACAGCAACACAAGGAAGCCAGAAGTCAGTTGGAGGGGTTGAGGAGGGAGAGTATTCCAAGAATGGGGGGCAGTCAAAGAAAATGCCCAGATCCAAGAGTTAAAACTCCTTTCTCCTTCTATACAAATTCAAAATTCCTGGGAAGGGAAACATTTCAAATCACAATATGACATTATAAATAACATCATAGACTCTTAGAGCTTAAAGTGAGTGGAGGCTACAAAGACCACTTATTCCAACCCCTACATTTTACAAATAAGCTGAGACAGAATGAGAGCACCTAGTGCCTGATGGGGAGAAAGAAGAGAGCTTGTTAACAGAGGAAAAGGAGCCAGAAGAGGGGAGCTAGTACACCAAAGGCAAGCCTCACAATTTCCAAATTTTGCTGTAGGTTGACATTGCTTGCCGCACTCCCTATAGTGTCAGAATTTGACATGCATAATCATTTAGGTTATTGTCCATCTAATTGGACTGATTTAATACCAGAGGCTTCTGAGTAGTTATTTCAGGCTACAGAATGATTCTTGAGCCATTACAACATTTTAGACCTTAAATACTGATGATGCAGTTTAGTTCTCTGCAAATACATTTAATACCTCATTCTACCCCATTAGCAGTTTTTCTTAAAAGAAAATAAATCAACACGTAGCAGGCACAGTGCACAGAAGGCAATCAAGTAATATGAGTTAGTCAGTTGCATGGCTAGTTAAGGGCTACAAAAATTTCTTGTCTCAGTGGTCAAAGGCTATGGACGAAGAATTCTCAAAAAAACTGCAGACTATAAAGAACCATATGAAAGATTGGACACATTCACTAATAATAAAAGAAATGCCAATAGAAACAACTCTGAATTTTCTACTTACACCTAGCAAATCAATCAATAAGCATTTATTTAAACCTTTACCAAATGCCATAGACTGTGTTAACCACAGGGGATACAAAGAAAGGCAAAGAGTCAAAGACGACAGAAGATAGTCAATGCTGGAGCAGTTGTAAAAAGATAGGCACGCTGGGACGCATTTGATTGAGCTATGAATTAGTCCCACTATCTTAGAAGACAATTTGGAATAATAATAATAATAAAGTGATTAAAAGACCCATACCTGTTCATTATATACCCCAAGGAAGTCAATGACAAATAACCCATCTGTTCATCATATACATCAAGGAGGTCAATGACAAAAAAAAGGCCCCATATATACCACTCAGTAAGTATTTATTAAGTGCCTACTATGTACCAGACACTATGCTAAAAAATATTAGCAACAGCGATTTCTGTAGTAACAAATAACGGGAAACAAAGCAGGTACTTATTCAATGGGGAATGATTAATCAAATTGCCATACATGAGTGTGTAATGGAATATTACTGTATCATAAAAAACAATTAATTTGATTAATACAGAGAAACATAGGAAGATAAAAAACTGATGCAAAACAAAGAAAGCAGAACAAGGGAAACAACACACACAATGACTAAAATAATGTGAAAGAAAAACAGACAAACCGCCCCCCCAAAAATGAAACTGAAATTATGGTAAACAAACTTGATCCCAAAGAAGAAATATGAAAATGCATCTTCCTCCCTTCTTTGCAGGGTTGGAAGACTATATATGTGAAACACTGATAATAATGGCAGACTTAGTTGAAATGTTGATTAGTTTTGCTATTACTTTTTTTTCTCTCTTTGCTCTCTGTTATAAGAGACAGAGGGTAAGGAAATATAGGAAAATGCACATGATGTAAAAGCAAAAGATAACTTAAAAATTTTGTCACCACTATATCAACATGTTATTGAATCGTTTCAATCACGTCTCACTCTCCATAACCCAATTTGGGGTTTTCTTGGCAAAGATACTGGAGTGATTTGCCATTTCCTTTTCTAGCTCATTGTACAGATGAAGAAACAAGGTTAAGTGACTTGCCCAGGGTCACACAGCTAATAAATGACTGAGGCTGAATTTGAACTCAGGTCTTCCCAATTCCAAGGCTAGTGCTCTATCTACTGTGTCACCTACCTGCTCATATCAACATGAGTTAAATGCAAACAATGCCAGACAGTTTTATTAAGAACATGAAGCTAAAGTCCCCCAAAAAATTTTTATTTAAAATACATAATTATTTTAACTAACTTTACCTACAATATAACATGAAGTATTTTTAATTAAAAGGACAGGAGTTGGCCAACTTGGGCTAAGGACTAAGATAAAATACAGGATAAAGAAACAAGTTATCACTGTCTCAGTAAAGTACATTTAAATAAGGAAAATACAAATCCTTCCTCCCCCCCCAAAAAAAGAAAAAAAATACTCAACTGATCTCACTTTTAATTTAGTGATGCAATAATGACTGAAACAATAATGATAATTATGAGGATCATTATTATTAAATCCAAAATATTCTGCTCTTACTCTGAATAGAGCTACCAGAGTGGTTATTATTTCTGAAATAGTGAAGAAACCTTTACATAATTAAAAAGCCTTCACAATTGGGAGGACAAAAAACATATTCCACAACATTTCAGAAATGAAACAGATGCTTAAACTTCACATAACCATTTCAAGGCATTTCTACTATCTGAGTGGGTGGAAGAGATATAGCTTCTGCTGGATTCAATTCAAGTAGAATATTGCAATCATGAGGTGCACCTGTATCCATTCAGCACTGTCCTTAAAAAGCAAAGGGTGGAAGCGCCTAGTGCGGTCAAGCCCTCGTTAGGAAAGAACATTTTATACCACACAAGAAGTCTGGAGGTCATAAACAGAATCAATCATAACATCAACTTTCCTTTTCCTTGGCTACTTACTCAAGTACTGAGGGTCATGTTTTAAACCATAAGCAAAATCTGGTAGTTTTGTTTTATTTTGTTTTTTCATTGTACCACTCATTTGGAACATTAATAATCTCTCATTGTTTGTCTTAGCTCATGAAAAATATGAGTTACTTTCTTCTTGGAATTTACATGCAGATGCCAGGGAATTTCAAGGTAAAATTAATGCTCAAAAGCATAGCTTGTATGTATTTATTGGCATTTTAAATTGAATTGCTGGGTTTTTAATTTTAAAGGATTATGGGTTTGTTTGTTTTTAAATTACTGGTATCGGAAGATGATTGTTTCAAAAAAGTAACTTGTTGAAAATTTATGCTTACCTCGATAAGAAAAATTCTGAAATAATATGTATCAATCAAGTCAATTCACTAAATATGTACTGAACATCAACTGTGTCTAAAATGCTCTGTTAGATATGGAAGAGATACAATTAGATAATGTGCAATCATTCATAAATAGTAACATAATCACTGGCTCAGAAATGAAGTTCTGGGTTTACATGAACCAGATTCAGTCTTAAGGAGTTCTAACTAATCATTCTCTGGCTCATGTTCCCAACAAGGGCTTTCCCAGGGTACACCAAAATTTAGTTTATGTGTAGGTCTCCAGAAAAAAGAGAAATGGATTCTCAGATCCCATGAAAACATTCCAACTAATAATATGCAGCAGAGACTTTATTTTACCAGATGGAAAATGCAAAACAAAAAAAAAATGACTCATAGTAAAGTCAATGAATAGTCAAAGCAACTTTGCTTCCCTTGCATAAGGTCTTCTACATCCTTAAGGACCATACACTAATAATACTGCCTTCATTAGAGCCCCATGCAAAGTAAAAAAAATAAATAAAAAGGTAGGATGAATAAAGTTGTTTGCTTTTTTTGAGACTTCCAGAGTCCACATAATACAAAGTAACAATAAAAAAGGAAAACCCAGTATGGCTCTTCCATGTGTTGGCTCTGTTCCTTGATGCTCTTTGGCTAAGAACTCCTCCACTTATCAAGGGACATCACTATTTTTGGCAGCAGCAGCAGCATTTTACCTACATTTACCTATTTGAAATCTTGGTCTTAAAAAAACGAACTTAGTCCTTCCTTTCATCTCATATCCAAATAGATGCCAAATCTTACTGATTGCTACCATTCTAGTATAGCTCAAATGACAGCCACCTACCTTGTCACAGTAACCTCATAACAAGGTCTATCTATCCAACTCTCCCTGAAACCACAAATTCCTTTATAATACCGAAATCCTTAAGAGATGTCACATCCCTCCTCTGATCACACACTTCCATCAGTTTCTTAATGCCCACAAATACAAGGTAAAATTCCTTTGGTAAGCATTAGAGACTTCACAACCCGACGCCACATTACTTTCTGGTTTTATCTCAGGCTAACCCCTTTATGTCATCCTATACTCCAGATAAAATATATAACTCTATCCCTTCAAAACTACTCTTTGCTTTTCCAACTCCAAACTTCTGCTAATTTTGCTTATTCCCTTTACCTAAAATGTGATCCCTTTCTTTCTTCTGGTTTCTAATCATCCTTTAAAGCCTAACTCAAATGTCACCTTTTCCATGAAGTCTTCCATCAAATTTCCATCAATAACAGTATTCTTCTGACTTGACACACTGTTTACAATTCTCTCATGCTCTTATCATGTAACATTGTATATTTCATGTATATTTTGTCTAACAGATTGTAAGATCCATGAAGACAGGGACCAGATCCTATATTAACTTTGTACTCACCCTAAACATATTACAATGTTTTGTACACAGTAGAAATTTAATAAATAATTATATAATTATAAAGTGATACATAAGTGTAAGCTTTTGGGTTGGGATGGAAGCCTACTATTTACATAGGTAAAAGCAATCATTGAAGTGGTTTTTAAATTTTATGTCCATTTCAATGAGTACAACTCTACTAAAGGGTTATCTTTATATTTTTTTTTTATTTTTTTCTTGAATATACTTAGTGAATATATTCAATTCCTTCATTAAGAGTATTAATAAAAATATTGAAAACAAAAGGCCCCAGAATTGAAACTTGTGAATTCAATGTCTATTTCCCTCCCAAGGTTTTGAATCCAACCTTGAGCCAGCTATTCATCTACTTAAATACTGCCATAGTTTCAAACATGCCTTTCTGATCTTTCTTTTTTTTTAATATATATCACTGATTTCTTTATTATTCATATCACAGTCATGAGTATAGATGTAACACCACCCTCTATCCTGATAGAGCACTATCTTATTACCAAAAAAAAAAAGAAAGAAAGAAAGAAACAATAAAACAGTGGCCATGAATCTGAAAAGGTATATAGTATTTTGGTTCCTGCCTTTCTGCCATGAGGACAGATGCATGTCTGGGTTAGAATTCCCATTCTATTCCTTAACTTCACCTGTGTCACCTTCGGCAAGTGACAATTTCTCTAGGCTCCATTTCTTTATCTGCAAAATGAGGTGACTGAACTAGAGATGACTTCTAAGACCACTTTGAGCACTAAATATCTGATCCTTTGATTTAAAGAGCCATGTCATGTGCCTCATGTTATCCTGTCTAGAAATGGCTTCAAATTGATGCCATTTTTGAGAATGTTGTCATATATTAACTGCTGTTTACTAGGATTATTTTTTTAATTAGTATGTTTCCCTCCCAATCCAAAGGGATTTGGGACTTCTTTGGTCCTCAAAAACTTGCCAAAAACAACAATTAGTGGTACTACAAAGACTTCTACCAGGCCTTAAGGTATCTAAGGAGAAGCTGACTTTTAATATACTCATTTTTTTCTTAAACAGTTCAACCACCATAAAGACTTGTGAATAAGGAGCCATAAAAAGAGCGGAAAGTCCTATATAGATACATAAAAATATTTATAGTAGCTCTTTTCATAGTGGCAAAGAACTAGAAAGAAGGGGGACTGTCCATCAACTAAAGAACAAATGAAGAAATGGTAAGAAATAAGAACAATCCTCAAACACAATGCAATAATCAACCACGATTCCAAAGGCCATAAGATGAAAAAAGCTACCCACTTCTTGACAAAGAAGTAAGACACTACAAGGAAGAATAAGATACACATTTTTGGACATGGCTAATATAAGAACTTGTTTTGCTTAGCTATTTGTTACAAGGTTTTTATTTTCCTTTCCTTTTTTTTCCATTGAGGGTCATAAAGCCTCTACCCTTTCATCACTAGGATATCCTTAGTAAAATGTTCAAATAGAATCTTCTTCTGTGGAGTATTATATTTGCTCACTGCCCTCAAGGAGCCCAATTTAACCCAGTGCCAGGCACATAGTGATGCTTAATAAACATTTATTGATGTGACTGACTGATAGAGACAGATAGAAATAAAGACAGAGATTCTAATTAGGGAGACAACAAATTGGGTTCAGCAGCAAAGGGAAAGGTCAAGGGATCCTTAGGGTGCATATCTAGGTCATATATCAGCATCTAAAAGCTATAGCAATAGGGCAAATTGCTTTAAAGCCCAGAGGACCTTACCTTAGGACACGGTGGGTATGACACATGGTAAGGCAATGCTAGTCAGACCATGATTTCACAGCTTAATATGATGTACACTATCTGAGAATGCCAGAGCAACACTGGACATGGCCCAGACTGACAACTTCACATACCCCAATGCCAAGTCAACAATCACTTATTATGCACTTACTATGAGTCAGTTACTTGGACTTAAATACAAGTAGAAAAATAGAGTTTCTGTTCTCTAAGAGCTTACAATTTAATGGAGAAAGATGACAAAAGGGAGCTGAAAATGGGGAAGGGGGTAGAGAAAATGTAGAGATCCAGGAGAGGAAAAGAGACATGGCAGCCCTAAGCATGCTTAACATGGAGGTTCTTGGAAATACCAGTCAGTCAGAGGAAGAAGTCACAGGGATATAAATTACATTCAGTGTGTGAAATCCAGTGGTGGAATGAACTTCCAATGTGAAAAAGTGTCTCTGGCATTCATGGTAGAGAAAGTATAGCGCTTCAGCCTGGAGAAGAACAAAAGCACAAAAGAATGCTAAATACTTGATTTTTTTCCCTAATCGTCTGTTATTAGCTTTCCTTTCATTTCTTTAATTCTCTCCTTTCAATGATAACATATGCTGTTGTTTTCTTATATTTTTAAAATTCCTTTATGTCTTCTGGTAAAGTACCTCTTCAATCAGAAAGTATTTAAGTGCTTACAGCGTGTGTCAAAGAAAAAAATAATATATTCAGTGTTTTGGGCATAAGAATGTCAAAACCATTTTATCAAATAAAATTATTCCAAACTATTTTTCTTTCTAAGAGGATTTCCAAACCAGTATTCATCTCATACCTTTGGAAATAGCTCTAACATAAATGATTTAAGAGTTACAATTTATAGTATTGCCGAACAACAAAAAACAATTTTAAAAAATTCAAAATAAAGACAGCTAGGTGGTGCATTGGATTGAATACCAGGTCTGGAGTCAGGAAGACCTGAATTCAAATTCAGCCTCAGACACTTACTAGCTATGTGATCTTAAACAAGTCATTTAACTTGTATTTGCCTCAGTTTCCTCATCTGTAAAATGGAGGTGATAATATAGCATCTACCTCCCAGGGTGGTTATGAGGTTCAAATGAGTTCATCATAAAAACTTAGCATAGTGCCTGGCACATATATAAAAGGTACTGTGTAAGTATTAGCTATTAATGAGCTTTGCAACGTTAAAGTGCTTTATAAAGGTAGCTATTCACAATGTTATGATAGAACATAGTTGCAGAGCCCAATTCAATTAACAGTATTCCAATAGAACAATCCTTCCTTTAAAATTTCAGTTCATCCTTGAAAAACCACTTCTCAAACCATGAACTGAATAATCAAGTCAAAGTTCTCCCACTCTAAATCTAGTTATGTCCTTCAATCTATTTTCCCTGACTTAAAAGCTTCTCCTAGACTTTTACACTGTTTTCTGTCAGAAAATGGTTAGGTTTTTTTTTAAAAGGGAGAAAAAAGGTTTAGTAGAGGGCATTTTTTCCCAGAAGTTGAAGTACTAAAGGACTTTAAACTGAAGAAATAATTATTTCTGAGTATATGCACATATCTACATCTATCTATCTATCTACCTATCTATCTATGTATATATATATATATATATATATATATATATATATATATATATATATATACACACACACACACACACACACACATATATTAAAGAAACAGTGGTCTTAATAAGGCTTCCACTTGTACCAGGCATTGTATCATCTTTTTATACTAAAATGAACTATTTAGTTCTCTAGTGATGAATTTAGCTAACATGGTCTTCTGTGATCCTTTCTGTCCTTCTTATACCCTCATAGAGTGTGTTCCTCAGTCTCTACTTGTGTAACTGCCAGCATTCTTGAAGTATGAGGTGAGGATTACATCTCTGTGATAATGCTTCAACCTAAATCATTTCACTATCTTCCCCAATGTCACGAAATAAGTTTGAACAGGAGGGGTGGGAAATTTGTGGCAAGCCACCAAAACAAAGAATAATGAAGATAAGGAACTTATTATCTTTATGTCTTCTAAAATACAATCTTATCTACCACAGGACTGGTCAATAAAGGATTGAGAACAATGTTTTGAAAACAAAAATGATTGAAGGGGTTATCCTAAATGATTCAAACTGTTCCTTTTGGGGTTTTCTCTTTTTTTTTAATTGAAGATAACTAGTGACTAAGAAAATATCTTATTCTCTACACCAGTGGTTCTCAAACTCTTTTCTGTTGGATCCTCAGAGTAGGCACAAAAAACACTTAGGAAGGAACTAGTTTATACCACATTAGAAATAGGAATTTTAGACTATGAAACCATTAAAACAACCCAAATACAAGAAAATGACAATACATTGCTCAAGATGTTTTCGAGAGAACTGGAAATGTCCATTCCATCTGGATCCAGCCATTACATCAATTCACTTGAAAGTCAGAAATGTATCTCTTTAAAGAAAAAATAAAATTCAAATATTTAAGCACTTCACTGATCATTCATTCAAACAGCATTAAAAAGTACTTACTATGTACCAGGCATTGAGCTAGGCACCAAGGATCCAAAAATAATAACAAAAATAGTTCCCACCCTCAAACAGTTTACCTACAGTGGTATGTAGGGGAACAACATGTAGCCAGAAAAGACAGATAGATAGAGAAATGGATAGACGGACAGACAGATGGATGGAGAGATAGATAAATAACAGAAATAAAATGTGTGTATATATGTAATCTATATGTATATAAGTTTATATAAATACATATTTATACCTATATGTATAACACAAAACTTATTTAACATTTGCATGTGTGTATTTACCTGTGTGTGCGTGTATATATATGTGTATATATATGTATACACGCATACACACGTATACACACACACACACACACACACGCACACACAAGGCTTACCATATAGGATACATGAAGCAACTTAGGGTGGGGAAAAACACGAACACCTGGGGAGTCAGAAAAGGTCTTGAATAGGATATAGCATCTGAGCTAAGCCCAGGAGGAAGGCAGAGCATTCCAAAGGAGAATGTGATGAGGCAGAGGATTCCAAGTGTGGGGGATAGCTTAGAGGCTGGAATACTGCCCAGTGGGAACACAAAGAATGCTGGTTTGGCTGGAATGCTGAATGTGTAAGAGGATGTAATGTGAAATCAGTCTGGAAAAACAGGTTGGAGGCTTACTATAAAGGGTTTTACGTGCCAAACAGAAGAGTCTGTATTTTATCCTAAGTAATAAGGAGCCATTGAAACTTCTTGAGAAGAGGAGTAATAATGATCAGAATTATGATTTAAATGAATTTGGCAGCTGTGTGGAGGAAAGCAATTGTTAACGAACCATACATACAAACTCAATGGGCTACAAAGTTAAGTGAGACTTTGTGGAGGAAAAATGAATATAATGCTTAAGCATCACCTATATCAGGACTCTGAAATGTATCTTTAATGTTCTTTGTATGTATTACATCTTTGTAAAACTTGACCTATGGCCTGATCACATTAATAACCTCCTAGTTGCTCCCCTTTCCAGTCCATCCTTCAAAGTACTACCAATGTAATCTTCCTAATGCTTAAGTATGATCATATCACTCTTATGATTATGAACCTTGCCGACCCAATGATTAACAAATAAAATATAAAGTCTTTAGCCTGGCATTCAAAGACCCTTAAAATCTGATTCCAACCAACCTCCAGCCCAACTAGACTAACCACTGATACCCAATTAATTCTTTCCCTCTTTCTCCACCATGCATTATACATTTGTACACACCTCGGCCACTGCCTGAAATAGATTCTCACCCTGTCCCCCATCTCTGGTTATTGATAGCCTCTTCAAAAAAAAAAAACCGCTTAGACAACTTAAAATTATACTTTAAAAATCATTGAACAATAAAACTCTCTGGCCCAGTAATGCTACCACTAGGCGTACCACACCCAAATGAGATCAAATACAATGACAAAGTTCCCATTGATACAAAAATATTTATATTAGCACTTTTTGAATAGCAAAGAACTTGAAGGAAATTCGGTGCCCATTTAGTGAGGAACAGCTGAATGTATGTGAATGTATTAGAGTATTATTGTATAACAAGTAATGACAAATATAATCTTGAAAAATTTGGGAAGACATATAAACTGAGGCAGAGATAATTGAGAAGAAACAGAAGGAAATTTTATATTTCTAAAATGGCATAACAGAAAACAAAAAAGGAAGACCTGTATTCTGTTCAATAGTTATCTACTAGGAGTTGAGGAAATGAAGGCAAAATATGCTTCTATTAGTCAGCGAAAAGGTGATGGACAATAAATGTGGAATACTTGGGCATATATTTTGAGTCATGGTCAATGTATTGATCTTTTTTTTTTAATTAACTGTACTTGTCTCCAGAAAAAGATTCTCTTGGCAAGTGAGAAGGATTACTGGGAAGTGAGAATGACTTTTTTTTTAAGTATTGAATCATAAAAAAAAAAAAACAGTTCAAAAGCTAGTTTGTCCATATTTCTATCCCTAACTCTCAAAACTAGAAGTGATTCATCCATTCTAGGTATAGGTATCTCTGCCTCCTAGGATGAAACTCCCAGAGGGCAGACCCAATGCTATTTTTCATCTTCAGATGCCTAGAGCAAATCATGGAATATTCATTCAAGATAGTAGGTATTTAAGTGGATAAACCATTGGTAAGAATTCAGAAAAAAAGATTTCCACTTCAGGCATGTGTTGGGACTGAGTTTCTATGTTTCTACAGCTAAAAATCAATAAAGAAACACATCAAAAGAAGGAAACATTTTTTCTTCACCCAAGAAATATAGAATATAAGTAAGATCCTTGAAGGAAGGGACTATTTAGCTTTTAATCTTTGTATACTCGATAATTAGCAGAGTACCTTGTGGCCTATTTGACAGTTTTAATAAATTATTGTTGTATATAATGTGAAGGCACTAAAGTACGTGTATATACTTGTAGTACAACAGAGTCAGCTTTGCAAAAGGGCTACAAGCTTTTATTTTCTTTTCCTGTCTTCCCCAAAAGCAAAAAAGCAAATATGAATAATCAAGCAAAACAAATTTCACATCAGGAATGTTCAAAAACATATGTCTCATTCTATATCTTGAGTTGATCACCTATCCTAAAATGGGGGTGTCATGTTATGTCAAAGGTCCTCTTGAGATGTGACTGGTCATTGCACTGATAAAAGGCCTTAAGAGTTTCAATGCTATTTTTTTTACAGTGTTGCTATTATTACATAAATTGTTCTCCTGGTTTTGCTCATTTCACTCTGTATCAATTCACACAAATCTTCCCAAAAATGTCACTTTTGCTATTTCTTACTGAACACTATTACGGAGAACTCGCATAGGGCAGGCAATCACATGGTGACCAGAAGAAACGATACAAGGATACTCTCAAGGTCTCTCTCAGGAACTTTGGATTTGACTGTGCAACATGGGAGACATTGGCACAAAACTGCTCAGCATGGCGTGCCCACATTAGAAAGGGTGTTGTGCTGTTTGAGCAAAGCAGAACTGAGACAGCACAAAGCAAATGCAGGATGCGCAAATTTGGGATTTCCACCCCAAATATTCACATGGACTATCTGTGCCCAACCTGTGGTAGAGCATTCTGAATTCATGTTGGTCTGATCAGCCATAGCCAAACACACTGAAATTTCACTTCATCATGGTGTCATTTTGGTCCTCTTTGAAGACGAAGGACAACAATCATTATATTGTATTCATATACAGTCATTCTCCAAGTGATGGGAAACATTTAGTTTCCAGTTCTTTGAAAGGCACTGCCTCTAAAGGAAACATGTTATAGAAACAAGGAAATATACTCAAATGGATCTTTAATCTCATCAATTTGAGAGTTCTCTCCAATAATGAAACTAACAACGCATCCACACATGCTCATTCTGTATGATTCTTAGCTATGTCCTCCTATAAATTTGCCACAAAAGGCCCATCCAATAATCTGAGGCCTTCCTTGTTTTCTCCTGACATTGTGGAACACTCAAGGTCAACTTCTCATCTCCATGACCAATTCATGTTCTCTTCCTATCACATGCCTCCTTGGTGACATTTTTATTTCCATTGTTCAATATTCCAGGCTGGACTTTGCATTGATAAAAGCTCAAGAGCTTTTTCAAGCTACATAACCTGTTCATACCCATTATGCTCCTCTCTATTGCCTTTCATATCACATTTAATTTTAATTCTCCAGAGACTATTTTATTTCATATCTTATTGGCATAATGTAACACCAACAGAACTATAGAATTAAAAATGACAGGTCTTTGTTTCCACGGGAAGACTGGGGCTACTAACACAATCTTGTAATTTCTCTAAAGCAATCCAACTTATTCTCATCCTCCTGTTCAACTCTGGGCCAACTTGTTGTCCATCTGTATATATATCCCAGATACTGAAAGACAAACTCCACAAGTTTTCCACTCATATATCATGATTAGGGTAAAAGACATTTTTCATCCACCTGGTCTTTCCTGCATGAATGATCAAGCCAAACTTTCTCAAAGAATTACAGATCTCTTCCAAAGTTTTGCAATTTTCCAGAGCTTGATATAATCAGCACAATGTCAACCACAAACAAGAACATCTGGATGACTAGTCATCAACAGAGACCCTCTTCAAATTGGAGCTCTTTCATTCCAGGGGCAAACACCCTTGGCAGAAATACATCTCAGTCTTTTATGCTTCACCTCATGTTTTTTATCAGAGAGTAATTGGAGAGGGTTATTTCTGTTATGTCTTCCAAGAAATCTTGAATAAGTTTGACATGAATGGAAGATATCTTGTTGCAAATGCACCTTTAAGGTGGCGTTTTGCTCTACTGAATCAAACTTTTTATAATCAGCCACCAAAAAAATGTCAACTCATATTCTCTACACACCTTTCAATCAATCTGCAAAATGTCCAAGATGTGGTGCATTGTTGAATATTACTTATAAAAGTCTCTCTGTTCTATACTAATACCTTAAAGTGATCATGGCCAAGATTTGTATGTTGTTAAGTCCCTTAAAGAGTTTGTATAGTAGGTACGGTAGGTATATCGGCTGATAGTTAATGTTTCCGTAGTTGCTATAAAAAACTCAGATTATACACATATAATATGCATATATGCTATAATATGCATGTGTATATGTGTGTGTATTTTGAGATTTTTTCCTACAACTTTTTTATCTTCCTCTTCTTCAAATAATTCATCAGTCCCTCATCATCACAATTGTGTAATCCTCTAGTATAGAGTTTCTCTCTCTCTCTCTCCCTCTCCCTCTCTCTCTCCACCACTGCCCTTCTCTATGCATACAAATGTACATACAGGGGCAGCTAGGTGAGTGCAGGAGTCAGGAGGACCTGAGTTCAAATCTCACCTCACACATCTGACACTCACTAGCTGTGTGACCTTGGGCAAGTCAACCCCAATTGCCTCATCCTGGGTCATCTCCAGTCATCCTGATGAATATCTGGTCACTGGATTCAGATGGTTCTGGAGGAGAAGTGAGGTTGGTGACCTGCACACCCTCCCTCATTCAAAACAAAGTCAAGTGCAAGTCATGTCATTATTTCTCTGATGGCATGGTCTTCTTAAGCAACAAAGGACGAACACACACATATGTGCATATACACACACAACTCCAAATTGGATGCTTTTTTTCCATTTCTATTCTTTTGGGTACTACAAAAATAAAAATAGCTAAAATTTATACAATGCTTTAAGGTGTACACAGTGTTTTTCATATATTACATCATTTGATCTTTACAAAAACCTTGTCAAATGGGTACTATTTTTTTATCTGTGCTACATATGAGGAACCTCAAGCCCAAAGAAAGATTAAATGATGTGCCTAGGTCCATACAGTGAGTAACTATTTGAAGCAGAAGTCAAAATTAGGTCTTCCTGACTCTTAGTCCAGGATCCTCTCTCTATTACACAACCTAGCTTCTTCTATGTACTCATCAGAGATCATGATATTAGATCAAAATGAGGTAGGTCAACAGGCCCTGGTGGTGAAAGTAGCTTGTTACAGCACTCTTTACAGGTATTTTCTATTTTTCTTCTCTTTGCAGTCCTCCTTCCATTTTTATCCTTAAAAGCCCATAAAATGACTTTGCTGACTTGGATCTCTTGCTAAACCTTCTTTAAACTAGCGTCATGTTCCCCTCTTCACTTGACTAATAAATCTCAATTGTTGAGTAAGGCAAAATAGCACAGAAAGCACTTTGGTCAATAAAATACAAAATTTTTATTGGTGAATTGTTCTTATAATTGTATCCTGCAGTGCTTTTCTAATTAGACTCTTTAGCAATAATGTATTGTCATGGTGGAAGCCAGAAAATCCTTTGCCAATTTCTTTATGCTTAACACATCATGGAAGATTACAGGCATACACTGGATATTAATGGCTATCTATAATTTCTTCTAGTTCTTCATATCCAGGATTTCTAAAACTTTCTTATCCTGCAAACTTTGAGATATACTCACTAGTTAACTTGTAGGTGAAAAATATGGGAATTTCTAGAAATCATAATTGTTCAAAACCCATTGGTGACTCTACAGTCTTTTAAGGGTATTTGTTACCTGTAGTTGAATTATTATTCTACATTGTAATTTAAGAGATTTCTCAGAAGTTAATTTATTTAAAGCCTTTAGGAATTAAAAACTCTTGTAAGCTTTATTTTTCAGGTTACATTAAGAAAAAGGTTTTACTTGCTTAACAAGCACACATGGATAGATAAAGGCTGGTAAACACTTAACTAGGTAATACTTTATGACTACTTCCCTTTAGGCAGGGACTTTAAAAACTGGGTGACTATTTATCTTAAGTTATGATTTCAAAGTAATCCCCCCTGGAGAGAGATGACAGACTATATTAAGAGTCCAGTGCCTTCTTTCTATTTCTATCACTTCCAGTCTCTTCTCTTTTCCTTTCCATTCATTCAAATCCCACCAGACTCTCCTTCTGGTAGGCTATCAAGAATAATTTTCTCGAAAGATAAAACACAGACACTCAAACTAAATGCTCGTTGCTATAGTTTTAAACTGGGCTGCTAGGTAGAAAAGTAAATAGAGCACCAGCCTTGCAGATAGGAACACCCAAGTTCAAATCTGACTTCAGACACTTACTAGCAATGTGACTCTGGTCAAGTCACTTACCCCTGTTTGCATCAGTTTCCTCTTATGTAAAATGAGCTAAAGAAGGAAATGGCAAACCACTCCAGTACATTTGCCAAGAAAACCCCAAATGGGGTTACATAGAGTCAGACATGACTGAAACAACTCAACAACAAAAATTGTTTTAAATTTCCAGACACAGAGGGAAGAATAATTTTATATCTATGGGAAAATACTCCTTTCTTCCCTCTAAAAAAAATTAGAAATCAAAACGAATTAAAGGTTCCTGAGAGCCAAATAGTAGTAAGAAGAAAATCTCTGCAAATCATGCTTTTCTCAGTGATGAAAGACAGTTTCTTTCAAGCTCACAGTTCACATTCTCTTTCATTACTTATGGTCCATGCAATCAGTCAAAATGGGACAGATCAGGAAGTTATTGGAACTAGAACGTAGGCCTCAGGCTCTCCTGGTTGAATGGTCTACCATTTTTCTAAAGGAACATTTTCTGCACTGCCTGCCAGCAGACACTTGGTAATACCAAAACCACAAATCATCACATTCTCCACCCTCTGAGCCAAAGCTTGTCCTGGAGCTTCCCACATCGTAGGATATTCACCATGTTGGGCACTGAGACAATAGTTCTTTACAAATACAGAGTAAAACTGCACACCATTTCCTCAATCTACCAAAAATGTGCTGATAATTACCATATTAAAGGCAGGGAAATTTTTCAATTGAAGCAAACCTTGCCAAGTAATGCAAGGAATTTTTAGACCTTACCCAGGAATGTGTTTTGGCTATTTTCTTGAAGATGCTATTTTGTCAATGTAAGCTAATCTCAGAGGCAACCAGACCCAACACTAGAGCTGTTCCACACTGAAAAGCATTTCTCAGAAACGCAGACATCACACAGAAATAGTCATATATCATTAAAGGTGAGTCAGGTTGGGTTTTTCTGCCTTCCAAGGAAACTGCCTTGTCTTAGAATAGGAAACCATGTAAAATTTCTGATGCTTTTTAAAGAAAAGAATTCACTTCAGAATTTTTTTCTTACTTCTTTTTCATTTACTTTGGCCTGACACATCTGAGCCATAACACACCATCAAACCCTTCCACAATTTGACTCTCATTTTGGAATATTGCTGGCAGTGTACTCACACTGAAAAGGTGATACAACATGATCCTGCCCCATTCGTAGAGGTAATGAGCCTTCAGTGGACTGCTCCCCTGAAATCATTTTCTGAGCTGGAAAATACTTGGGCTTCAGCACATACTCCTGCATCTGACCGTGATGAATCATCAAATTCTGTGAGGAAAGGGGTGTCACTCTGTTGGAAACCAAAAAGAAAAAAAATGAGGACAAGGAAGTAAATGACGGATAAATATGTTAACTAGGAAGAAAAGAATAAGAAATGAGTTAAACTTTGAGAGGAGCATAAATTCCATTCCAGAATAATTTTTTCCTTGCGCGTCCTAACCTACAATTCATGACATTTAAGAAACTAACAGCTTACCCTAAAAACCTCATACACAAAGTAAATCTGCCAGTCTCTATAAAAAGGAATATGGGATAGACTACAATAGCATTTAGTGGTTTATACAGAAGTTTCAGGGAATCATTAAAAAGGTTTTCACCTAAAACAAGAAATGTTATTTAAGAAAATAATAGTGAGAATTAAATCAAATGAGATACACACACACACACGCATGCATACACACAGTCAAATGTATTGCTCTGACAGAAATAGTAGGAGAGATAATAGATGAAAAACCTGTGTCCATGGCTTGTGGTTGAAGCTGATGTCATCATGACCACCCTCCCATTAGTATTCTGGTGTTTTAAAGCAGACAGAATGGAAACTGATCTACTTGAACCACCAACTAATGTCTGAGCTATATAGGGCCAGTCACCTGACTCCACATACAACAAAGAAATTCTAGTTGGGAAGCTGAGTGCCCTCTCCCACCCACACCCACAGCATCTTTTATGCAAGATGAATCCAGACTTGGGGCATTGGCTATCAAGTGTCTCTACAACCAATAAAGTTACATAGCACTAGAAATGGGTCCATATCTATCAAGTTCTTAGAGGTCCCTGAATCCATGGGAGCTTGAACCCATAACAAGTAATGTCTGCAGAGCTACAAGTCTAGAGGAAGGAAAAGACAGAAGATGATGGCACTTTGAAACTGCCCCTGTCCCTTTACTCATTTCATGTCACCTGCAGGCATCTGAGTCACTCAAAAGAACCCTACAAGACCAAAGAGTTGAAGTAGAAAAGAAAAAAGAAAAGGTTCATTCAAATTTGATTTAGCATGAGGGCAGGCAGAATGAGGTGAAGTAATCAAAGAGGAAAATTTGAAGCAGAGATTGGAACTGAGACAAAAGATGCCTTAAAATGTCAGAAAACTGAGCTAAAGAGGTGAAGCAGGACAAATCCAAAGAACAGCATCTGTTAAGGCAAGACTGACTTCCTTGGAGCCTTTTCCCCAGAAGCATCCTCTTCAGCAGACAGGATGTGTGGGCCACGACCCCACCTTGCTTTCCTCTCCTGATGCAATGCAGCTGTGAGCTCCGGGGAAACTGGCTCAAGACAAGGCTAAAACGGATGATTTCTAAGGACCCTTCTGACTGAGAGGATGCTTTTTGAAGACAAATTTCATTAATATTTTCTTTAGGGTGTTTTTTTAAATACTTGAATACAAGTAACATGTTATATACACACTTGCAAGTAGCCTTGTGACATTAAAACTTTTTAAGGTTAATTACCTCTAAGAGAAATAAGCTAGGAACCCCAATTGTTAAAATGGAAGGTCCTCCAAATAAATAAAATCTTGCTCATCATCTCTCTAGCTTTTCAAAAACATGACTGAGACTTCTGCACGTAACTACTTCATTTTTTTATCAACCTTATTTAGTCCTGTATTCTCCTAGATAGTTTTCTTTCCTCTGATTTTCTACCAATCTACTCTATAGTATACATTTATGAGAATGGATTGTTAAACTTTTTTTCTCCTACCCTCAGGCCATGATAGAATCAAGTGAATAAAACTAAAAGTACATGCTTAACAAATCCTAGGTGACTTGTCTTGGCAACTATCTAGTTTATTCATTAAATTCAGATAATGGGGCATGTAACTGCCTTCTTAGTATAACTCAAAGGAGAAGCCCTAATGGCAGGAAGTTCAAGCCAAGAAAGAGAGGAAAGAGTACCCTGACAAGTCACTAAGGAAGATTGGCTTCCCATGACTGAACATATGCATTATAAACAGTATATAATCTCTCATCAAAAGCAGCCAGTAGCAAAAAGATTAAATAAATCTATTCCAGCTCATTCTTGGTTGTCATTGCTACTGTTTCTTTTGGTACCTGGGTACAAAGTACCTGACACAAAGACTTCTCAGTATATGTTATTTGGTGGAGAAAAGGTATTTATGTACAAACAGCCAGTAGGGCAATGTAGTATATCATTGGGTATCCATATCGCTCATTAAATCCAATTCTCTTTAGTCAGGCAAGATGGCCTCAGTAGATGCCTAGGAAGAGCTGTCATATCTAATTCAGGACAAAGCCAATAATGTTCCAAAGATTAAGTAAACTCCTGGGTAGGGGAAAGAACAATCCTCATACTGGATCAAGGAGCTGGGGTGTATAATTATGGAACTATTTTAACTGTTGAAGAAAAAAAAAAACAAGATAGGGCAGATTGGTGCCAAAGTATCTGTGGAGGACTTCCTGATTCAAGAAGTTCAGTGAACCAGAAGACCAGAAGTGCCAGAGCAAAGTATTTGGGGCTTTAATCAATGCCATTCCATTAAACCATGGCCTTCTGGTGTAGGGCCATGTTCTGGAAAGACAGATGAAATACAAGCACCTGAGTTGATAGGAACAGCTGAGTTGGAAGGCAATTTTTCAGCTTAATCAATGGTCAAGAAGAGAGATTAGGGACAGGAAGAGATAATGAATGCAAGCACTTGAAATAAAAATGCTCAAGGTTTTGAGAGCCCTTGAATTTTAAATTCCTCACAGATGCCAATGCCCCAAATCTTTTGCCCTGAATTGGATGACAGGGTCAAGTGCGTCAAGGTGGACTAAGTGAAGCAAATAATTGATTGATTGATAACCTTTACATAATAATAAATGTAGATCATATGTATATAACACTTTAAGGTTTGCTATTGTTTTATATATGTGTGTATGTATGTTAATATGTACATATATCATTTCATTTGATTTAATTCTTTGATAACAAACCTAGGAGATAGGTGCTCTCATTGTCTTCATTTTATTAATAAGGAATCTGAGGCAAAGAGAAAGGTAGAAGTTTAAGTGACAGGTTATGTGTAAGGTGGGAATCTGTCTTCACAGAAACAGCAGCTGAAATGTTAAGAAGCAACAAAACCTTCAAAGAAGGGAGTAGAGAGAGAAAATTAGAAAGCCTCTAACACAAGCTTATATTAAGATCACGAGAAAGGAGAAAAGCAAATAAAGAAAGAATAGTCACAGAGGTATGAGAATCAGATTGTGTAGGATCAGGGAAGGCAAAAGTAGCCTTCATGTCAAGCAGAAGGCAATGGACAATTGCATAAAATGTCACAGAGGGGCCAATGAGAATAAAGATGGATGAAAGGTTATTGTATTTAGCAATGAGGAGATCAGGGTTGGTCCAGCAGAGTAGAAGTGAAGAGGTTCCTGGAAAAGAGGAGAGAGGAAAGAGGCAGTGGTTACAGACAGCTTCATTCAAGAGCTTTGGCAGAGGAGCAGCAGGGATCCATCAAGATTTCAGATGGTGGAAAGTCAAGGATCTTTATAGTCAGTAGGAATGCAATGCTACAAAATTCCTTTCCTTAAAATAAAAAAGATGAGTCACAAACTGTTCATGTTCCTACCTTCTTAAGTGGGAGTTTTAGCCAAAGGAAAGTCTAAAATTTTCCATATTGCTACTAAAAGCAGTATTTGATTTGTGAATGGAGTGGGAGATTCTGGCAGAAATACAGGTCCCTTTCTTGCTGAGAAAAAAAGGCCCTAGATCTCACAGACAGGAGCCCCCAGTAGACTACAGAAGATCCGCCACACATTTAGTCATGCCAATATTTATAAATAAGAGAAAGCGGGGGATAGGGATGAAAAGATGCAGGAGAAAAGGGGATGGTGAGGTTCGAATTTCCTAAGTTTTCTAAGGATATTTAGAACTCTATCTGCTTCTTATGGCTGTTGACAAGAGCAGATGGGGATGAGACATGGGTCTCAGAAGTAGATTATTAAAGAGTAGAAAACAATCAACTGATGAAAACTAGGAGTATCACAGAATCTCAGAGCTACAAGATCATTTTCCTAAAGGGCATTCCAAACAAGCTGTCATTTCTGTTTGAGTACTTCTAGTCAAAGAAAAGTTCATCTCCTACCAAGGCAGCCCATTTCACTTTGGGAAATCTCTAGTGATAAGAAAAAGTTTTGAGTCTAAACTATCTCTTTAATTTCCATTTATTAGAGCTAGTCCTGCCCTGTAGATCTAGGAAGAATGAGTCTAATCTCTTTTCCATATAACAACCATATAAATACCAAATGGCATTGATCATACCTCTCCCGATGCCTTCTTTGCTCTTAGCTAAACATCCCTCTTTCCTTTCAGTGGTTCTCCCAATAAAATGATAATCTCACCATCCTGGGTATCTTCCTCTGGAGTATTCCAATTTAACACTGTCCTCCCTAAAATTTGGTACCCAGAACTGAACACGATATTCAAGATGTAGACTGACCAGGACAGAATACAATACAGATCACCTTCCTTGATCTGGACCCTATACCTCTTTTAATAAAGCTTAATATTGACTCAGCTTTTTGGACAATGACACAGTTTATACATATTGACCTTGCTTTCCACTGAACTCTCCAACTCTTTTCACCAAAATTATTTTCTAACCACAACTCCACTAACTTGTACTTACATAACTGATTTTCTTGATTCCAAGTATACAGCTTTATATTTATTCTTATTTGATTTCAACTTACTGTATTTAGACCATCATTCTAAGCTAAAAAATCTTTCTTTGTATACTAAATAACCCACAGTGTTAGCTACTCTTTCTAGTTTAGGGTCAATTGCAAATTAGATAAGCATGCCTTCATTTAAGACATCAGTAAAAATGTTGAGAACAGTCAAAAACAGATGAGCTACAAACTATTTATGTTTCTGGGTATTCCAATAGAGAGTATTCTATTGGAGGGGATTCCCTCCATGCTGATGTTAATCAGTTTATGACTTTGAGTCTGGTTTGCACACATTTATACTGTACTTTATATAACCTTCTACTCTCCATAAGTCCATAAGGAGAATGAAAGAGACTTTGTCAAATATTTTGCTAAAGTCCAAGTATAGTAAGTTTATAGCATCTCCTATTACAATGTAACAAACTGCCAAAGAAGGAAATAATATTAATGTGGCACAACCTGTTCTTGATGAAACCATGCTGGTTTTTATTGATCATTGCTTCCTTTTAAAAATTCTTTTAAAAATATTCCATCAATAACTCATTCTAGAATGTTACTAGAAAAGTGAATTCATGCTCATTGACATGAAGTCTACAAATAGTATCATCTTTTTTGTTAAAATCAAGATATCTATCCCCTGTAGTGCTGCAGTATCCCTCCCACTCTTCATAATCTTTCAAAAATTATACCTTCCAATTATTTCACTATGCTGAAATATAGCTTATCCCACCCTGGACTTATTGAGATTAACTAGATTTTCTTTTACTATTTCTTTACTTATCGTGAGCCTCTATTGTAATATTTTTTAAATCCTTCCCATCCTGAAGATCATTCTCCTTAACAAAGGAAAAAAAAGAAGCAAAAGGGGTAGCAAGGTAGTTCAATGAGTAGAGCACCAGCTCTGGAATCAGGAGGACCTGAGTTCAAAATCCAGCCTCAAATACTTGACACACACTGACTAACTGTGTGACCTTGGGCAATTGCCTTGCCTTCCCCCCATCCTAAAAATAAAGTAAAATAACAGCATAGTTGTACCTTCTCACCATACTCCATTAGCACTGGGGTATATGGAGTATTAAGGGAGAACTAGCACCTCTGGTGTGACAGCTTGTTGAGCTATTTTCAGGGCTGCTTATGCACCTTTGGTGTCCACCTGTCATGCAACTCTCACCTGTGATTCCAAGAATCTGTAGCATGCGCAGCAGCCACACCCTGGTAAAACTGCCTCTAAGCACAGGCTAAACCAGGTTAGGGTACCAACAGGCTTTAAATCTTTTGGTGAGTAATGGGGCATCTACCCCACCATATGGAGACTTTTCTCTCAGGCATAATGGGAAGGTGAGAATAATTTGTTCCAACAGCCATGAAGGTGGCTAAAGTTGGTGCTGTGGAGTATCTAGGGCTTGGTCAGATATCAAAGACGCCAAGATCATCCTGTGTATCCCTGGTCACCATATTCCATCACGACTCTTTTTTTTTGCCACAGGACTTTGATGGCTCTGGAAGAGAAAGTGAGACTGATGACTTTGTGCAACTTTGCCTCACTTAAATTCAATTCATGCACAAGTCAAGACAGAACTCTGGGATGTCACTGATCCTCTTTGAAAACAAAGGAGGAACAACAATTATCTTTATCCTATCCATGGTCCTCTCCATAGTCCTTCTTTGGTTTTCCTTTAGCCCACAATATGGCTTTTTTTTCTTTAAACTCTTTGTTATACTTAGCATTCCCTCTTCATTTTGAGCTTTAAGCACCCACTGACACTTCTAAAAGTCACTTTCTTTGTTTAACCTGTCCATCTATTCATTTATTCATTAACTCAATATTTATCAAGTACCCACCCTTGAAAGTCCTATGTCAGGCACCAAGGTTGCAATGATAAGGACCAGCCCCTGCCATGTTACATCTCCAAGGAAGGTGATATGATGTGAGCATGGACTTTATAGTTTAGTGTCAATTATCAATGTAAGGAGTTATAGCAGTAAAGGGAGAGCTAGACAAAGTATTCAATCAAGTTTTGAAGAGGAAAACAGCATTAGTGACTGGGATGAAGGAGGATAGGAAGGTCATAAAGAGGCAGTGCCTCAACTGAACCTTTGAATTGAACTGAATCTCAACTGCAGTTGGATAAGTAGTCTGAAAAGGCAGAAATGAGATGGGAAACAGTGCAGTGGTATGGAAAGAATTCTGGACTTGGAGTCAGAGAACGTGGGCTCAAGACCTGGCTCTGACAGTGCCCTGTGTGGTTGTACTAGATGACCCCTCAAGTCCCCTCTTACAACTCTAGATCTGTGGTCCTGTGAATACATTCCAAACACATGGACATGACTTGTACAGCCAAGTGCCCAGAAAGTACTGGGTGGCATGAGAGGTTTGGAGAACAGCAAATACTTCTATTTTTCAAGAAGGAAGAGAGCAGAAGATTTCATACTGAGTATCTCAGTGTGGGATGACTGTCTCCTACAGGAGCACAAGATACTTCCTCCTCAGGGGCTCTAGTTCTGCCTTTGACAGGGAAGAGCTTTAAATTTATTAACTAAGTCCAAAATATTCAATGATCCTTCCCTTCCTTTTCTGTGTAAGCGTTCAACATAATGACATAGATTGAGATTTCCTTCTTCTTTATATTCATTTTTTTTCCATTTTCACTCTAAATCTCTTCTTTCATTCTTTAAAATACAATATTCTCCCTGCTAACTTGTAGAGGAGAGAGGTATTCCTTCCTCTCTATCACTTTCTCACTCAGAAGGGAGATCCATCAGCACTTTGTACAAAAGGAATGAAGTACAGCTTCCCATGCAGTTTGTTGTTACATTCATAATCAGTGACCTCACTCATAAGGACATCCATTTCAAATTTAATATGAAAATGGCTAAGCTCAGTCATGGCATAGGCAGATAATAGAGCCTTAAAAAACTGTAGAAAGAGTAAGCTCTCTGTAGTCAAAGGACATGAGTTCAAATACTATCTCTAGGGCTTACTACCTATTTGACCCTATTTCACCCTGGTGAAGTGACATTACCATTAAATGCCTCAGTTTCCTTATCTGTAAAATGAGAGAGTGGACCAGGTAACCTCCAAGGTCTTCATTAATTCTTGATCTCTGAAACTAAAATAAGTTGTGACAGTTGGGGCTTGAGTGAGACTTCAGGAGGCAAAGATATACAGTGCTAAGAATGCTAGATTTAAAAGTAGAGGACTTTGGTTCAAATTCAGGCTATGTCATTTATTCTTTTTATGACCTTGGTCAGTCACTTTAATTCTATAGGTAGAAGTTTCCTCTTCTATAAAATAAGAGATTTAAACTCGGTGCCCTCTGAGGTCCCTCCCAGCTCTAAATATGATCCCATAAGAACGTCGCAACAGAAATAACTAAACAAGAGAGAAAGAAAACCTTTAAAATATAGAATAAGTACGACAGAGAAACTGGAATCAATAGAACAAAATATAAAGCTATGAGTGGGAGGAAAGGGTAGAAATGATAACACTGAAAATACATCAGTAAGTGTTGAGGACATATGAGTGAGAATTATTGGCATAAACTTCAGAAGGGAATTAGGAAATGATGATTTTTTTTTAAAAAAGCAACTAAGTAAAAGTGAAAAGGTGGAGAATTTAGAAGCTATTACCAGAATAGTAACACGACATTATACAAACAATTTCTAGTGCCAATTTTCCTACATATGTCTTACAAAACTTCCATCAACAGTGCTTATATTGCCATTGACGCAGAATTTTTTTGTGGAACTCTAGAACACAATCAAGAGACATTTCACAGATCTATCACAAGTAAAAAAGAATAATCAATGCAAAACCGACTAATGTTTTTATATTTTGATAAGAAAAAACATGAGGTGACAACCCACAAGAAAAAGCAGATAAACTGTGTATACTGAAAGATTAATGGGTAAATTTCATATTCTGTTTATACTGAAAGGCTAATGGGAAGAGAATTTTTGGCTAAAGAGAACAGCTATTCCCAAATGTTATGTAATTTTTGCCTAAAAGAAGAGATAAAATATACCTCCCTCCTTTCCTTGAAGTGGGGTAACAACATGGGGAATATTGTATAAAATGACAAACATGTCCTCATGTCAGTTGATTTTGCTTAAGTACTTTCTTTGTTACAAGAGAAAGCTAAGCAGTGAGGACGATGCAGATGAAGATGGGGAGGGGAGGATAACATTTATATACCAAGAAATTACCATGACTTTTAAAAAAGCATCAAAAATTTTTTTGAAAAAAAAAGAGAAAGGGAAAATCTATTCAAAGGGGAGGGGGCACACTTGTGATGAAGACCATGATGAAGAAATGTTACAGTAAAGGGCAAAGGACCAAGGTTCAAAAAAAGGAAAAGCAGGAAAGCTCTATGTAAAAATATTTCAGGCAAGTACTTTGCCTAAAGAAATAAAATTGATGTACTTCAAGAACAGAACATTTTAAAGAACCTTAAGGACCTCCAGTAAACGAGAAATTTAGCACTAGGCAGAGATGCTCTGTGGAACGCTTTACATAACAATCTACTGATGAGAGAGAGGGTTCCAGGACCAGAGAAACAACATCCCACCAAGATAAGAGGATGGATAGGAAGAGACAGCAACAGCTGGTCTCTAATGTACCATGGTGAAAATCTTTAATCCAGCTGGTCATGATTAAGAAAAAGTCAGAGTGCACAAACTAGAGATACAAGGAAGGAGTCCGTGGTGTGGTGTTGTTGTTTCAAAGGCCAAAGAGAAAAAACAAAGGACTGTGGCTTTGGGCATAAAAACTCCTTGAAACAGCACAAATGTTGAATATATAATCACATTAAAGAGTTAGAAGACCTAGCTAGAAGGATCGATTAAACTACAACAAATAGGAGAGAAAATAGAAAAAGGAAGGAAAGATAATATTGAGTTTCTTGGGGGGAAAAAAGAAACGTATACATGCAAAAGACAATGGGACGTAATGAATAGAGAGCCAGTTTCAAGTCAGAAAGACCTGGGGTTCAAATCCTACCTTTGACACATAGTGACTGGTTCGGTCACCCCTGGATAAGTCATTTAATCAATTCAGTTGCCCTAAAGCAACTCTCTGAAAGGTTTCAAATTATGAAATAGTTCAGTTATCTGATTTACACAGGTGGATGGAGAATCCCCACAGGAAGTTCTTTATACCAATGAAATAATAGGTCCAGACCCACCATCCAACCCCCACAAAAATACTGAGATGTTAATATATGCTCTAGCTGATGGCAAGAACAAAATTTTGAATGTGTATGCTATTTAAGCCCATTTTAAAACTTTGTTAAAACACTGAAGGAAAAAATGAGATAAAAAAAATATATGGAAAGTGCTTTGAAATGCCCTTCATAAAGAAGTGAAAAGCACAAAATAATAGAAGGAATATCACCATTATTGACCCAAAAGGAAAGAAAAAGGGAGAAAATTTTTGAAAGGAGGAAGAAAATGAAAACAGTGAAAATGTATTGTTTTCCTTTGGCTAACTTTCATTCTAAAAGACATATTGCTTGTGGCGCCACGTCCTAACTACAAAGAATGAAAGTGTTCCTGAAGTAATCATGTTTGACTTTACTTAGAGCCTTCAAGAATAAAATAATCAAAACCTTGAGTTGAATCAATTACTTAACAGGAATCCAGGAAGGGAAATTCTAGAGTAAAACCGTAGAACAATGAAAAGAGCAATGATCTTGAACCAGAAGAACTTGGTTTCAGTTCCTGCTTTCCCATTTACTATTCACGTCACCTCGAACAAGCCACATCACTTCTCCAGAACTCAGTTTCCTCATCTATAAGATAAGAGAGACTGAACTAGTTAACCTCCAAGGTTCCTTTGAGCTCTAAATTAATAATTTTGTGTGATTGTGTGATACCAACTATTTCTAATAAACAATCTCTTATATTTTGTCTTTGTGTCCTAAAACAAGAAATAAAAAAAGGAATAACAAATGCCATTAATATGCTAACATCTGCTGGATCAAGGATGGAGGCTTCCCTGCCCCACACCCCAAATGCCAGGGGAAATCGGGCTCTGGATCAAGAAAGAAAAAAAGGTCAGAGACTTTTAAATCGCTCCCTAGCCTCACACCTATAAATCATAAATACATTCTTCGAGAAGAGAATCAGAAGGAGCTAGACATAGCAAATACCTTAGAACATCACAAAAAAAAAATAAAATTGATTATATTTCTCATTTTAATGCTTCAAGCATTTGTCATTTTATCATTTTGGTTACAACTTCCATCAATCTCACAATTTTCCTAACAAGTAAGTTGATGGTGTTTGAGAATCACCAAAAATGCATCACTGTCCCTCCTTCTCCCCTTTCCATCTTCCAAACTGCCTTAGCACTAGCTGTGATGGAGGTAGTACAAATATTGTTACCTCCATTATACATACAGTACAGTATGCACATATAATAGCAGTTCAATATTTCTATCCCCAAGACTTCATGATTTCCTTCCCTCCTTCTTGCTTTATATAATGCTTCGGTATTAGACTTTCTACAAACAACATCATATAAATTTGATCTCTAAAACAGGGATCCTTAACCTCAGTCTAAGAACATTTTTTTTCCATTTTGAAAACTGTTTCTCAATATAATTTATTTTTTGTAATCCTGTTTCATCTTATGCATTTACAAACATTATTCTAAAAGTTTCACCATATTGCCAAATAAGTCCACAATGCAGAAAAGTTAAAGAATCCTTGATATCTCCCAGCATGTTGGGTTGGTCCCCTGCGGAGAATTCAAGAGATGACATGGACAAGTGTCGCACAAGATGAGCACATATAGATAGGTCACAATCTACATTAATGGAAAGATCACAGCTATATGACCCATTGTGCAACCCTCCATTTTATAGCTGAGTAAAAATTGGGCCAAGAGAGGTAAGGGCTCTGATGACATAAGAAGTAAGAATGGATGGAATTTGAACCTGGATCCTCTGACTCCAGTGTCATTGCTCTTTCCGTTAGAGTACCCTCAATTAAATAAATCAAATTCACTGAAACACCAGAGAAGGTCTCTACATTGGGACAAATTATGTTAGTCATCATCCTTCTTAATTAGGAGATTCTTAATGGCATAGTGTTTACTTTCTCTAAAATTCCTAATGGTATATGGTTTCCAACTCCATTCCTCTCAAGGACTCCATGCCATGTCTGATAGTCTGTATCTATTCTGCATTAAAGTTACCCAGAATTATAAGCTTGCCCTCTTTCTGCACATTGATGATAAGGGAATATAGGTCTTCATAAAATTTCTTTTATCTTATCAGGTTTCATCATGGCAGGACTACATACACTGATGATAGTGGCACAGAACTTCCTTCAAGGGGTCATTGCATCGTCATGAGCCTGTCATTAACTCCTCTTGGGAAGCACACAAGTTTGTTGACTAGATTAGTTTGGTTATAAAACTTATACCAGTTTCACAGTGCTCCCCCCATCACTGTGACAACTCCAGAACAAGTATATCCAAGTCCAGTTTCAGTAAGTTGGCCTTCATTTACCAGTCTTGTTTCATGTAGGGCTGATATTTTGGATCCAATACCTGCTAAGTTCTCTCCAAACAAGAACTATTAATCTTCAGGTCTACTGGATTTCATGTTGTCCTTTAGCATATGTACATTACATGTACCAATGGTGAGTAGAAGCATCTGTGCAAAAGTTTTTATACATTCTTCTGTATTTCAACCACAGGGTAAGGTCCCCAGGTAAGCAGGCCAAGGATGGCTTGGGTGAAGCCGACAATTTTTAGGATATCTTTTCTAGCCCCTTTCTCACACCAGGTGAGCAGTGTGGTCCTTTAACAGGATGTTAAATGCCACTCCTCCTTCAGTCCAGTGAGAAGATGAAAGATGACTCCATGGCCTGGGCCTCCTTCATGCAGGGTTGTAACAACAGCTCACTGATGCTTTTTTGCACCTGCTGCTTCATCACTTACCCATCACCACAGGACTTTAAGGTAGGTAAAATGATAAAATTTATGGGTGATGTTTTTTGACTCGCATATAAATTGGATTTAATTGAAGCAGAGATGTGCAAAGTCATTAGCCTCACTATCTCTTCCAGTCATTAAAGTCCAATGACAAGACAAAAGTCAAGATATCTCCAGTCATCCTGATGAATATCTGGTCACGACCCAGATGGCTCAGGAGAAGAAAGCGAGGCTAGTGACCTTGCACAGCCCTCCCTCACTCAAAACAAAGTGCAAATCATGTCATCATTTCTCTGATGTCATGGTCTTCTTTGAAAACAAAGGATGAACGCAAGTATGCAGGGAATGACCTTGGTGTCTTTGCTGTCTAATCAAGCTATTAACACTCCATAGTGCCTACTTCTACCACCTTCATGGCTGTTGGAACAAATTGTTCTCATCTGACTATTCCGCCAAGGGCAGTCTTCACCCTCAGTTCATTGACAGGTTTGAGGCTCCTCAGTTACCCTCAACCTGGATTAGCCCATATGCTGAAACATTTACTGCGGTGTGCCCTCAGTACATACTACAGCTTCTTGGAGTCACAGGTGAGAGTTGAGTGGCAGATGGTCATCAATGTGGGAAGCAGTCCTGAAAAGGACTCTCTCACGAGAGGTACTAGTCTTCCCTTAACATCATATACCCCCTTCTTTAGCTTAGTGATAATATAAAAAGTACATAATAAAACATTTGATATCTATGTGATTAGAGGAAGTGAAGGGCCACAAAAATGGAGAGGTAGAACCATAATTTTTCCAATGCCTCAGCTGTTCCAACTAGTCCTGTCATCCAAGACTGCTGTTAGCATCCTTTTTCATTTGGTGCCATTATTAAATGTTGTCAGAAAAGTCGAGAAAAGTTTGTTTCAAGCAGATATTCCTCCAGAGCAAGGAGGCATAGTAATTTGAATGATCATTCTGTACACACACAAAAATACACATTTCTGTAATACTGAGGCCAAAAGAACAAAAAAATTGTATTTTTAAAAAAGTAATGTGGGAAAATGTCATTTTTAAGTGTAGCATAGTTAATGTTTATATGGCGCCTGCTATGTGCCAAGCCCTGTGCTAAGTGCTTTACAAATATTATATCATTTGATCCTCACAAAAACCTATAGTAATAACACCTATTTCTATTCCCATTTTACAGGTAAAGAAACTGGGAAAGACAGAAGGTAAGTGACTTGCCCAGGTCACAGAACTAGAAAGTCAGATTTAAACTTAGGCCTTCCTGAACCCAGATTCAGAGATCTATCAGCTGGGTCATCTGGCTGCCCCTAGAATAGTCAGTGAATTTCTTACAGTTGTGTTTTCCCTACTTTTAATGTAATAATGATCAGACCAAACCAAATCCCTAAATACAAACTCCATAAAGAAGAATTTCGAAATCCTAAGGTGAGTTCAATAAATTCTGTTTTTTCCAAATGGCCTTTGTTGTTTTTTCTCTTATAAATGCTGCTAAACTAGGTCACCTAAGTAATAAATACTGAAAACACTTAACCAAATTCTAACATCTGTTTCAATCCTACTTCAGGGCTAGTTCCAGCCGAAACAAAACATCCCCAGCCCTACAGTGCCTGCAAGGTCTACTAAGGCTGGAGATGCAGATTTTTTCTCAAGCCAATATATCCAGTGGAAAACCTGGCCTGCTCTGACACATTGGAAGCAAACTGAAGAATTGCTCTATATGAAACTGCCTGAGATGGAAGAGGAATTCAAGACATCTAAATGTCTATTCTGGATCCGCTACCCATTTCCTACTGGATTACAAAGCCTGGAATGAAAATGACCACATTATAAAGTCCAATTTCAGCTTGAAATGTATATATCTGTTCAGAGAATTTAGTAAAGATCATAGGATTATTTTCCTATCTTCCCTTCTACATCAAGAGAATTTTCTTCTGCAATTACTCTTCTGCAAGTTTTGCAAATTCCTGGGTATTTGTTCAAATGTATATGTGCAAAGAAAGAATCACTTGTGCACAAATTGATTTTTTTAAGTAAATCATTTATATACATTGTGAATTTAATATTTAAAAGTAGAAGAGATTCTCCAAGTGAAGTGCAGTGAACAGAGGACCAGCCTTAGAATCAGGAAGACCTGCTTTCAAGTTCTCCTTCTGACTCATACGAATTATAGAACTGGACAAGTCACTTAAACTCAGAACTCCTTAGGCAAGTTTCTAAGCCTTAAGTCAAATTTTCACAACCTAATTCCAATCTGCCTTTCCAACCTTATTATACATTATTTCCTTTCACATTCTCTACATTCCATCCTAATTTCCCTTTTTGGAGGCTCTTTAGACTCAACATTCTCTCCTATATCCCTGCCTAGGCATCAGCTGTCCTGTATCACCTTCCTCATCCCCAAAAGTACTCCCTCTTCCCCAAAACCTCTTAGAATTCCTAGTTCCCTTAAAAACTCAATCTAAGTGTCACCTTATACACAAGGTCTACCCTGTTTCTTCTCCACTCAAAATTTATATATTTAATACCAGAAACCTGTAATTTCATTGTTATAGGTAACTCCTACATGAAGAAACTCCCTCTACCAATGTAGGTGAGTACCTTCTCTTCCATTTACAGTCTTAAAGACTTGCTAGAGCACTGAGAGATTAAATAACTTGCCCTGGGTCACATAAATCATTAGGTATCAGAGGTAGAACCTGAACCCCAAGTCATCCTGGTTTCCAGGACATCTTCTCTGTACTATTATCACACCATGCACACACACACACACACACACACACACACACACACACTCTTCCTTGATACAATGTAAACTCCTTGAGGACAGAGATTATTTTTTTTTGACTTTGTACCTAGCACAATAACTAGCACATAATAGGCACTTTAATAAATACTTGTTGTTTGATTAAGTTACAGGAAATAGAGGACTGGCATTGCAGTGATGAAGACCTGTGTTCAAATCTTTTCTCTTGAAAATATTGTTTGTGTGTCCAGATATAAGTGACTTAGCTCTCTATTTCTTCTCATAATGTTAGCTTCTCATGCTGATAGAATAACCCTAAACTCATCCATGAACTCTTCCCTCCAAAAAAAAAAAAAAGGAACTCTTACAATTAATCCTTTTGTAAAGCAAAGAACTCCTTGGTGAAGTTTTAAAAGCCTTTCTGCCTCGTAGGATCTTCATATTCCCTCCTCCAAACTCAATAAAATCCAAGCTTAGTATTTGGGTTCTAGTTCTTAAAAACTGTGTTACCCAAAGCAATTTTCTTCACCCTTCTCTGTGCCTCACTTGCCTCAAGATAAAGGAATTATACAAGATAACTCTTACCTTTAAATTTATTCTCCTTTGATCTTCATCATACTTGTGACAAAAACAACATACCTATAACTACTATAAGCATTATCCTTTCCAAAGGCATATTTTGTTTTAATAGATACACAAAACCTTAACTTTAAAGGATAAAACTTTCAGTATAGCAATTCAAGTTTGAGAAGGAAATTCCCTACTTCTCCAGGTGAAGTACTGTGGAAGAAAATAATCTGGTCTTTCCTGGTGTTATTGAAATCATAAGGCTAATCTTGATTCCAGTGCTGAAATTTATCATATATTCAATATGGGGAAAAATACTGAAACATCATTAGACCATTGTCCTAGGACATTAAAATACCCACAGACATTTAGAACACCTCAATAAAGACAGCTATGTGGATGGTGGTCAAAACAAGATGGGCTTTATCACACAGAGCAAAGAGAGCCGGTGGACCTGGACAGCTTTTTTCTACACAGTGAATTTATAAAAATAATGAATAATATGTTACAAATATAAAACAAGATATAGTTTTATGTGCATATTTATCTTCTTTATAGAAAAAGCATGAAATGGGAAATAGGTATTTCCCATTCCCAAATAGGAAAGAGGACTGGCATTGCAGTGATGAAGACCTGTGTTCAAATCCTTTCTCTTGAAAATATTGTTTGTGTGTCCAGATGTAAGTGACTTAGCTCTCTAGGAATGAAAGTTAAAGTTTCTGACCTACATTCAGAGAGAAACCATAAACTCAGAGAGTTCCCATGCATCAATTAAATCACAGGTTCAAACCAACAATCCCTGTCCCTTGCCCCCGAATAAACCTTCTCTCATCCAATATCACTAGTCTGTACTACATTATAATTTTTATATATGACATAAGTCAGGAAAGAAATATTTCCATGTTAATTTTTAAATAATTAGATTATCTAGGGAGTAGCCCGGATCTGTTTTGTATTTTGTTTCATAGCAACTATTGCTTGAAAGGGAATAAGTATAGGGTACAAAATTGGAAATGATCAAATTTTATTATTCATGTTTACATTTAGTAATAGAATAAGAAAAAAAGGGGAGAAAAGATGTGCTCTTTAGAGGAACTTACTAAAAGTAATTTATTTCATTTGGGGAAATAGCATTACCTAGTATATTAGATCAGGAAATGCCATGTGCAAGTCATCTCATTAAAAAAATTCCATTTGTCCTCCATTAGAGTCCAAAATCAGAAGACTTCAATACATTTCTGGTAACTGAGAAACTGGTTAATAAGATGCCTAATATATTCTAAATTGAAATAACATCATTATGTGGTACTCACTGAACACTACAAGCCAAGTACAGTAAGTGCCTTTATGTAATTCCCTTGATAATCTATAATTCAAGTGATAATAGTCTAGGGCTCTAGATTTCTTCAAAAGGCCAGTAATAACCCCTCTGATGAAAAGTAGTGCTCATCCAACTAGAAAATACCTTAGAGATGAACTCCTCTAACCCTCTAATAATCAACATCACCATCATAACTTGTATTTATGCTTTAAGGTTTGCATTTATATATATTATTTCACTTGATCTTCCTAATAATCCTGTAAGTTGTGTGCTATTATTTTCATTTTTCAAATGAGGAAACTGAGGCTAAAAGAAAGTAATGGACTTGCCCACAGTTACACAGCTAAAAAATGTCTGTGGCAAGATTTGAACTTAGGTCTTCCTGATTCCAAGTCCAGCCTTCTACCCAAATGTAGATCTCTTTTCTCCAAATGGAATGTTCTCTCAGGTATATCATTTTAACTTTTTCTAGGTTGAATAGGAAAGAAATATCAGAAAGAGGAAGTCCTAGGTATAAAGTGACACCTGTGGGCAAAGGACCTTAAATCTTGGCCTTTCCTCTAATGTGACTATGCAATATAAGGCATTTAAACTCCTTGAATAGCTATATAGACTATCTCTCCCAAAGGTGGTTGTGAAAAAATTATCATTAAAAATAACTGTGCAATAATCTGAAAATATTAAGAACTATAAAAGACCTTTTGAAAATTACGTATCATTAGCATTGCTAACATTCAGCCTTTTACTGCCAGGATCCATTTATCTTGTTAAAACCTCATTTTACATCTTTCAGCCCAAAAATAAACTACCCAAATAGGACACTGGTGATGCTAAGTCCTAAACTCCAATTTGTCCATATACTTGAAAAAAAAACAAAAAGGGCTAGCGATTTCCTCATCGCCAAGATGTACTTCTATCAAGAGACATTCAATAAACACCAAGGCAGTCCTATGAGATCATGGTCATTATACTTAATATTATTGTAATTTTACATTCATATAATAACTCTCCTCTGTGGAGTTCAATTAGTTGGCTTCTGCTCCCCATAGCTTCACAACCATTGTTTTTCCTCAACAGAAATAATGACATGCCTTTTTTTAAACCCAAGGAACAAAAGTAATCTTTGTTTATTTATCTGAGTTATAACATGCACCCATTGCCTAGGGTCTTAAGTATGCATCCAAGAGAACACTTTGGCAGCATCTATACTGGCAAATGAAGTGCCGTGGGAAGGTACAAGCATTAAAAAATGAAAAATAAAAGCTTTCAGCAGGCACATCTTAACTGCCAGCATATTTTTGCCAAGAAAATGTTTCAAAAGCTTGGGTTGTCCTAACTGTACAACTTCTTTCTTTTTTTTTCAAATGTTTCCACCAGGCCTCTTTAGTTCCACCAAAGTCTCTTTAGAGTTCTTGGAGATATCACTTTAAAGGAGTGGGGAGTAAAAATGAAAAAGTTATAAAAGGCATTAATTTTTATTTGGTCTAATACTAATTATTAGGGAGTTTGTTACTGGGATAAGAAAACAACAAGAATTCTGTAAGTAAAATCAAAGGAATGAAAAAATAGAGGAAGATGTAAGATATCTCTTATCAAAAAACAACTGACCTGGAAAACAAATCAAAGAAAGATAATAAGGATCATGGGATTACCTGAAATCCATGCCTCTCCCCAGAAAAGAACCTGAATATTATATTTCAAAAATTCATTAAAGAAAATTGCCTAGACATGTTAGAATAAGAGGTCCATGGGAAAACAGAATCAACCAACCTTCTCTTCAATGAAACCTCAAAATGGAAACTTCCAAGAATGTCACAGCCAAAATCCTGAGCCTCCAGACAAAAGAAGAAAATACTGCAAGCAGTAAAGGAAAAAAAGAATTCAAATAAGAAAGAACCACAATCAAGATTACAATGTGAATGGGATGAACTCTCCCATAAAATGGGGATGGATAGCAGAACGGATTAAAAAAACATAATCCAACAATATGTTATTTACAAGAAACATATCTGAAATGGGGGCTTGCATAGAGGGTAAAGGTAAAAGGTTGGAGCAGAATATATTGTGCATCAGCTAGTGTAAAAAAAGCAGGAGTAGAAATCCTAATCCCAGACAAAGCAAAAGCAGAAATAGATCTAATCAAAAGAGGTAAGGAAGGAAACTATATCCTCTAAAAGGCACCATAGATAACAAAACAATTTCATTACTAAACATATATGCTCCAAGTGGTATAACATCCAAATTCTTAGAGGAGAATTTAAGGGAGTTACAGGAAGAAACAGAGAGCAAAACTATACTAGTGGGGGACCTCAACCTCCCCCTTTCTGAACTTGATAAATCTAACCTCAAAATAAACAAGGAAGAAGCTAAGGAGCTGAATAAAATTCTGGATAAGGTAGATATGATAGCTCTCCGGAAAAAATTGAATGGGGATAAAAAGGAATATACCTTTTTCTCAGCGGTACATGGCACATATACAAAAATTGATCATATATTAGGCCATAAAAACCTCACAATCTAGTGCAGAAAGACAGATAGTCAATGTATCCTTCTCAGATCATAATGCAATAAAAATTATATGTAATCAAAGGCCATGGAAATATAAACCAAAAATTAATTGAAAACTAAACAATCTAATCTAATCCTAAAGAATGAGTGGGTTAAACAACAAAATATAAAAACAATCAACAACTTCATTCAAGAAAATGACAATAATGAGACAACCTACCAAATATTATGGGATACTGCAAAAGCAATTCTTGGGGGAACATGATATAAAATAGAGAAAATAGAGAAAGAGGCGATCAATGAGCTGGGCATGCAGCTGAAAAAGCTACAAAAAGAACAAATTGACAATTCCCAAGTAAATACCAAATTAGAAATACTGAAAACCAAAGGAGAGATTAATAACATTGAAATTAAGAAAACTTTTGAACTAATAAATAAAACTAAGAGTTGGTTTTATGAAAAAAACTAAAAGAGTCGACAAACCATTGGATAATTTCATTAGAAAAAGAAAGAAAAAACCAAATTACCAATAACAAAAATGAAAAGAGTGAACTAACCTCCAATGAAGAGGAAATTAAAACAATAATTAGAAATTATTTTGCCCAATTGTATGTTCATAAATTCGACAATCTAAATGAGATGGATGATTATTTTAAAAAAATATAAATTGCCCAGATTAACAGAAGAATACTTATTTAATACTTAAATAACCCCATCTCAGAAAAAGAAATTGAACAATAAACTCCCTAGGAAAAAATCCCCAGGGTCAGACGAATTTACAAGTGAATTCTATCAAACATTTAAAGAACAGTTAATTCCAATACTATATAGACTATTTGGGAAAATTGTTAAAGAAGGAATCCTACCAAATTCTTTTCATGACACAATCAGTATGACACAGGATTTACCAGCTATCACTCACTATAAAGAAGTGGAGAACATGGAATGAGATGGTCAAAAAGGCAAAAGATAATCACAACAACCAAAAATAACTTACCCAGAAAAACTGAAGTATAATCCTACAAAAAAAAAATGTATCTTCAATGAAACAGAGGAATTTTAAACACTTCTAATGAAAAAGAGCTGAAAAGAAACTTTGAAATAAAATTACTGGAGTCAAGAGAAAAACAAAAAGGTAACCACAACTAACAATTATAGGGCACTGTATAAGAATGAGCTTTTTATATTCTATTGTAGGTGGAGTATTAAAAGGGTTTTTTCAGAATTGTAGTATCGCAAGAGGTCATAAAGAAAGTCAATTGAGACAGAACACCTCTAAATAACTGTCATTTTTTTTGATGATGCTACAAGAAAAAAGAAAAAGAGAGTAAAAAGATGCATTTGGGAAAAATAGGAGAAAAAACTAGAGAACTTGTTAACACATATAACTGAGTTTTTAAGTGGAATTTCATATAAACATGGAAGGAGTAGTCAATTGACAAGAAGTCACTTGAACTTCACTGTCCTCAAAATTGGTGAAAAGTAAACATTTACACACTGAGAGTCTGGTGTAAAAGTACCTTAAACTCAACAAGAATACTGATAGGAACAGGAAAAGGGAAACATAAAAAGCATAGTTTCAGGGAAGGATTATTCATAAGCAAAACAAATCTTCAAGTTGTAGAAGGGATACTAAAGAGAGTTAAAAGAGGGGAAAAGAATGAATAACAATGTGGAATAAACAGTGAACTAGAAGTATAGAGAAGAAAAAGTAAAAGAGAATAAGATGAAGACAAACAAGTAACTATAACAATGGTAAATGTGAATGGGAGGAATTTACCCATAAAAAGAAGAATGTAGCAGAATGGATTTGAAAGCAAAACCAAACAATATTTTGTTTACCAGAAACATATTAAAAACATGAACTCACACAGAGTCAAATTAAGAAATTGGAGCAAAATCTAATACACCCCAACAGAATTCCAAAAAAAGCAATATAGTAGTAGTATAATAGAGTAGCAATTATAAATTCAGACATTAGCAAAAATACACTTAAAATAAATATTTTTTTTGAAAGGTAACATGAAAAACTAAATTAATTTCAACATATATACACCCGATGCTATAGTTTCTAAACACTTACAGGATAAATTAAATTAATTACAAGGTGAAACAAAATAGAACTATAATAATGGCAGGATTCAATTTACCTTCATCAGCCCTAAATAAAATCTAACCAAAATAAACAAGAAGTTACACACCTAAATAAGATTGCAAAAAAATAGATATTACAAAACTTTGGCAATAACTGAATGGAAACAGAAGAGTAAATATATTTCTCAGCTATGCATGGCACATTACAAAAACTGGTCATTTCTTAGGAGATAAAAATCTTACAAACAAATGCAGAAAAGCAGAAATATTATTCACATGCTTTGTTAACCACAATGAAATAAAAATTATGTTAAATAGAGGATCAATGTAAGAAAAAATATTAAAAATCAAGTGGAGACTAAATAACTTAATCCTAAAAAATGGATAGGTCAAAGAACAAATTACAGAAATGAGACATAATTTACCTAAGGTTAATGACAAAAATGAGACAACACCAAAGTTTTAGAAATGCAAAGTGATCCTTAAGAGAAAATTTCTAGATCTAATCATATCTTACTAACATAAAATAAGAAAGAATAGGTCAATGAACTGGGAAAACAACTAAAAATATTAGAAAACCAACAAATTAAAAAACTAGTTAAAAACCAAAATAGAAATCTTAATAGAACATACTAATACAATTTTTAAAATGATGTAATAAAACTAGGCGCTATTTTTTATAAAAATAAACTACTGCTTAATTTGATCACAAAAAACAAAAAGAAAAACTAAATTACTTGCATCAAAAATGAACAAAGAAAATTCACAATTAGTGAGGAAATAAAAGAAACTATTGGAAATTATTTTGCCCAACTATATAGCAATAAAATCAATAAAAAATGAAAACATAAAATACCTAAATTAAGAGAACAAGAAATAGAATTTAAACAATTCAGTTTCAGAAGGTGACATGTAAGGTCAGTCTTGAAGGAAATCAGAGATTTCAATTACGTGGAAGGAAGAAAAGATTTCCAAGCTTGGGAAATAGCTTTCCAAAGTCAGAATGGAAATATATAGAATGTCAACTCCTGTATAGTAGTAGTAAGTAGGCAAGTTTAGCTAGATCACAGAGCTCATAAAGGAAAATAATTTTGTGATAAGCTTGAAAAGTAGGCTAGGCTTTAAAAGGCAAACCATGGAATTTTATTTTGTCCTAGAGATAAGAAGTAGACCTATGCTTTAAGAATATCAGTTTGGTAGTCATGTAGGAAATGGGCTAGAAAATGGAAAGAATAAATGCAACCAGATTTAACAGATTTATTTGTGATGTTCTAGCCATAATCTTTCTTTAAATGGAAACCTGAGATATGCAGTGGGTTATGAGATTCTTTTCAATTTATGAATTTTTCAAACCAGAGATAGCACAGTGTAGATTTTTCAAAACATTTTTGTAATTTCAAGAATAAATTATAGGAAAGACGTTAATAAATTGGAGTATCTTCAAAAAGAACAACCATAAGGAAGACTAGATTAAAATACAAAAAATTAGTTTAAGGAACTAGGGATCTTTAGCCTGAAGAAGAGAAACCTAATGAGGGAACATAATAGCTGTCTTCACATATCTGAAGGGCTGTCATGTGGAAAAGGGATTAAGCTTGTTCTCGAGCAATGAGTAAAAGAAAGTTGCAGACAGGCAGATTTCAGCTCAAAATAAGGAAAAACTTCCTTATAATAAAGATTATTTTTGAAGTCCCTTCCAACTCCTAGATTTTGTGATCTTTTTCTATTTCTACACATTGTAATTCTGTAAAAAGCACATGCAAAAATGCAAATCAGTCATTCTCAAGCTTGGAGCGCACTCCCCTTTCATTCATCTGTAGAATTTCCTCAACAGTGCTCGTGGAGGCTGCAAAAACACATCAAACATAGAACAAATCTCAACTTATAAATTTCACTTGGTATGAAAGAACTGGTTCCATAAAAAAAGCTGGTTCTATAAAAGTGCTGTTTGACTTAGGTAAAGCATTCCAGGACTGCTTTTATCAAACAATTCTGACAGGCAGCAACGAGAGCAGCATTTGGCATCAAAAGTCCTGTCTAGACTAAAGAAGCCAAGCCTGACTCAGGCAGCCTTCATCTAAAGTCATGTTATTTACTGTAAGTCTACACTCCCAGACTCAGCCCTCACTGCTAGCAAAGTTAATTTGACAAGGCAATCCTTTCTAAATCTTGTTTCTCTGCTGTCCCCCACCCCACCATTAACAGACAAGTCCCTTTCCTCTTTCTTGCTGCATACTAATCTCCCCAAGTTACAGCCACCACTTTTTCTTTTAAAACTTTCTAGTCCATCCATCAACAGGGCATCTTGACCTATCACAAGTTCATAAGGTAATTGAGAAAACACTGAAATAACAAGCACTGGATATCAAAGCATGAATATGTAAGCATCCCGTATTGCGTCTGCTTTACAGAAAATGTCGGACCACCACCAGGCTTAGGTCAGTAACACCTGTTTCCCCACTGAGTTACTGATGTGCCATGAAGAATCTTGGCGAAAAGGTTCAGCTTTCAAGCTGAGGATAACAATCACAAAGAATATCTTCAAAGAGTTTTCCTTTCCCTGTAATTACTCATAAACGACCTCTTGTACAATGCCTAAAACAGAAAGTGAACAAGACAGATGAAAAGCCCAAATTTCTAATTTCTTCACTCTCTGGATTCTAATTCCACAGGAAATTAAACTGTCTATCTCAACTCCTGATGCTTTATTAATAAACAATAAATATGCAAAATAAAATTCACAGAAAATTAAATAATTGGAAATGTCTCAGATAATGTCTAGCACCATCAAAAGATTCATTTGAATTAAAGATCAGAAAATTTAGAAATTATCTTTATTGAAACTAATTTCCAAATTAATAGAAATGTCTACTTAACTAAAGTCTGTTGTCCTCATTAATGGTTAATATATTTTTGAGTGTTGAGTCTGAAAAATAATATGTTATATTTGTACTTACTACATTCTTCCTAAGGCTAATTATGGTATGTTTTCTAACAACATCCTGGTATGCTGGGACCTTGGCTATGACAATAGCCATTATTTAAATAAATAGATCATTGGGTTGGGAACTGGAGTGAAATGATGGTATCATCTATTAACATGGTAAGTCACTGAAAGGGCCTTTTTGCATGCTCTTTTAAAGAAGAAATTGGGCTGTGGTTCTGATTACACAGTGAATACAGGCTTACAGTTGAATAAATCTATTTGGATTTTTTCTGGTGTTTTATGTAACAACATTTTTCCCGTACACACAACAGGGGGCTATAATGCAATCAAACAGAACTCAGGAGAAAATCCTCAAGGTTTAAAGTGAATCTCCTGCACTAAAGGAACCTTGCTGTCAAAACATGAATGAACAAAAATGATACACATCTCTGGATGAAAAACCAAAACTTAAAGGCAACAGTCCTAGTACCAAACATTACCTTGAACTAAGTTGATACCAAAAATTCAAGTTATATTTGCTTCTTTGTCATTTAAAAAGATATCTTAGTGAATTTAAATGTGAAAGGCAGTATGGTGCCATGGAGAGAGCACTAGATTGGGAATCAGGGGGTCCAGGTTCAAATCATGCTTTAGCCACTTACTCTAATAAATATAAAGGAATGCAGCACATTTCTTTAAAGTCACTAAACTGCATTTGCTTGGGAATGAGAGAAGATGGAGGACGAGAAGAGGGAAGGGCAAAGGAAAGGAAAGGGAGAAAGATCAGTGATTCCATTGGGATAGGTAACTTCCAGTGAAGAAACTCCCTTTATCAATGCAGAACAGCACCTGCTCTTGTAATCTGTACTCCGAAAAAGTTATGTGAAGCCCTGAAAGTAGCATCATCAAATAAAATAAAATACTTATCCACAAAGTGTTTCTCCTTTCTGCACTGCCAACACTATCAAAGATACACCTGTCACTTCCTGTTCCTTTTAACTACTTTCACCATCTTCCTCAGAAGAGAGAAAAGATGCACAGTCAGGATTACACTTTATGTCCATCTGTTTTCAGAAGCAACCTCCAGGAATGTATTGACTCAAAAAGAGGGGAAAGGACCACTGGTACCTTGCAACAATCCACCCAGAGATAAATGTAATCATTGTAATGAATTGAAAGATCTTGGTTTTAAAAGTTTTAGATCGTACTTAGATGGAGGACCAACCCACCTTAGAGCTGGAAAAAATCTGAGTTCAAGATCTGTCTGACACATCCTTCAAGTTGTAACCACAAGCAGGTCCCTGTACCTCTAAGTGCCCTGAGCAATTGTTTAAGAATGTAAGCTACAGATGAACTGTCAATCTACATGAAATTAAAATTTTGGACCCCAAAATTTTGTCCCCCAAAACAGAGAAATCATTTCTTTAGCTCATATCAATAAATTTAAAGATATACCACTTAAGAAAATTTAAGATAATTCCAAAAGTTATTTTTAAAATTTTTAATAGGAATCTAATTTCCTAAGGATAAAATGAAATTGAGTCAAGATCTAGAGCTGTATCACCAGATCACGGCACCTTCACTGAGACTAGAGTTTACCCATTCAATGCCTAATTTTTCATATTCCTTTATTTTATCAGTCAGAAAACAAAATGTGTGTAACAACAAATTGAAAGAATATGTTGAACAAATAAATGAGAGGTAACAAAACAATGCTTCAACAAACTTCATTAATGTTTCCTAAACCTTATAATTTGAATTTGAAACCAAATTTCTGAAAGAATAGTTTGGAACAATTACAATTATTTATGAATACACCTCTCTACAATCCTCAGAGCTATAAGGAATGGAAAGCAGCATTATGATTATTAAGGGAAGAAATACAGTTCATCTGTCGAGGCAGGAAGGCATTGGATGCTGTTAATGATCTTAGTCTGATACTAAACTTTTTTCCATTGCCTATGGGCACCCTATAAAATTGGAGACTTCTAGAAGCTTCAGGCTAATGTTTCAGGTTTGCTATTAGACTGGAATTACAGTCTTCTTTGTGAGTTGAAAACCAGGAAGAGCCAAGGGCAAGCTCTCTTTGTGGCAAAGGGTTATTGCTCCAGGGATTTAGTATTTCTGGGTGACTTTTCTGTTTATGAGAGTGTTCTTATGCATTTCTAAGGACATGTGCATCAGGCTATGCTCTTAGTTACCCAAAGTCTTAGGAAAGAGAGAACATTTAAGAATGGTCAACAATAACTTTCTAACACCAAGTCTCTAGAAACTCTAACAACCAGTCCCTTACAAAGTCCTTCACCAGTCTCTCTGGAGAGTCTACATCAGTGTTTTATGAGGTCAGTCCAAGATCAAGAAACCTTTTCAAGTGTGTTCTGGAAGAAACAACACAGGACTGAGATACAAGAGATACTTAGATCTTAGTTCCATTTCTAAAACTGATTTGCTATGTGTCCTTGAATAATCACTTAATACGTACTGTGTTTAGATTTTCTTATCTATCAAATGAGGGGCACATGCGCCTGTGAGGAAAGTAGATGAGATAAAAACCGTGAAAATATTCTTACAAATGTAAAGTGAGAATGCAAATGTCAAGTATATTTAGTCAAGCCTAGATTAACCAGCACTCGGAAACAAAATATCCAGCCACACAGCAAAACTGGAAGAGACTTCATTTGTTTTTCCCCTTGCCAAAAACAAAATTTGGGTGAAGGCCATTTATGCTTATGTTTGCAGAAAAGCAATGTAAAGAACCACAAGATGGAGATATTTCCCTAAGAAGGAAAACTGTGATGGTTATCTAAATGAGAAATGATGTTCCCTCTTTTCCTTAGCAAGTAAGTATGATATTATTATGAGCTAGACAATAGGTTTAACTTGACAGCCAGGTGTAAGCAGTCAGCAATACCAGAATTACAATATCCTAAATGCTTTTCAGAAGTCAAAAGACAATGACCAAAACATTAAAGGTAATAAAATCACTAAGGAGCCAAAATTAAAAAAAAAAATTCAAGGGAAGACTACTTCAACTTTTGCTATAATAGTTAAATTTGTGGAAGAAGAATTACATTTCCCTCCCTTGTAGGTCATGTGGGTGAATGTTGACATTCTGCATTTCATTTTTTTATAAAATGATGATTGATGATGATGATGATGGCAAAAAACTAACATCAAGGATCTGTTCAAAAAACAGAGAATAGGAGCAGAGCCAAGATGTGGAGTAGAAAGACACATGTACTCTAGGACTTCCCCCACAGCCCACAAAATACCTGTAAAAAGGACTCTCAACAAAGTCTGGAGCAGCAGAAGCCACAGAACAACAGAGCAAAAGAGGTTTCTAGCCAAAGGTACCCTGGAAGGCCTACAGGAAAGGTCTATCTCACAGGACGCTGAGCAGAGCTGAGCCCAGCCCTGGCCACACAGCAGCACCAGGAGGAACATGGCCTACACAGACCTCCAGGCAGAGTTCCTAGCAGGGAAGGTCCCAGATACTTCAACCCACAAGCAACAAAGAAAGCTCCAAAGGTCAATAGGGGAGGGCTTTCCCAGCTGGACAAAAGGGAATAGGGTTTCTCCAGGAAGCAACCTGGATCCATTTTTCAGGCAGCTCAGATAGGGGGTAGGGAGGAGCTGATCTAAACCCCAGCCTTGAGTGACAGCCCTGCCCCCACCCAAAGCCCAGGGGAACCAAGCAACTGAGTCTAATCTCTTGACAAAGGATTCAGAAGTCAAGTAACTAGCTGGGAAAATGTCCAAAAACGGGGAAGAAAATAAGATCATAGAAGGTTACTTTCTTGGTGAACAGTTGTCTCCTCCCAACCTTTCAGATGAGGAATAACAAGGCCTACTGTCACAGGAAGTTAAGATCCCTGCCTCCAGGGCCTCCAAAGTGAACTTAATTGGACTCAGGCAATAAAAGAGCTTGAAAAGTGAGTTAGCAGCTTGCTAAAGGAGAACTAAAAAAAATGCTGAGGAAAGTAACATCTTTAAGAAATGGAAAAAGAGGTCCAAAAAGCCAGTGAGGAGAAGGAGGTATTAAAAGGCAGAATTACCCAAATGGAGGAGAAGGTTCAAAAGCTCACTGAACAAAATGGTTCTCTGAAAGAGAGAATTGAGTTCAGAGAAATGAATGACTACGAGATAAAACAAACAGTTAGAAAATGAAACCAAAAATTTGAAAAAATAAAAGATAACATGAAAATCTCATTGGAAAAATAACCAACCTGGAAAATAGATCCAGGAGAAACAATTTAAAAATTATGGGACTACCTAAAAGCAATGATCCCAAAAAGAGCCTAGACATTATCTTCCATGAAATTATCGAGGAAAACTGTCCTGATATTCTAGAACCAGAGGGCAAAATAAATATTGAAACAACCCACCAATCACCTCCTGAAAGACACCCAAAGAGAGAAACACTTAGGAATATTGTGGCCAAATTTCAGACTTCCAAAGTTAAGGAGAAAGTACTGCAAGCAACTAGAAAGATACAATTTGAGCATTGTGGAAATACAAACAGGTACCACATAATCTGGCAGCTTCAACATTAAGGGGTCGAAGAGCTTAGAATAGGATATTCCAGAAGTCAAAGGAACTAGGATTAAAACCAAGGATCACCTATCCAGCAAAACTCAGGATTATACTTCAAGGGAATAGATGGTCATTCAATGATATAGAGGACTTTCAAGCATTCATGTTGAAAAGACCAGAACTGTATAGAAAATCTGACTTTCAAACACAAGAATCAAGAGAAGCTTGAAAAGGTAAACAGGAAATAGATATCATAAAAGACTTTCTAAAGCTGAACTGTTTACATTCCTACATGGAAAGAAAATATTTATAACTCTAGAGACTTTTCTCAGTAGCTGGGTAGGTGGAGGGATTGTACACACACACACACACACACACACACACACACAGATAGAGAGTATAGGCTGTGTTGAATCAGAAGAGATGATATCTACCAAAAAAAGATATAAAATAAAAATTAAGGGGTGAGGGAAGAAAATACTGGGAGGAGAAAGGGAGAAATGGAATGGGGCAGGCTATAACTCATAAAAGAGATAAGAAAAATCTTGTTCAATGGAGGAGAAAAGGGAGAAAGGGAGAGGGGGAAAGTGAAGCTACTCTCTCCTCCTATGGCTTAAGGAGGGAATAACATGCTCACTAAATTTGGTATGAAAATCTATATTATACTACAGGAAAGTAAGGGAGGAGGTGACAAGTGTGGTAAGGGGAATGACAGAAGGGAGGGCAAACAGGAGAAGGGAGTAACTAGAAATAAACACTTTTGGGAAGGGACAAGGTCAAATGAGGGAATAAAAAATTAAGGGGGGATAGAGTAGGATAGAGGGCAACATATATTACACAATATGATTATTATGGAAGTCTTTTGCAAAACAACACATATATAGCCTGTATCAAATTGTTTGCCTTCTCAGTGGGGATGGGTAGGGAAGGAGGGAGGGAAAGAAGGTGGAATTCAAAGTATTACAAACAAATGTTGAGAATTATTATTGCATATAATCAAGAAATAAGAAACACAGGTAATGGGGTATAGAAAATTATCTTGCCCTACAAGAAAAGAGAGAAGATGGGGATAAGGAAAGGATGGAATGTGATAGAAGGGAGGGCTCATTGAGGGAAGAGGTAATCAGAATGCAAGGTATTAGGGGATGAGGGTAGGGAAGAGATGGGGAGAAAAATTGGACATGTTACGAAGTGATGTAAAAGCAATTAGTATTAAAACAATTGACTGAATTAATTACTGAGACTAAATCAAAGACATCTTTAGTTTGGGGAAATGAACTTTAGTCTAAGTCTCCTAGAGGCAGGTAACTGCAGGTAAAATTTGGCATTGATAGAAAAGTTAAGGTCTTAATGGTAAATTTGATTTTATGATTGCTATTTAATCAGGAACTAGAACATGTATAGAAAGGCATGTAAAAACCACTGAAGACTTGCCTCAAAAGATGTACCTCAGCCAATGTGAAATTACAGTCATATCTGAAACCTGGTTATTGGAACTTGCTATTTTAAGAAGCTATGGGACTATTAAATGACTGTTCTTCTGAGTCTAACTCCAGGTATGGATAGCAACAAAGACAATCCTGAGTCTCCAATTCACAATGCCAGTAAGCCTGTCAGATGCTGGTATGATCTGAAACAGGTGATCTCATGGGAAGGATGGGAGAGCAGCTGTTCAGCCTGGACTGAGGTAGGAATCTCCTGACTCAATTTCCCCACTGACATCTGGTAGACTTTAAGCCTGACTGAACGCAAGTTGACAATCTACTCCTGCCTGGAACTGACATGAAGCTGGGGAGATATTATTTCCTTGCAATGTCCCTACTCTTAGTGGCAATTTCCTATAGTCAAAAAGTTTGTAAGCTTAATACTAGATCTATTAAATTACAGATTGTTGGTAGGGGAACATCTGAGGTTAAGTCTAAAATTAAACTATTAGGCTTAGGACTTTAGACCAACAACAATAAGTTAGGGTCCTTTAATTCTCAGTAACAGTGTGGAGACAATTAGGTCACAGGCTTGTGAAGTTAGCGTACATAGTTATTATTTGTGTCTCAGTTGGTTAATGTTAAAAAAATTCATTTGTGGTCTATATTGTAAATGCTTTAAAAGAAATATCACTTGACTAAAAGTTGGAAAAAAAAACAGAGAATAGGTCCCTGGTTTAGTATAGGTTAGGCTCAACAAATATCCCATTTATTACAACTATACATACAAAACATAACCCTGAACTGATCTGTGATCTCACCTACATGGAAAGAAAAGAAGAAACTGGGTTTAAGCTACTAATGGCATTTAATACATATAAAAGCAAAATCTTACACTTGTGTCAAGAAATCTATTTCATAAGGATAACATTCATTGGAAAAGACTTCCTTAAGTCTACACTTTTTCTCTATATTACTCACACAAAGGACATTCATACCCTTAACTTTAAGAGTTCTACTTCAATGATGAACAACTCTAAAACCGCTCTTACAATAAGCTCTTATACTTCCTTCTGTATCTCCATGTACTTCCATGTTCCTAAACCTATTCTTCATCCTCTGTAGATTCCAGTCTCCCTCAACCTTTTTGCTCTCCCTATTACCCTTGCTCTGGTTTCAATTTCCTCCCTTCCAAGTCTAACTCCTATGGTTTAAGTTTCAAATTCAAGGATATATTGTCCATATTCTAGAATTCTACCTTGTCCCCACCCCCTTTTCTTATCACCAAACTCCAGCCAAGAAACTCCCCTTTCTCCAGTCTTATTCATCATATACTTTCTCATATCTAGTACCAGTTGAAAGAAGTCACACAATCATTCTGACTGGGCCCTTTACAAATTTATGTTATCTAATCACAAATGGATCCTCACTAAAGGGAAGCAATTCTTTTACTCTTCCTTAAATGAAAAACATATAAAAATGAAATCCATAAAATTTATAAAGATTTTATAACAATCTTCCATAATTAACATTCCCTTCTAAAGCTTTCCTTCTCTCCTCAAGCCCCCCACAATAGCCCAGAAGACGTCCTTTCTTACTTAAATGAGAAAATTGAAGCCATCTGCCACAAGCTCCTTCTTCCCAATAGTCTCCATTTCAAAACCCTTGACATCATCCTCTATCCTCTCCTGTTTTGCTCCAGTCTCTAATGAAGAGGCAGGTGGCCCTTCTCCTTAGCAAGACCAACCTCTCTGTTTATGTACTTGATCCCATTACTAACCCATTCCAGTTACTTACCCAGGCAATCATTCTACTTTTCTTTCTAATTTTGTCTTTCCCTATGTTGCAGCTCCTTCCTGTTTTCTACAAACATGTCCAGGTTTTGCCAACTCCTTAAAAATTCTTCAGTTGACCCTATCAAATGGGATAAACTTTGTAAAGAGCTTAGTACAGTTCCTGGCACATAGCTGATACTTCAAAAATGCATATACCATTTTTTCATCCATCTATCTTACTATTCCCTCATGTTATTATTTTTATCTTTCCTCTTTTTCATAATCATGCTGCCTTTTTAGCTATAAGTTACCAAGTTCCCTTGCAAATGCGGACTTCTATGATTCTGTGATTGTAGGCTCTTTTGGCCTTTTTTTAAAAAAAAAGTTTATGTGGGTTAAACTTCCTTAGGAAATTGTAATAGTGTCAACAGCTATTCAGTTCCTATTTTTCAATGTCAAGAGATTATTTAAATAGGTCAGGCAGGAGTTGTCTAAATTACATGCCATACCTTCTCATTTTTATTTTTTTTCAAGTTTGACATTGATTTTTATTCTTGCCCAACAAGGTGGTCTAGCTATACACAGACAGATGATTTGAAAATGGCTTATCAGTAATCTGGCACTTCCTGTTTATTAAAATGCCACCAATTTCATTTTTAAATGTTATTTGGTACTCAACCAAAAAAAAAAGCTTTCTTAAATTTTAACCACTGTATTGCCAAGGCAATGAGACACAGAATATATTTGAGAATGTTTTTCATCAAGAAAGTTTTGTACAAAGAAGTTTTGATGATATGTGTTCCATACAGTTAGGGTATTCCTGCAAATTATGAGTACTACACATATGGATACTATACACATGATTACTACACACCCTACACAATAAAAGAAGTAATGAAAAAAAACAGTAAGAGCAGTACCTTCATGATAATCAATGGTCTTTCTTTTCAGCAATCTCCAGTTTCTACTTTTCTGTATTCCATAGATGTACTACTTGGTACTAAATAGGGAACCTGACTCAAACTCAAATTTTTAACGTACAAAAGCCAATCTGGGCATGCAAACCAAATCTCTTTCTATAACAACAATAATCATGTTTGTCAAATTTCCCTATGATACCTTTCCCTTGTTTCTTTTCCCCTTTTTAATGAGTCAGAAACAGAAAACTCTATAAATAAATACAAATATTATGTGGAGTATCCAGAAAAAAAGGGGGCAAAAAGTGTTAAGAATCATAACTTTTAAATTTTCTACAAGTGTGAATTTAACTGTTCCTACTGTAAAAATAAGAACCTTGCCCAACAATCAGTGAGTTGATGTATTATTAGCAGACCATAACTATATTCATACAGATATTTTTGCTGTAAACGAAACAGGAAGGGAGAATCTTCAGCTAAATTGAACAATAGCTCAGATTCTCACAGAAAGGCTCATTAAAGAGTTAATGAAATTGGCTTTATCGTTATGAAAAGGCAATAAGAAATCTCTTTTCCTGGGATATTTGGTCATTCTTATCTCGCATGACACAGCAGAAGCATAGGCAAGAGGGCTCCAGAGAGAGGGGGCTACTTGCTCAAGGGTCCCACAAATAGTCACAATATTAGAACTTAGACTTAAACACAGAGACTCATTTCTCCACTCTGCACTATACCACCCTGCCTCTCACAACACTAATCAAAGGCTATGCCAGTTTAGAATACAGTCTTATTTGTAAAACATTATGGAGATGATGAGGGAAGATTATCAGCAGTAATGCTTCATAAAACAATGAAAAGCTACAGCGGAGAAAACAAGCCAGCAACCCCAGTACCAATCACAGAGCCTGGAAAGGTTAATACTTGCTTATAGATTGATTAAAAAGACCCAACTAAACCAGATCATCCCAAAAGTCTTTAAAGATAAAATTGGAAGGACAGCAAATACATGGACAAACAGATTTGCTATCCTTTATATATAACTGTATACGCACATGGCAGCCCAGTGATGTAGTGGATAGGGTGCCAGATCTGGAGTCAGGAAGACTCATTTTCCTGAGTTTAAATCTACCCTCAGGTACTTACTAACTTTGACTCTGGGCAAGTTACTTCACCCTGTTTGTATCAGTTTCTTCATCTGAAAAATCAGCTGGAGAAGGAAATTGCAAACTACTCCAATCTTTGCTAAGAAAACCCCAAATGGATTCACAAAGAGTTGATCACTAGTGAAATGACTACAAAAAAACATCTTTGCTCATCATTAATGACAGTGAAACTATGACATCTGTGCTATAACACCTTTAATTTTATGCTGAATGAGAAAGTAGAAATGGAACTCCCGAAAATGAAGTCAGGAAGGAAACTGCTGTTCTATCCTGTTATTCAGGATATTGTAAAAGAATGTCAGTGACTGCAGTAAACTGTGTTACTAGTATGTAAATCAAGTGTAGTCTATCAGCAGTTTTACTGGAATTCCACTCCACAGAACATCATGCTTCCTCCAGGATAAGCTGATCATCTGAAATCTTATCACCATGCACACTGACTCAGGTTTTGGATACTCAATACCTTTTCAGCCCCTTCAGTTGCCTCTCCTTTCTGATTGGAGAGCTAAAAGGTGAAGCAATAAACTCCTCCCAAAGCCTTCCTTTACAGTAGGTTCAGCTCGTTTTGCACCCTACAGAAACTTGTGTCCCCATTCCAGGTACACTCTGGTGGCCTCCAACCCTCCCTTACCCTCCGTTTTTCACCTTTCTTTTGTGAACATTTTCTGCAGCATTAGATTGTAAGCTCCTTGGAAGCAAGAAGTGTATTTTTCTTATTTGTATCCCCAATGCTTAGCACAATGCCTAACACATATTAAGTGCATAATAAATGCTCATTAGGTGCAATTCAATTGAAAATTCTGTGAGAAAATGGAGAAGTTGGGGGGCAGAGAGTAAAAACTTTATTCAGGTCATTTCCTCCATATGAAATCACCCCCCTTTTCCTCCCATATCTATTGAAAGAAATCTTACCCAGTCTTCTATATCCAGCTCAAATGCCAGTGGGTATTGAACTTATATCTTACTTCCTTTAGTCTAATACTCTAGTGGACCTCCAATCTCATCAATATGGGTATTCCCTTTAACAACAAACACTAATTGCAACTCATCATAACTACTCATACTGTGCTACTCTCATTTCCGATATGGCTGCTACAGGTGCTTCCTTAAATTCTCTTGGCATGGAGCATGCTAACTCCCACTGATTATCTCTACTTCTCAATATATATCTTCCCCACCTTTTTGCTGTTGTTCTAGTCATACGTTTCTCGGATGCTGCCTTTTCTACTGCTTCTCCTGCAAAATTCACAATCTATACTTTGCATTCTACTCACACCTACCATGTGCTTCTACGTTTCCCTTTGGCGATTATGGCCCTCAACAACAATCTTCAGAGACTGTAGAATTCTGTAACTTACAACAACCCAACATTACCAGAAGAATATTAGTGTCCAAAAGATGGGACCTTGTTTCAGGGAGAAGTCTGGGATCATTCAAAGAACTGTATAAGTAACTGTATAATTTTCCTAAGGCAATCCAGCCTGCTTCCCTCTTCTTATTCAATTCTGGGTGTAACACTTTGTCCATTTCCTTTACTAAAGAGTAAATGCTCTGAATGCTGGGACAGTGTCTTAGTTATCTTTGAATTCCCCACAGCACTTTATGCATAGTAAACACTCAATAAACATTTATTAAGTGAATGGAATGGGTTGGATCCTTAAAGTTCATTTATAAGCCAGTGACTTGGAATTCAGAATGTACTTTCCTGTATGTTTTATGAATGGTTAGCTAGCTATCATACAGGAGTCTATTTTAACCTGCTATGCAACTGAAATACCATAAAGAAATTTTCTGTAAAAATCAACATTAATAGCTAATGTTTTTAGGGGGTTTTGGGAATGACAGTGTGATTTGTATACATTATTTCATTTATACTCACAACTAATACTGGTAAAGTCGACATAGCAGGAATTTTTTCCCTATTTTAGAAGTGGGAAAATGTAGGTCAGAGAGATTATGTGACTGAGCTAATAAATGTCAGAGGAAGGACTTGAACCCTGATCTTATGTAACTCTAGGTCTAGTATTCCTTCTACTATGTAACAATATTAATAGAAGTATGATAGTGACAGTTGAAGTAAAGAAAATTAAAAGAGCAAAAGCATGACAAATTCTATACAGTAGGTCAAAAATTACCAAAGTGATAAAAGTGAACATCCATCCTGCTCATGTATATTATCATTTTACTACTAGAGTAACTTGAAAAAGTATGTAATATCCAACAGTGAGTTTTCCTGGGATTCTAATCACAAGTGCTCCAGCTTGCATTTGGGTTCCACTCCTCTTGAGGGAGGGGAATGGGGTATGGAAATGACCCACTGCCCACTCAGGCACTACTTATGTTCCAGAGAATACTCTGGCCAGATATGTTCAGTTTTCTTTAAGCTCTTTTTCAGTATCCTCAAGACAACTTAAGGCCCCTCAATGACCTTAATTTCCAAACTGATTTTGGGAACAAATACCATACTACAGGATATTACCTTTAAATTCCCTTTTTTTTTTTTTCATTTCTAAAAGGCTAAATAAAAGCTCCTCATTTGAGGATCTGACTCCTAAAAGCAAAATAAATTTGCAGAGCTCTCAAAGAATATCTACTCTAAACTGAAACATAGATCCTCTCTATAATATTTGAAAACCTTCAGTGATAAGGAACTCACTACCACCCTAGGCCACCCATTTCATCACTGAACATCTCTGAGTCCTTTTAATGAGTTTGCCTATAACTACTACCCGTTAGTCCTAGTTCTGCCCCCTGGTGCCAGTTCTAAAATCCTAGGAATCTATAAGGTACTTTAGCTTTGAAAAACCAATCAGTCATGCCAAAAAAGTTTACAAGTTTCAAAATATTTTCACTGGACTTTCCCACAATCAGTTATATTTGAATAACAATACATGTAATGAATGGCAAAGACGCTGACCCAAAATAAAATGAGTGTACTGTATTGGGTCATATTATCAACCTCATTTACTCACGTTTTCACAGCTTGTTTTATTTTATGTATGGCCTCATTTCTCCCAAATCCCACATCTATAAGATCTGTGCTAACTTGTGTGGCTGCTTTACTGGAGACTGCCAAATACTATTCTCTAATATATTTTTAATTAAATTTTATTTCTTAATGAAACCCTCCCTTTTCTCCCCCTGCCAATTGAGAAAGCCAGAAAACCTAAATCCCTATTACAAACATGTAAAGTCAAACAAAACAAATTCCCACATTGGTCATGTCCAGAATATCTCAATCTGAACTCTTAGTCCCCTCCCTATTAGAATAGAGGCAGTGGGTTTAATTATGAGGTCTCTAGAATTGTGGTCATTGTGTTGATCAGAGTTCCCAGATCTTTTAAAGTCTGTCTTCACAATGTTGTTAATTGTATAAATTGCTGTCCTGATTCTTCTCACTTCACTCGGAATCACTCTATACAAGTCATCCCAGGTTTCTTTGAAATAATCCCCTAAAACATTTTTTTCACCACCACAATATTCCATCATATTCATATCCCACAACTTCTTAAGCCATTCTCTAATTGACTGACAGTTTCTAATTCTTTTTTACTGTAAAAAAAAGCTGCTATAAATATTTTTGTACATCATTAGAGTTTATTTTGCTTAGAAATAATCCCTCCCTTAATTTGCCTTCCCTCTTACACCTCCATTTTCCTTTCATCTTCCAATCTCTCCCTGTTGAATGAAACGCATTTCTGTATCCAACTTTATGTATATTCTTCCCTCTTTTAACCAGTTCAGATGAGAAGGAAGTTCAAGTGTTGTCCAAGTTTGTATAGACTTATACTTGCACATTCCAATTATTCAAGATCATTGTATGTCTTTTTTTCTCTCCACTATCTCCTTCCCTGGGTATTCCTTTTCCCTTCCCTTCCCTTTCCATTCTTCTTTTAAGTCACCAAAATATGACATGACCACTCCCAGAAGCTCTAATTAGACTTTTACAACCTTTGATGATAATAGAGTTCTGAAGGGACACATGTGTCCTCTACCTATATCAGGAAGAAATGGTTTTATTCCTTTATTTATCCTTTATTTATTATTATTATATTATTATTTATATATTATTATTATTATTATATCCTTTATTCCTTTATGATTACTCATGATTGTCTTTTTTGTTCTCTTAATTATTTTGCTTTCACTTCAAAATCTATATATAGCTCTACATTTTTATCAAGACTATTTGGAATTTTTCTAATTCATTAATGATCCTTTTTTCTTTTTTGCCTTTTAGGATTATACTCAAGATTTGGTAAGTCATTTTTTTGGTGGAAAGCCTATATCTTTTGCATTCTAGAATATTACATTCTAGACTATCCAATCTTTTAGATTAGTGGCAGCTAAATTATATGATCCTGTGTCAATGTTTAGATTTTTTCTTCCTGGCTACTGACAGTAGTTTTACTTTGACCAGGAAACTCTGGATTTCGGGTATCAAGTTCCAGGTAATTTCCATTTTAAGGTTTCTTTCAGGAGATGACTTTCCAATTTACCTTTTATTTCCATCTGCCTCAAGTTTTAAGACAAGTGGGAAGTTGGGTTTTTTTAAATAATTACTTGAAATATGATGTCTCAACTCTTTTTTGGTCAAGGTTTTCAGGAAGGCCAATGATTATTAAATTATTCCTCTTTGATCTTTTTTTTCTGGATCAGTTTTTTCCCTCTGTGAGATCCCTTCCATTTTCTTCTATCTTTTTACTTTTTAAATATTTCTTGTTATCTCAGGAAGTCCAACTGTTTGATCCATTCTTATTTTCAGAGTTTATTGCTTAGGCAAACTTTTTGTACCTTTAATACCAAGTTGTTAAGTCCCTTTCTAATTCTTTCTTCCATAGCTTTCATTTTTTTTCCCATTTTTTCCCTCTAGAGCTGAAATTTATTTACAAAATTTTTAACTTTTTTAAAACTATCATTTCATCTCTTCTAAGAATGAATTTGTACCCAAGTTCTGTATCAAAGTGGTGCATGAGGTTTTTTTATTTGTTTTACTTTTGAGACTTTGCTTATAGATGTTTTGAAGACATTCTCTTCTTCTGGGTTTATGACTTTATAGCATCCTTGTTACCATTAATAGCTTTTTATAGTGGGTTTATTTTTTTTATTTGCTCATTATTCCAGTCTGCTTTTTAACTTCAAACTTAATGTTATGACCAGACTCTGAATACTTCTGGAGGGAATGTCTGGGCTGCTCTTGCTACGTTTGCTTCATTAGGGTCTTGATTGTTGTGTTATTTCAAGATTTCAGGAACAGCTTGGACTAGGAACCTGCCAGTTTTCAGTTCTCCAAAAGCAGACAAAGCCAGGGCGAAGTCTGATCATTCTCCTCTTGTTCTGAGCTCTGCAAATTTCTGACTGTGTTGGATTTGAACAAAACACCTGTAGGTTTGCCGTGGTTAAAAGTTTCAATGCTCTGCTGCTGGATTCAATCACCATTACACAGCTGGAAATCTGCGCTGTATCAGAATGACAAAACTAAGGGCTCTCTCCTTGGGTCTAGCATTCTTGCCCTAGTTATTCCACTATAGGCTTCAGATTGGACTATAAGCTAAAAAATGACATTTAGCTCTACTCCTGAAGTCAAAATTGCCCAGCTGCTGCTTGCTCCCCTGAGTCCACTGTCTGGGGCCTATAGAACAGAACCTCTTCTCACCATGAAATGCTACTTTTAGGCACAGATCCTCTCTTTAGTCCTCTGGATCTTTGACCCAGAACTGTGTAGTGAACAACAAAAGTGGCCACTGGCATCTTCTCCTGCACCGTACACAAGGACAGATTCCTATGTAATGAATCTAAGCCATCTCACCCTGGTGCATAGCCTTTCCCTCCACACAGCTATTGCAGGGTATACCCCCATCCCAAGTGACCCCAAACCTCTCTGTCTCTCTTTGATGACCTGTCATCATGACTCCACTGCCATTCTCTAACATTTTTATCTCTAAAGTCAAATAATGAGCCTTACCATGTCCAGAACAGGATCTGTCCATTATATCTCACCACAGTTTTAGCATGAGAACAACAGTACAGGCTATTTTTATTTTTGTCTTTGTATCCCTAGTAACCGGCACTCATTGGGTACTAAACAAATGCCTGTTGAATTCAACTGAATAAGAATGATGGAAAATGTGCTTCCCACAAAAAAAAAGAGCCTATTTTGGTTGCAGAATTTTGTTAAAGGAGTAGGAATATATCTTTTCAGTTTAAGTTATCCCTCTAAACTTGTGACAAATTCCTACTTGGGCGATGCAACAGAAAGTGGATTGAAAGAAAAGTTAATCAGTGACTAAGAATATAGCCCTGGCTACCCCATAAAAAGGGCAGCTAGAAGGTGCAGTGGCTAGAGTGCTGGCCTCAGACACTTACTAGCTGCATGACTCTGGGCAAGTCACTAAATTAGTTTCGTCATCTGCAAAATGGGCTGGGGAAGGAAATGGCAAACCCTCTAGTATCTTTACCAAGAAATCCTCGAAAGGGGTCACAGAGAGTTAGACACAATTGAAATAACTCAACAAGAACAAAAACTAAATAAAAAAGAATGTGTTTCTAAGTTTTGATAATGAACTAGTAAGTTTTCTCATTAAAAATAAACATCTAATCATATTGTAGAGGCATAATTTCTTTGGTATTTCAATGAATCCAAGATTTCAACAAAAAAGATGTTGCCTCCAACTGACCAAACTGCATCCTTTTCATACCTGGTCATCTTGTGTTTCTCCTTTCTCCTTTTCTTTGGGTCTTTTTTTGCATTGTGATTATCACTATGTCATTAAAAGAGATGACTGAAGAAATGCATGATTGAAAGAAAAAGTAGGGTACAGGTCAAAACTATTTTTGTAGCTACCTTTGTAGACCCAAAGGGTAACAGACATGCCTCAGTTCTTTGACTGTCCTTTAGACTGATTTTCTATAAATCCCTCCAAGATTAAATATGTAATAACTGAATGAATTTGAATATTGATTATAGTTTCTGATTTGTGAATGACTTGCATTTGTACTTTGAGTAAGTAATTAACAGAGACAAGCAGACTATAGCAGACCAATACATTTAGCTCAATAAGAAAATTCAAGAGAAACAACTATGTGCAAGGCACTGGAAATACAAACACAAAAATGAAAACATTCTATGCTCTTAAGGAGCTTATTTTCTACTAACTTTGTTAAACATACTTAAACATACTGCTAGAAAAGCCCAAGATCTGGTAGTTCCTATCAAACTGAAGAAGGTTTTAGTAGGGGTCTAAGAAAATGATAGAATATGTTATTAAAGATATAATTAATAAATTCTAAGAAAAATATGTATTGATTACAAAGGGACAACATAGCTTCTTCAAAAACAGTGATCTGCATTCCTCGAATCACAGTGGAGATAAATTGACTGAATCATAAGGTGTTAAGAATAAATTTTAAGCATAAATGTATTATGGTCTCCAATTATAACTGTATCTAATTATAGCTCTAATTATATTAAGTGAACTGATAAAACTATAAATGAAAATACATAGACAAATGAAAAAACATAGACAATTAGTGTGCCCAAGACTTAAAACACAGACAATTAGTGTGCCCAATTATGTGAGAAAGAAAACATAAGCAAACACAGGAAACTTTTTTTTAAATCAAAACAAAAGAAATACCAATAAAGAATCAAAGTCCAAATATGAGTCATTCACAAACAAGAAACTATAATCAGCATTCGCATTCATGTCATTGTAACACATTTAATATCTTGGAGGACTTTATTAAAATTAAATCCAAAGGACCATCAAAGAGCCTTTCTAAACTTAGCCGTGTCTGCTGCCCTTTGGGTCTATGAAGGTAGCTTACAAAAATAGCTTTAACCTACACCCATATGCCAAACTCTTAATTCCAAACTCTCCTGTGGAGTCTAGTCTACTTTTTAGTCAAAGAAAGAATTGTTTCTAGGTACATAAGAGACTTCTCAGTAGGAAGGAGAAAAGTATTGCACATATGCTGGAAAATATGCTTGAAGGAAAGGCTGGTTAAGAGACTCATCATAGCTACTGGCCCAGGAACCCTGTCCTCTTTATTTCCAATGATGCTTTTTCTTCCCCACATCTCTGTGACTTCTCAATCCTTCACACTCTTACCCCAACCCCACAATAAACTGCTTCCTTCTAGCCAGGTACATTTAAGCAAAATAAATGATGAACACATTGACCATGCTTGCCTCATTCTCTTACTTTACTCCAGCATTTCTCTGTCAAAATATGGAAGACTTCACCATCAACTCTCCTGAAGTCACAACTGGTCACTGAACTGGTCAGAGTTCTGTTGTCTTTCTTTCCTTTATATTAGCTTGTAAAACAAATTCTGTAAATTGTTCTTTTGGTTCTGATTACTTCACTCCATGTCAATTTATATGTCTTCCTTAAGTTTCTGTGAATTCTTTATCATTTTTATGGGGACAACACTCTGATACTTTCACATGACAAACTTGTTCAGCCATCCCACAATCAACAGCAACTCACTTTGATTTCAGTTCTTCCATAAAAAGTGCTATTATACATTTCATATATATATATATATATAAATAGATGTGTGTATGAAATTTCACTTACGTATACATAGAGTCCTTTTTTCTGTCTCTGATCATCTATCATCTAGTAACAGTGAGTCAAAGGGTATATACAGTTTACTTTCCTAATTCCAAATTCTTTTCCATAATGACTGAATCTATCCATACTTCCAGTAACAGTACATCAGTATTCTTCTGACCATGCCCTTTTGCAAACTGTGCAGCCCTGTGCTTGAGATGTGAGAAGCAACAATTTTCCTTCATTATGCAAATATATTAAAGGAGTGGAGAATCAAACTGAGCTTTTCTTACCCATCGGTTACAAAACTGCTGAACAAAAGACATTTTCATAATCTCTTCAGTGACTGAGTAAGCTACACAAAATGAGAAATGTCTCATAGCTAAAATTAACAGCTGGAAGAGACCTTGGAGATCCAACCTCTACATTTGAAAGATGACAAATATGAGAACATGAGAAAGTAAAATGGCTTGCCAATTTCATCACTAATAAAATGAAAGAGTTGGATCTAGAAGGCCCCTTCCCTAGCACTCAGTCCTACAATCCCTCAAGGTCCTACATAATTTATTGTAAGTTGGGCATTGAAACCTTGGCGATGCCCTTAAAAATAGAAGAGGTTACATTTTTACTAGCAAATCAAATCTTTCAAATAAATTTGAATTTATTCAAGTAATTCAGTGGCTGAACAAGATACAGGAATAATATGGGAAAAGATCCAGTGGTTGGAAAAAGGAATAAGCATTATTGCCTTAATTAGAGAAAATTATTCTTAAAAAGATTTTGTCTGCTAAAACATTTCACTTATAAACACCTGGAAATGACCTTTTATCAGAATGCATTCCTATTCTATGAAGTGTGGGTGATATCACTTTTTTGGAATATTAAATTTCATAACCTTTATTTTTAAAAAATCCTCTAAGGTAAATTGGTAACAAGCAGCCCAGCAACTTCAAAGTCATTTGGAACACACATGCAGCTGAGCTAATTTAACCAGTCCATCATGTTTTACCTTGCACCAACCTCCTAAAAGTTGGAAAAAATGTTTAACAAAAATTATCACAACAAAATACTACAATGGAATTATACAGCACCTTTCTTCAGAATATTAGCTATTTGAAAAGATACTACTTATGAATTCTGGATTTCTGAATATGGGAGTTAAAAATAATAATTCAAAGTTCATTGGCAGTAATTAAAAATTATCACATAAGCATCTTAGCAGTTTTACCCTAACGTGAGAAATATACATATTTATGTCAGTTCCCCAGATGTTACAGGTTATTTACAAAGTGAATAACCCACAATATTAGAGGACTGTTATTCTTACCCTAAACATTGTTGGCCAGAGTTAGTAGTTGCCTACATGTAATTTAAGAAGATGATCTGTCAATTCAATACACGTATGAAAAAAGCAAAATGTAGCCCAAACAAGCAAGGAGATTACAATATAGTAAGAGGATTAAGATATATATGCCAATATCAATCAGTTCAACAAAAATAGATGAAAAGTTCAAGAAATGTGATATTACTTTTAGCTGGAAGAATCAAGAAAAAGCCTCAGGGAGAGACAAAAGTATTTCAACTGGATCTTAAAGAAAGAGAAGAATTTCAAAAGCCAGAAATGTGGATCGAGTCCGATATGATCTGTGTGGATACATGGATTCAAGAAAGGAAATATGTGAAAGTCCAATTTGTCTTGAAAAGAGTGGGATGTTATTGTTTTGTTTAACAGTATTTTATTTTTTCCCAATTATATATGGACAATTTTTAGCATTCATTTTTATAAGATTTTGAGTTTTGTCATTTTTTTGTCACATTAGCCAATCTGATAGGTATGAGGTAGTACCTGTGAGTTGCTTTAATTTGCATTTTTCCAACTAAAGGTGATTTAGAGCACTTCATATGTTTTGACTTCTTTTTCTGTTTTTCTTGGGAGTTTTGCCCATAGGTGTTGTGACATTGTTATCCTCTTCTGAATTTGTGCCTTGATCTTCCTTGTCAGGATAACAACTTTCTGTGGTCAGATTCTGTTTTTGCTATGTTTTGCTCATCTTTTGGGGGACTTTTTCCTTTCTTTTAAATTTCCTCCTGGGGTAGAAGAAGTACTGTCTCAGGCTTTTTGTGCCAGCGCTGCAGAGCCTGGCTTTTTACTTGGTGCTGCGCTGATGTTACCCCTAGGTCCACGGGGAACCCTCGTTTCTGGTCTGCTGAGGGAATGTAGTGGAAGGGGCATGGCTGGTACTGCCGATCCGGTGTTGAGCTGAAGTCCTAGTGGTGGTGTCTGGCATGTGCTGAGGCCAGTGGGGTGTTTCTGCATTTCCCCAATGCTACACTGAAGCATGTGTTGGGGGCCCAGCCATTGACACCTGTAAGGCTGGTGTCTACCTGCTTGCCCACGGATATGCTGATGCAAGTGGCAGTTCTCAGAGCTACAGTCTGCCCATTTCCCTGGCTATGCTAAGGCACATGGGGTGGGGGTGGGGGGGTCCTGCTGTTGCTCTGCAACATCGGGGCTTAGGATCTACCACTGGTTTGCTGAAGTGGGGCTTCTTGCTGGCTTGTTGGGATGCTTCCTATTCTGGTCTGCATTCTCCTTTTACCTGGGTAAGACTTACCATTTCTATTGATCTTCCAAGTTTCTTAGGCTAAAAGATTGTTTCACCTCATCTTTTAACTAGTACTGCAGTTCTAGGATTTGTTTGGAGGCACCATTTTATGGATGTTTGGATATTAATATGGGAGAGTTAAAGAGATTTACTGCTTACTCCACCATCTTGGCTCCTGGAAGATTCTCTTGAAAAGAGTGTTCTAAGAGGAATAGATGGAACTAAAACTGAAAGGTTAGATCCATGCTACGAAGGTTTTTGATTACTAGACTAAGAAATATATATTTCATCATATCCTTAAAGAAAAAAAATCCCCTATCAACTTACTGATACCCAAAATTCCATCACTTCAATTTACTTCTTTGGTCTTAAAGCTTTTGCTCCCAATTAAAATGGAAATGCCCCTAAGAGAAACAATACTCTAAGCCTCTGAAGTCATTTTATACCTTGGTACAAATCAGTATGATCTGATATGAGAAATGTGAAAAGAAAATAAGGACAGGAGTAGCCTGAGGGGTAAGGAATAGTGTAATTAAGAGGAAAGGTAGGAAAGATAACAGGATGCTGTTATCAGCAAATGTTGCCTATTTTAAAACTTTAAGAAGGGCTGAGCCTACTACTGGGTTACCTTTGCATTTTGTCCATAGGCATCTGCATGGTTCTGCAAACTAGTTTTAACATTAGCTTAAGGCAAAAATAATTAAAAAATAAATCTACTCTCCCTCATGCTTTCCAAGATATGGAATGCACTCTAAAGTTAAAATATAAAGGACTTATAAATTACCCACTGTTTCAAATTATCTGCACCACCATTCAGATTAAAATGTTTCAGTGGACTTGTGATGTCCCCATTGTAGTTTTTCCTTACAACAATACAGATCACAATAGCCACACTTTCTCATCCAATGGAATTTCTGTCTATGTCCAGACATACATCCTTCCAACACACTGGAAGCCTTCCTAGAAGTTGTTTAGTACATCATGAGTAACAATAAAACATTCAGGCTTCCCATTTGTCATCTGTCCTGGGTGAGGTCTTTTATACCTTCTTGAATGTCATCACTGAAAACGTGCTACATGCAATCTACCTACACCCACCAAATGTCTTCTCATTGTCCTTTAGATAAGTCACAATTGTGCCTCTTTGGAGTTCCATAATTTGCAGCCATGTGACATCAGTGGGGGAAAAATGTTATTACAATGTGGGACTGGATGCCACTGAAATCATTGAGGGGTCTAGGCAGTTTCCCAAATGCTATCCAAACGACTCCTTCCTACTCAGTTCAAGGCCCAGTTCCTTAGCCATCTGTAGTATCTGCATAGTATGTACATATGTATATTATATATATATATACGTATGTATGTGTGTGTATGTATGTATGTATGTAAGTGCATCCTGATGGATGAACTTAATTGGCTGCCCTGCCAATTGCATACCACAATCTGGGCAATACACTTTTGTCCACTTGGTATTTTCTGTGCTGACAGCTGGGTTTATCTATTTTGAGTGCCTATGGTTATCACAGACTTGTGGGGCTTGATGCAATCAGTATAATGTCATCCTTGAAAAAGCATCTGGAAGACTTCACCATTTTTAGATTACCCATTCCACATGGACTCTTATTTATCTCTAATTGAGTACCTCTCACTCTTACTAAACAGCTTCTTAGTGGTTTTAATTTTTCATTTTAATTTTAATTCAGCATACAATTTGATATAGGCTATACATACACAATCATATTAAACATATTTCCACATTACTCATGACTAACTTGCTTTTTAAAACCTTCTCCTCTGTCCTAAACCTCCCAATGCCATCTGTCAATAACCTTTCTTATCTGAGAAGACTGAAGCCACCTCTCACAAGTTTTCTTATCTCATTTTCTCCCTTTCTCAAAACCTGTGTTCTCACTCATCCTCTCCCTCAGTCTCAGAAAATGAGGTGACCTGTCTCAACACAAAGGCTAACCCCTCTGCTCATGCCTTTGATCTCACCTGTCTAATATCCTCTGACTTTGGGTCATTAAGCATATATTTTCGTTTCCTCTCCTTTTCAATCTCTTCCTATTCTACTGACTTCTTCCAGCATGGGACATGGTAGAGAAAGTCTTGAGTGGAATGAAAACATGTCTGGTTTGGGCATATTCTCTAAAAATGTAGGCTCTGGCAGGAACCAGTTAATCAAAAGACAAGGTCACAGGGATCAAGGGCACTTAATGTGCAAGAAGTCCAGGGGTGAAGTGAAAGTCCAGAGTAAAGGTTTCTGTGACCTGCTTAATAAAGAAAATCCAGAGAGAGATGGGGATTGTGGTGCCCAACCTTGGTTATTATAGTAGCTTACTTGAAAGTGTAGTATGTACTCTTTAGCGTACAAGGTGTACAGAACACCAAGGTTATGTCTTCTCATGTTACCTCCTCTTTTTCTCTCCTCAACCCACTCTTCATACATCTGTTAAAATGCCTGTGGGGAACAGGAGTGGTAGCACAGAACTAAAGAAAATCAAATGTCTTGATTTCAAAAAAAAAAAAAAAATGAAGGTGCCAGAGCTGCAAAACAATTGATCTTGACTCAATTCCTAGGAAAAAATTCCTCAACATCATTAAAGAAATGATTACTGAATATTTTTAAAAAGGAAGTGGTGATTACAAAAAAGATAGAATGACTTCAACAAGAAAAGGTCACAACAGACAAATTTCATTTCCTTTTTTAAATAGGTTAATAAACTGGCTTATCAGGAGAATACTGAAGAAATACTTTAGCTTGACTCTGGTGATGTATTTGGCAAAAGTACCTCATGTTATTATTACTCACTGACTTATCACCTGTCCTTTAAAGCCCAACTCAAATGCCATCTCCTCCTTCCCTGATTCTCATAATAATTTTTCCTCTCAGATTCCAGATAAAACTTTGTTTTGCAAATCTGTATCATATTTATTATAAATTATTTTATCATGATCTATGTTTGCAATTACTATAATAAAACACTTATTAATATACTATTAATATAAAAACTTCACTGTCTTATCTAAACTTTGTTTCGCCTTTCAGAGTCTAACACACAGGAAACACTAAATAAATGAATACTAAATTTTGAATGAATATTTTTTTTCAGTACTTGGCAGAAAATATTCAGTCTCTCAATCATCAATCACCGAGTTACCATTATGTTAAAGAAACTATGTAGATTCTGAACAGAATAACAAAGAGCTAAAATATTCTTTTAAAAATAAAAAGTCATCCAAAATTAAATAATTTTTCACCATCCAATCCAGAAAATCTTCTAAGAAACACCACTAGGAAAAAAAGGGCTCATTTCAGTTACAGAAATATCTGGGATCTACAAGCCCAAAAGGGAGTTAATTTCATTAAATTAACATAACTCTTCTCAAAGGTCAGAAGTGTTTAATGAGAATGAACACAAGAATTTTTTTTTTCTGGGAAAATTTTGCTTTTGTACAGATAGTTCCATCCTAAAAGTAACTTCTATAAATGAGAACATTACTTTTGACACTAACCCTAAAAATACAGATATCCTCCAAAGATGATAAATTAGATTACAAATCAGTTCCTTTCCTAGTTTCTGAGTTCAAATTCAGCCCCAGATAACTTACTGGCTCTATGATTTCTGGGCAAGTCACTTAACATCTGTCCTCCTTAGTTTCTTCAATCATAAAATGGACATCATAAAAATGACTTACCGCCCAGGATTATCATGAGGATAAAATGAGACGGTATTTGCAAAATGTATAATAAACCAAGTGCTTTACAAGGATGACCTACTTTTATCTTCACAATAATTCTGAGACTACTGTTATGATCCCCATTTTATAGTTGAGGAAACTGAGTGAGGCAGATGGATTGTCTTTCCTACAATCCTTACTGAGTGATCTCACAGAAAGAATACTTAATTTGGACTTCTATTTGGTTCTGAATTCCTGCTCTACTATTTACTACTCATGGGATGTTGAGCTAGTCGTTTCATCCTTCTGGGCCTCAGTTTCATAATCTATCAAATTAAGGGGTTATTTGGATGATAGATAAGAGAGGCTGAGTCAGTCTCTCTTGGCCTCAGTTTCCTCATATGTAAACAGAGGGGAGGGGGTCGACTTTGATGATCCCTAGCATCCTTCCAATTAGGTATCAAAGACCTTTCCAGTCCTAAATCTATGAATCTATACATGAGATGTCATGGTTTCTGCACTGAAGGCCAAATACATGGATAAAAAGTAGGGGGAGATGGAGACATAGGAGAACGCACTGTTCACTCTGGCTCTGCCTTCCTGGGGAATGTTAGTGAAGGATGAGAATGGCCACAGGCTTTGATCAAGGATCCTCCTGTGTGGAGGCTACAGTCTTGCGGGTTGTGGGTAAGCAAGACCAATCCTTTGCAGACAGAAAAATCTGCAGAAATCAAATCTAATTTCAAAAATGGACAGAATGAAGAAGTTGCTTGTACAGAACACCAAGGTTAAATTATCAGAACAGGAAGCATGAAATGAGTTGGCCAGCGGTGGTCCAAAGACCAGAAGGGAAGGTGAGCATCTGTGAGGCAAGCAGGAAACAGAATTAGAAGTCAAACCAATATTCAAAGAAGCCAGGTGTCCAGAAAGGTTTGAGACAGAGCAAAGAATTCATACATAATTTGTCATGCTCAATGTGGTAAGTGTACTGGCATCCTTTTAAGTCTGGGTGTGTGATGCTAACCTTGACCTTCGTATTTCTCCAAACGAGCTTCAGCTGTGGACAGCTCCCAGCCATCACTCTCCCCTCCCCCCATATTTCTCACATGAGTAACAGCTGTGTCCAAGAAGCCCTGGACAGAATGAGAGAAAAGGAGAGAAAGAACAAGACCTGAGCAAGTCACCAGAGCCACTGGGAACTTTGACTTGATCGGCTTTAGTCTAAACAAGTGAGACAGAAGTGGAGGAGTGAAAGTAGCAATTTATAGGGAGGAGAAGGAGAAAGCAGTGGGACACAGTTGCTTGGCTAGACGCCCTCAGGAGACAAAGAAAGAATGCAGAGATGTAGCCTCCTGGCCACATGCCCAAGAGAAACAAGAGACAACGAGGCCTGCTCCAGTTGCTAGCCTGGAGGGCAGAAAGAGATGCGGCTGAGCCACTGGTCTGGCAGGAGGATGGGAGGGAAAAGAGAGGAAAAGATAAAGCCTGCTCCAGATTATAACCATGCAAGAAGAAAAAGTCAGAGTCCCTGTGTGCTTACTCTATAGTAATACTTTTAGTCTAGTCAGGACACGCATAAGCGAGCTCCACAAAAATTTCCATAGCCCTTAGATCCCCTGAGGATTGAATACAAAATTTTTGCATTCCTGCTCCCCCAGGTACTAGTGCCTTCTCCTCTCACATTACCTTCCCTCCACTGTGTGTGTGTGTCTGTGTGTGTGTGTGTGTGTGTGTGTGTGTGTGTAGTACCTAGCTTGCTATTTCCATGTTTTCTCTTCCCCCTCCCCATTAGAATGTAAGACCCTTCAGGGCAGGGACTATTTTTGCCTTTCTTTGTATTCCCAACCCAGTATTTGACATGGCATCTTCCAAATGGTAGGCACTTAATAAACCACTTGTAAACTAACTAGATCTGATAACCACCAGCTTCATTTTTCAGTGCATATTTACAAAGGTTAGAGGAACATCAGGAGTGCCCTACCCACTCTGTCCAGAGAGATGTCTCTTCAATCTAACCACATGTATAGTAACACTTTCACTCACACCTCTTGTTCCGGAAGCTGGACAACAGAACCTTGGTTATCAAGAGGAAGCAAAGACAGGTCGACATTAGAGGGGTAACAAGCAGAGACTGGCAAACAACAGTCAAATCCAGCCCACCTCTCTTTGTATGGCCTATTGTATCAGCAAGGACCCCAACATACCAAAGACGGTCTGCTGTACAGGTTCTTAGATCTGCTTTTATAAAAAGGAGAGCCACTTTCGAGGGGGTCAACAATCACTTTAATCAAGTACATATATCATTCACTCAGTTCAGGGGGAAAAGCCAGCACCATGAAATTCAGAGAAAATACAAACAGAGAAAGAAAAGTAAACCAATAAACAGGGCTCCCAATTGTCTGATTGTAAGCAATACACACATCACAGATCAACAGACAGATCCAACTGTCTGACCATTATATACAAACATAGTTACCAGACAGAGAAGCACCAACAGCTGGGTTTTCAAAGGGGGGGGTGCTCCTTAGCAGTTGCCCAGAGTCTCCTCTAGCCAAACACTTTCAATGAGTAAGCCCCAGAGGAAAATTTCACCTCAAAGAATTTATACACTTTTCAGAGCCAGGGGACATCACAATCCTTGAGAACCAGTGCATTAGAAATTAACAAAAGCTGTGGGCCTCCCCTAATCAAACTTCTCTTAAGGTGCAGGCCCATCAATGGGTGGGGAAGATCTTTAACTCTCCTTAACATTATACCTGTAAGCTAAGAATAGTTCTATATTTATTTTAAAATGTAAAATACATTTATGTTAAGATGTTTACAAATGACTTTTTTCATTTTTTAAAAAAAATACAGAAAACTATTCTTAGCTCTGGAGCTATACAAACAAACATAGACCATATATGTAGTTTGCCTACCCATGGATAGTGTATAGAGCTGGCTGGTATTAGAGTCAGAAAGACCTGAGTTTAAGTCTGGCCTCCAACACATTCTGGTTGCATCTCTTGGGGCAAATCACTTAACTTCTCAGTGCTCTAGGCCATAAATGTCAAACATGAGTCAATACTCCTAAGTGCAGCCTAGACCATATTAAAATGTAATTGGGAAATACTTAATAAAATAAATAAATATAAAATAGAACATAACATTAATATGCATTTTACTACTATGTATTTTACTAATATGTATTTACTACTATGTACTTTCCAAAATGTATTTTACACTAATATGTATTTTATACTCTGCATCTGTAAAGAGTTTTCTTATTTGGGAGTTCCCTGTCCCAATGAAATCACAGGTCCAATTCAAGAAAATAATTCACAAAATGAGAGAAGCACAGGACCACAGCAGGTCTGGGAAATGACTAGTGCTAAGGGCATTCTGGCAGGCTATAGAAGAGGGAGTTCAGGAAGTAGCTAGTTCTTCAGTTTGGTGGGATTAGAGAGTTCATGAAGGGAAGGAGTATGAAAAAAGGCTGGAAAAGCGGATAGGATCTAGATTATGCAGAATCTTAGGTGACAAACTAAAAGTTTATATTTTATTCTATATACAAAAAAGAAAGACTCAAGGCTTTTCAGCATAGGAGTGACATAATTAGACCTGTGCCTTCAGGAGCTAATGTTGGCAGCCATGTAGAAGATGATTTGGAGAAGAAAGGCTCTTACAATAAGTACTACCGGAAGAGGTGATGAGGACCTAAACTAGGATGTTGGTTTACGAGTGAAGCAAGAGCTGTTGTTCAGTTGTTCAGCCATGTCTGACTCTTCATGACCCAACAGACCATAGCCAAGCCTTTCTATACTCCACTATCTTTCAGTCTGCCCAAGTTCATGTTTATTGTTTCCAAGACACCCATCTATCCATCTCATCCTCTGTCATCCCCTTTTCCTTTTGCCTTCAATCTTTCCCAAATTCAAGGTCTTTCCAATGAGTTGTATCTTCTCATTATGTGGCCAAAGTATTTAAGCTTCAGCTTCAGTATTTGGCCTTCCAGTGAATAGTCTGAATTAATTTCTTTAAGCATTGATTGACTTAATCACCCTGCCACGCAAGAGACTCTCAAGTCTTCTCGAGTACCACAATTCGAAACTGTCAGCTCTGCAGGACTCAGCTTTCCTTATAGTCCAACCCTCACAGCCATACATTACAACTGGAAAAACCATAGCTTTGGCTATATGGACCTTTATTGGGAAGGTGATGTCCCTACCTTTTAGTATGCTATCCAGATTTACCATAGCTTTTCTTCCAAGGAGCAAATATCTTTTTTCTAATTTCATGACTGCAGTTGCCATTTGCAATGATTTTTGAGTCCAAGAATATAAAATCTAACCCTGCTCCCATTTCTTCTATCACTTTTTCTGAGGAAGTGTTGGGACAATTACCAAGGTCTTAGCTTTTTTGACATCAAGATTCAAGCCACTCTTTTTTTACATTTGTTTACATTTTTTAATACTCTTTTACATTTTTACACTCTCCCCTTTCACCTTCATCAAAATGCTTCTTATTTTGTACACCATCTAGGAGAGGGAATGGGGAAGAAGGAGACAAGGAGGAGGAGGGAGAGGAAAAAGGTCTGATTGTAGAACACTGAAAACAAATAAAATAATTTAATAAAAAAGATGCTTCTTATTTCTTCTTCACTTTCTGCCATCAAAGTGGTATTGTGTGCATATCTGAGATTGTTGATATTTCTCCCAGCAACCTTAATTCCAGCTTTTGATTTGTTCAGCCTGTCATTTTGTTGATGTACTCTGAATATAAGTTAAATAAATAAGGTGACAATGTGCAGCTTTGTCATACTTCTTTTCCAATCTTAAACCAATGAGTTGTTGCACGTTCAGTTGTAACTGTTGCTTCTTGACTCAGACAAGTTCCTCAGGAGACAAATAAAATGATCTGGTACTCCTATCTCCCTGAGGAACTGCCACATCTTGTTGTGATCCACACAATCAAAGGCTTTAGTGTAGTCAATGAAGCAGAAGTAGACATTTTTTTAATAATCCTTTTCCTTCATAATCCAGCAAATGTTGGCAATTTGGTCTCTATTTCCTCTGCCTCTGAAAACCAGCCTGCTCTTCTGGTAATTATTGATTCATAAACTGCTGAAGCCTAGCTTACAGAATCTTAAGCATAACCTTGCTAGTATGAGAAATGTGTGCAATTGTTCAGTAATTTGAACATTCTTCGGCATTGTCCTTTTTTAGGACTGGGACATAAAGTGCTCTTTTCCAATCCAGTGGTCACTGTTGAGTTTTCTAAATTTGCTGGCATATTAAGTGCAACACTTTAACACTTTAATCTTTTAGTATTTTAAATAGCTCAGTTGGAATTACATCACCTCCACTAGCCTTACTGTTAGCACTGCTTCCTAAGACCCACTTGACTTCATTTTCAAGGATGTCTGGCTCTAGATCAGTAACCACACCATTGTGGTTATCAGTGATGTAAGAAAGAAACAGACCATCAAAGTGTCTACTGTGCATAAAATACCACACTAGTCAGGCATGGTAGTCACCTATAATTCCTGTTGCCAGAGAGATTAAGGCTAGTGGGTCACTTGAATTCTGGATTTTTGAGGGCTAAACCAATGGGGTGTCTTGACAAAGCCCTGCAATAATCCAGTGAGTCTATCAAATCAGTCCAGGTCAAGAATGGAGCAAATCAGAGCTTCCAAACCTGATCTGCTATGGGATCAAGCCCATGCACGACTATTCCACTTTCAGCCTGGGAGAGACAGGGAATATAACTAATATTGTATCAAAAGGTATATCATCAAGTGCTAGCATAGTACCTAGCATATATTAGGAATTTACCAAATTAACTAAGCCACAAGCAATTATTAAGGACCTCTTAGATGCCAAATACAGTGTTAGAACCCCACTGACGCAAAGATAAAAACATGATGATCTCTTCTTCCAAGGCACTATTAGTAAAAACAACTCATTACAGATACAAAATAAATAAAGGTAATTTCAGTATCAGGGCACTAACAACTAAAGAACTAGGAAAGGCCAGATAAATCTTAGAGAGTATGAATGGTTCCCACCATCTACCCTTCACACTACAATAGAAGAGGGTGGTGCTGCAGAAGAGCACATTTGAAAATAAGATAGGGGAAGTCTTACACAGAAAAAAAGAAAGAAGAGAAGGGACTAGAGTACTGGACTTAAAGATAGAAAGACCTGGGTTGGATCCTACAACTGATACTAACTATGTGAGAATGAGTAAATATTAAGTGTCTGCTACATGCCAAGCACTGTAGTATGTAAAAGACAGTCCCTCCCTGCCCTTGAGGATCTCATAAATTAATTATTAGTTATTAACAACAAAACTAATGAATACAAAAGCACTGATGAAGTGGTTTACTATGATAAACACTAGATAAACAAAAATGAAAGCACAGACTGTCTCTATGCTGAAGTCAGATTAGTGGCCAGAGATGGATATTTTGATTTGAAAATTACTGGGTTACTGAGCAGAGCCATAGGGAAATACATTGATGCACCACTTCCAGTAACAATGCACTATTGATTTAATCATTGCTCTAGAACTGTTATTGGGGAACCAGCCAGACAGTGTTAGTAGGAACATTAGTAAAAGCAAAAAGCCCCATGACTCTTTTCTGGCCTTCTTCACATTCTGTTGCTCTTCAAGTCTAGTAATTCAGTCTCTTCTTTATCCACTCTACAGGGTGATATGGCCACTTTTTAAGCCCCAAGCATCCCACATACTCATGCTTCTAAGATAAGATAAGGTAAAAATAAGTTATTTTCCTTTTTCAAATAACCTAAAATGTTATTCCCCTCTAACAACATCCATTGCAAAGACAAAAACAAAATAGCTCCCACCCTTAAGGAGTACAAGTATGATAATAAGTACAAAATAATTTTGGGGGAGGACACAAACACCTGAAGAAGGCAGACAATCAATGAATCTCCTGTGAGTAGCATTTGAACTGAACCTTAAAGGGAACTAGGCATTCCATGAAGCAGATGTAAGGAAGGAATACACGAGGGAGAACCTAAACAATTTGTATAAGGGCACAACCTATACAAAGATCCATGGATGGGAGATGGAATGTTGTTTACCTATGGAGAATGGCAGGTAGGAAACCTTAGCTGATATTAAGGGAGTATTGTGAGATTACTCTGGAAAGGGAGGTTAGAGCTAGATTTTGAGCTCATAGGATCATAGATTTAGGACTGGAAGGTAACTTAAAGAAATCTAGTTTGTAGGGAAAAAAATAAATTAATTATAATAGTAAAAAAAATAAACATTTATTTAGTTCTTTAAGGTTAGCAAAGTTCTACTAATATTACCTCATTTGATCCTCAAAACAACCGTGGGAGGTAAATGCTGTCATTATCCCCATTTTTCAGATGGGAAAACTGAGGCAGAGATTAAGTAGCTTGCCCAGGGTTACATAGATGGCAAGTATCTGAGGCTGGATTTGACCTGACTCAGAGTCTAATATTCTACCCAGTGGGCCAGCTAGCTGCCTCATGGAATGAGTACTGAGGCAATCTACTCAAGTCTCCTCAATTTACAGATAAGGAACAAAGGTTCAGAAGTGAAGACCCAATGTCACATGGTAGTAAGCAGCCAAGCTAGAACTAAAACCCAGTTCCTCTGAATCCAGACCTGCCCTACTACTACACCCCACCAAAAAGAAGAGTTTGTAGAAAGAGGGATGCAGAAAAAAATGATCAAGGAAAAAAGTCCCCGCCGCCAAGAAGCTTTGAGAAAAACTGGGTCAGCTCAACGAGAGAATGGAAATCAAGGCCAGCCCCAAATGAGAGTCACATCTTGCGACATGTAGTTCCAATATACTACTTTATGCAAACTAGAAAAAGGGATCAAGTATCTAGATGATACAGTAGACGGAGTGCCAGGCCTGGAGTCAATAAGATATGAGTTCAAGTTCAGCCTCAGACACTTCACTTACACTGACCCTAAGTGAGTCACTTAGCCCTCTTTGCCTCAGGTTCCTCATCTGTAAAATGAGCTAGAGAAGGAAAAGGCAAAGCACTCCATTATCTTTGCCAAGAAAACACCAAATGGTATCACCAAGTCAGACAAGATGGAAATGACTGAACAACAAAAAAGAAGGGGATAGGTACTCCAGTTCTTATAAATTAGGTGTGGCCCTAAGTTTCCTGGGACATTCCCAACATGCATGTTAGCAAGTCTAGGCATTACTCTAGCCCCCTAGGTATATACAAACACTGAGCAGCAAAAGAGTCATTTACATGAGTAACCAGGCAAATCCTTTAAATTATTTCTTTAAGCAAATCCCACCCACACTTGAAAAGAAGACCAGCGGCCACTAGTAATGGTTAGCCACCCACTGTCTAACATCTTCAAAATAGCTGAAAGGGCTATGCTTCAGAATGCCAAACTCAGGCACTCAGGCATCCTGCCCCAGTTTATTTGATCCTTCTTTAGAAACAGTCACATATCCATTGGCCATAAGTGAATCATTGCTGGCATAGCAACAAACAACCACAGAAAAGGAGAAATGACTAGCTATTCCACTAACTTGTTCATAGGGAAAACGAGAGAGAAAAAAATCTGTTTGTTTTTTTGTGGGCAGTTAGGGGAAAAAAATGACTACAACCACTTCTCCCAAAAACTTCTTTGCCAATACTATGATGACTGACCTTAAGAATGTGTGCTCCAGGCAGCGCTGCTGGGATACATCAGTGATTCGGGAATAACCCCAGCCTTGGTTATGGCAAGTGGGTTACACCTTCCCTGCTGAAAATGTAGCATAAAGCCACCAGGGAAATCACTCAGATACAACTTAATTTTAGCCACTTTTAGCTCCTACTATTATTAGGAGAAACACCTCAAATGTTCAAACACCATATTCAGAATTAAATAGACATGTCTGAAAGTTGTTTATAGCATTTCAGAGAATGGTGCTTTCCACATAAGAAAAGACAGTGAAAGAAGACAGACCCCTGAACCTCCCTTCAGCACAGAGGAAATAAGGATGTGAAAGGAATCTAGGAGTAGACACTATGGGCTTTTATGGGCAAAGAAAGATGAAAAGAAGGAATGGAGTCTAAAATCGTGCTATGATGAATGACTGTACTATACTAATAATCTATGAAGATGCCTACCACCCAGAGCTGAGGATTCCTAATGATCTACCCATTCAGTCTATAGAGAAAAACTCTACACAAGAAGGAAACCCAGGATGTGAATCCAGGACTACCTGAGGTTATCTTTAGTCCTTCTAATAGATCATACATACCCCAGAACTACTGGAGGATTTGCCATCCCACCACTATCTAAGTGAGAAGAAACTTTGAATTGTTCAATCATTTTAACTGTGTCCAACTCTTCAGGATTCCATTTAGGATTTTCTTGGCAAAGATGCTGGTTTGCCATTTCCTTACCCAGCGGATTAAGGTAAGCAGAGGTTAAATCACCCAGGTTCACAGCTAATAAGTGTCTGAGGTCAGATTTAATTCAGGTCATCTTGAACCCAGGTCCAGCACTCTATCAAATGTACCATATAACTGCCCTATGAAGAAGCTACCACAAAACAAAAGACTGACTGACATAGAAAAGAAAGGGATTAAGGCAGCAAGGATGATTATCGTGAGACAACTCTAACCAGAGTAATCACGGTGGGCAGCTACATGAAAAGATCATGCCCACATATTAGAAAGGAGCAAAGATGAGTCAATCCTTGCAATGTATACCAGTCTGTGAGTATTTATATATATGTGTGATAAGACAATCAGATGATCACAGAGCTTAATTTCAGATTCTCTCACACAAAAAGGGAGTTCAGAAGCCACCTAATCCAACCTCCTTGTTTTACAGATGTAGAGACTGAAAGTAAGTATAAGAGGAAGTGTGCCCTATAACTTGACAATTCTGGGGCATAGTGGACTCAGAGTATAGGACACCTCGGTTCAAATCCCTCTTAAGATACTTCTTAGCTCATAAACTGTAAGACAGACCCCTAGGCAAGCACCTAACCTCACTGGGCCCCAATTTCTTCAATTCTGAAATAGGGATAATAATATCACTCACCTCATAGGGTTGAAAGTACTTTATGAACTTTAAAACGTTATATAAATCTGAGCTATGACTATTAGCGATACTAATACTCTTAAGTTTGTCTTATTTGACTTTTCCCCATCAGTGACTAAAACTCCTCTTTTTAGAAAAAAAATATTCATTTAAGAAAACTAAAGGGAAGAAGAGATTTGTCTACACTTTGACTAGAAGAATGAGAGTTCACAAAATGCCATATAAAGACTAGAATCTGTATGAAGACAACCTAGCTCAGTGGCTCCCAAATAGGGGCCTATCAGGGAAAGAACCTCAAGGAAGGATAGGGGAGGGTTTGGATATGAGGGCTGATCTTGTTGTGACATGAGGTTTTCTGTCTTTATACCTCCCAACAATCCCCACCCCTATAATACCACTTGAGTGGGTTCTTAACCAGTATACCTACTACTCCCTGTTCCTGACTCCTAGTTCCATCCCACCAGCCCTCAAAACTCTCTAGATGGTAAAAGGCTTAGGGTATCAAACCTTATAGCCACATGGCTATAAATTATCTACCCAGAAAGCTAAGGTATAATCATCCAACTACAGGGGAGGGAAGCCCAGACCAAGAGTTAGTCATATAAAAAAAGAGCATAATATATAAAAACAAATTCTGCTTCCCTGGCATTCTTGGGATTAGGAAAAGACCTAATGGATGGAATAAAAAGCATTAGGGTTAAAGGAAAAGGTAGGGAAGAGGAAAGGTCTTGGCCAATCAAGGCAATATGTGCAAAAAGTCACTGATGATAGCACCTATTCTATCATAGTCAATAGTTTTCAGGAATCAATCTGTTCTCTAGCAGCTCTTAGTGAACAGGTCAATTTTTCTGTATACTCCCAGAGATTCATCCTCCTGTAGGGAAAAGGATAACACCCTAATAATTGCTAAGGCAGAATCACCTTCAGGAGTTACTTTAGACATAGTATAATTTCAAGGGAAAGTATATAGACATAGTGTAATTTCAAGGGAAAGTATAATTTCAAGGGAAAGGTTCAATCCTTTCCCAGAAGAATCTCTCTCATTTAACTGCTGATGTATGAAATTCTTGTACCAGGAAATAGTTTTTCATTTCACAATTCAAGATAAAAGGCTTAAAAATTGAAATATAACTGTGAGAGTTAACACATTGTGAATGAGTTTCCCAGAAAGCTGAAATGATGATATTAGATCATTTCCTGCTTTGATCTTAAAAAGGGGGAAAATATCATTCAGGTTACAGAAAATGGAGAAGAAAAGACTAATTTTATAGTTTTAGCTCAAGCTTCTTCAGTTTTCTTCTATCTATATTGGACAAAAAGAAACTGAGCAAATGTACATCCTTCCTTGTGCGGCTGCCCACATGCACTAAATCTTAGTACATCTAGGGAGACCTATGGTGGTCACTGTGACCTTTTATGTGACTATTCACCATTATAGAAGTGTGCACATCAAAGAAATTCAATTCAATTTAAAAATATTTTTCAAGAGCCTACCATGTGAAAACTTCTACCAATGCCTAGGATATAGGAAACAAGGGAGAAAGAAAAAAAGAAGGCACAGGTAACAGGAAAGATCATGGCTCAGAAGAACTGACCTTAAGACTACAGTCATAACTCACCTTGATCACATAAGGACCACTCTCTGAAAATTATATTCCTGTAGTGAGAACCAAGCTACAGCAAAATGTGGCACTTGGCTTCTAACAAATTGCTCATTTGGGGCAAATGCTTTTGATTAGCATTCATGTATTAAAAAACATTTGGGAGAAACAGGATAGACTTCCTGTAGGAGGTGGAATTCACTTGAGCTAACCTTAAAGGAAAAGATTCTATGCAATAGAGGCAAGGAGAAGGAACATTCCATATATGAAAGATAGCCTATGCAAAGCACAGAGATGAGTGCTGGAATGTCATAGGCAGGGAACAAGGAGGCCATTTGACTGAACTCTAAAGTAAGTAAAGGAGAATGATTGGAAATAATCCTGAAGAGGTATCATATAATCACAGAATTACAAAGAGAAGCAACCTCTAAGATCATCTAGTTCAAATGAAGACTTTTTTAATAGTTAAGGAAACTGAGGTCCAAAGAGATGAATTAATTTATAGTCTGGAACCAGATTGTGAAGAGCTTTAAATACGAAATCAAATAAGTAATATGCTAAGCATCTATTACATCCCAGAGGTTATGTTAGTCTCTGGTAGTAGCCAAATAAAGGAGTCTATATTTGTTCCAAGAGACAACATCTTCCATATTCCCCTAATCCAGGGTTTGTTCCCACCCCCATGTATGTAAGAAGAACCTTTTCTGTTGGTGGTCATGGTATACCTTTCATACAAAGGCAAAGAGATACACAATGTGATTTCAAAAGAGCCCAAAACCCAATCCCCTCTTCTCCCCAACACAACCACTACCACAAATACCGTGTACACACACACACACACACACACACACACACACACACACACCACACCCTGAAATTTCTATCATTAGTCACTCCTTTGGTTAAAACCTCACATTCAACATAAATCCATTACACGGATGAGGTAACACATTGAGTCAGGTTCAGATACCGTCATCTTAAGTGTCAGATTATCTTCAATCTCCTGACAGGATCTTAAGGAAATAGGATACAGAACACATACACTTGCACAAGAGAAAAGCAAGAATAAAAGAAGCATAGCACAGACCCTGCCAGAGAAGGGAAGCATAGTGGGGCAGCACACAAGCAATGAAAGAAGGATAAAGAAATGTAAAGAATATGCTTTGCCAGCATCACAATTTTGTCCGCGGCTAACCTGGCTCCTATATCTCTGAAACCTTACGCATTCTTCTGTTTGTCCCTCTCAAACTGCAAACACAGTTATTGAAATTTCTGAAACTATAGAAGATGGAAGGTCATTATATTGTGTGGCAAATGTAAAATCTTACCATAATTATAAATTTAAAAAAACAGAAAAAATCAGTTTAAATTCTAGATTGCTAAGAAAAACTTAACCAAAGGGTCCTACTTCAGCTCACCACCATCAGGAACCCCTTCCTCTGTACCCTGGGAGCTACCAATCCTGGAAGTTTGAGCAATAGCTATGGTTCTGACTAAAAACCATTAATTCTTAACAGGATGTTGTAGCTAAGAATGCCTTTCAGTAGAATTTTCCAAACTATTACTCATTCGCTCTTATTATACCTTTGGGAGGCAGGAGCTATTATTATCTCTATTTTGTAGAAGGTAAAAGAAAGGAGAGAGGTAAACTACTACTTCCCCCAGGTCACAAATAAAATCAGAGGTAGAGGTAGGAACAGAATTTAAATGTATGGATTGCTAATTCATTTCTCCAACCTCTCTCAGAAAGTAGTTAGCCAGCAGTAAAGGAATGTCAGTAAAATCTTGCTATAAAGTACCTTGCACAACGTACAAGCTAAATCATGTTTCACATAAACATACACATACACAAAGATACATATATCTAGTTATGATATACAGTGATAGAGTATGATATATAGTGAAGAGGTAAGCCTTATTTTCACTTATAGCACAGGAAGTTCCTATCACTGACAGAGTTCCTCCAGGTATTAATATCAATCCCCTATTCGACAAGTTCCTGCTACTCCCTATTGCCTCTAGCATCAAATACTAATGCCCCTGTTTAGAATTAAAAGATCTTCACAACCTATCTCCAGCCTACCTTTCCAGGTCTGCTACACATAACTCCCCTTCAGATATTCTATGTTCTAGTTAAATTTCAGTCAACATTTCTCATACACTCCTTACAGTAGTATAGGTTCTCCACCATGCTTAAAGAGCAGTTAAGTAGCATAGTGGACACCGTCTGAAAGACCTGAAACTAATCCTACCTCGAACACTTATCAGCTGTGTAGCAAAGTTGCTGGACAAGTTGCTCAACTTCTGCTTGCCTCAGTATCCTCAACTGAAAAGGGGGATAATAAAAGCACCTATCTCCCAGAATTATTGTGAGTTTAAAATGGTATATTTGTAAGGTGTTTAAAACAGTGCCATGCTTTCTTGTTTCTTTCCTTCTCCATATACATGAGTCCCTCCTCACTCCAACCTTTTAGAATCCCTGGCTTCTTTCAAAGCTCAGCTCTAAAACCATCACTTCTTACATGAAGCCTTTCCTATTCTACTCAGCTGCTGGTGTCATGTTACAAAATTACCTCATATTTACTTTGTGTATATGCTATATATAGCTGCATGTAGAGATGTCGTTTCCCCTAATAAAAGGTAAGTTCTTTGAAGGAAGGAATTGTTTTACCTTGGTCTTTGTATTCCCAGTGCTTTTCTAGAGATTCTTAACCATTTTTGTGTTACAGACTCCTTTGGCAGTCTAATGAAGTCCATGGTTCCTATCTCAGAATCATATTCTAAAAATCATAAGATAAAATCCATAGGATTACAAAGGAAGACAATTTATATCAAAGTACAATTAACAAAACAGTTTTAAAATCAAGTTCACAGACAACTGATTAAGAACCCCAGGCCTAGCACTACTCCTAGTACAAGTCAGACAATAAATTCATGTTGAATGATCTGTCCAACAAACCTTTAAGCAAAGGGTATAACCCTGTGGTAGATAAATAACTAAGGCATAAGCCTTACTATCAAAGTGCTGAAAGTCCAGTAGAAGAGATAAATGACTACAACACAAATAACTATAATAAAAACCACAATAGGGTAAGTGCATAAGAAGGACAAATAAAATGTCATCAGAGTTCCAAAAAGGGAAATAATTTTTGATAGGAAAAATCATGAAAAGCATCACGGAAAAATGAGCATTTAAGTTGTGTCATTAAGAATGGACATTTCAAAAGAGTAAAATGGCAAAAGCAACATTTCAGGAAGCAAGAACAAAGTAAAGAAAATCACCAAGAAAGGGAAATTTTGCATGTGTCCATGAATAAGCTAAATGTGACTAGAGCACCAAATATATGAAGCAGAAGTAGTAGAAGGATAACTGGAGGCAGAACAAGGAGGACCCTAATGCCAGACTAAAAAAATAGTGACATCATTCATTAGGCAACAGTAGGTCATAATAAGTTTTTTGAGATATGATATAAATGGAGCCTAATTGATGAAGATTATTCTGAGAGTGGGGAACATGGTGCAATGGAGAGAGAGAATTGACCTCAAAACTAGGAAGACCTGGATTGAAGTCTTACCTTTGATACATGTTGGCTATGCAACCCTGGGCAAGTCACTTAACTTCTCAATGTCCAAAGCTACTAAGATGCTGTGGAAGAGACAGTGCAATCTTCACTGGAAAAGGAAATGTCCTCACCTAGGAAGTCCCCATATCATTGAAATAGGCCAAATCATCATTACTATCCTATTCTGAGAGCTGTGCCAAATAAATCAGAGAATGTAGAAACTAGAGGTGGAGTGGGCAGTTAGGAGGCTACTGCAGTGGTCCAAACATGAAGCAATGATGGTTTGAACTAGAATAGTGGCAGTGGGAAAAGAAAGCAGGAAACAGCTGTGAGGACAATGTGGTCACATCTTTTTGAGTTTTCTTTCCCACAGCTCCCCTTCACAACAAACTTTGTGCTCTAGTCAAGAGGGACAATACACCATATCCTATCCATTGGAAGCTTTCTAGCCTCTGTACCTTTGTTCATTCTTTTCCCTTCGATCAAAACGGGCTGGAATGACTAGCCCCTATACAGATATTTCCATTTGCTCACATCATCTCTGTCTTTTGAGCCTGTAATTAGATAATTATGACACCATGTTTTACATGAAGCCTTTCTCAGTCCTTCTTAATTCTAGTATCTTCCTTCTGTTGATTATTTCTAATTTATCCTGTATATAGCTTATTTGCATGTTGTGTCCCCCATTGGACTTTAAGTTCCTTGAGGACAGGAATGGTCTTTTGCCTTGCTTTGTACTCTCATTGCTAACACAATGCTTGGCACATAGTAGGTACTTGATAGATGTTTACTAACTGACTGACCATAAGTATCACCAAGCAGTGGTGGGATGGGACATACAACTGAATACAATCATGGAAGAGTGTATATCTCATTCAACAGAGACAGTTTAAACAGAAAATGGTATGGCAGAGTAGGACCACTATAGGACAAATAGATAGACATATGCATGACAAGGAAAAAAAATCCAAGTAAGAAGCATAGCAGGGAAAACTTTAGCTAAAGAAAGAAATAAAGAAGTTATGGATAAATGGATGAAAAGTGAAGAGAGAAAGTAGATACCCCTTTTCAAGGATTTTAGCCATAAAAGGCTGATGTATAGATGTAAGAATATAAGGATCAAATGAGAGTCTTTTGAGAATGGGGGCAAATATGGGCATGTAGAGAAGGAGCCAATAGAAAGAGATTAAAAGCAAGAGACAGAGTTGGGATAACAGAGGAGGCAATCTATTGGAGGAGATGGGATCACTTGAGCAGGGAGAGCGGTTAGTAAGACCACCACATGAAATGAGAGAGGCATGAAGGAGATGGAGACAGAAGACATTTGAGCAACAGGAGATAAGGAAGAGGGGAGAAAAGGGAGCTCACAGTAAATGGCCCCATTTTTTCTATAAAACATGAGGCAAGGTTCTCAGCAGAGAAAGTGGGAATAAGGAGATTCATGGGAAATTTAAGAAGGAATGAAAAGGTTTGAAGAGCCACTGTGGAGAGTGGGATAGTGAGTTGATGAAGGAGGTAGAATAAAATTGTTTAGCTGTGCTGAAGGCCCAATTGAGGATGTGTAACATAAATTTGTAGTAATATTCAGGCAGAATGGAAGCTATTAAAAGAGCAGAAATCACATTTTTACTGTGCCATCTCCATGCATGCCAGCCTCCTCTTCCTCTCTATGAATTCCCTTATTGGAAGTGTGCTCATTGAGGACAAGGACACTCTTACTTTCTCAATACTTAGCTCAGTTCCTGGCACATAGTCAGTAATTAATAAATGCTTTTTCATCATCATCATCAACGCACCTCTTCAGACATATGCATACACACACACACACGATGTACATTCATATTTAATTAAATTAGAGAACCCAATGGCACATAAAAGTTCTCTCACACATATAAATGCAACAAACCCTTGGCCCAAATGGAAAAAAAAATGCAAGATAACAACAAAAGTATACTGTTCTAATTTCCAATTATCTTCAATTAAATTCAAAAGTCACAAGTTGTTTACACTGATTTTATAATCAGCGGGACCTCCACCCTAAATATAACTGTTCCTATTACAACGGTTAAATTATCTTCAGAGCACTGCAAGGCTCTAGAAACTTTGAAAAGAAAAAGGAATGATAAATAAAAGGGCATAATTCCAATTTGGCTTCTACAATTCCTCATATCTCACCTCTAAACCTGGAGAGTTGGTAAACTCTAGTATTTAATTCAAATTTCAAAAACACAAATTCTCATCCTAGTACACGAGAGAGTGAGAAGTAACTTAAATGATCCCTGGTTTCTGCCCATGAATAACAGAAGGCTAGAGTATTTGAAAGTGGAGCAGGCTTTAGAGATGAAAAATAGGCCAAGTATACAATCCAAAGTCAGCCTGCAAGAAAGGAGTTCGGAAGAATTTCTGACAAATGCCTGAACCAACATCTAGAAAAGCTTGGATCTCTTCTTCTAAACTATTTTTTAAAGTTCTCTGACCAAAAGCCGAGTCTGCATACCAGAGGTCTAGGAATAGCCTGTCTTCCTACTTGCATTAGATACATTTGAAGTCTCTGGTTTGAGGGGATATGTCTGAATTCTCCTAAAAAAAATGTATTGTTTATCTTTGTCTCAGTTTAAAAGTTCTTATGTTCAAAGTTCATTTACCCTGAATTAATTTGGGAAACCAATTAACATTATATTCTGATTTTTTTTCCCTTTCTCATACAATCATGGATTCTATGCTTTTAAGTTGACTGTGATAAATAAAATATTCAGGATATTGATAAATAAATACGTCCGGGTCATGGCTTCTTAGCTGTGAGCTTCTCAAAGACTGAGGTTGTATGGTTTCTTTTTGAGTGACCCCCTCCCCTACAGTGGCTCTCTGTTTTATATCTGGATTTTTTTTTCTGCTCAGTCAGTGTTAAATACCATCATTACACCATGCCTGAACTAAAAAAGAAGGTACTTTAAGGTGTTTGAAACTAGATCTTTGAGCTTGGCTTGAGTTTCCATCTATATTACCCTGATTTACCCATTTCATTATTGAAGCCACTGTCAGTGGCTTCAAAGCACTCCACGCTTGACTACCCAAATAAATTAGAAGAATTTAAATCATTATCTTAAGTGCCAGCCTACTCAGCAAACCTGTAAAGGTCCCGGAATCCCAAAAGATATGGTCAATACTATACTTAACAGGACACAAACATAGCCAATCCATCAAAATAATTATGTGTCTATTTATGGGCTGTGACAAGGGTTCTTAAATGCTCTAATACCAACCCTTTTAAAGAGGAAATAAGCACATTCTCCATCTTTCTTGTTCCCACAAAGTTCACCAAATGAAGGTAATTTATAAACAGTAGCAGCAGCAGAATAGTGGAAAACAAACTAGAGTAAGCAGAAACTTGAGTTCAAATCATGCCTTTGATACTTAGTAGGAAAGACATTTCACTTCTTTGAACTTTGGTTTCCTTGTCTATAAAACAGAGAGGTATGTAGTGCTGACCTCATCAGGTTATTGGGAAAATCCAATAGGAAAGAGTATGTAAGACCAGCATGATGAAAATGTCAACTATCAGCTCTGGGGAAAGATAGAAAGTTGAGGAAACATACACTCCCTGCTCTCAAATAGTGCAGAGTTTAGTAAGGGGATAAAACAATAGTAGATAATCAAAACAGGTACTGCTGAAGGGCAGTTAAGTGCCATAGTGGATAGTCAGCTGGCCTGGACCTAGTCAGGAAGACTCATCTACCTGAATTAAAATCTGGCCTCAGATACTTATTAGGTGTGTGACTCTAGGCAAGTCATTTAACCCTGTTTGCCTCAGTTTCCTCATCTGTAAAATAAGCTGGAGAAGGAAATGGCAAACCATTCCATATCTCTGCCAAGAAAACTCCACAAGTCTGACATGACTGGAAAAACAGCAACAGTTATATAGTGCTTTGAATTTTGCATAGCAAAGACAAAGAGTCAGACACAACTGAAGCAAATGAATAACAAATTATATGATGCGTATTAAAGAGCTGCAAACAAAGTATTATGTGAGGTCTGTGGGGATGAGTGGTTAAATGCAAGATCAGGGATAACTTTCTAGTGGAGAAAATATTTGAGTTAAGCTTCAATGGACAGGTAAGAATTCTGAAGATGATGAAAACAAAGAACATGTCAGGTAAAAATTTCTGAAGTATACCTGTGGGAGGAGAAAGTTGATCAGTTTGACTTCAGTATAGAGATCATAGAAGGTAACATAAGAGAAGGCTGGAGAGGAAAAATAGTTCCAGGATGTGGAAGGTCTCAAATGATTGCAAGAAGAATCTGAACTTTGTGCAATCGGTCAATAAATATTTATTAAAGTGTCTATTATGTGCCAGGCATCGTGTTCAGCTTTGGGGATACAAAAAGAGATGTAAGACAGTCTGCCCTCAAGGCGCTTATAATTCAGGGAGGGACAGGGAGACAAGTAAACAAATACAAACAAGCTCTATACAGGATACAAGGGAGCTCACAGTGAATGAATTTCATTTTTCTATAAAATGTGAAATAAGGATGTCAGCTCAGAGGAAGAGGGAGTCATGAGAGGTTTAAGGAAGAATGAAAAGGTTTGGAAGAACCATTGTGGAGAGTGGGATAGTGAGTTGATGAGGGAGGTATAGTAAAAGTGCCTAGCAGCAGTGAGGGCCCAATTGAAGTTGAAGATACAGATAATAAATCAGAATAATAAACTATTTTCTCCACCTTTGTTTCACAACATGTATATAGGGAGTGAAGGCATTAGAAAGTGGGAGTGATCCAGGTCTGAAACTTGGCTGGGTGTAATTGGTGATATGCTAGGGACTCAAGAAAAGGAGACAGTGCAGAGCGGAACTGGTTCACCAAGGGGTCAAGATGGAGAAAAGAGGAGAAAGCAGCTAGTACAGGGGAGATAGCCTGCAGAATTGGAGGGGATCAAGAGACTGGAGGTCACAGTGTTGACAAAGAGTAGGGCTTGATAAGGGAAAATGAAGGGAGAAGGTGAAAACCAATAGATTATGGTCAGATAAAGAGACTGTGAAATTCTTCAATGTTCTAAATGGATAGAAGGGAGCCAGTGGAAATTTTTAGTGGAAGTACAATATGATTCCAACTGTGCATAAGGAAGATTATGTTAGAAGTAGTATGAAGGATGCACAGTGGGAGTGTTTAGAGGCAAGAATATTTGAAAAGATAATGCGTAGTCCAAGTACATGGTACTAAAAATACACTGGAAGAGGCTGCAGTCATTCTAGAGCAGGACCAGAAGATCTTTACCCTAAGACACCAAATTTAAAGGGTTCTGGGAAGACTTCCACTCCTTTAATATCACAGAAAGAACTGAGTTTAGCACCTAAGTTAGTAAAAATGATTAATTTTAAAATGAAGCTACATGGTGGCATACCCCTTTCCTTTGTGGCAGGGCCCAGGTAGGTACCTCCCTGGCCTCAGTCTGCTCTTTGGCATAAACTCACAATCTCTGTTATCTATCAGATGATCAGTAATAAGCAAGTGGGACTCAAAAGACCCAAGTCTAAATCCTGCCTTAAACACTAGGCAACCCCAGGCAAGTAACTGATTCCTCTCAGAGACTGTTTCTTCACAAATACATTTTTTCCCAAAAAACAAAAAAAAAAACCCTACAGCAGAAACTTATTGTATGAAAAGAACTCTGTAAAGCTTTGAAAGCACCAAGGTGGAGTGAATGGAGAGCTGCCTTTCAAGTCAAGTAGACCTGCTTCTGGTCCCGCCTCCTGCTCGTAGGACCAATCATAAGCCACTTAGCTTCTCAGTGCTCTCTGACAACTCTGTTTTAAATTGCACAACAGGTGACGGATGAGCTGCTCTGACAGGAGCTGCCCTAACTGGGAGTTCTCTCTATCAATAAAATCATGGCCTACACCAAATGAAGAGGGAGGATGAGGAAAAGTGAGAAAGAAAGAGAAGGGGAAAAGGGGAGAAGGGGAGAAAGAAAGAGAAGGAAAGAGAGAGACAGAGAGAGAGAGAGAGAGAGAGAGCAGAGAGAGAGTGGAGAGAGAGAGAGAGCAGAAAGAGAGAGAGAGCAAGACGAGAGAAAGGGGGAAAGGCATTAGGACAAACTAAAAGTCATAATCACTATAACTTAATGTCATGGAATTTGTGATGTGAATATGGTTGGGGATACTTATTCATAGTATTTCTGAGTTGGAAGAGATCTCAACAGTCAACTAGTGTCACCCAGAAAAGTATCCCTATTGCAACATAGACAAGAAATAGTTGTCCAAACTTTGCTTGAAAACTCCAGAGAAGGAGGCTCCTGCCACCTCTGATGTCACCCGTTTTGTTTTAGGATATCCCTAAGAATTTTTTCCTTGTATCACCCTAAATTTGTCTCTTTAAAACTTCTATCCTATTTCTGACCTGTGGACCCAAGGATGACAAGTCTAATCCCTCCTTGTACCTTACAGCCTTTCAAATACTTGAGGGTGACCATCAATCATCCCACCTCCAATTCCCCCCTGCCACCACCTGTAAGTCTTCTCTTCTCCAGGCTAAATGCTCCTAGTTCCTTTAACAGGTCTTCATATGGCACACACTTGAAGTCCTTTGAAAAAAATTGAAATTCATGGTAGGATAATTTTATAGATTAAGAAAATATTCTCCTGTAAGGGAATCCAGGAATTAGAGAAGAAGGGAAGCTTGGTAGAGAGTTATCTGAATGAGCATCAATGAGGAAGAAAAAGAAGTAATATAATCATGGGACTATGACAGAAAGAAGAAATAGACAGGAGCTCAGGAAACAGATCACGAACCTGGCATGGAGGCATAACAGAGTGGTGAGGAGGGACTTCAATGACCTAGATATCTGCTAGAGTTCACTGTCTGCCAAAAGCAGAGCAGCTGATAAATCTTGGCTTGCCTCGAAAAGAATTTCATTTTTTTTAAAGGTAAAGGAATTCATGATAACTATTGCTATTAGATAAGATTGACTAGTCTGCAGTCTAAGGTTGAAAGGATGGGCATCTTGGAAGAAAGTGATTATCCATTTTATAATTTGTGTTAGAGGAGATAAAAACCCTAGATCTCAAGGACAGCTGATTTCAAAGAGTTCAAAGAATAAACAGATAGTGTCACAGAGCCTACAATTTTACAAGAGAAATTAGCCCATGAGAAAGGGGAAAGTTCTTAAGCATAAAATGATAATGAAACAATTCCAATGAGAAATAAAAGGGGAAGCTGCGTGAAAATATGTTATCTATATATCTAGGGGTATATTAATCCATCAACAAACCTTCGTTAAGCCCTTACTATCTGCTAGTAAATTAGCTATCTGTACTAAACTTTGGGGATACAAAGAAAAAAACAGGATCCTCTATGTTAAACTACCACTACTCTATCTCCAGAAACATATAATCAAATATATTTAGAAATAAGATGTTCTAAAAATCAGACATATTAGGATTTGAATTCAGCAACAAGTGATTTTTTTTAAACTGCCATTAATGTACGCAACCATTTTGGTTTCCATCTGGAAAATACATTTTCCAGATTTTATTCTCACTAACATTCTATTTGGTTGCCTCAGCTTAACATGCCAGTGGGACATGAGCTCTAGTGGGTCCTACTAAAAAAATTTTAAAAAATAAAAAAAACACCACCCTCCCAAAAAAATATACTCACTATATACCAAGCACTATACAAATATCTTGTTTGTTAGGAGCCATTAAGATCCCCATTTTACAGTTGAGGAAACTGAGTCAAACAAACATTAAGTGACTTGCCCAAGATCATACAGCTACTAAATGTTGGAAGGCATATTTGAGCTCAGGTCTCCCAGACTTCAGGCCCAGTGTATCATCTACCTGCTTAATGAAAACTACATTAGCTCTGATAGCCTATCAGCAATGTTAAAGAAAAGATTTCTGTTTGGGGATGAATTGGACCAAGTGACATGAAGTGACCCCTTTTTTTTCTCAGATTCTGTGATTCTTTGAATGAATGAAATGCAAATAAGCAAATTCAGTACTGAAAAGACCATTCTTCCAAACAGTACTATCTTCAAACAAGGAAGACAAACCTAGTAAAACTTTTAATATTTCCAAACTCAGTGGGGGAAAAACTCATATACTAAACAAAAACAACATATCCACAACTGGGCTGTTGTTGATGAGTTGTTTTTAACTTGTGTCCTACTCTTTGTGACTCCATTCAGGGTTTTCTGGATAAAGATAATGGAGTGGTTTGCCATTGTCTTCTTCAGCTCATTTTACAGGTAAGAAAATTGAGGCAACCAGGGTTAAGTGACTTGCCTAGGGCAACACAACTGATAAGTATCTGAGACCAGATTTGAACTCATGAAGATGAGTCTTCCTGATTCCAAGTCTGGTACTCTATCCACTGTGCCACCTAGGTACTATGACTAAGATACACTGATTTCAAGAATTCAATGAATGTATTCTAGCTCTGTAAGGGATCTCAGAGGATAAATCTGACCCCTTTATTTTACAGATGTGGAAACTGAGGACCCAAGAGAGTAAGTCACTTGCCCAGGTCACACAGCATATTTCTGAATAAGTATTTGAACTCAGGTCTTCCTAACTCCAGGCCTAGAGCTCTATCCACTGTACCACTTTGCTACCTCAGGAACAAGCTAAAGAATTATGAGAAAAAGATGGTCTACTATACAGAACTGGTTTTGTTTGTGAAAATATTACTATAAGCTACATTCATACTATATTTAGTTATGATTCTAAAAAAAATTTCAACATAAAAATCAAATGCTTTTTATTACCCAGTCATCATTCTGGATAACTCAAGAAGTTTGGGTGTCACTTTTTTCTTTCCCTCCTATCTGGTAATAATTAGAAATGCTCCTCAAAATGGTTCTCAGGGAAGGGATATAGGGACCAAATCTGGGTGATGTGACAATAAGATATATCAGTAAAATATATAAAAATTTTAAAAAGAAATGCTATTTAACATTTTGCTCCTAGAAATCCACTCCTCATATTCACAAAATTGAAACTGTATAAAATGCCAAGCTGACTCAATTGAAGGAAAAAAACCATATATATAGTTACATACAAACACTTGAGCTTTATGCTGTGTGAGAGCCTCCAAAGACAAATTAAATGGACAAAGTAATGCTTTGATAGTTTTACCCATTGCTCATAATTTTATGAGATTAAGGATTGAGAGACAAAGTTATTTTTTCTATAATAAAAAGGAAAACAAAGGCTATTTTTACCTCTAGGGAAAGAAATATCCACAATATTCTTGAATCAATCATATTAGCCCGATGCAAGAAAGATAATAGCTATTTGTAAAAGGAGTAACAGAAAAACTTAGCTTCTGAAACTCTCTGTTCATTAATTTCAGAATCTTTCATTAACTGGCACATAGAAGCTTATCATTTCCTTTCCTTTCTTCTTGTATTAAGCTCTAGGCAGATATGACTACCCTAAGACCTGGGCCTACACACAAAGTAAACTTATCCTCAACAAAATATTTCCTTATCAAGTAATGAATGATTTTTCCTATTATAGTAGCAAAGCTATAGCTATTCAATTTTCAAAAATCTTCTATAGATTTCATTCAAGAAACATTTATCAAAACCTTTTATGCTCAAAGAAATCTGGTAAATGTTGACATAGATAAAAAATAAGTAAAACACTCTCAAGGATTCTGTGAACTTTAAGAAATAAAACACATATTATTAGGTCATTAGAAAATAAAAGACATACATAAACAGCTCTAATATAAATCATAACATGACGAGAACATGAGACACAACCAATACGTTGTAGGAGCTCTAATGAGAGAAAGATCCTGTCAGACTGGGGGAATCCGAGAAGGCTCAGTAAAGTAAGTCATGTTTGAGTTGGAGTCTTGAAGGATGGGTAGGATTTCAACAGGTGGAGATGATGAGAGAAAGCATTCCATAACCCTGAGAACAATGTGATCAAAGGGGAAGGAGTCAAAAAATGTGTGGGGCATGTTTGGGGAAACAGTAAGTAGTCCAGTTCAGCCAGAATACAGAAACCGCTATAGGAAAGTAATATCAGCTTTGGTGGCAAAGGTAAACTGGAGCCAGACTGTGAAAGGCCTTGAACTTGGGATAGAAAAGTTCAAATTTTATTGGGCAGATAATTCCAAAAGTTCTCTGAAAAGATTAGTGACATAAAGCATGTAAGTGGATGAATAATCTGCCAGTAGTGAAGGATAGGTAGAAGTAAGGGAAAATTGGAGGCAGGAGGATCCCCCAGGAGGAGGCTATTACTGACAAACTTGTTGAGAGGATTTTCTGTTGTATCCATTAGGGTTGTACTTATATTCAGATAAACTATGTTAAAGTACATTTTGGTAACACTAAAATGCAATTTTGAATTGAAACATAATGACAGCGATTAGTTACTAGGAAACATTAGCATGAAAGGAAAATATCTTTGAAAACATCAGTGTTTCTAAAGTAGGGAAACGGAGGAATAGAAGTTAAGGGTTTTTTTTTTTCTTTTTATTCCTTTCTACAAGTCCACAAACACATCACACCTCAAATGTCCAAATGTAAGGATTCATGAGTATTTTAATAACAGCACTCCAGTTATGTGGTCTTCAAGTGCCTTGCTTAGGAAACCTGCTCTGGTATTTGCAATGGCTTAATGACTTCCTAGAGGAAAGCATAAGGAGGTAATCAGTAGCATGTGCCTGATTCTTGCAGACACAGGTGGATTATAGCACCACTCTGAGTGATATTAGATGTATTTACTTGAGGAAAAACTGGACTCAGGCAGGCAGACAAAACTTCCTCAAAAGGCCTGTTCTTACAAACACATCTGTTAAAAATTCAAAGAGTCTGGACGTATCACTTATCAGTATTCAAATAAAACCTTTAAAGAGATTGTGATCATTTTAAAAAGGAAATGAAAATATGTGCATGTGCATTTTGGGGACTGTGCTGACAAATAAGACTTCAGGGATTGAGCCAAACAGAGGTGTAGGGGACCAAACAGACATTTTGAAATAGAAATAAATTCCTTCTAGCCCCAGACACCTCAGGGCTTTCTATACACCATTACAAGAGGCAAATGCTACAAAACCACAGCAACTTCTCACATCTGACTCAGCTTGGGACTGTCATACTTTGAGTCTATGAGCAATCTGCCCCAGGCAGACAGTAATAAGAAAATCCAGTTTGTGGGTGTAAAAGCAAGGATCCCGACAGGCACAGGAAGGCCTGATGTACAGGTTCTTAGATCTGTTTTTCTAAAAGAAAAGGCAACTTTTGAGGCATCAACAATCACTTTAATCAAGCATATATGTCATTCACTTAGTTCAGGGGGAAAAGTCAGCACCCTGAACTTCATTGAGATCAACAGACAGAGCTTCCAACTTTCTGACCATATGTACATAGTTACCAGACAGAGAAGCACCAACATTTGGGTTTTCAAAGTCGGGGGGGGGCTCCTTAGCAGCTTCCCAGAGTCTCATCTGGCCAAACACTTCCAAAGAGGAAAACCTCACCGCAAAATAAAACCTTACCTCAGAGTATTTATACACTTTTCAGAGCCAGAGGGCATCACAACTCTTGAGAACCAGTTAGAAAATTAACATTAGAAAATTAACAAAAAGTGTGGGCCTCCCCTAATCAGGCTTCCTTTAATGGGCAGGCCCATTAATGGGTGAGGAAGATCTTTAACTCTCATAATTACCATTACAGTGAGGTCCTTTTTTCCTTTTATTCTTGTACTTACACACCCTTATAGCAACAGAACAATTTAACTGCTGTGTTTCCTTCACTGAGATAAAGTAAGTCCTAGGCACTATGCCCACCCTTTTAACAGAGGCCACCTGGTGAAAGGTGATGCCTGTTTTATGGTAGCTTAGGCTCAATGAGCAGTGAGAATAGATAAGAGAAAACAACAAAGATATAACACAAAATCAAACTGAACACATTGGAATCCAACCACTTTTAGAATTATTACATGTAAGAAAATAGCATATAAAATATTTAACTATTGCTTTTGTAAAGTACTTAGTACAGTGCCAGTCATATAGTAAACCTAATACATGTCTGTTCCCTTCTCATTAGAAATATACTGCATTAAAAAAAAGAAAAAAAACCTCTTTAGTACAAATCAACAAAAAGGACGTCATCATCATAGTAATAGCTAGAATTTACATGGGGCGGCCAGGTAGAGCAATGGATAGAGCTCCAGGACTGAAGTCAGAAAGAGCTGAGTTCAAATTTGACCTCAGATACGTAGTAGCTGTATGACCCTGGACAAATCACTTCACCCTGTTTGCCCCAGTTTCCTCATCTGTAAAATGATCTGGAGAAGGAAATGGCAAACCACTCCAGAATCTTTGCCAAAACAAAAACAAAAAAAGGGATTGGGGCTGGAGTCACAGAATCGGGCATAACTGAAAAACAACTGAGCAACAGCATTTAAGTTTTGCATAGCACTTTGTTTTATCTCAGCAAATGTCATCATTACAAACTTCCCTGATAGTGTTTAAAATATAGGATACAATCCAGGATGGTGGGAAAGCCACTGAGCCCCAACAAGACACTCCATCCTTCCTACACAGGGAAAGTGAGTTACAGTTCGCTATCCAATCAGTCTATTCTGGACCACTCCTTCCTCTTACCTTCCTTTTCCTTCCTTTTCCATGTAACACACCCAACCAGTGCCTCCACGCACCTAGATGACAGTCATGTGAGATCCGCAAATAAGGGATTTCTCCTCAGCTAGGTCTAGACTCAATTTGAACACATGAGAAAATCATCCCAAAAGAACATAACCACCTTTTCCCTAGTAGCTCCTTCTCCATCCTGAAAAGATCAGAACTTTGTACTCCTAACCAGAGCCCTATATCCTTTTCACTACTTAACTTTTAAAATTTTCCTTATCTAAATATTTGCTTTCCTTTAAACTTGGAAGAAGACCAATATTTTTCTCCCTTCTCCACTACTCTCCCAGCCCCTTTTCACAGATCTTGACTCCAGTTGGTCTTACTAATCTTTGACTGCTATGGAAAATAGGTGTTAATTATGTCATTAACACCACTCCACTCTTCAGGAAGTGCTAACTTCTCTTAATTTCTTTCCACCAAGGCCATCCAATGTGTCAAAGTCCTTCTATTCTCTCCAACCACAAAACAGTGATATATAGTTTGAGTGCTTCTGCAGCTCACTCTTATCTCGACTCAATGTTTTTCTACCTAAAAGGTTTTTTTTTATTTATATCCTAAAAGGGCCATCTTCTAAATCACAAAACCTCAGAGATAAGAAAACCTTCAGTATTTATTCCAACTCACACCTGATATAACATTCCAGAAAACAGGTCATCTTAGCTTTCACTGAAGACTTCTAATCATGGAAAACTCACAACTTCCTGAAGCATGCTGTTTTGTGATACTTCTAGTTATTAGAAAGGTTTTACTTAAACCAAGTTTCAATCTTCCTTTCTATAATTTCTGTCTGTCTATCTATTGGTCTTAGTTCTATCCTCCTGGGAAAAGATTCTAATCTCTTTTCTACCTGACAGTCTTTTTAAATACCTGGAGATATATTCAATCTTATGTATTCCCCTCTCCAAACTACATATTTCTAATTCTTTTAACTTGATCTTCATATTGTAATGTCTCTAGTCTTAGACAATAAATCCAGTACTTAGCATAGTGCCTGTGGCACATAGGAAGCATTTAATCAGTGTTTGTTGACTTGACTGGACTCATCAATTCATCGACATGGTTGTCTTCCTTTATGTGCACACCAACCTCTCAACAGCCTTCCTACAAGGCGGTACCCAGAACAGAATACTATACAGCAAATATGGGGTAAACTGACTCCCTGACTCTGAACAATATGCTTCTTTTGATGAAGACTTGGACTACAGTTTTGTTTTTTTAACTGTCATATCACACTGCCAGTTCATACTAAGTTAAAAGTCCACTAAAATCACTAGATCTTTTTCTACATGAAGTACTGTTTAGACATACTTTCCCCATCCTTTACTTATTGGGTTGATTTATTGAATCCAGGTGAAGGAATTTAAATTGATCCCTATTAAAGTTCAAATTAGAGTAAGCTCGGCATTCTGGACAGAGAACTGCTTTGATTCTGAACGTCAACCAGTAAGATAGCTATGACTCCAAGTATCTCGTTATGTCAAAATTTAGTAAGTAAACCATGTACACCTTCCTCTAAGTCATTCACACACAAATCCAGAAATAAAATTATTAAGCAGCACAGAGTCAAGGAGAGCTTCTTGAAGAATACCACTACAGACCAAATGACCCAGATCAACTAATGACTACACTTTGAGTCTGGCCATTCAACCGAGTCTGAATCCTCTTTACTATTTTGTAGCTGGTTCCAGGGCTTCTTAAATTTTTTCCACTCTCGACCCCTTCAGAGCTTCTTAAACTGATCCAGAAGAATGGTAGAAGAAAGGATGTCAAATATATTGCTGAAATCCAGGTATCCTATGTCTATGGCATTTCCCTTATTTACCAGTCTTTTAACTCCATCATAAAAGGAAATGAAGTTAATCTCATATGTTCTGCTCTTGATGAAGTCAAACTCATTCTTAGTGAGCATCGTTCCCTTCTCTAAAGATATAAATTATCCTCTCAATAATCAACTCTGCAATTTTGATAGTAACAAAAATCAAATCCATCCAATTACAGTTATGGAATCCATTCTCTTGTGTTTAGAAAATTAAGGTAGTATTTTGCCATCTCTAACCTTCCGGTATTCCTCCAATTCTCCCCAATTTTTCAAAGATTATATACAACAGTCCAACAAGCCTATCTGCCAGTTCCTTGAGCACCCTGGGATACAGATACATGAGTATGGGCAACTAAATTCAGCAAGAGCTGTCCTCTTACTATCTTTCGTTATGCCTTGGGTTTCTGCTTCACTATAGGGATGTTTGTTACATCCTTCCCTGACTGAAAAATATTCTCATTCATTATGAGATTCCTTCAGCTCACGCCTCACCAATACCCTCAGTTGCCTCTGCCCCTCTCACTGGAGGGCTGGAAGTCAGATCAAAACAAGTGCCCTCACACAGGTTACCCTCTGTCCCTCCCCTCAACACACATACACACACATACACACACACAAATATATGCATGCACTTTTCATTTCTCTTTTATGTGCTGTCTTCCCTTATTAGATTGTAAGCTCCTTCAGAGTGAGAACTGTCCTTTTTTAATATGCATTCCTAGGGCTTATCATAATGTCTGGTACACAGTAGGTGCTTAATAAATGTTTATTGTACTGTAATGTAGAAAACAGAGGTAAAGTAAATGTTTGTAATTTTACCATTTCACAATCATTCTTGCTTTTATCTTTCTCTTACCTCTAATATAGCTAAAAAGCTCATTTTGTTCCTAGTATACATTACTAAACTCAGTTCATTTTGAGCTTTTCCAGTTCTTGCCAGACACAACTAAAAAATGCCTCAACAACACACCGATCTCAAATGAGAGGTGATATAAAGCCGGCTCTTAGAGCCTGTGTCAGACTACACTTAGCCTTTCAGGCATGTTCTGACACTCCAATGGAATGAAATCTCTTTGAGGGCAAGAACTGTTTCATCTTTGTCTCTACATTCCCATCACCTTGTGTACATCAGGCATTTAAATATTACTGAATTCAATTTCCTCCCCTCTGTAACAAGTTATAAGAAAGAAGGGATCTGAACCTAACAAGAGAAAGCTGACAGCCTTATTTCTTGAACTTCTTTCCTATCTTTTCTCCCATCCCCCCAAAACACACACACACACACACACACACACACACACACACACAAGTCTTTCTTAAAATATTCTTCCAAATGGGCTATTCACTGGCTTCTTGTCTGTGTCAGAGTGAGGTGTAATTTCTCTCCCTTTGATCGTGGCACTTGACGCTTATTGAGCTTGATTCATAGAATAGCAAAGCCCCGGATATCTGTTCTCTAGCTCTTTTTTGTGTCTTATTGCTTTTGCCCATAAGTACTGGATTTGGAGTCATAGGATCTGGGTTCAAATCATACATTTAGAATTTACTACCTGTGAAATGTTGGCATCTCTGTGCCTCACTTATAAACTATGACTGTTAGACTGGAGGATTCAAAATTATATTAAAGAAAAGATAATGCTCACACATCTAGTATAAGCCTCAGGTCTCTTTCAGGAATAAAGACCTTTGCTCATCTTACTTATGCATGACAACCAGTTTGAATCCTGCTTTGAAGTTTCTTACAAAATGTGTGAGTTTGTGAGGTAGGATACATGGCTACTTTTGTAAGGCACTGCTCCAGAAGCCATTGTGATGTATCATTTCTCTTCTTTTAAACAGGTCCTCTTACTTAATACCTTCATTAATCTGGACCTCTGCACAATCTGCATCTCTCCTAAGTATTTTATATAAGAGACTGATTCTTCACAAGCTAATTTTATCCCTTTTTATTTACACAAAAGCTATTTTTCTGCCTCTTTCAGCAATCAAACTGTTCCTACTCCCAAGGGATCAGTACCATACACCTAGATTTAATGATGCTTCTTTATAAAGGAAGTCAACCCACTTTTATAAAGTATAAAAAAAAACTTTTATAGTAAAGTGAAGAATAGTTGCATCTATAATTCTAAGACAAAAATACTTCAGTGTACAGTTTATTTGACCTCATTCAGTAAAAAGTCAATAAAGTCCAAAACATATATATATATATAATCTAGATAAATTTACTTTTTGCCTCTTTAGCTTCCTCTTCTCTCTGACCTTTTAAGCCTTTCCCTTACTTCATAACCGCATCCCCTCATTCATTCATTTGGAGCCTTGTTTATTATCTTTATGGTGTTTAACAGCAGTCGATGGACAATGTATTACATCTAGATATTTGGAATGGGATCATAAAACACACAATCAGACACCTTCCAAAAACAAAGAGATCTATGAAAAGAAAGCAGGAGTGCATCATAAGCCCTCCCTGGGGGGATGGCAATCAGAAAGTAGATTATTACAACAGATAAAATTAGAAGTAGTAGTGGGAAGGATTGGGAAGGTGAATGCATTACTTCTCTGTTTTCTGTCAGTTCATCTCTATTGGGGAAGGGAGTGACTAGACACAGCTCTCTGCCTCCCTCCCTCCCCCTCATCTCTCTATGGCTTCCCGACAAATTTTTCGAAACTTAAATTTCTTTGGCATTAGGTTTGGCCGTGAGGCTATGAATTTTTACAGCCCCAGTAAGAACTGCCATCTCCATCCCTAGAGGGAGAAACCAAAACATATGAAATCACAGAAATGAAGTAAATATCTTGGTATCAGGGAATTTGATCAGTGAAGCAATGTATCAGTATATGGTACATTGAATTAAGTTGATAATTATGCAAAATAAAGTACATTTTGGAAAAGGACAGTTGTGACTTCTATGTTTCTACTTGTTTCATCTTTTAAAAAAACTGAAATATGGACTAAATTTGTAATTTTTCAAGTATAGAGAACTCCGGGGTAAAAGAAGACACTCTATGCAAGCAGGTCAGCACTTCCTCTGCCACTTATGATCTTTAAGAGGTGACTATAGCACTGAGATGTTCAGTGACCTGCCCAAGGTCACACAGCCAGACTGTGAAAGACAGAGGACAGACCTGATCCCAGTTCTCTATCCCCTATGTGGGAAGCTAGGTGGTACAGTGGATAGAGAAATGGACTTGGAGTTAAAAAGACCTGAGTTCAAATTAAGCTTCAGCTGTGTGACCCTGGGCAAATCATTTGACCTTCTACCTCAGTTTCCTCAACTGCAAAAGTGGGGGAGGGTCATAATAGCACTTAACTTACAGGGTTTTTGTGAGGATCACACAAGATAACATTTGTAAAGCACTTGGTACATTACTTGACACAGAGTGAGAACTTAAATGCTTATTCACTTTCCTCTTTCCCTTGCCACACTACCTCTTTTTAAATAAAGGATAATAATAACAGCTCCCACATCTTTATATATATAGTCCTAGTCTCCCTCCTAAAGTCTAGGCATATTTTATCAACAACCGCCTATTGCCATCTCAAACTAAACACGTCCAAAGGAGAATTCAGGATCTTTTTCCTAAAATGAACCTTCTTCTAAATTTCCCTGTTACTGGTGAAGGGACTAACATTCTTTCGGTCATCCAGTTCAGTTAACTGCAGAGATCAGCACTTCAGCATAGTGCTTGGCACACAGTAGGTACTTAATAAATGCTGATTAACTCCTGACTATTGATGATCTTCTCCTTGCTCATGACTCTCCCAAGTAGTTGCCACATCGTGGTTTATTTGTTTGCTTTTTTTCCATCTTCACAGCATCTTCTGAATGTGTCTTCCCTCCTCCCCCCATTTTACTCACACATTCACCAACCCTCTCACTTAAACTATTGAAACAGCTTCCTAAATGATCTTCCCTAACTTAAGTCTCTTATCACGTCAAACCATCCTCCACAAAGTTACTAAAATTATTTTCCACAAGTGCAGATCTGGCAGCATCATCTCCCTACTCAGTAAACTAGTAGCTCCCCCCAACCTCTAGGATCAAATATAAAATCCTCTGGCAGTTAAGGCTCTTCCCACTCTGGCCCCATCCTACCTGCCGTCTTACACACTTCTCACCTCCACAGATGCTACAAGTAAGCCACACTGAAGCACTTGCTATTGTTCACATACAACACTACACTTTCTGTTGCCATATCTCTGCACTACCTGTCCTCCATACCTGTAATTTTCCCCTTCTTCATCTTTCCCTCCTACCTTCCCTAACTTCTCATCTTTTCAAGAAACCTTTCTCAATCTGCCTTTACTTAGGCTACTGTTTTATGTTGATTATCATATTCAGACACAGAGAAGATAATACATATATATATATAACATATAAACATACATAAATATATATATAAATACATATATATGTATAAGAGAGAGAAAAAGAGAGGAGTTTGTACATAGATGTTTTCACGCTGTCTCCCCATTAGACTGTGAGCTCTTTGAGGTCAGGGTAACTATCTTTTGCCTTTCATTGTATCCTCAGCACTTAGTACAATGTTAGGCACATAGGAAGTGCTAAAAAATGTTCCTCAACTCAACTTTCTATCTTATAAAACTTCAAACACCATTATTCCAACTGACCTGCCCCATGCCCAGTCCTGCCTCAATAAACTTTAGATCATCTAATTTCAAGTTACTCACATTCCTCAAAAAGAAAAACAGCATGATGATCCAACTGTTCTGGAGAGCAATTTGGAACTATGCCCAAAGTTTGACCCAGCAATATTGCTTCTAGGACTGTATCCCAAAGAGATCATAAAAACTGGAAAGAGTACCACATGTACAAAAATATTTATAACAGCTCACTTTGTGGTGGCCGAGAACTAGATATCAAGGGGATGCTCATCAAGTGGGCAATGACTGAATAAATTGTGGTATATGAATGTAATGGAATACTATTTTGCTATAAGAAATGATGAACAGGAAGACTTCAGAAAAGGCTGGAATGACTTATATCAACTGATGCTGAGCAAAAGGAGCAGAAGTAGGAGAACTCTGTACACAACAACAACCTCAGTGTGCAAGAAATTTTTCTGGTAGACTTAGTACTTCATTGCAATGCAAGGACCTAAAAAATTCCCAATGGACTCTTGAGGCAAAATACCTTCTACATCCAGAGAAAAAACTATGCAACTGGATCACAGAATGAAGCAGAATATTTTCTATTGTGTTATGTTATGTTTTGTTTTGTTTTATGGTTTCTCCCATTCCTTTTAATTCTTCTATGCAACATGACTAAGGTAAGAATGTATGTGTAGAACCTATATAAGATTGCATGCTGTCCTGGGGAGGAAAGGGGTAAGCAGGGGAATGGAGGGGGAAAAAAATCCAAGCTATATGGAAGTGACTATAGAAAACTGAAAACAAAATAATTTAAAAAAGAAAAAAGAAAAACAGCATGAGAAGAAGTATTTCATTTGGTAAACTCTCTTCATTCCACTTAAATGCTTATAGTTCTATTACTTTAGTCAACAAGCACACAATGTAATTTCTCAGTGAGGCAAATCTGACTTTAGAGTCAGGCTACATAAAATACCCTCAATTTAAATTTCAATTGAAAAAGACATTTCCCCATGTACGTTGACATCTTTCGTTCAGCCGTTGCGTTAAGATAGGTCATTGCTATGACCTTCCATAGAGCAAGTGACCATGGTCAGCAAGTGTTAACTGACAGTCACCTGATCTGTAAAGCATAAATAGTATTAGTTATTGATAATGTAGATACAGCCTGAAGAAGCATTTTTCCTGTACAAACACATATGTACATTCAAATTTATATCATCATAAATATTTCTTCACAACTCTGATCTTTCACTTCTGATTGTTACCACCTGTGGATTCAGACAATGGCTTGTAACTATGAAGACTCTAACTTGGCCAAATGCTGAATTATACCCAGCCTTGTGCTGCTCCTGAGACCAGAAACTCAACAACTATTGGAATGAAGTCATTCCAATAACCATGAGGATGACGCTGCACTCTGCCTAGCTCTTTGCCATCTACTGGGACCCACTCCCAAATACTACTCAGCATGTGACATTATCCATGCTTTGTAAAGTGAAGAAGGCCAAGGCTTGCCATTCACTTGTGATATGACACATCCAAATCCCAGGTTCCTGAATAATTACAGCCTTTTTCACTTTATAAAAGGGGAAAAAAAAATAAACATGTCATTTCTACTAGGTTCCACCCCCATTCCGTGGGGTTCAAAGAACTTTATGTTTCATTCCTCAGTCTCCCACTTTTTATCCCATAATATTCTTTAAAAACAAAAAAAAAAAAATCCTGGCATAAGAAGAGACTGAAGATGACATTTTTTTTTAAAGCAGATGAACACAAAAGTCAGAAATTCAACTTGGGTTTTCTCTTTTCTTCAGGCACATAGATCTCACTATTTAATCGAAAAGTACTTTGATCGACCAAAAACAAATTTTAAAAAAAGATCAAAGATTTCAATTCTGGTGACTTATCTTTTTCCTTTTTAAAAATTCTTTTATGGAACACTGTTCAGTTTTGCTTGACGGATTCTCCATTCTATTTCAGAGAATCTAGTCAAGTGAAAATAAAGATGTGGGGTGGAGGTAGGAGTGAGGTGAGAAGAAATGACATTTTTGGAGCAAAGGTATACAGCTTTCTAACAGGAATCAAGAAGTCCCCACTCCACAAGTCAAGCTGTCCATTCATGCCCCATGTAACAAATTACTTGGGGCCACCTCAGGAAACTCATCTGTTTCCAATTTATTTGTGGCCTTGGTAATGTGTTGCTGAAGTCACAAGAGAATAAAAGATCGCTCATGTGTATTGGTTTCTATCAACCTGCAGCCAGGGGAACAGAAGGGCCACTTCAGTATCCAGCATCCAACATCCAACAGGAAGGCAATTATTCACCATGAGCAAAAAAGGCGGTTCATGGTTGTACTGCCAAGAAATGACATATTCCAATGAATTCAAACCACCCTCTTCAAATTTTAGCATTCCATGGCATAAAAATAAAACCAAGGAGAAAGAAAAGTCAAGCTTGCCACCTACTGCCCAATGGCATAATTGTAAATGCTAGAATTTTATTCACAGTTTCATGCTAAGACCCTCTCTTAAGGACTAGAAGATATTTATGTGTGTTTTTAAATATATATTCAGGTATATATATTTTCCACCATAATGCCTATTCATTTTAGAAGATCTCTGTCTCCCAAAGTTTTAATAAAACATCATTTCAAACTATATCAAAACCAATTATAACCAACATGCCTCTTTTAAATAAAAAGAAATGCTCTAAAACTATTATATGTGCATGATATGTATGTGATATATATATTATGTATGCATATATGCACAGTAAATATCTGGCCAATGGCAGCAGTGTCATTTGTTATAGCATCTAGGCTAGGGAAAAAGTCCTTTTTAAATGTGCCAATGGTGTCATATGTTCTCAAAATCAGTTGTCATTCTAGATGACAGGCATTAATAAATCTACTTCCTGACAGGTGCAGATTTTTCATATCCAAATATTAATAGATTCAGTGAAGTTCATGTAAAATCTATCATAGCAGAGCTTCCCAACTTTCTAAAGATAGGCATCACTATATTTTTAAAATAGCAGCAAAGTCAACTGAAAAATACTGCACTAATTTCACTATCATATGACTTTAAGTTGCTGAAAATGCTTCAAACAATTTTACATATGTTCAGTATAGGCTCAGTACAAACTTATTGTGTGTTTAGTTTTTGCGTGTGTATTTGTTTTAATTTGTTCCAAGACAATATGAGAATAAATAGGATAATAGCCATTCATTGTAATAACTCTGAATTTATCTTCCAAGTAAGGATATGCATTGTTATCCTTTATTTTGTCTCTTAATATTAATACAATGCATATAGGTTGGAGAGGTAGATATATACTTCAATAAATTTTTCAGAAAAAAACTTCATAATTACTTTTAAAACATTATTCATATATATATATATGAATTCAAATCAAAATACTCTACTACGATCATTTTTTGTTTATCTTTTTTTGGGGGTGGATGAGAGGGTGAGAAGTAGACATGTAAAAGCCAGAAATCATGTCACTTCATCAGTATAGGAAATACCAGTGTGATAGCTCCCTCTACCAATGAAGATTGGTGACATCTGTAACTTGAGAGAGATGTTTGTGACATGCCCCTGTGGCCATAAAGGTAGCATGTGTCAGAGGTAGGACCTACACCTAGGTCTTCCTGAATCCAAGACCAGTTCTTCATTTCCTACACCAAGCTTCCGTCACCTTCTCATTGGGAATACACTTCATTAGTTCTTCTTTGAGTACATATAAATAAAATATGTATATTTTAATGGATGAGATTTATGAAACAATTTCTATAAAGCCTACTTATTATCCTCTAGGTTAGTAGCTCTTAAAGTGTGGTCCAGGAACACCTGGTAGCCCAAAAGCTATTTCAGGAAGTACATAAGATAAAAAACTATTTTCATAATAATACTAAAATGTTTTGATTTTTAATATGGTAAATATCAACAGATACATAACCCATATAGACAAAGAATCCTCCATAATTTTTAAGAATATAAACAGGTCCTAAGAACAAAAGGTTTGAGAACCTTGCCCTAGGCATTATGCTTATAATGGATTACAGCCATTAGAAGAACAATAGTTCCTGTTTTTTCTCTACGTTCTTCCTTCCATCTAGCTAAATTACATACTTCCTTCAAGACTCACCTTAAACGTTATCCAGTTACCTTCCTTATTAAAACTTTCTAATACTCTTCTGGCCACATAAGTCAGCAATTAATTCTACACTGTCATATCTAGTGGTGTAGTAGACAATGTCCATAGCTTGGCATTTAAGGCTCTTCATAATCCTAACTCTAGGAGTAGGAGCTAGTTGAGGGTTAGAGAAGGAATTGCTGAGTTGCTTCAGTCATTTCTGACTCTTTGTCACCCCAATTGGGATTTTCTTGGCAAAGGTACAGGAGTGATTTGCCCTTTCCTTCTCCAGCTTAGGAGACTGAGGCAAACAGGATTAAATGACTTGCTGAGGGTGACAAGTTGAGTGTCTGAGGAGGGGTCTGAAATCACATCTACCTGACTTCAGGCCTGATGCTCTATTCACGTAGCTGCCCTAGAGATACATTACAGAAGGAATTATAACTCTATAAATTAATAGCAAATTCCAGGGTCTCTTCTTCCAGGTGAATTCTCAGAATGATTTACAGTCATGTGACAAGCTAATTAAATATACATATGAAGTTTCTACAAGACTATAAGCTCACTCATCTATAAATTGGAATTTTTAACAATCTCGGTTATTTAGGAGAGCATTGTTGCACTGTGGACACAGCGCAAAATGTAAAGCCAGGAAGAGCCAACTTCAAATCCTGCCTCAGACACTCACTAGCTATGTAACCTGGAGCAGATCACTTGACCACTCTCAGGACTGGCCTCCTCTTCTGGAAAGGGGACCTAGTAACAGTACCTGTTGTTCTGAGGATCAAATGAGGTAAGATATATATGCAAGATTCTTTGGAAAGCTATATAAATATGAGCTCTCTTATTTTTTAACGTGGGCTAAACAATTTCAGTAGTTATTGATAATGCACTGTTATCATTGGTCTTTGAATATAAAGAGATTTTCTAGATGTGTATAAGTTGATTACATGGTACTTCATAAGAGATCAAATATAGAATGCAGCTACCTGACTTTATCAAACTGCTACACAATAAACTTTCCAACACATTCTATCAAGATATTAAGGACTCAAAATTATCTAAAATACACAAAATGAAATTAAGAAATTTTGTCCCATGTGTAAATTAGTGCCATAAAATTCACATAGAAAAAACATATTAATAGGGACAGCAAATTCAATTTCTATAATACTTTGAAGCTTACAAAGCACTTTCCTCATAATAATCCCCACAGGTAGCACAAGTATTATTATGCTTGTTTTAAAGACAAGGAAATAGGCTTTGAGCATTTGAGTGACTTGCCCTTTTTTTTTTTCTTTTTTTTTTTGGTGTGTCAGAATTAAACCCTCGTTTCCTGATTCCAAGTCAATGGCTCTTTCCACCACTAGGGGTATTTCAAGTTCTATTCTTACCTTGTATTTTATTTACAGCTTGTTGAAAAAATTTATCAGTTCTAGTCTTTAATGTCACCTTTTAAAACCTTGGAAGTATCCTTCAAATTAAGAAGCAATGTCGCCTTTTTTAGAAATCCAATTTTAAAAATAAGTCTGTCTTCGCTCCTTCAAAAGACAAATGAAGATGGGAATGTGTAAAAGCCACTGAAGAGAGAAGGAATGAACGAGGGAAAAGTACTCCATGTGGGAAAAAAAGAAGGAAAAAAATCACCACAATTTTTTGTCCCTAGGATAAAGGATAGGAAGCAAGAGAGGGTTTCCTTTCAAATTTCTTCTCTCAAAAACAACTTATGTCTAAATATTCTCAAAATATCTATATCGCCCTCCTGTTTCAGTTAAAAACATCCTTTATAAAAATATAATTAGGAAGGATTTGATGCTGGATAATGAGACTTGGTACAAATTTAGAAAGAATGATGCTTCCCTTTCGATGCTGTCCATCAAGTTCACAAATACCAGCATTTGGCTAAATACCAACATGAAGGAAATAAATAAACTGAGCTCCCTGGAAAGAACTAATAACGATGAAAATATCAACACAGAACAAAAATAAGCACCTTTCTAAATCCTCCATCTCTGGGAGATTGGATGATTGATAAAAATATCCAAGGAAATGAAACATTCAAAATCAATAAATTGTTTTAAGAAAGTATCTGCACTGTTGTGCTATTATTGTCTTTGAACAGAGGAAGAAGGATGATTAAATTAATGCAGGCTTTAGCCTGCTTGATAAATTGACTTCTCAGTCAATTGCTAGTGATTGGTTTGGAGACCATATCATTAACTTTAAGTAAAAATGACAAGAGCATCGATATTTCAGTCCTTTAAATTTTCTTTTTTATTTAGGTTCCAAACTTCAACATTAACTTAGGCTGCAAAGTTTCACCCTCATTTTGGTGAGTGATGAAGGACAAAAAACATATCAAAAATCTAGTAGAAATATGCGATCAGTCAATTCTTATTTAAGTGCCTTTTTCTCCTCAGGCACTTGGTAGGCACTGACTGGTACAGGGCTCTGGATTAGGAAATCTGACTTCTCATTTCAGTTCTGCCGCAAACTATTTGTTAGACAAATCACTTCTCTCTGGTCCTCAGGTCATATGTAAAATAAGGGGAATGGATCAAAGAACCTCTAAGGTCCTTGCAGCTGTAACGTTCTGTGACTAACTTATACTAACCACAAATTCAAAGCATTCTTTAGGGACTGTTTTTAAGATTCTTAAACTTATCTCTTCTTGTCTTTGTATGCCCAGCACCTACCACAATGTCTTGTAAATAGTAAGCATTAAATAAATTCCTGTTGCATTGGACTGATAGTTATTATTTCCAAATAATGAGTAAATTCAAAAAGTTAAGCAATGCCTATGTTTGAGAAGTGATGGAAATTTTAATCCTAAAGAAGTAAAATACTTGACAGTATTTTTGTATGACTGACCCAATATGCTTTCTATGAGTATAATTAACACCATACTTTGATAATTAGCTGAGTAATCAAAAAATCACAATAACTTGCATTGTAATCCTTTAAATGCTTAATAACACTTGGTGAAATACATCTGACTACATTAACACATTAACATGGACATTCTATCAATTTGTACGAAAGGCAACCCTTCTTACTCTGGGTGACTCTCATTCATATCTTTTCACAAGTCCTCCATAAAGGATCCTTCTGACATGTGTTTTGAGTCTTCGGTTTCTTAACATCTCTGAGGTAAGCAATGAAGTACTTTGGATGTCTGTATCTGTCAATACTTATTGTCTTGAAAGGAATAGTTACAAAAGCGACTGGAAATATAGAAAAGGTTTCAAAACAAGGTATTTTATTTACATTTATTTACATTATTTCATTTGTACCACATAGCCACCCCTATGAGGTAGGTACTATGTATTATTATCTCCATTTTACAGGTAAGGAAATTGAAGTTCAGAAAACTTAAATGACTTACTATTGTCCACATATATATCAGAGGCAGGATCAGAATCCATTTCTTCCTAATTCTAACACTTTATCCACTATACCACAGGACCGCAGTTGCACTGATACAAGGCAGATTCAAGGGTAATACTCCCTCTATCTGCTTTGAACATATTAAGCACTTAATAAAAGAAAGACAGACAAATAGACATATACTGGAATATCACAGAGAATATATACTTACCCTGTATATTTTAATTCTTCTTGTCATAAGTATATGTGATTCCACTATGCAAATGTTCATTTAATGTTCAAATAATAAACATCTATGATACAGTTTGCCCAGATACAGAATGCACTGTGACAAATAATGTGACCTCTTCGGGGGATTCATTATTCACACTAAGTGGGACCTACCTGTAACAGCAATGACATTTATATAGTTTTGTATGATTAAGAAATACTTTCTATATATTATGTCACTTGATTCCAATTTTAAAAATCAATCATCTGAAATTAGCAACAGGCCTAAGAGGGGATATAAAGCTAGCCTGAGAATCATGAAAACCTAGGTTTAAGTCCTATCTCTGACATAAACTAGTTGTAGTTAACGCTGGGCAAGTCCCTTTCTCCTTCAGTGTTCCCAAGCATCTCTCTAAGACGTAAGTTGCAGAACATAGGTAAGGGAGTTTCCTTACCACAAATTTCCTACACCAACAAAATCACATGCCATGCTGCCTACCAAAAAACAAATGAATAAACAACAAAAAACCCTGAGATTTAGGGTAATTAAGTCTTACCCAACTTAGCCAAAAGCATATGATTAAGCAAATACTAAAACTCCTGCTTCCCAACTCTAAGATTAGCATTCTTTCTATCATGTTATGCTACCTCAACGTGGAAGATTCCAAATAATAACCCTCTATCTACTTCTCTGCATTCATGTCATCTTCCCACAACAGAATTTATGCTCTCAAAGCATAAATGTTTTTGTCCTTGTAGTACCTAGCATGGAGTTTGGCACAGAGCAGGCAAATGATAAATGTTTATTTATCGACCAACTGCATGAGGTTTTCAAATTTGCAAAATACTTTATATATCTCATTCCATTTGATCCTCCCCATAGATTTGTGAAATTTAGGCACTTCACACTTTGATGTAGCTATTTTAGAAATTAAGAAATGAGGTTCAGAGAAATTAAATGACTTTGATCTGGCCTCCAAGTTCTACTGTGTGTTGGGAGCAAGAGACAAATCCAGAACTCTCTTGACACCATTTCCAGATCTCCTTCCTCACTCAAGCAAACAACCTTAAAATAAAGTGAAGGGCTCATGCTCCGTAACTGTGAGAAGCCACCTGACCTCCTCTGAGTCTCACTTACCTAAGCAAAACGAGGACTCTTCTTGGACAAGGATTCATTTAATAATTAACGGTCCTTTTTTAACAATCCTAATCTATTTTTTTACTTCTAACAGCTAAATATATTTTTCAGGAAGCTTCACTTTCAAAGTATTTTTAATGCGTATGATGAGTCAGCATATCATAATGGAAACTGACCTTGAGCAATGCCTTTGCCATTTACCAGCTGTTTGATTAAGTTACAAACACTGAGGCTCAGTTCTCTGACCTTAACTATAAAATGTGAAAAAACAATCATTCAACAACATTTATTAAAGATCTGCTATGTACCAGGCACCATGCAGAAGACTGGGAACAAAAGACAAACATGAAATATTACCTGCCCTCAAGGAACATATGTTCTATCAGGAGAGATAGTACATACATAAATATATACAAAATAGCGACAAGGTAAATTGAGGAAGGAAGGTAATGGGACAAACAGCTCCAGGAATCGGGAAAAATTTCCAACAGAAGATATGGCTTTGCAGTTTTAGTAAGTATTAGGGCTATTATGAGGACCAAATGAAATCATGGACTGAAGAATGATTTATAATGTTCTACATAAATGTAAAGTATTGTCATGGAGCTGTCTAGTGTTATAGAATCTCAGAGTTGCATGGAGTCCTCAGCAGTCATCTAGAAGTTTGGTCCACAAGTGAAAAAATACCTCCTCTAAAATATAGGCAACAAGTTATCAAGCCTTTGCCAGAAGACTTTTGGGTAGTAGGGGGAGGAGGGAGAGAAAGGGGTGCTATTTCCACATGTCAGGTGCTTCTCAGTGAAGTTTTTACCCCTTAGGGCCATTTTTAACAGGCTTTGTTTCCTGCATGCTAATGCCTGAAAAGTACACGGGAAGGATTTTAAGCATATGGAATGAGTTTAAATGGTGATGTCCATAAAGAAGAGCAGAAGGCTTTATGAAATGTTCTGTTAAAGTATTCTGCTCTTAACAGATGTCACCACATAAATTTACAAAGTAAGTTAACAAAAACAGAAGCCCACAGCAGAGATAAAGCACATGGAAGACTATGGTTTACATTATATTAAATTGCTACACTTGCCTCTTTTCCATGGAATCTGATATGCAAAATGAAATGTCAACCAACCTCCTGTAGGGTACCTATGATTATTCATTCTATCAGAAAACTGAAAATGAACACTAATCTGAATGCGAAAGATAACATAGTCTGGCATTATATAGAGAAAGTATATAAGGAGCTACACGCTTGCTTATTTCATAATTATATCATTTATTTGCATTGACTTTATCTCCTTAGAATCTTTTGGGTGTCATTTCTTTTATGTTCACAACATCCCTGTAAGATGTGTAATGGAGTTGGAGGATGAGAGAGAACATTACTTAGTGAGTCCATAGCAAACTACATTTTTTTCCCAAAGACATAAAATAAGTATCTTCCCAAGAAATTTCAGGATGCCATGAAATGATAATAACAGAAGTCACCTAGAATGAAAAAGAGGCACTGGCTATGTATGAGCTGTCCTGACATAGTTGACATCACTGCACTGAGTGATACCAGACTTTCTCACAAAGGATGACTGAAGGAGAAAGAGACCAGATATGGGAAAAAATTTTGCTCTCTAGAATTGCAAATATCATTCTTGCAAGTAAGTTACCTGTATCAAATGCCCACAATCTTCCAAGAACCATTAATGACTGAAGGATGGTCCTATGAGTCCCATTTAAGCGAAAGTTCTATGTTCCTTTGTTTCCCACATGAAATCTATCAGTAAAAAAGAGAAGATTCTAGGAAAATCTGGACAACCTCATCTCATCACTACAGGCACCTGAAAATAAATTTCTACTGGAGGAGTTTAATGCGTATGTGAGCAGTAACACTGACAAGATGAAAAATAATCACGGCTTTCAGAGCCTACATGAATGTACTGAAATATTATTGTGCCATAAGAAATGACAAAAGAAATGTATTTAAAGAAACTTTGACCTGATGGAGTGAATTGAGCTAAATCAGGAAAATAATTCATGCAGTAACGTTTTTGTGGCTGTTGTTTGTCCTTCATTCTCAAAGAGGATCAATGACATGAGGAAGGTGATGTCATAACTTACAAGTGAACTGGAATTAAGTGAGGCCAAGTTGTGTAAGGTCAGTAGCCCTCCACAACCATCTGGGTCCAGGGCCAAGAAATAGATCAGGACAACTGGAGATGGCCCCAGATGCAGTGGGAGACCTTGGCCTTTATAAGTTAAGGTCTCACTTTGACTGAGGCAACACCCATTCAGTGATTAAGGCTAAGAGTGTTCATCCTTTGTTGCTGAAGAAGACCATGCCATTCAGAGAAATAATGACATGACTTGCACTTGACTTTGTTTGTGAGGGAAGGCTGTGCAGGTCATCAGCCTCACTTCTGCTCCAGAGCCATCTGAATCCAGTGACCAGATATTCATTAGAATGACTGAAGATGACCCAGGATGAGGCAGTTGGGGGTTAAGTGACTTGCCCAAGGTCACACAGCTGGTGAGTATCAAGTGTCTGAGGTGAGATTTGAACTTAGGTCTTCCTGATTCCTGCACTGGTGCTCTATCCACTGCACCACCTAGCTGCCCTTAAGGTTAGGTAAGAAAAGAGGCAAAGAATGGCCTCTTTAACCTAGTCAAAAAAAAAATCAGTCTGGAAGGAGAAGACCCTCTGAGTATCTGGCCAAAACAGAAACAATTGCTATTTACATTCACTTGGAGCCATCAGAATCCAAACAATGACTGAGTAAAACTTAGGCTGGGACCTTTTGTCATCATATCAATGAGACCCAGAGTGATTTGGGTTGAAAGCCTGATACTTTAAAAGAAATCTAGATAGTAAACTCCAAGATATCTTTCAGGGTTTCAGTGATCAAAGTATCTATTCCTTTGGACAGAGCACCCACAGGTAAAGGTGTAATTCCCTATTTGGACAGAGGGAGAAGAGAGAAGGAGAGAAGAAAGGGGGGAAGGAAGGAGACAAGGAAGGAGACAAGGAAGGAGACAAGGAAGGAAGGAAGGAAGGAAGGAAGGAAGGAAGGAAGGAAGGAAGGAAGGAAGGAAGGAAGGAAGAAAGGAAGGAAGAGAAGAAGGGAGGGAGGAAGGAAGGGTAACAACATCATAAAGACAAGCAACTTTGATAGACTTTAAAACCCTAATCAATGCAATGATCAATCATGATTCCAGAAGACTGATGATGAATCACTGTACTCAACTCTTGTTAAAGAAGCAATGGATTCAAACTCCAAATAACTTTTTTTTTAAAAAAGTGAGAATGTTTTGCCTGACTATGCATATTTTTATAAGAGTTTTGGTTTTTCTTCTTTTTCTTCTTATCAATTGAAGGTGTGGAATAAGAGGGGAAAATGACTATTAAGTGAAAAATAAAATCAAGCAAAACATTAAAAAAAATTATACGGCTGTCATTCTCTCCTGTTTTTGTGATTATTCCAAGAATTGATTTATTATCATTAACACATTTTACCCACTGAATAATAAGTTCTCTATAATACACCCAAAATCTAATTAATAGTACTCACATTTGTATAGAACTTTGTTGAATAAATCAATGTCTCCCAGTAATAAATGAATGACTTATGTCTACTACAATTCAAGGCTCAAGTGTTGTCTTCTATATCTCACCTTTCCTGTCACCCCCTTCCATTGCTAGTTTTAACAGCTGAAATAACTTTATAGTTGTTTTGTATTTACTCATATATATACATGTTGTACACCTCTGCCCCAGTAGAATGTAATGTGTTTGAGAGTGGAGACTATTTCAGTTTCTTTATATAGCCAGTGCCTAATAGTAGGTACTCAATAAATGCTTGATGAATTGAATTTAATTGAAATGAATCACAAGTGATACATATAGACTTTTTAAGGAAGTCAACATCATGAAGAACAGTCAAGCTCCATAACTCAGAGATATACTTCCCAAATGGCATGCAAACATGGAGGAAGGTGCTACTCAGACCTTGTGTAAACTGACAGAGAGACCAAAAAAGGGACAAAAAAATGACACAGTGACATTTTAAAAAGAGCAAGAAGAGTAAAACTGGACACCACATGATACAAGTTTAATCTCTACTCTTCCTGTGTAACCTTAGGCAAGTCACCTAAAAAACATCTCTACACCTGAGTTTTCTCATCTTATCAGTAAAATGAGGGTACTAGAGTACATACCCTCAGAAGTACGTTCCAGCTCTGTATCTGGGATCCTATTATCTATAAAATGAAGTTAGAATGGATGACCTCTATGGTCTCTTCCAACTCTAAATCTATAATCCGATGATCACTATGTTACATGTCTTTGCTAGAACTAAAGTGTTCTAAAGTGGACATGATCATTGCTGTAAAGCAGACATGAAAAAAGCAGAGTGAAATGTTGTCTCTTGTGCTTCATTCATCAAAATACTTCATATTTTTAATAGACTTTATATCTGGTAACTACAGAAGCAATTCCAGTTGCCCTGAAAGAGTTACCAAGATGCTGAGGCTATTCCAAGATGGTATGTAATGGCAGAGTTGATAGCGTCTTGCCCAATCTAGTATCCATCATTAATGCATATCTGTATATTAATGTATGATCATTGTGTGTAAATCACATTTTATAGATAAAGGCTCTGAGGTGGTGATTCATTAAAGTCATAAATGTTAACAAGAACAATGCCATGGCTAACACATTCGTGACTCTGACTAATAATCTTACATTCTTAACCAAATTACACCACTGTTACTTACAAAGAAGACACTTTCTCCTCCCAGACATAAAATATGGATTGCTGTCATTCAGTCTTTTTCATTCACGTCCATCTCTTCATGATTCCACTTGGGGTTTCTGCCATTTCCTTCTCTAGCTCATTTTACAGAGGAGGAAACTGAGGCAAACAGGGTTAAGACCTTGCCCAGGGTCACATAGCTAGTAAGTGTCTGAAGTTAGATTTGAAGCCAGGAAGATAAGTCTTCCTGACTCCAAGTCCAGCACTCTATCCACTGTATCACCTAGATACCCTAAAAATTTGGATTACATGTAAACAAAGATTTTACAGTAAATGAAATTATAGCAGATAATTTTGATGTCCAGTAAACATGTTTCATCTTATAAATTACTTCATATTAAATATTAAATTAAATATTGATGAGAAAACATAATAACAGGAATATCAAAAATATATCTGATGCTTAAGCAAAGTTAAATGAAAATGGTCCGCTTTTAAAGCCTGGAAAAATGATGCAAGGATGATGTCTAGTTAACGACATTTCTGAAATCATATGTTTTTTAAAGGACACAAAGACTACATTGAGGTTTCAGTATGTGCATTACCATTATTCTTAATTACAAGAGTAAGAAATACTTACCACTGGATTCTTCTAGACTCCAAGTTACTGTAAATGAATATAGCTCCTCTTTGACTTACAAAGACTGAACTGAGAAATTTCTCATACACGTCAACAGTTGGTCTACCACAACTTCAGTGAGAAGGGGATTGAGGGATGACTTGGATTTTAATGTTGCTGCATTCCACCATCTCCCTGGATGCCAAAGAATGTATTTTCTCATAGAAGCAACATTAAAATGCAGGGAAGAGGGCAACAACTCAATTTTAATTCTAGTTCAAAAAAAAGTCATTTTTAAATTATAATGTATCTAAAACAGAAGTAAATTCATTTAACATTCTTTTTATAAGATAGAAGCAACAGATTTTGAGTGTCCTCAACTTACTTAAAATTAAAAAGGAAGCATCATAGATATTTCTTTTAAAGAGAATTTATAGGAGAATACAAATAAGGTTAGCATTTCTGCTCATTTGTAAAAATAAGAAGTGAGAGGAATATTATGGATGTGAAACACTGAGTGAACTTTCATATGAGGTCATTGTATTATTAATTCTACTACACTGTTTTACTTTGTTACAAGAGGCCTCTGACAAAATGGGAATAATCTGTAAAGGTTTGTAATGTAAAACAAAACGCATCAGTAAAATAAGGTGGGAAAAGGCATAAGATAAATAGGAATGGAGTAACTTCAGTGAAGGGAACACTCACACAAATGAAACTGTGAATCTACCAAAGTACCAAGTAACTGAAACAAAGATAGGAAGAAAGGAGAAAGAACAAATGAGGAGGAAGAAAAAAGAAGGGGGGAAAGAGAAAGAGTGGTTGAGAACCAGAAGGAGATCAGAGGAGGAAAATGAGGAGGAAGAAGAAATAGTGAACTATTCCTTCAGGTGACAATCAGTAGTTTAGCTCAAAGAGGAAGTAGAAATTAATTTCAATTACATTATTAGTTAAATAGGCTTTTGTAGGCTAAATTGATATTTAATGACCATACACAATGTTGTTCATAACGGAAAATGTGTTCCAACTTGAAAATAATGAAATGATGAACGAACTTTTAAAACACAACTTATATGTTAATTGAGTGCTTCCTATATTTTAAATTGAAATAAATTATGGATGATTAGAAAAATCCTGCATGCCCCTATCCATGAAGAATAAATAATCAATCAATATATAGTTTTAAAAATCTCAATTTAGAAACTGATACTTAGTGACAGACTGATGTACTCTCATTAATAAATCTTTCTGACATTCCCAGGGACGTAGATGTATTATATATGTCTTACCAAACAATCCATTTTGTACCAGATAGAGATTACTTGCCAATGCTATAAAAAAAACATGTACCTACAAATAGAAAGCATGATCATTTATCAAAAATGGGTCAGCATAGCCACCGGAAGGTAAACATGGTATTAACAAAAGATGCACTTAACCTGGCACTGAGGTCAATAAGAAATTATCTCTTCCCAAAACCTAACTTGTACTTGAGATACCAACACAGCATGGAATTTTTGTGTTTCTAAGATGCATCTGTAATCAGGAAGCACACCATGATCTCTTCTCTCTCAAACTGTTGCTTGCCACAAGGGCAAGGGTGATGGACTATGATTCACAAAGACAGGGAGAGCAGAGGCCCAGCTCCTGACCATCACCGTGCTTCTCAATCTCTTGCCTCATCAAAAAGCTCCAGGAAACACAGGGCAGTGGTGGTGCTTCCATTTCATTTTTGGGGGGTGGGGGGAGGAGAGGAGAGGAAGCATGGTGATTATCAGAAATCAGACCTCTACTCTCCCTCTCTTAACAAAACATTCACACCTGGCCCTGAAGTAAGCAATACTTTGAGAGAAAGGGAAATAAGAAGGCAGCTTGGGCCCTGATTATACATATTTACGGTAGCACTTTTAAATGTGTCATGCATCTTCATTACTTTTATAATTTCTTTATAAAGATAACTTTTTCTACATATCAAGTAAAACCAGAAAGCATTTATTAAGTGTCTGCTATGTGCCAGGCACAGTACCAAGAGCTGGAGACAAACAGAAAAACAAAAACGCGTTCCCTGCCTTAATGGAGTTCAGTCTGACGGGGGAGACAAACTATATACAACTATGTACAAGCAAGATATTTAAAGGATAAACTGGAGATAATCTCAAAGGGAAGACATTAGCATGAAAGGGGACCAGAAAAGAGTTCTTCTAGATGTAGAATTTTAGCTGAGACTTGAAAAAAGCAATGGAAGCCAAGATGCAAGGCGAGGGAAAAGAGAATTCGGCTCATGGGGACTGTGAGTGAAAATATGCAGAAATCAGGAGATGGAGTGTCTTGTGTGAGAAACAGAAAGGAGGCCAATGTCATTGGACCACAGAGTCACAGAGTATTTGGGAGGGAGTAAGGTATAAGTAGACTGGAAAGGTTGGAGAGGACTTGATTATGAAGGGCTGTGAATGTCAAACATAGAATTTTATATTTGATCCTGAAGGTGTTAGGTACAGAAACATACAACAGATATTTAGTTAGAGAGGGACATGTGTGTGTATGTATGTATGTATGTATGTGTTTTAAAGAAGAAAATTAGATGTACAAGACAGTTAAGAGCTGAATAAGTCAAAGGAATAAAGCATTTTGTATGTGATAGATCACAGGATCATAGAACAAGAGTTAAAAGGGAACTCAGATGCCAGAAAATTCAACTCCTTTCATTTTGCAGATGGGCAAACTGAGGCCTAAGAGAAGTAAAATGAATTGCCCAAGGTTATACAAATATAAGTGTCAAAAGTGAGTATTAAATTCATGTCTTCTAACTCCAGAACCAGTGGTACTCTCCCCACTGAATCATGCTGTTTCCCCCAATTTTGGAAAATACTACAAAAATAACAGTAATCTTGAAGTCATTCCAAAGAACATAGTAAATGCATAATTAACACTTTATGGAATAGGAAATTCTGGGGGATGAGAGGGAAGTAAAGAAAGCTTACTGCGAATGCATCTGTTGAGAGATTCCTACTGAAGTCTTCGGCTTCAGAGTCAAGGTCATCTGAGCCACAGGGCTGACTCTCTGTGCAATCTCTACCTTCTGAGATGAAGGATGCTGTACAGCCTGCTCTGGGAGGATCCACGAAGAAGGCCTAGGGCCCTGACTGCCAGAGACAGAGGTGGAAGAAGTATCTTGCATGACTGTATTCTCACAGGCTTTGCCTTTTGTCCCTGGTTTGCATACACACAGCTGAGGTCGAAGACACATCCCTCCATTCTGACACTGTGGGATGCAGTTGGCTATAAAAAGAAATTAAAAGGCATACCTTTAAGGCAAAGTGTAATCAATGCCATTAATCTTCCCTAAATTTCTGTAATAGGGGGATAATCCCTAAGAGCCCAAAGTAAAACATATGCAGAAATGAAAGTACTAAAAATCCAATATCATGCCAGTATCAACGCCCTTTTTGACAAAAGTTTTCAAGTTAGTCTACTGTCAGTTTTTTTTCTCATGACAAGTTTATTTTGTAATTGTGAAAGCTTAGAAGAAAACCTTGGAAATCATCTAATATAGCCCTTCCATTTCAAATGTGAAAAATTATATCCCAAAGATTTGCCCAAAATTTACCCAATCACTAGCAGAGACAGAATTTAAAATTCAGGCCTCCTGGTTACCAGTCTAGTGATATATCTATTATTTCTGAAATGGTGCTGATCTGGGATCAGAAGACCTAGGTTTGAATCCTGAATACTGCTTAATACCTGCGTGACTTTGGTCAAGTTACTCAACTTTATCTAGACTTCATTTTCCTCAAATATAAAATAAGAGGACTGAATGAGAGGTGATCACTAAGGTCCTTTCCATTCTAAATCTATGCTCTGATATCATAACAAAGTCCATGAGAAAGTATTCAGGCACCAAAATATACTTGTTGAATGCTTCTGTTCTTATCTGAATACTTTAACATTTTATTGATTGCCATGCTCATGACCAAATAAAGCTTCAGCAGTCAGCCAGGACATGAAAAAAATATGGCAAGTATGGATTTCCATCATTTTTCTAGGTCCCCAAGTGGCATTAAATAACTCTAAATGATTGTGTGGAGCTAGAAAAATTACGAAAATATATAATCTCAAAAGTTCAAGACATGCTCAGTTCAGTCTTGGATTAAAGGAAAAACTCTGGTTCCTTGTCCTAACCCCACCACTGAACTCCATAAATCCCACAACAATGAATTTAGCCTCCTTACAGTCTTAGTCTACAAACCAAGCGTAAGCTAGACTGGGCTGTAAAATAAGGGCAGCTTCCTTCAGCAAGATTATTTTTTACCCAGGAGCCAGGTGGCTGAGATGTAGAACAACAACCATAAAACAAGAATAACAACTAGTATTTAGTAGAGTGAGATGCACTGCAAATGACAGGCTTGCAACGTGAATTGGAGTAAAGTGAGGCAGGGCTGCCAATGACAGGCTTGCAACATGAATTGGAGTAAAGTGAGGCAGCGCTGCCAATGACAGGCTTGCAACCGTGAACTGGAGTAAAGTGAGGCAGCGCTGCCAATGACAGGCTTGCAACGTGAATTGGAGTAAAGTGAGGCAGCGCTGCCAATGACAGGCTTGCAACGTGACTTGGAGTAAAGTGAGGCAGGGCTGCCAATGACAGGCTTGCAACATGAATTGGAGTAAAGTGAGGCAGCGCTGCCAATGACAGGCTTGCAACGTGAACTGGAGTAAAGTGAGGCAGCGCTGCCAATGACAGGCTTGCAACGTGAATTGGAGTAAAGTGAGGCAGCGCTGCAAATGACAGGCTTGCAACGTGAACTGGAGTAAAGTGAGACAGGGCTGCCAATGACAGGCTTGCAACGTGAACTGGAGTAAAGTGAGGCTCGCTGCAAATGACAGGCTTGCAACATGAACTGGAGTAAAGTGAGGCAGGGCTGCAAATGACAGGCTTGCAATGTGAACTGGAGTAAAGTAAGGCAGGGCTGCAAATGACAGGCTTGCAACGTGAACTGGAGTAAAGTGAGGCAGCGCTGCCAATGACAGGCTTGCAAACGTGAATTGGAGTAAAGTGAGGCAGGGCTGCCAATGACAGGCTTGCAACGTGAATTGGAGTAAAGTGAGGCAGGGCTGCCAATGACAGGCTTGCAACGTGAACTGGAGTAAAGTGAGGCTCGCTGCAAATGACAGGCTTGCAACGTGAATTGGAGTAAAGTGAGGCAGGGCTGCCAATGACAGGCTTGCAACGTGAATTGGAGTAAAGTGAGGCAGGGCTGCCAATGACAGGCTTGCAACGTGAATTGGAGTAAAGTGAGGCAGCGCTGCCAATGACAGGCTTGCAACATGAATTGGAGTAAAGTGAGGCAAGGCTGCCAATGACAGGCTTGCAACATGAATTGGAGTAAAGTGAGGCAGCGCTGCCAATGACAGGGCTTGCAACATGAATTGGAGTAAAGTGAGGCAGCGCTGCCAATGACAGGCTTGCAACGTGAATTGGAGTAAAGTGAGGCAGCGCTGCCAATGACAGGCTTGCAACGTGAACTGGAGTAAAGTGAGGCAGCGCTGCCAATGACAGGCTTGCAATGTGAACTGGAGTAAAGTGAGGCAGCGCTGCACAAAGTCACAAAGTCTTCTGCCTTAACTCTCTACTCCAGAGCCAAAGCACTCCACCATGCATTAACTCATTAACCCACAACTATGTAGATGCTCTTATTAGCCCTATTTTACAAATGAGGCTCAGAGTTCCAGCTACTAAGCACTGGAGAGACGAATTGAATTCCTTTTCCCAGCTCGAAGTCCCGTGCTCTAAGTCATCTTCTCCATCAGGCTTCAATGGAAAACCACTGCTTTAAACTAAAGATGCCTTTTAAAGAGAGTGATAATAGTAACAGTAAAAGAAGCTTTGCCTCACTTTCCAATAAAGTGATGCCAAATACCTACCATAAAAATGACAGGAGATGGAATTCAAATGCTAAGATACAGAACACTAAAAGGTCTTAGGCAATACAGAAAACTGAAACCAGGCTTTAAAAAAGTGACATAGCTAATCTTGACTTCCTCATCCATGGGAGATTGGACTAAAAGCTCTCTAAGATCCCTTTTAGATCTAAATTGCCATGGTTTAAATAATATAATTTCAATGTGGTTAATCAGCCAACAAGCATTTATTAAGTACCTACTATATGCCAAGCACTGCGCGAGGTACTCAAGAACTAAGAGTCCCATGGTTACAGAGTAATGAGGAAACACAAGAAAGGTCAGTCTCTGGCACTGAAAATAGTTTTCATGTTTTAGTCACATAAAGACAGGATGAGATTTTCTTTATGCTTTCAATTAGAAATGCATTTTAGTTTAACATCTGAGAATGATTTCCTCTCCCCTTCCTTGTACTGCTAACATCTTAAGGTGTACTGTTAACATCTTATGATCTAGCAGGAAGCCTGCACCAAGCAACTTGTAAAAATGATTGTCTATTAGAAAGCATTGGAATCTCATAAAACACCACTTATAAAATACACCTATTATCCTGCTTGCTTGTAAATGGGCTATTTCCTCAAACGCAGAGGTCTCAACACACCGATTAGAAGTGTTTGGTTAAAAATATATATATTTATAAGATAGCAGAGTTAGGTGACACAGTAGATAGAATGCTGGACCTAGGAATCGGGAAGATCTGAGTTCAGATCCATTCTCAGACCCTTATCATCTGTATGACACTGAGCAAGTCACTTAACCTCTGTTTGCCTCAGTTTCCTCATTTATAAAATGGAAATAATAATAGTAGGGTTGTTGTAAGGAAAAATAGCATATATACAATGCCTTGCAAACCTTAAAGCACTATATAAAAGTATTATTATTATTAATAGGAATACAAATTTAGAGCTGGACAGGATCTCAGAGGCCATGTAGTACAAATGCCTTGTTTTACAGATACAGATACATGCGTTAGAGAGGTGAAGTGATGTGCCCAAGGCCATACAAGTAATGTCATCATATTGGTATTTGAACCTAGATTGTCTTGCTCTAAATTAGTATTCTTTCCACTGCATTTGCAAAAGAAAAAGTGTAATTAAAAACCTTTAAGTTGACACGATCTGAAAATATAATTACAGAAGTGAGTTGCAGAGAACATCTAATCTAACCCCCTCATTTTTCTGATTTGCCCAAGGTCACCACACTAGTACAGCCAGGATTTGAACCCAGGTATACTCAGAATCCAAATCCGAAACCCTTGCTATGATCCCATGCCATCTCTATTTTCTAAAGGAAAAAGTCTATATTCCATAATAACGTAAGTTCCTCAGGTCTCATATTTCCTCAATAAAGCCTTCCCTGTTTTCCCTCATCAACAATAATGCCTCCCCCTTCTAAAATCCTGCAACAGACCCTTAGGATATAGAACAAGAAAGAAGCTTAGAGATCCTAAGCTAACTCCTTCATTTTACAGATGAGGAAATGGAAGTCCTAAAGAAATGAGGTGACTCACCCAAGTTCCTACAGATGGTAAACAGCAGAGAAGGCATTCAAATACAGATCCTTTACCTCCATATAGAATTGTCTCACCCTTATACCATGCTGTACCACTGCTACTTACTTGATATTTGTAATACGCTACCTTACACTTAGTTATCCATTAGTACTATCACAACGTCAAAGGGATAGCACAGAAGAGCCTCAAGCTCACCGGTTAGATTCCCCATGAGAAATTTATGGGAAGACAAGGACACAGGATGGGCAGGTATAGGTATGTTACAATCTGTTTCGCTGGTGGAGGTACCTACATAGATAAAATCTCAGAACCAGTTGGACATGTAAGAGTTTCTATGCATTAATTATGTCTTTCTCCTTTCCTATATAAACTGCAAGTTTCTTGTAATCAATAATGTGCAGGGATATGCTTTAACAGAATTCCTCACTCAGAGGAAGTACAGAATAAATATGCTGGATTTCTTGAGAGATTTATCCCTAAAAGCACCTAGCACAGTGAACGGCATATAATAGGTGCCCAAAAAATGTTTACTTATAAAGGTAAGTAAAATAGAACCATGTGACTTTATCTTTGCTCCTTTTGTGGGGTCTAAGGGCTACTCTAAAGAAAACTGTAGGCAGTAAAAATCTATCTTTCAATAAAAATCATTAAAATGTATTTAATGAGATTGCTCACTTCATAACTGGAATTAGATGATACAATAATGGCAAATTTAAGCAGTGCCCAATATTTCAAAGTAGATGTTTTTCTACCAAAATAATTATTTAAACAGTCCTTGTTACATACTATGGTTAGGAAAAGTTCTGATCTGTGCTCTGCTATATCATGCCTAAATCCATGGTGAGAAATAGTTACTCTTATATTTAGTTATATTCCAGAATCTATTTCAAGAACCCAAGTGGAAAATGTATTTAAAAAACTTTTGAAGAATTCTGATTATCTGGACTGACAAGTTGAAAGAAAATGGCCCAAAACAGAAGCTCTCTGGTAATGGATTAAAGATGTAGAATGAGCTACACATTTTTACACATAGACAATGAAGAAATGAGTATGTTTTCTTTAATTAAGCATGTGTTCCATAACTATTGTTTTTCTTTTCTTTCTTTTCAAAAGGAGAAGAGGGAGAGAAAATAGTGCTTGTTAAAAAAAAAAACTCCAAAGCTCTCAAAGGTCATGGGATCAAAGAATTATAGGAATTACATCTGTAATTAAACTGAAATATGATCTACTGCAAAAACCTCTCATTTTATAAATGAGGAAACTAAGGTCCAGAGAAAGTAAGTGACTTGCTCAAAGTCACCATACAAGTGATGTTGTAAGTAACATAGCCAGGACTCAAATCTGGATCCAGGTGTGTCTGACTCTAAAACCAATTCTCTTTCTATTATGCTGGAGCTGCTTTCACTTTCTGCAGTCCTCAGTCATAATAAGAAATAAAGATATGTAAAAACAAAATAAGCCCCACCCCCCCCAAAAAAAGTGAGAAACAATTTCATTATTTATTTAAGATATAATTTTTGGAGCCCTGCATTAGTAGAGACAGTTTCCTCTTTAGGGAGTTTCCAATGCCAACCAGAAAGAAAAAGAGACAGAGACATTAGCCAGATCAACAGATAGCTATATGTGCATATACACACATATAGATAAATTCTTAGGTTTCTCCACATTTCAATATTCTACTCCATTCTGACAAAAAAAATCTTAACATTCTTTACATTTCCTAACATTTTTAGATATGCAAATTTTGCACCAAAGCTTGGAGAAAAGAGTTTCAGTTCAGGCATGGGCTCTATTACTTTAATTTCAAAAAAAGATATCCATAGTTATATTTAAAATCTATCCTGGAGCATTACTGGACCAACAGTATCACCCTGCTACTTGGCCTCATAACCAAACAAGTTGCAGCATGCCTATTACATGTGTCCTGGGGAGAAATGTGAGTCTCACTGTGTTTTATGTGATCAGAGACAGCAGGTGAGAAACTGCTCTGCTGTATCGTCACAGTAATTCCCAGCTGCCCTTTGAAGTTACTCAGCAACCCTGAGTGCTATCCGATCACAAGAAACATAGCATGGAGTCACATATTTTAGAATATTTTAATGTCTGGTCTGTCTGAAGGCCAAAAACAAATAAATACTTCTACTGTAAAAAGTCTCAGACTAAACTTCCTCCAAGAGGCCTGAACGGCTGAACCACTGCTACTGAAGCCACCTATTTCTTCAGAACAGTAAAAAAATGAAGTAAATGATGTGTTGCATGGTAGTAAATTTTCTAGATAATGGAAACAAATTTTTAACCATTTTATGGACTTCATTCTAAAATGCATGTATGTATGTATGTATACACTTCCCACCTTACCCAGAGGACAATGAACCTATATTCAATTAAATGTATTCATTATAATTTGTTCAGCCATTCCTTAATCACTGGTCACATAGGTGGTGTCTAGTTTTTGCTATTATGAGTAATTACCACAAGTATTATGATTCCTGTTGTACAGATAAGAAAAAGATTCAGAAAAGAGATCAACCCATAAATCTGTGCAACTCCTTTCAATTATAGTCTAATGGAAATTCTCCAGGAAGACAAACTTAAAAATAATCAGGTCTCATTGCAACAATGTATATACCTAATATTGCAAAATAAAGGAGTGGATGAATAGCAAACACAAAATAATAAGCTTTATTCTTTTTCTTTATTCTTTTCAAATAATACATTATTATCTCCATGAATAAAAATTACTTATAGTTATATGATACTTTAAAGTTGGAGCCACACTTTATACAAAATACCTCTTTCAAAAAAAGGCACGATCTCCTCAAATTCTGTTCAGATAGAAGCTAGACTACTTATTAGAGATGTTTAAAAAAAAAAAAGGCATGCTTTAATTGGAAGTTTGACTACATGACCTTCCAAGGTCCCTCCCAACTCTGGGATTCCAAGATTCTAATCTTGTCTTTTCCTGATGACTCAAAATCTTCATTATAAACACACATGGACAGAAACACCATTCAGCATTTCCTCTTTCAGTACTGAGCTATCATATGCCCTAGTGCCCGCCTCTAAGAGTCTTCCTTCTGATCCTAGGTCCAACCCTGTTCTTCAGTCATGATCCAGTTTGCTTCTTCTAATCTCCCTATGGTCCAGAAAATCAAATCATAAGACTTATTAAAAACATTCACTTCATGTGAGGGTCTCAAAAATACTGTGACAGCCATTTCAGGTATTTAGTGGTCTCTTCTCTCTCCTCACAGAGAGCTTAGTTATAAGAAGTCTGACCTTTCCTTGCATGACAGGTTTTCCTGTATGACTTCGTTTAAATTATCTATTGTTTGGGATGAAGCATACTCCTATCCGTATTACTAAAAAAAATATAATACTACTCTTAGAGACCTATTTATGATATAATTTAACTAACTCATGTAATATATGATAAAAAATAATAAATAACTTTTCTGCTTCTGCTGTTATCTTTTTAGGAAGTTTTTAAGAAGTCCAATTTAAAATTTAAAAAAAAAACAATCCATGTAATTTGCATCCTCATGACAAACAATATGTAGAGACATTTGTACAATTTTATTGTGGTCATAGGTACTAATGAACATGCAAAAGATCATTATTCTCAAAAATAAATTATATATAAGCCTTTTATTGATTTTTTAAAAGAATTGTAGAGTTATCCAGTCCCCTCACAATCTATTATAAGGCAAAGGACAGTTAAGTGACTTTCCATAGTAATTAGTTATACAATCAGGACTAGAAGGCTGGGAGATGGAAGCACAAATAACTATAAGTTTATTATCTGTGTACTACATTAAGAATCTATGATTCGAACACTAATTCATTGTTGGTAGAGCTGTAGGTTGATCCAACCATTATGGAGAGCAATCTGGAACTATGTCCAAAGAGCTATAAAAATGTGCATATCCTTTGACCCCGTGATACCACTTCTAGGACTGTATCCTAAAGAGATCATAAAAATGGGAAAAGGACCCACATGTACAAAAATATGTATAGCAGCTCTTTTGTGGTGGTCAAGAACTGAAAATTGAGGGGATACCCATCAATTCGGGAATGGTTGAACAAGGTGTGGTATATGAATGTAATGGAATACTACTGTACAATAAGAAGTGATGAACATGCAAAATTCAGAAAAAGCTGGAATTATATGAACTGATGCTGAGTGAAATGAGTAGAACTAGGAGAACACTATACACAGTAACAGCCACAGTGTGCAAGGACTGTTTCTGAGAGATAGCCCTTCACAGCAATGCAAAGACCTAAACCCTTTCCAAAGGACTCTTACTGTAAAATGCTATCCACATCCAGACAAAGAACTATAGAATCAGAATGCAGAAAGAAGCAGACTGTTTTCTCTTTTGTTATGTTTTTGTTTTGCTTTGTTTTTTTTTTATGGTTTCTTTCATTCATTTTAATTCTTCTATGCAACATGACTAATGTGAAAATGTGTTTAATAAGAATGTATATATAAGATGCATAAATATGTATTAATATAATATATATATATATAATGTATACAATATATATATAAGATTGCATGCCCCTTTGGGAAGGGAAGGGGGAAGGAGGAGGAGAAAATTTAAAGTGATTGTTGAAAACTGAAAACAAATAATTTTTTTTTAAAAAAAAGAAATGATGAACAGGCAGACTTTAGAAAAACCTGGAAAGACTTATATGAACTGATACTGAGCGGAGTGAGCAGAACCAGGAGAACATTGTACACAGTAACATCCACAGTGAGAGATAACTGATTTTGATAGATTTAGCCCTTCTGAGCAATACAAGGACCTAAAAACAATTCCAAAGGATTCATGATGGAAAATGCCATCCATATCCAAAGAAAGAACCATGGAGTCAGAATGAAGAGAAGAGCAGATTCTTTTCTTTTCTTTTGTTTTGTTTTCCTTCTCATGGTTTCTCCCATTCCTTATAATTATTCTACACAATATGACTAATGTGAAAATGTGTTTAATAGGAATGTATGTGTAGAGCTTATATCAGATTGCATGTCATCTTGGGTAGGGAGAAGGAGAGAGGGGGAGAAAGTTTTAAACGTATGGAAGTAAATGTTGAAAACTAAAAATAAATACATTAACTAAGATAAAAAGAATCTATGATTAGGACTTTTAGGTCATATGACCAACAAGATGGCAGACTAGACATTTTCTCTGATTCCCACAACCTCTCAAACTTCCCCAAAATAGAAATTATGCACCAAAGACACAGCAACTGCAGCTGTTTCCATAGTCTTAAAACACCAAGAATCTAAAACAAAACATAGGAAATGACACTCACTGACCCTGAGCTCACTCAGTACCCCTCCCTCACCTCTCATGCTACCTACCAGCAGTGAAGCCACACAGGCAGACCCAAGGACACAACACAGGCTTATATAAAACCTGCCCCTAAACCCCAGTTCCCCCTCCCTCTTTCCAGCATCATAGAAACCCCAGCTCCAGACTACGTAAGTTTCCTCAGGCCTCAGCTTAGCTGCTACCTTTTAGGAGCAAAAGTCTGCTAGGGACCTCAATCCAGAAGCACCAATGATGCAAAATTCTGAACTACTGGTGCCAACAGGTTCTGAACTGCCAGTGAAAGGCTAAAAACTAATGAACAGAAAGAATGAAACAGGTCACCAGGACAGGTGTCTGTGTGTTTAAGGAGCTGTCGGCACCAGACCAGAGCACAGCATCCACTGGGGCCAGTTCTGACCATCCAAAAGTCAGCTGGGGCAAAAAACCAAGGCTGGTGAACCATGAATTGAGCAGTATGGGTAAGAGGTTGAGACACTTTGAGATCCAATCTCCAAGAAAATCACAATCAGAAGGGAGAGAGTAAGAAGAGAGCAAAAAGGAGGGAGGAGTAAGAGTAAAAATGCCAAAAATTCCAGGAAGAAGAAATCTCAAAGGTCTTGAACATAAATATAAATCAACAGGAAAAACAGTAACAACAGAAGGAAATATGGCCTCCAAATCTAGTAAATAAGTTAAGCATCTATGAATACATATTGCAAAAGAAAGGAAAATAATCAACATTTGACAAGGCAGAGGATTCAATGGAAGTTATATAGAATATGGAACCATAACATGCTTTTCCTGAGTTGTTTAAAAAAGAAATTAGAGTTATGACAGCAGAATGTATGTCCTGCAGAGCAAAAATAATGGGGAGAATAGAATAATTTGAATCTGTAATGGTCAGCCTGAACAAAGAAATAAAAGACAGAACAATAGATTGGGAATGCAAATACACAAAAGATCTGAAATATCAAGAGAAATGATAAAAAGAAGTGAGGATAAAGGGGGAATAGCATTGTCTATCAGAATATTAAATTATATAATAAAGCAGCAGTCATCAAAACCATACAATATTGGTTAAAAAAAGAGAGAAAGGTAAATGGAACAGACTAAACAAGAGATTCAGAAACAATATACTTTAATAATTCAGTCTTTAATAAAGTGGAAAACATAAGTTACCCAAGGAAAAATTTTCTCTCATGAAAACTGCTGAGAAAACTGGAAAGCAGTCTGGTAGAAATTAGGTTTAAACCAACATCTCACATCACACTCCACAATACATTCTAAATACTAGATACATGACTTTAAAATTAAAGATCATAGCATAAAAATTAGAAGATAACTAGATCATGTACCCCTCACAGATATGGGTAAGAGATACATTTTTTTATTTTTTTTTAATATATAACTAGATCATGTACCTCTCACAGATATGGCTAAGCCATACATTTTTTAATTTTTTTTATTTTTTTAAAATATAAATTTACTTATTGAACTTTTTACATTCATTTTCACAAAATTTTGGGTTCCAAATTTTCTCCCCTTTTCTCCCCTCCCCCCACCCCAATACACCGAGCATTCTAATTTTCCCTATCACCAATCTGCCCTTTCTTCTATCATCCCTCCCTTCTCTTGTCCCCATCATCTCTTTTGTCCTGTAGGGCCACATGACTTTCTATTCCCCATTAACTGTATTTCTTATTTCCAAGTAGCAACAACAATACTTGACAGTTGTTCCTAGAGCTTTGAGTTCCAAATTCTCCCCATCCCACCCTCCCCACCCATTCCCTTTGGGAAGGCAGGCAATTCAATATAGGCCCTATCTATGTAGTTTTGCAAATGACTTCCATAATAGTCGTGTTGTGTAAGACTAACTGTACTTCTCTCCATCCTATCCTGGCCCCCATTGCTTCTATTCTCTCTTTTGATCCTGTCCCTCCCCAAGAGTGTTGACTTCAAATTGCTCCCTCTTCCCATTGCCCTCCCTTCCATCATCCCCCCCACCTTGCTTCTCTTCTTCTCCACCACTTTTCTGTATTGTAAGATAGGTTTTCATACCAAAATGAGTGTGCATTTTATTCCTTCCTTTAGTTGAATGTGATGAGGGTAAACTTTATGTTTTTTTCTCAGCTCTCCTCTTTTTCCCTCCACTAAAAAGTCTCCTGCTTGCCTCTTGAATGAGATATAATTACCCCATTCCATTTCATCCTCTCTCCTCCCACTACATTTCTCTCTCACCGTTTACCTTAATTTCTTTTGAGATATGGTCCCATCCTATTCAATTCACTCTGTGCTCTCTGTCTCTGTATGTGCGTGCATGTGTGTGTGTGTGTGTGTGTGTGTGTGTGTGTGTGGTCCCACCAACTACCCAGATACTGAAAAGTTTTAAGAGTTACAAATATTGTCTTTTAATGTAGGAATGTACACTGTTCAACTTTGGTAAGTCCCTTATGACTTTTCTTTGCTGTTTACTTTTTCATGCTTCTTCTCATTCTTGTGTTTGAAAGTCAGATTTTCTTTTCAGCTCTGGTCTTTTCATCAAGAATGCTTGAAAGTCCTCTGTTTCATTGAAAGACCATATTTTCCCCTGAAGTATTATACTCAGTTTTGCTGGGTAGGTGATTCTTGGTTTGAGTCCTAGTTCCTTTGACTTCTGGAATATCCTATTCCATGCCCTTCGATCCCTTAATGTAGAAGCTGCTAGATCTTGAGTTATCCTGATTGTATTTCCACAATACTGGAATTGTTTCTTTCTTGCTGCTTGCAATATTTTCTCCTTGACCTGGGAATTCTGGAATTTGGCCACAATGTTCCTAGGAGTTTCTCTTTTTGGATCTCTTTCAGGCAGGGATCGATGGATTCCTTGAATTCTTATTTTGCCCTTTGGTTGTAGAATATCAGGGCAGTTTTCCTTGATAATTTCATGGAAGATGATGTCTAGGCTCTTTTTTTGATCATGACTTTCAGGTAGTCTCATAATTTTTAAATTGTCTCTCCTGGATCTATTTTCCAGGTCAGTTGTTTTTCCCATGAGATATTTCACATTCTCTTCCATTTTTTCCTTCTTTTGGTTTTGTTGGGTGATTTCTTGGTTTCTCATAAAGTCATTAGACTCCATCTGTTCCATTCTAATTTTGAGAGAACTATTAAATTCAGTGAGCTTTTGAACCTCTTTTTCCATTTGGCTAATTCTGCTTTTGAAAGCATTCTTCTCCTCATTGGCTTTTTGAACCTCTTTTGCCAATTGAGTGAGCCTATTTTTCAAGGTGTTGTGTTCTTCAGCATTTTTTTGGGTCTCCTTTAGCAAGGTATTGACCCGTTTTTCATGCTTTTCTTGCATCTCTCTCATTTCTCTTCCCAGTTTTTCCTCCACCTGTCTAACTTGATTTTCAAAATCCTTTTTGAGCTCTTCCATGGCCTGAGCCCATGGGACATCCACCTGGGATGTCCGGGATACAGAGGCCCCTCCCTCCACATCTTTCCCTGATGGTAAGAATTGTTCCTCATCATCAGAATTGAAAGGTGGGAACATCTGTACCCCATCAAAGTAGCTTTCTATAGTCTTATTTTTCTTCCCTTTTCTGGGCATTTTCCCAGCCAGTTACTTGACTTCTGAGATTCCTGTCCACCCCCACCTAGATCCGCCCAGCTAGTGCTTGGGGTCTGAGATTCAAATGAGCGTTCTGCAGTAGGTGCGGCTGCTATTCAATGTGAGCTTAAGTTCTGGTGCTGGGGTGGGGGCAGGGCCACCTCCCAGGCTCAGTTCCCTCAGGGGAGAGACCTTCAGTAATGTCCCTGAACTTCTGCCTGCTGCTCCGGGAGCTTCCTGCCGCCACCGCTGCCTCTGCCGCTGCCTCCTGAGGGGGCCCGAGTCATGGAGACACCCTGCTCCCCTCTCGGCCAGCCCAGAAGTCTCTCTCACTGACCTGTGGAGCCTGTGGGCAGAGGGACCTTCCTGGCCACCGGAGATTCTGTCCCTGAACCCTGCTCGGATCTGCTCCTCTGGGGCTGCGCGGCCAGGGCAGCGCACGGGTGGACTCCGCTGTCCGGAGCGCGATGGACCTCCGGGGATGGCTCTCCAGGGCTCTCTGGAACAGAAATCTTTTCCACTGTGTTTCTGCGCACCTTGCACTGCTCCAGAATTTGTGGGGAGTTCTTCTTGCAGGAAATATATGGGCTGTGGGTTCGGAGCTAGCATACCTGAGTCTTTCTATTCCGCCATCTTGGCTCCTCCCCCAAGAGATACATTCTTAACCAAACAAGAGATAGGGGCAATTAAAGAAGATACAATAATGTTGATTACTTGAAACTGAAAAGATTCCACATATTAATGCATCTAGGATAAGAAGAGTAGTCAAATAAGAAAAAAACCTTTGTATTAAATTTCTCTAATAAGAGTTTTGTATCTAAGATATATACACAATATATAAATAAAAAGTTTACGTGTATATATGAGAGAGAGATAGAGAGACAGAGACTAATAACTAATAGCCATGCTCTAATAGATAGTTAAAAGACATAAATGGTTCTCAAAAGAATTGCAAAGTATTCACAGTCATATAAAAAATGTTCTAATGCACTAATAATAAGAGAAATGGAAATCAAAAAGGTTTCATTTCATACCCTGCAAACTGACAAAAATGACAAAAAAAAACTGGCAACAGACAATATCAGAGGGGTTATGGGAGACTAGGCACATGCATAGACAGTGGAACTGTGAAATGGTACAGTCATTTTGGAAAGCAAGTTAGAATTATAAAAAATGATTAAAATGTATATATCCTTTGAACCATAGCCCACTGATAAGAAAAAAGTCCCCATATACTCCAAAATATGTATAGTAAAACCTTTTGTGACAGCTAAGAGTTGGAAACAAAGTAGTTGCCTATAGACTGGGGAATTGCTAAACAAACTGTAGTTCATGAATGTAATAAAATACCACTCTGCTGTAAGAAATGATGCATGTGATGAATAGAGAGCAGCATGAAAATATCTATATGAACCTACACAAAGTAAAGTAAACAGAACCACAAAAAATATACAAAATACCTAATTCAATGTAAATAGAAAAAATAATACACCAAGAAGTAAAAAGTAAATGTAATAAAAATTATAAAGATCAAGTGGGATTCAAATGAAGGAATATGAGAAGATACCCTCAAGCTACCCCTTGCTGGAGATGGGAGGTCCACCAGATGTTACATTATCTGTACACTGCACATGGAACTTAAGCAAAGAGGCAAGAGATCATCTTGCTGTGCAAGGTCCCTGCCTTTGACCAGGCAAGGTTGTGCCCCCACATAAAGCATCTGGTGGAGTTTCCTGCCAGCCCTTTTTATTCCTCTCTTTCCTATCTGCAGCCTTCATGTTCTAATCTTACAGGACCTTGGTATCTTCAGATTGAGTTATCAGATAAGAAAGTGTGTCTAAAATACTTAATAGACAGAGGGCACTATATAATGTGAGCTCTCATTTGGAAGGACAAAGTGGTTGTATTGGAAAAATGTAAGACTCAGAGCCATTTGAAGTGGGCAAGGTCACTTATTTGAGGCATTAGCTTTATCCTTATATAAATGGAAATAATGAAGCCTGAATCGCTTGCATCCTAAGGATATTTGGAGGAAAGTATTTGGAATGGTAAATCTGAGCTGTTCTCACCTGGTATCTCTCTGATTACCACAGGTACCTGAGCTTTGACTTTATCTAGGTCTTTTTTTTTTTTAAACTAATATATGATTTCTTAGGTATAGAGAACTGGTGAGGAAACTCCTAACTATGCAAATTAGCAACTATTCTGCAAATTATAGTCCCAGAGATTCCTCTGGGGCACTGAGAAGTTAAGGGATGTGCTCAGGATCACCAACTAGTAGGGCAGAGCAGGCACGCGTGGAGGGTCGGCAGCTCAGTAGAGCACAGCAGGCACGCGCGGAGGGTCGGCAGCTTAGTAGGGCAGAGCAGGCATGAGCTCAGGGTCTTCCTGTCCTCATGGCTGACTCTGCTCCACTCTGCCAAGTAGCATCTCATCCCTTTCCTAGCCTAGTTGTTGCTGCAGTGGGGACTGTTTTCTTGAATCATCTCACCTATTCCAGCTTCTGTCCCTATATCATAACACACACTCTCACTCACTCTCACTCTCACTCTCTCACTCTCTCTCTCTCTCTCTCTCTCTCTCTCTCTCTCTCTCTTTTCAGTACCAAGGGTATAGGTGGTGCAGTGGATAGAGCACCAGTGCAGGAGTCAGGAGGACCTGAGTTCAAATCTCACCTCAGACATTTGACCCTCCCTAGCTGTGTGACCTTGGGCAAGTCACTTAACCCCAATTGCCTCATCATGAGTCATCTCCAGTCATCCTGATGAATATCTGGTCACTGGACTCAGATGGCTCTGGAGGAGAAGTGAGGCTGGTGACCTGCACAGCCCTCCCTTACTCAAAACAAAGTCAAGTGCAAGTCACATCATCATTTCTCTGATGGCATGGTCTTCTTCCGCAATGAAGGACGAACACATACATACATTATACGTTTTGTTTTTAAACTTTCTCAATATATCAATCAGCTACACTGATTTTTTTTCCTCTCAAAAAGAAACCCTATTTGTCATATTTAATGGCTTTTTAGGAGGGTTAAGGGGAAGGATATGTACTAAGGTGATGTAAGAACAGAAACCATTCATTAAATTTTTTAAAAAGGAAGAAAAAAATCTATGATTGTTCAAAATGTTACTAAACTTAAATTTTTAAAAAAGGAAGAAAAAATCTATGATTGTTCAAAATGTTGCTAAACTATGAATATGTTTTAACATGGTTATAACACTACTAAGCCTGTACTCCAACAGAAATCAAAGAAAGAGAAATAAAGACCCAAATACATTTATAGCAGCTCTTTTTGCAATAGCAAAGAACTGGAAACTAAGAGGATGCCCATCAATTAAGAAGTGATTGAACAAATTATGGTATATGAATATAATGGAATACTATTATTTAATAAGAAATTAAGAAAGGGACAGTTATAGAGAAACTTAACAATATCTGTATAAGTTGATACAGAGTAAAAGAAGCAGAACCAAGTGAATAATTTATAAAACAACAACACTATAGCAAGATAAAACCAATATTTTTTAAATGGCAATACTACCTAAATTAATTTACAGATTTTGCACTGTACCAATCAAATATATATATATATATATATATATAAATTTATGTGATGGAATAAAAATCTAAATGTCAAGGAAAACCATGGGAAAAGTAGGGATGAAAAGAGGAAGAGCACTTCTAGATTCTTAACTGTACAAATCTTACAAATCTCTCTACTATACACCCCTTTGCCATTTGCAGAAAATGAGCTGACATTTCAGTTCTTATTTTCCTATCCCTCTCTCTCTCTCTCTTCCTGCCTAAGGATACTATAACAGCTGTTACTAGGCAAGAGATCTGGAAATATGCCAATAAATTCCAGTGATGAGAAAAAAGAAAAGAGGGGAGAAAGGTGAAAAAATTCATTTTCTACATTAAGTTGAAAGTGTTAAGACCATTTGAGGCTGGTAAAAAAAAGTGACTAAATTGCTGAAGTTTTAGGGACTCAAACTTCTCCAATGGGAACAATATATGAGGTACAGAAGCATCTCACCAAGCTTTTTGATGCTGTCCCATATTTAGAGCTTCAGTATTTTTTATTTCACAACTTATTTTAACACAGCATGGCATTATTAACATTCAGAGCACTTATATGAAACAAATTTAAGCCTACTGGGAAAGATGGTTCATTCAATTACAGAGCTTGAAGTCCTACCAAAAAATGAATTTATAAAAAGTTTCCAAAAATGAAATGACTGCCTACTACTTCGGTACCAAGAACCAAAACTGATATCATTGAGTGTCCACTTGACCAAGTGAAAGGCAAAGCTGATAGGAGAAACACTGAGAAAAAACAATATGGTTTTGATGCAATGCACCAAATTCAGCCTACATGTTCAAACTCTGCTGCCAGAGACTTCAAAGTGATGGACTAGTAAGAGAGAGAGAGCATGCTTTACTCAGTCCCTGAGGGTAAAATTTGACCTTTTCCAGTCCAACTTCAGCATTAATCTTAAAACAGCCTTGCATATCATTTCAAAAAGGTTTTATCGGCCCAGAAAAATCTTCCCTTCTCATACTGACTCATACCCAAATAATGCAGTGATGGGAAAATGAGCACTGGGGGCAGGTATCATCAGTGATTTGAATTACAATGTTTCTGGCTTATCTCAAACTCCCCACTAAAGTTCCAGATTAGCTTTCTTAATTGAATGAACATTGTTACTATTCCAGTGATGAAAAAAAACTTTATTCAAATAAAATTACTTATTTTGACAATATTCAGTAAAATGAATTAATTATCAATGCAACTTAATTCAGCAAACATTATTAAATGCCTACTAAATGACAGCTAGTTGGCACAGTGGACAGAGTATCAGACCTGGGGTCAGGAAGACTAATCTTCCTGAGTTCAAATCTAGCCTCAGACACTTACTAGCAATATAACCCCAGGTAAATAATTTAACCTTGTTTGCCTCCATTTTCTTACTATAAAATGAGCTAGAGAAAGAAATGGCAAAGCACTACAGTATCTTTGCCAAGAAAACCCCACATGGGGTCACAAAGAGTCAGACATGATTGAAAACTACAATAGGTCAGACACTGTGCAAGGAGCTGTGTGCATTTCAAACATACATGCAAAAGAAATAGTTCTTTCCTCAAGAAGCTTACATTCTACTGGGGAAAATGCAATATTTCCTTTAGAAATAATTAAATATAAATTACATACAAAGCAATATAAAGCAATTTCTAGAGGAAAGAAGGGCTAATAACTGAAATACTATCTAATGTTACATGGTAACAAGTTCTGTGTTATCCAAGATGTAGACAATACTTAACTTGTTCTTCAAGTTAAACCACGCTAAAAAAAAATTTCCCCTAAAATGAAAATACAATAGTCACCAGGATATAAATGCCTAGATATCATTGTACGGTGAACACAAGTCACTCTGTGCTGTTCAAAGCCTGCCATAAGTCCAATAATCAGTCTACACAGAAGAATCAAAATGACCAGTTACAAAATAAGCAAAAACCTTTGAAGCCTCAGGTTGAAATTCAGATCCAACGCTCTGAGACACAGAGAAGACTAGAGGTAAAGAGCATGGCAGATAATCATATTTGTCAAAAAGGATCAATCAAACAACATGTAAACTAGCCACTAGTCACCATTACTGAGCAACAGTCATTTCCAGAAACAAAGCTGAATTCAAACACAGAGAGCTAAAGACTCAGCAGTTAGGAAATCTCAAAGATATGTTTTCAAATATAAGTATAAAAAACTAAAAGAGAAAATGTTATTATTCTCATTGAAGGAATTCTTTTACTTAAAAAATTTTAGGTAAATTTTATGAGTTTAGCATATAACCTTTTGAAAATAATTCTATAAGTCTTCACAACTCTAATCAATACAGCGAATAATCATGACTTCCCACCTCTTGGTAAAGAGGAAATGAGCGAAAATTGCAGGATGAGACATACCTTTTTAGATGTGGTCAGTGTGCTGATTTGTTTTGGTTGACTATACTGAGTTATTACAAGGAAGGGGTTGTATTTGCAGGAAAGCTGGGCACGGAGATGCGTGAGTAGTGATAGTGATTACAAAAAGTTCATGAGGGGGTGCAGATAAAAGGAAGATGTTATTACCATGTTACATTTAATACATATTTTAAAAAAACAATGTAGCATAAGTTCATAGTTTTATATGCAATTCTGTATTCTATCTCATTGTATCCTGAAATGCACTTGTTTGATCATGTTTAAGTTCATTAAATGAATAAAATGAGTTTTAAATTTTAAAAATTAAATTACTTTCCTTATAATCTGTCCCTATAACTTCCTACTCCATATAAAATATCAAACCATGCCTTTTTATTGATTCTGTTCTCCTACTTCTATGCCCAGCTTTCTCAAAATAACGAAAGGCTAGAGTAGATGTATTTTAGGAAGACCTATTTCTGAATATCACAAAATCTTGGCAACTCAGCAGCATGAAAACTTTTCACTATGAAAGTAAAGTGGTAAAATATGTGAGGAAAAAAAAGTCAGGAAACCTAGGTTCCAGAAATGGCTCTTCTAACTGGCTACATAATTTTGGGCAAGTTATTTCATTCCATTTCCTCACTTAAAAACCAATATAAGTTCTATGTTCATTATGGAAAAGAGATTGAAAATGAATAACCAAACAGAAGAAGAACCTAGAGAAACTAGCGTCATGGAAGCCACTATTTAGTAACTATGTATGTAATTTCAAATTGCTTTCCAAAATGGTCACATCCATTCACAGGTTCTTCAATAATGAATGCATCAATATGCCTGTTTTACCACAGCCCTTCTAACATTTGTCACTTTCCTTTTTTGTCATTTATGCCTCCTTGATGGGCACAAAATAGAATTTCAAAGTTGCTTTAATTTGCCTTTTCCTATAGTAGTTAATTAGAAGTAGGAGTCATCTGTAAATGTCTGCAATGTAAAAAAAAAATATATACCAATCAAACTTAAAAAAAAAACTTGGGAAAAAATAAAAAGTACATAGAACTGTTCCTTCAACATAATGATATTTTAGCAATGATTGAGAAATTAAATGTTTTTCCAAAAAAAAAATCACAGGATGGAGAAAGCATCTTGAAAAATGAATCTTTGGAAATGTTTCCATCATTATCTGATTTTTGTGCTGAAAATAAGCATGTGTCACCCATAAAAACTGTCATATCTGCACACTTACAAACTTTAGGGATAGAATGGTTTTGAACCTATCTCTTTTTTGAAAACATGAAACCTTCTTATTAGTTTGTAAGAATAACTAATATCAAGAAAGATACAGTCTTATTGGCTGAATTTTAAAAAAACATTTGCAAAATTGGTAGATGTAATTAAAAAATTAGTATCAGGATTTAGCAGGCTATCGATAATAATCATCTTCTCCCATTTGTATTCAAGCACCTTTGTAAGGTCTCTTTTTCAGCTCTGAAAACTATTAAAACCAAGCACCACAACCACCAAGTACCTCAGAAGCAAACCATCAAAATGCCACATCACAAAGATTTGAAACACTTTTTTCAAAAATAAAACATTCAACCACACTGCTCTCACTAAATGTTATTAATTTTTAAAATATTAATTAGGTAAATATAATTGGGCTGATTTTCTTTAAAGAAGCTAAAGATGGAAGACAAGAGAAGGTGGTGATCAGTAATATCAAAAGCTGTTGAGAGTTCAAGAATGAAGACTGAGAAAAACCCAGTGGATTTTAACAAACTATTGGCAGTTAAGAAACTGTTGACGCAGTTAGGTGGCACAGTAGATAGATCAGTGGGTCAAGAGTCAAGAAGACCCGTGTTCAAATCCATTTCAGACACTAGCTATGTGACATGGGGTCTGTCTCAGCTTCCTTAATTGTAAAATGGATATAATAATAATACCTACTTCTTGGGATTCTAATAAGGACCAAATGAGATGATATTTGCAAAATACTTAGCCCAGTGTCTGCCACATAGGAAGGACTATAGGAATGCCAGATGCTATCATTAAAATTATTATTATCAGCATCATCATTATTAACCTCAGAAATAGCAGTTTCAGCAGGGGGATTGGGTTCAATGTTAATAACTCTGGAGTTTCACGTAATATCCAGCAATTTGGCAAAGAAGCAATGCTTTCTATTAGTCCCTAAGAAAAACTGATTAATCTCAAGAAAGATGCAAATGGTTTATAAAGGAGGGACTGAAGAAAGACAGCAACATTAGAGTACTTTTGGCGGAGCTGTGAATCAGTATATTCATTCAGAGAAGCAATTAGGATTTATACAATTAAAGTGATTAGAAGTCCATAACCTTTGATGCAGAGATTCCACTTCAGGGATATAGGCATATGCCCCAAGGAGGTCCTGGATAAGAAGGTTCCCATAGGCATTAAATTCTTTATAACAGCATTCTTCTCTGGAGTAGAAAAGAGCTTGAAACAAAGGAGATTCCCACTGACTTCCAAAAAGCTAAATAAACTATGGTGTTTTAACGTAATTGAGTATTGTTTTGTAAATAAGAACTGATGAAAATGAACACAGAGAAGCATGGAAAGACTTACATGTACTAATGTAGGGAGTTAGCAGAGCAAAGAAAATGAAACACATGGTAACTATCCTAATTCGGATGTAAAGAACCACCATTACAAAACAAGTGAAAATGAATGTTGCAAAATTACAAAGATCAGGCAAGGCCCTAAAACAGAGGCGTGAGAAGACAGCCCTTGCCACACCTTTGAAGAAGAAGAAAGTCCACAGGTGTGGAACATTGCATATGGCTGGGGTTTTTTAAAGAAATTTTTGATATATTCATGTGTCTTTTTTTCTCTTCATCCTCTTTGCTTACAAACAATCTGTTTATGAAATGGTTTTCTGGGAGGGAGGGAGAGGAAGGGAAAGAGGAAATTTGGGACTGTGCTTACCTAATATTCTTCCAAGCATCATTATCCACAATTCTTTTTCAACTCAAATTTACCTATCATTCTGGGAATCAATCCAATGCTCGCCCCCTCTTCCATGTAGACTCATTTTTTACCATCCTGGACCACAGAGATCTTTCTCTCTCTTTTAAATCCCTGCAGCATTTATCAGAATGACTCATTCAAAATATCATCTATTACCTCATATTTTTACTTATCTTGTCATATAAGTATTTAGAGACTTGCAAGTTAAAGTACAGTCTTTTTCTGTTCTGTTCTTCTATGGGAAAATATGTATATTAGATTTTTGTGAAGTTCAGAAAAATCAAAAGTTTTAAGAATATTATAACTGGCAGCTAATTCATTGAAACATTATCCCAAAGTATGTAAAACAGGAATGTAGCTATCATGTAAGCTCTATCAAAAATATAGCTGTCACCTCAAGAGTTCTGTAGTAGCAAAATTTTACTTTAAGCAAAACTTGCAAAAAAATACTCAAATTATCTTCTCACCTAACAGTACTAAGTACTAAGTACACTAACAGTAACTATAAGGTTGGTTAAAAAATATATTTTCAGATCAAATTTACTTTGAATCTAGTGATAATACAAACAAATGAGTACATAGAATGTTATTGTTCTCAATGAGTGTTTTAAAACTGGGAATGTCATTATTAACCCTATCAGATACTTCACAATAATATTCTTCTTCCTCTGTATGTCAGAAGTAAAAGAGTACATAATTTCAGTTCAACATAGGTTCACTAAAAATGTAGGTCTTTCTCCAATAGCTAATTAGGGTGTGGAGATAAACCTGGTTTCTCACTTTGCCAGCAGGGCTCAAGTTCTGGAAAGTCCCATCAAACTGGAAAGGCTTCAAGTATGTATTTGGCAACTGACAGTGTGGTTCTCATCCATGAACCATCCTAGCTAAATGTGAGGGACAGAGGGAAGAGAGGGATGAAAGGTAACCAGTGGCTACTATGTGCCAGACACTGTGCTGAACATTTTACAAATATTATCTCATTTGATGGTCACAATAGCCCTAGGAGTAGATATTACTATCATCCCCATTTAACAACTGGAGAAACTGAGATGGAGAGCAAAGCTAGTGTCTAAAGACGGATCTGAATTTAGGTCTTCCTGATCCCAGGCCCAACACTCTATCTACTGTACCAGCTAATTGCCTCGCCAATAAAAAGTAGAAAATCTTATTACTAGGCAGCTAGGTAGTACAGTAGATAAAGTGCTGAGCCTAGAGTCAGGAATATCTGAGTTCAAATCTGGCCTCAGATACTGACTAGCCCTGTGACCCCGAAGAAGTCATTTATCATTGTCTGCCTCAGTATCCTCAACTGTAAAATGGGGCAGCACCTGCCTCATGGAAGTGCTGTAGTGTTGTGAGGATCCAGTGAGATATCTGTAAAATGCTTAGCACAGTGCTCAGCACAGAGTAGGTACCTAACGAAGGCTTATTCCCTTCCCCAGTAAAAACTATGCCACCAAATGATAAACTTCAGTTTTTCCAGAGTAACTTACAAAGACTTGATTGAGAAGATATTTCCCCAGTTTTGCTTCAGAGTGGAGGTCAAGTCAATTAGAATTTTGTGGCAATTTTTCAAATTTCAGACAATATTCCAGAGCATATCCATGAGATGGCCTTTGAACTCAGAGAGATAATTAATAAGGAACAAACAGAGGTTGCCATAGTTGCCCTCAACTGTACCTGAGAGGCACTGCTCACATCATACATTCATCATACACCCCAGTGTCCTAGACTATATTTTCCCATCCTGAAAAAAATATATCCTTGTCATTTAATATTTAGTTGCCAATTATTCTCCATAGTTGGAGCAAATACAATGTTATACCCAGTACCTTCAATCATGAAAAAATTTATTCAAAATACCTATACATTTGGCATGTCCCCTTTTTTAAAAGCAATCATAAATTGAATAAAGGTAATATAATATGACAATATATTTTTCCTTTATAAATATTCATAATGAGCTTTTGCCATGCATGACCAAAGTAAGCATCAGACAAAAGATGTGTTGTTTCAAAAGTTTTATTTCCCAAAAAAATAAATATCTCATTAGAAGTATCCCCAAAATCTATCCAATCCTATGTTTCAATAGAGGGCAATTGTAGTTATCTCTGAATGTAAATTTATCACTTCTAAGATCTATGGAGGTGAACCAACCACTTCTGAGAACCAGACAACTATTTTTATGACCACCCATGCCCACCCCACACATAAAAATTTTCAAAAATAATCTGGCACCCAGAAGCCTTGAAGAATTAAAGATATGACTAACTCTTTCCCAGAAAATTTTTACCTCCACTTTTATGTCTCACCCAAGAGATCAGTCAATTTAAAATGCCTCCTGCCCAGATGAAAAAGTTGCATCAGTAGATAGAATCACAAAGTCAAATGAATCACAAAATTCACTAACACATTTACTTTTTCCATACATGACTGCTTTGCAACTCAGTGCTATGAATCATAGTTATGTAAACTCAAACTAAGGTTCTTCTCCCATCATTTACTTATTTAGCAGTCATCAAAAAGGTGTCTAGGTAGCAAAAATGAAAACCACCCAACATTCTAATACATTTGTCTTATTTGGACAAGTAAGTTTGTCCAAAAGCAACTGCCTTTTGGACATGTTGAACTGGGCATCTTCTATGCTTCTTAAACCCAGTACACCCAAAAAGAGAACTCATCTTTCCCCCACAAAAAATTCTTCCTACACTGAACTCCCTTATTACTTTTAAGAAGAGGACTATCTTTCCAGTCAGGCTGGCAAATATGGAGCATTGTCAACTCCTCACTTTTACTCATTCCACATATCTAACCATTGCCAGTCTTGTTATTTCTAACTTCACATCTCTCATATACATCCCCTTCTCTCCATTCACATAGTCATGTCACACAGCTACTACATATTGAAGCAAGATTTGAACTGAAATGTTCCTGACTCCAGTAGCAGAAGTGAAATGGGATGAGGCAGATCAGTTTAGATAATGAACACAGCAACATGAAAGAAAACAGCTTTGAAAGCCTTGAGAAGTCTGATCAAAGCAATAAAAACAATTGTAATTTCAACAGACTGACGATGAAACATCTTCTTGGCAGAAAAGAGCAAACCAAGACATACTTTTTTCATACATGGCAAAAGATTGGCTTGTTTCGCTTTCCTATCTGTATCAATTAAAATAAAATTTCTGGGGGGAAGGCATGGTGAATTAGTAGGCAATGAAAGAAATGTAAGAAATGTTAAAAGCATCAATAAAACATTTTAAACCACAAAAGAGAACAAAAAGGCAAAGACACAGAAAAAATGAAGTTGTATTAATAAATTTAATATATATTTTAAAAAACTGAAACAGCTCACAGTTTCTTATACAATCTTCTTTCTTATTCTTAGGCAGCGACGAGGTGAAGTGGAGAGAACACCCAGGCTGGAGTCAAGAAGACTTGAGTTTAAGTTCAGCCTTAGACACTTACAAGTTGTACGACCTTGGGCAAACTGTCATTTAACCTCTGTCTGCTTCAGTTTCCTCATGAGTAAAATGGGAATAACAATAGTATCTACCTTCCCAGGCTTATTGTGGGGATCAAATAAGATAATATTTGCAAAGCACTTAGCACAGAGTGGTATTCATACATACATACATTATATGTATATACACACATATACCCATAGGTGTGTTAGCTGTTGTTAGTGTATGAGAATGCATATTAATGATTAGCCAAAATTTTTAAAAATTACATTTTTAAAATAAATTTTAAATAATTTTAAATAAAATTTTAAATTTAAATTTAATATTAATAATTTAACATTATATTTATATTATATAATAAAATTAATTTATATTAATAATAATTTGATATTAATAAATAAAATTAATAAATAAATTTTAAAATAAATCATCATGCTACAAAAAAGCAGCACATTCCAAAACTGTGCATAACATTATAAAATGCATGATTTATACTTTATTATTCTTAATTAAAAACCAAAAAAACCTTCCCTCTCAAATATTTTTATGCCTGAGATTTCTTGTAAATAAAATGGTTTACCTGGCCTCCATATCATCAATGTTCTCATGAAAAGATTCACAATCTGGTGAACCAAGTAATGAGCATAGACTCTAGGTACTAAGGTCTGGCTCTGACACTTACTAGCTATGTGGCAGTGGGCAAAACATGGGACCTTTTAACATCCTAGTTTCTTCAACTGCAAAACGAGAATAATGAGCCTTTCATTATCCACTTCACAGTGGTTATGAAGAAAATACTTTGTGACCTTTTTCTGTTGTACAAATGTATTCTTACCATGGTTGTTATTAGTAAATACTATATGAATGTGACTTAATACTGTTATTCATTCTAGAGGCCCCAAAGTCACACTGTGGAGTGTGGAAATATGACCAGAGAAATACAAGGCAATGTGTACACATGCACAGGTCCAAAGTTTTCAGTTTTGGCAGATGAGGACAGGAGGTCACATTCACTCAGTGAGATATCCTTTTAGTATTATTACTCATTATGTAGAATAAGATAAAGATTGTCGTTTCAGTAGTAGTTATGGTGGTGGTGGTGGTGGTGGTGGTAGTGGTGATGGTAGTGGTAGTAGTAGGAGGAGGAGGAGGAGTGGTAGTAGTAGTGGTGGTGGTGGTAGTGGTGGTGGTAGTAGTAGGAGTGGTAGTAGTAGTGGTGGTGGTGCTAGTAGTAGGAGTAGGAGTGGTAGTAGAAGTGGTGGTGATGGTGATGGTGGTGGTAGTAGGAGTAGGAGTAGGAGTGGTAGTAGTAGTGGTGGTGATGGTGGTAGTAGGAGTAGGAGTAGGAGTGGTAGTAGAAGTGGTGCTGATGGTGATGGTGGTGGTAGTAGTAGGAGTAGGAGTAGGAGTGGTAGTAGTAGTGGTGGTGGTGGTGGTAGTAGGAGTAGGAGTGGTAGTAGTAGTGGTGGTGGTGGTGGTAGTAGGAGTAGGAGTAGGAGTGGTAGTAGTAGTGGTGGTGGTGGTGGTAGTAGGAGTAGGAGTGGTAGTAGTAGTGGTGGTGGTGGTGGTAGTAGGAGTAGAAGTGGTAGTAGTAGTGGTGGTGATGGTGGTAGTAGGAGTAGGAGTAGGAGTGGTAGTAGAAGTGGTGGTGATGGTGATGGTGGTGGTAGTAGGAGTAGGAGTAGGAGTGGCAGTAGTAGTGGTGGTGATGGTGATGGTGGTGGTAGTAGGAGTAGAAGTGGTAGTAGAAGTGGTGGTGATGGTGGTAGTAGGAGTAGGAGTGGTAGTAGTAGTGGTGGTGGTGGTAGTAGGAGTAGAAGTGGTAGTAGTAGTGGTGGTGATGGTGGTAGTAGTAGTAGGAGTAGGAGTGGTAGTAGTAGTGGTGGTGATGGTGGTGGTGGTAGTGGTGGCAGTAGTAGGAGTAGGAGTGGCAGTAGTAGTGGTGGTGATGGTGGTAGTAGGAGTAGGAGTAGGAGTGGTAGTAGTAGTGGTGGTGATGGTGGTAGTAGGAGTAGGAGTAGGAGTGGTAGTAGTAGTGGTGGTGGTGGTAGTAGGAGTAGAAGTGGTAGTAGTAGTGGTGGTGATGGTGGTGGTGGTAGTGGTGGCAGTAGTAGGAGTAGGAGTGGTAGTAGAAGTGGTGGTGATGGTGATGGTGGTGGTAGTAGGAGTAGGAGTAGGAGTGGTAGTAGTAGTGGTGGTGATGGTGGTAGTAGGAGTAGAAGTGGTAGTAGTAGTGGTGGTGATGGTGGTGGTGGTAGTGGTGGCAGTAGTAGGAGTAGGAGTGGTAGTAGAAGTGGTGGTGATGGTGATGGTGGTGGTAGTAGGAGTAGGAGTGGTAGTAGTAGTGGTGGTGATGGTGGTAGTAGGAGTAGGAGTAGGAGTGGTAGTAGTAGTGGTGGTGATGGTGGTGGTGGTGGTGGGTAGTAATAGAAGTAGGAGTGGTAGTAGTAGTGGTGGTGATGGTGGTGGTGGTGGTAGTAGGAGTAGAGTAGGAGTGGTAGTAGAAGTGGTGGTGATGGTGGTAGTAGTGGTAGTAGGAGTAGGAGTGGTAGTAGTAGTGGTGGTGATGGTGGTGGTGGTGGTGGTGGTAGTAATAGAAGTAGGAGTGGTAGTAGTAGTAGTCATAGCCATTGTTACAGTCATAGTAGTAGTACTAGCACCACTAGCAATATTTATATAGTGTTTGAAGGTCTCCAAAGAGTTTTTCATGTTTTCTCATTTTATCTTCAATAACACAGAGAGAGTAAGGGCTATTATCATCCCCATTTTACAGATGAAAAATTAAGGTAGGCAAAGGCTAAGTCATTTGCCCAGGATCACACAGCTAGTGAGTATCTGAGGCAATATTTGAACCCAGTTGTTCCTGATTCCAAGTCCAGGGCTCCATTCACTGTGCCACCTAGCTGACCTCTCTGTAAAGAGGTCTAATGTTCCTGAAAAACTAATATACTTGGAATCTAACACGTTCTTGTTTTATTGCAGATTCCATCAGAGTCAGGTTCCATTGTGATATCACTGTTTTAAAGTCCAGCTCTTTACCTTTCAGAATTGGTATTATTTTTCTGAACCTTAAATCAAAAAATTTACTACGATTCTAATGAAAGTATTCTATACTGTACAATTTAATCTTTAAGAGTAAAATGAAAGTAATATATTTTATTGTGTAGAGTTCCCAACTAAAGTTCAGAGCAAGAAGAAAAAAGAGAGTTGCTGCTTCGGGAAGATGATGTAATGACAACGCAGGAGCAGTGTTATACCATTCCTATTTTGTTTCCATTTTCTCTAATAAGAAAAAGAAATGGCATTCAGACTTGGAAGAATAGCACAAACAACAGAAAGAGGAATTAAAGCATAAAGGAAGCAAAAAGATGGGTTTTTTTTTAAGTACTAAGATGCTTTGGATAAGTTCAAGTCTCTCAGTCCTAATGATTTTGATCCTAGGAAAATGAAGGGATGCTCAAAGACCCCTTGCTGGTAAGTTTTGAAGAACTACTGAAATAAGGAAGCTTATTAGAAGAGAGGCAAAAAAAGTAAATATTGTCTAATATGAAAATCAGAATTAAGTGTGACTGCGGAAAGTTTAGGACATAAACCTTTAGTGGTAATCACTGGATCCAAAATAACATTAATTAAAGGCAAATTGATTAATGTCTCCAATCCCCAAGGCAGTCTCATTATGAAGCATGACAAGGTTTGTACCTAACTTTTTCCTGTTGCAAAAAAAATTTTAGTGGCATGAATAAATAGAAAGGATATTTAATTAAACTTACAAATGACACAAATAAAAAAAAGAACTAATGCCAAAGACAGAAAAACCGGAATTCAAATGATCTCAGAAGCAGAGATAAGTTAGGCTAAAACAAAATCAACAACATTAGCTTTGGGAGGGATAGATATAAAAATTATTTAAAAAATCAATTGCCAAATATATTATGAGAGAGACCTGGCCTGACCATTATTCCACAGTTCCAGATTTTAGGTCATGGACCCATTCATACATATGTGTTGATGCTCTGCCTGACTCTGAGTCTAGGTTTCCATATATTTCCACAAAACGGAGCTCTCTCTCTCTCTCTCTCTCTCTCTCTCTCTCTCTCTCTCTCTCTCTCTCTCTCTCCCTCTCTCTCCCTCTCCCTCTCTCCTCTCCCTCTCCCTCTCCCTCTCCCTCTCCCTCTCCCTCTCCCTCTCCCTCTCCCTCTCCCTCTCCCTCTCCCTCTCCCTCTCCCTCTCCCTCTCCCTCTCCTCTCCCTCTCCCTCTCTCTCTCTCTCTCTCTCCCCCTCTCACAGTGTCGATGTTGCTGAGAATGCCAAGGGAGGGATATTACTCTATGGAAGAACACTGGCATCCAGAGTCAAAAAATGTTTCAAACCTGAAAGCAGAACTTTCTATTTAGCCCCAGTGCCCTGAAAATTGTACAAATTGCTAATGTCCCTCTCAGCTTCCACACAGTGAAGTCATGCTATAAACACGTTCTCTTTCTCGACTATTCTCTGTACTCTGTACTCCAAAGCTTCACCACCTTCCATCACAGATACTCAGTGGTCAGTTCCCAGCCACATCTACTCCACCCAATACCAGTGAGTGAGAACATCCTGACAGCTCCCATATAGCCCAGGAAGGTTACCGATAAAAAAGGCAGCTGTGGGCCATCTGACTCAGACAAGCAGCTGCTTACCTCTGTTAGCTGACCACAAAGTTCATGTGAACCAAGAGTATGATTCACCTGTTTAAAAAAATGAAAGTCAATAGCCCTAGAGTGCCTAAGTACAATTATAATGTTTGGAACACAGAACCACATCTGGAGTATTATGTTTCACTCTAAATGACATACAGTGATGTACTGAAAAGCAACAACCAAAAAAAAACTTGGGTACTTCTAGTGGAAGACAATGAAAATAGTACAGAACCTGGATACTATATTGTACAATAGAGGTGTCAGATACACAGCCAACAACACTCCCAAGTGAAGACCAAATCAGATTAAAATGTAATTGGGAAACACAACAAAATAAAGGAGAAAAAATAAAACATTAATATGGGGTTTTCTAAGTCAAGCAGTCCTCAAGGATTCTTACTCATAGTTTGGTGACCCCCATTTCTACTTGAGTTTTATATCACTGATGTATAAGACTGGTTAAAGGAAGTATTTACCTTTGAGAAGAGAAGACAGGTTATGTGAGAAAGCTAGCTCCAAATATTTGAAGGGTTATGATGTGCTAGAAGATGTAATGAGAAGCAGCAGGTGGAAATTCTAAGGAGGCAGATTCCAAGTGATAACTTCCTCATTACCAGGGCTGTCTAAGGGCAAAATGGACTGATTCTTGAGGTAGAGCGTTTCCCAGAAATGGTGATACTAAAGCCAAGTTTTGACAATGGTTGGGGATCTTGCCCAGATGATATCTTCAACATGTAGGAGACCAAGACAGATCTCAAAGATTACTTACAACACTAAGTCTATGATGCTATGAAATAACAAACCACATGTATATTCTTTATCTTCAACACATGTTCTGCTTAAGTCTTCTAAATCAAGAGCATATTATATTTTTTCTAAAATTTAAAAGCTATTTTATCCCCTGGCCACCCAACACTGCTATAGCCTCTATGATAAAATGCTACACTCTAACTAATGGTAACAGTGGATCAATAATTCAAAGCCAAAGAACAGCTCAAACAACCAGATGCTGATGCTGTGAAGACTCACTTGGGCTCTATCAGATCTTCAAGGGATGGGAATGACATAGACAAATGCCTTTCACATAAAACAGTCTGGCTTGGATCCCTAGAGTTTAAACCTGGAAAATGTTAGCAGGCACCATCCAACACTTTTCAAAAGTCATGAAAGACAGAAGAAAAGAAGCTCACCCTAAAGAGAATTTTCACTCTTATAAGAAGTACACTGTGACTCTAAATTCTAAATGAGAATAGAAACATTTCAAGGGAATGATCAGGATGTAAATCAATGTACATGCCTGGATGGCATGTTGATGCCTATATTTTCCTTTAAATAAGTAGGAAGAGCCAAGGTAGGGTATATGAAAGGCAAGCTGTCAAATTCATATCCCTCAAACTCCTCAAGAATTTCTAAACAGTAACAGACAAACCTGATCCAAGGGGACTCCTAGAAGTCCTCAATGTACTGACAGCCTCTATATGGAAATAGTCAACTCTCCTGCATGGTTAGTAGGCCAATGGCACTCCCACTGCCTTCTTACCACCACTTGAGATTTCCTTTCTAGCCTCTGTCCTTTCCTGGACCCTTCTCACTAAAAAATCAAGAAATCCCAAGATCCAATGCCCTTACCCCTAAGGTCAGGAGAGTAATGAAGGAGAACTAACAACGCATGTTGTTTTGCAGTGGGCCAGGAAAATCAGTTAGTAAACATTTATTAAGCATCTAGTATGTGCTAGGCACATTGTATGCATAGGAGATATAAAAACACAATATGAAATAATCCTTCGAACCTATATTATTTTATCAGACAAATGACATGCACATATGTCTGTGGAGAACAAATACATGAAGAATAAGTACAAAATAAATATAAGGTAATTATAATTAAATACAAGGCAGTTAGTGAGAAAGGGCTACTAGTTGAGGATATCAAGAAAGATCTTGAGTAGATGTTTGATCCATGTTTTGAAGTAAATGCCTGATCCATGTTTTCAAGTAAATACGGAATTTTATGAGGCAGAAGTGAAGAGGGAATGCACTCCGAGAGTAAGGTACAGTCAATGAAAAGACATGGGGATGGGAGACAGAGCATCTCTTGTGAGGAAAAGAGACTCTCAGTTTAACTGGACCACTGAGTGTAGAAAAGGAAAGGGAGAGTCACTGACTGGAATGAAAGTAAAATGTAAACTCCTTAAAAACAGTTTCATTTTGGTCTTTTTATGCTCAGAGTCAAGTACAACATCTGCAACATAGTAGATACATAATGAATAAATGTTTGTTGTTGATGTCAATGGAAAGGGAAACAGAATGTGGATCAATTCCTGGAATACCAATAAAAAAAGAAATGAGGTGATGGGAAGACAACTCCTTACAAGGAAGTGACAATATCCAACAGCTCCTAATCCTGTAAATCCTCCTCTCTACCCTTCATCTTCTCAGCTGCCATCCTCCCGAATGTGTGCCCATGTTGCAGACCACATGAATCACAACTATGCCCTAAAGCTGCTAGACTCCTCAATCCCATTGCCTGTCAGGGTGAAAAGTGGAGGGACAGTCACTAATTTCAAGACAAAAAAAGGAAGGCATCTTTCCTGGCATTCCAAGTTGACTAAACATATTTTTCCATTAACATAGCTTCACATTATGTTTGGGGTTTATAGTTCTCAACTTCAGGCAAATTATGAGTTATATAGGATTTTAAGGACTTGATGTAAACCAAACCTCTGGCTACCACACCGAATATATAAGAAAATATGTTTCAAATTTCAAACAATAGACTAAAAATAAACATTCAAGACACAATCCTTAAGTCAGGGTAATGTTTAATTTGAATTACAAATCTTATTGCCTTTATATGTTTGAACACATCATATTCAGCAACCTTTTCAACATTCTTTGATCACCTATGTGCAAACTCCTGGGCCATTTCTAACAAAAAATGAGTGAATTCACCTAAAATAACTAATATTACATATATATATATATGTGTGTGTGTGTGTGTGTGTGTGTATGTGTGTGTGTATACACACATGTATTTATGTATATGTATTATATATACATGTATGTCTGTGTGTGTATGAAGAAAATACCTACTTCCATGAGATAACAAATATACTGAAATATTGGATTAACTTGTTGCAACCTCAATACAATTATCCCTGGAGATAAAAAAGCAAGGATAGTATCATTTTTGCTTAACCAATGAATGTCACAGTTGAGCTCTGAGGATAGAGAGAAACAGTAGAGCAGAAAATAGATAAAATAGTAAAACTAAGATAGATAGATAGACACATAGATAAAAGAGGCAAAGGAAGAAAAGACAAGACAATAGGTACGAGAGAAGGGAAGATAGGAATAGAAGCAAAATACCTATTATAGATAAGAAAAAGGAGCAAATTAGTTTTTCTAATACTTATAGAATTATTACTATAAAATTTGTAGAAGGGAGATTGAAATTTAGAAAAAGGTTAGTATTAAGAAAATAAGAAGACTGCGCTGCTTTCTGACAACCAAATAAACAAAAATTGGCAAATTTAACAAGTTATAACTTTGAATATAAGTAAATATAAAAGATGTCTCCTACAAAATTTAAAAGGAACTATAAAATGGATTTTAAAATAAAACAAAACATATTCTACAGAAAACGTATATCAGAAAAGTTACTGAGAGTGGTCAGAATTCAGGCAGACCTGAAAAGAAATAAAGAAAAAAAAGAAATTTTCTTTCTTCTCTGCTGTTTCCTTTTTTGTTTGGTTCTACCTCATTAATGTACAGGGATTTGGAGCAAGATTCTTTCCCCTGTTTTGTATAGTTTTTTTTAAATGTATTATTATTAAGTTTATAAGAAAAATTTGATTAAAAAAAGAAAACTCACATGAGTTTTCTAATAAATACAAGATAGGGGGAACTAAAATACATCATGTTCAAGAAAATCTAGAAGCATGGAGGGCAGAGCCAAGATGGCAGAGTAGGACTGACCTACTATTCTTCTCCCCCCATAGCCCATAAAATACCTGTAAAAATTACTCTAAACAAATTCTAGAGCAGCAGAAGCCACAAAATGAAGATGTAAAACAGATTTTCAGCCCAACGCAGCCTAGAAGGCCAACAAGAAAGGTGTATTGCACCAGGCTCAGAGAGGAGTGAAGGGACAGGACTAGGGCAGGCTTCAGGGAGGGGTATCATGGACAGCAGCTGCGACTCCCAGATTTCTTAACCCACAAATACCAAAGACAGCTTCAAAAGTCAGTAAGAAAACTCTTTCACCTGGGTGAGAAGCGAGCAGGGTCTGGCCCTAGCCCCAGCCCCAGGGCGGCAGAAGTCACTGCAACAGGGCATCCATTTTTGGAGCCCTCTGCTTAAAGACCCTGGGGGAATTGAGCCTCTGATCTGGGTCTCAGTCCTGACAGTCCTGGGATGAGGAAGAGCACTGGTGTGGTGGAGCTGGTGGAGGCTCTGGAGAGCGAATTCTACTCACAGATACTGGACAAAAAGACTTGTGATTGCTTTCAGACCAGAGCACAGGCCAAGAAAGGAGTAAACTCCTCTCCCTTGATGGTGCCACCTCAGAGGAACTGAGAACTTACAGGTCCCTAATATGTACCCTCCACTTGACAAAGGACTCAAAAGCCAAGTTACAGGCTGGAAAAATGCCAAAAGAAGGAGGAAAATAAAACTATGGAAGGCTACTTTCTTGGTGAACAGGTATTTTCTTCCATCCTTTCAGATGAGAAGAACAAGGCATACCATCAGAGGAAGATATAAAAATCAAGGCTTCTGCATCTAAAACCTCCAAAACAAATATGCAATGGTCTCAGACCACAGAAGAGCTCAAAGGATTTTCAAAATCAAGTAAGAGAGGGGGAGGAAAGATTGGGAAGAGCAATGAGAGTGATGCAAGAAAATCATGAAAAGCGAGTCAACAGCTTGCTAAAGGAGAAGCAAAAAAATGCCAAAGAAAATAATACCTTTAAAAATAGACTAACCCAAATGGCAAAAGAGGTCCAAAAAGCCAATGAGGAGAAGAATGTTTAAAAAGCAGAATTAACCAAACGGAAAAGGAGATTCTAAAACTCATTTAAAATAGTTCTTTAAAAATTAGGATGGAGCAGTTGAAATCTAATGACTTTATGAGAAATCAAGAAATTACAAAACAAAACCAAAACACTGAAAAAAATAGAAGATAAAGTGAAATATCTCATTTGAAAAACAACTGACCTGGAAAGCAGATCTAGGAGAGACAATTTAAAAATTATAGAACTACCTAAAAACCATGATCAAAAAAAGAGTCTAGACATCATCTTTTCATGAAATTATAATAGAAAACTGCCGTGATATTCTAGAAACAGAGGTTAAAATAAAAATTGAAAGAATTCATCAATCACCTCCTGAAAGAGATTTGAAAAGAAAAACTCCTAGGAATATTGTAGCCAAATTCCAGAGTTCCCAGGTCAAGGAGAAAATATCATATGCAGCCAAAAAGAAACAATTCAAGAACTGTGGAAATACAATCAGGATAACATAAGATCTAGTAGTTTCTACATTAGGGGATCAAAGGCCTTGGAATATGATATTCCAGAAGTCAAAAGAACTAGGATTAAAACCAAGAATCACCTACCCTCAAAACTGAATATAATACTTCAGGGGAAAAAATGGATATTCAATGAAATAGAGAACTTTTAAGCATTCCTGATGAAAAGACTAGACCTGAATAGAAAACTTGATTTTCAAACATATGAATCAAGAGAAGCATGAAAAGGTAAACAGGAAAGAAAAATCATAAGGGACTTACTAAAGTTGAACTGTTTACATTCCTACATGGAAAGATAATATTTGTAACTCTTGAAACTTTTCTCATTATTTGGATAGTTGAAGGGATTATATAAATATATATAGACAGAGGGCACAGGGCGAGCTGAATAGGAAATAAAATTAAGCGGTAAGAGAGGAATATATTGAGAGGAGAAAGGGAGAAATGTAATGGGGCAAAGTATCTCTCATAAAAGAGGCAAGAAAAAGTTTTTTCAAAGGAGGGGAAAAGGGGGAAGTTAGAGGAAAAAAGTGAAGCTTATTCTCATCACATTTGGCTTAAGGAGGGAATAACATGCACACTCAAGTTGGTAAGAAAATCTATCTTACACTAAAGGAAAGTACGGGACAAGGGGAGAAGTGGGATGTGTAGGGGATGGTAGAAGGGAGGGCAAATGTGAGGAGGGAGCAATTAGAAGTAAACACTTTGGAGCAGGGACAAAAGAGAGAACAGAATAAATGGGGGCCAGGATAGGATGGAGGGAAATATAGTTAGTCTTTCTCAACATGGCTATTATGGAAGTCTTTTCAAAACTATACATGTATAGCCTATATTGAATTACTTGTCTTCTCAGTGGGGATAGGTGAGGAGGGAGGAAGGAAGAGAAGCTAGAACTCACAGTTTTAGGAACAAATATTGAGAATTGCTTTTGCATACAACTGGAAAATAAGAATACAAGTAATGGGGTATAGATACCTACACTGACCCTCAAGAAAAGAGAGAAGATGGCAAACAAGGGAAGGAAGGGGTGTGACAGAAGGGATGGCAGATTGGGGGAAGGGGTAATCAGAATGGATGGTGTTTTGGGGTGGGGAAAGGGGAGAGATGGGGAGAAAATTTGGAACTCAAAAATCTTATGGAAATGAATGTTGTAAACTAAAAATAAATAATTTTTTTAAAAAAGCCTAGAAGCATAATGATGCTATAAAACTAGGCTGAATTCAAATTATTAAGCATTAAGAGACAAGAAGAAGAAGAATATTGTTTCATTGTTACCTCTGACAAAAAGAGTATATGACATATCACAAAGAGTTCAATGAAATAAAGAAATGTCATAAATAGTAAAATATTAAAAGTAGCAACTTTTGGTAACAGTAGCAAACTGGAAACAAAATAGGAATCAGAGAATGACTAAACCAACATTAATATATATGAATATGATGACATAGTATTACATTGCGAGAAACTATGAATATGATGAATATAGAGAATTATTACAAATGTAAACTAACACAAAGCGAGGAAAGTAGAATCGGAAAACATACACAATGACTACAACAATGTCAGTGGAAAGATCAACAAAATAATTTAAACTGCATTCTGTAAAACTCTAAGGACCAAGCTTGACCCTAAAAATGAAATATGAAAATGCACTTCCTTTTCTTTTGTCTTTTTTTTAAACCAAAGGCAGGGACTATGGGTGTGGAATTCATAATATCATGCCAGATTTGGTTTATCCATTAGTTTTGCTGAAATGTGTGGTTTTGTTTGGGTTTGGGTTTTGAGGGGTTTGCCTCTTTATTCTTTGCTTTGAGGAATAGCTCTCTAGGAGGGAGAAGTGGAGGGATATAATAGAAAATGTAGGTGAAAAAAATCAAAAAAAATTTCAGAGAATGCAATAGAGCATATAGATATTGAATATTCATAGAATGAACAACAGAGCAGCTAAATCCTAAAGAAAAAGTCACTGACTGGGAAAAATAATTAGAAAGTAAATATCCATGGAAGAGCATGTTGCAGGTACCTCAACAAATTTGATCTACATTGTTTTGTGAAAGGGAAAAAGAAACACAGATAAATCCTGGGTAAACACATTACACAGTGCTTGCTCCCCTTTAAAAAGAAAAGAGATCAAACTCTTTCTACAAAGGCCCTTGCTTTTGTACTATCCATGAGGTCAAAGGCAATTGCTTTCCTAAATACACATCTAATAAAAGTGTGTGTCATTGTTGAAATTCTTAACTGGTCTGCTTCCAAACATCTGATGCATTCCTCCAATGACTTCTAGGATTGAGTAAACATGACCTCAAAGAATGGCACTACAGCCCTGCCTTCCCTATTTCAGTGTGAACTTTTTGCTCTTTATAAAAAGTAAGCATGTGTTTGTTCTAAGGACACTTGTGTGGAAAAGATTTTGTTTTTCACTATGCTGGTAGCAAACAAAGACATATAATGTCTGAAAAACACAAACTCTCTCATTTACTGCTAATAAAAGTAATTGCTGCTTGCTCCTCTCAAATTCTTGAAAATTGTGATCTTGAGATATGTAGCAAGAATTTGATTTATATACTAAAACTGATGTTTTCCATTTTGCATGTATAATTACACAATAAAAGGTGATGATATAAATACATATATGTGTATCTACAATATGTATCTGTGTATACATATATGTATATATAATAATTCACTAGTTTGCAAAGGCAACTTATTAGTAAGCCCTTAATTTATACGTAAGACAGAGTCTGTATGCTATGATACTGACACATTTATTTAGAGTACCCTCACTTTCTGCAGGGGATACTGCCAAGACATTCTAGTGAATAAGAAAATTCACAAATACTGTACTATACTCTGTACTCATTCTCCTGTGGGAATGACAGGAGCCGTAAATTCAAACCATTAAGCTGTACAGACCGATTTTCTGAGAGAACCTGGAAAGGTCTTCAGAATACAGATGCACAATTTCTCTCCAATTCTCTCCCACTTTTCTTTTATCTGGCACTCTTTTCATCTTTTCCCTCAGCCAGGTGGAGAAGGAAGAGGAGGGTCTGTCAGCTGACATTCTGCAATCTCTCCAAACTGATTTGGATTAGTGTATGGGGAGGGTCTCTCTTTCCCACTTTGACTACAGGAAGCTTTGACTCACAAAGGAAGGCAGAAACAATTTCTTTCATCTTTCCTTTTGTATCCCCAGTGCTTTGTATACTTTATTTTTGCCCTGGACCTGTGATGCATTGGTCTAGATACCTCCTAGTCAGTAAATTCCCTATCAATGAAGACTAGCACTAGTTCTGCAAGTTACAATTTTAGAGAGTTTCTTGGGGTACTGCTAATTTAAGTGACATAAGCCAATGTATTTGTTAAACCCTGCCTGGTCTTCCATGCTCAAAGGCTCTCTGCTCACTACCACTGCTGCATCTCACCTTGCACACAATAGGTATTTAATAAGTACTTGTTAGATTGAATTTTTTCACTATCTTTTATAAAAATACAATAAAAGACCAACTAATAGAAACCTTCCTTTAAATGTTTAATTAATTTTAACCTCTTAGGAGGATGAAGCAAATTGTACACAACAATACAGACAAAAAAAAAACCCCACAATTTAATATATATTTTATACTACAATTTACAAAATCCATTTATCTTTTATGAGTTGCAGCTAAATAGTACAGTAGATAAAGCACTGAGCTTGGAGTCAGGAAGACCTGAATTCAAATATGACTTAAGACACTTTATTGGCTGTGTAACTCTGGGCAAGTCATTTAACATTTATGTGCCTCAGTTTCCTCTATATGTAACATAGAGGTAATAATAACACCCACCTGCCAGAGTTGTTGTGAGGATCAAATGAGATAATACTTGGAAAGTGTGTGTGGGGGGGGGGGTAGGATAATGTGTGTGGTGGGATATAGGGTGTGCCTATATATGGGAATGTTTACAAATGCACATATGTCTGTGTTTATATACGTATATATGCACATATATACACATATATTTTATACATATACTTGCACAATACCTGGCACATAGCAAGCACTATATAAATGCTCTCTAGCTAGCTAACTAGTGGTAGTAGTGGTGGCAGAAGCAGTAATAATAATAGTAGTCATAATGGTAGTGTACGAAAAGCTAGGGAAAAAAGATCAGAAAATCAGCTTCTCCACTAATCCACTTAAGATGGATGGTTAGAAGCAAGCCACACAACTAAACTCTCTCAATATTCCCCACCAAACAATTTTGTGTTGGTAGAGCCAATAAAAGGTCAGGGTGAGACATTTTTTGGCCTAAGAAAACTTAGGAAAGCAGCAAAAGATAATTTAAGAGTTATTAGACTATCAGAAAGCCATAATCAAAAAAGAGCCTATATATCTTATTTCAAGAACTTATCAAGGAAAACTGCCCTGGTATTTTAGAACCCATAAGTAAAATAGAAATTTAAAGAATTCATCAGTCATTTCCTGAAAGAGATCCCAAAGTGAAAACTCCCAGTAATATTATAGCCAAATTCTAAAGCTCCTGGATCAAGGAGAAAATACTGCAAGTATCCAGAAAAAAATTCAAATACAGGCATACTTCAGAAATATTGCAGGTCTGGTTCCAGAAAACAACCATAAAATGAATATCACAATAAAGCAAGCCACATTAATTTTTTGGTTTCCCAGGGCATATAAAAGTTATATTTACAATATAATGTATTCTATTAAGTGTGCAATAGTATTATATCTAAAAATATTTTATTGTTGGGGGCAGAGGCAAGACAGCAGAGTAGAAAGACGCACATACTTTAACTCTTCCCCCACAATCCATAAAATACCTGTAAAAAATGACTCTCAACAAATTCTAGAGCAGCAGAAGCCTAAGGCGACCTGGAAGGCTAACAGGAAAAGTCTATCACACAGGGCATGGGGCAAAGCACAGCCCAGCCTTGGTTGAGCAGCACCAAGAGGAGCGCTTAGGTACAAAATCCCCAGCAGAGGCAGTGATTCTCAGATCTCTCAGCCCACAAGCACCAAAGGCAGCTTCAAAAGTCAGTGAGAAAACTTCTTCACCTCAGTGACAAGGGAGCAGGTTCCTCCCCTATCCCTGGCCCCAGGCAGCGTGGCGCTAAATGCAGCATTCATTTGTGGAGCCCTCAGCCTAAAACCCCTGGGGTAACTGAGTCACTGATCTAGGTCTCAGCCCTGAGGGGTGGCCCTGCCCTCCAACTAAAGCCCCTGGGAGAACTGAGCAGCTGATCTGAATCTCAGTCACGAATCTGGTGGGGGAATAAACTAATCTCCCTTGATTGCACCACTTTGGAGGAACTGAGAACTTATAGATCCCCTTACAGAGTATACCCTCCTCCTGACAAAGGATTCAAAAGTCAAGTAACTGGCTAGGAAAACGCCCAAAAAGGGGGAAAAAATAAGACTATAGAAGGTTACTTTCTTGGTGAACAGGTATTTTCTTCCATCCTTTTGGATGAGGAAGAATAAGCCATACTGTCAGAGGAAGTCAAAGTTTCTCATTCAGTACCTCCAAAATAAATATGCAATGGTCTTAAACCATGTAAGAGCTTGAAAAGAGAGTCAACAGCTTGCTAAAGAAGACTCAAAAAAATGCTGAAGAAAATAACACCTTTAAAAATAGGCTCACTCAATTGGCAAAAGAGGTCCAATAAGCCAAGGAGGAAAAGAATGATTTAAAAAGTAGAATTAGCCAAATGGAAAAGAAGGTTCAAAAACTCACTGAAGAAAATAATTCTTTAAAAATTATAATGGAGCAGATGGAAGCTAATGACTTTATGAGAAAATAAGAAATTAAAAAACAAAACCAAAAGAATGAAAAAATGGAAAATAATATAAAATATCTCATTGGAAAAACAACTGACCTGGAAAATAGATCCAGGAGAGACAATTTAAAAGTAATGAAACTACCTGAAAGTCATGATCAGAAAAGAGCCTAGAAATCATCTTTCAAATAATTATCAAGAAAAACTGCCCTGATATTCTAGAACCAGAGGGTAAAATATATATTGAAGGAATCCATCCATCACCTGCTGAAAGAGATCCAAAAAGAGAAACTTCTAGGAATATTGTAGCCAAATTCCAGAGTTCCCAAGGAGAAAATATTGCAAGCAGCTAGAAAGAAACAATTCAAGTATTGTGAAAATACAATCAGGATAGCACAAGATCTAGCAGCTTCTACATTAAGAGATTGAAGGGCTTGGAATATGATACTACAGAACTCAAAGGAACTAGGATTAAAACCAAGAATCACCTACCCAGGAAAACTGAGTATAATACTTCAGGGGAAAAAAATGGCCATTCAATGAAATAGAAGACTTTCAAGCATTCTTGATGAAAAGACCAGAATTGAATAGAAAATTTGACTTTCAAACACATGAATCAAAAAAAGCATGAAAAGGTAAAAAGGAAATAGAAATCATAAGGGACTTTCTAAAGTTGAACTGTTTACATTTCTACATGGAAAGATAATATTTGTAAATCTTGAGACATTTCTCAATATTTGGGTAGTTGGAGGGATTATACACATATACACACATATTTATAGACAGAGAGCACAGGGTGAGGTGAATAAGAAGGAATGATATATAAAAAAACAAAATTAAGGAGTGAGAGAGGAATATATTGGGAGGAGAAAGGGATAAATGGAATGGGGTAAATTATCTCTCAAAAAGAGGCAAGAAAAAGCTTTTTTAATGGAGGAGAAAAGGGAGGAGGTGAGAAGGAAAAAAGTGAAGCTTACTCTCTTCACATTTGGCTTAAGGAGGGAATAACATGATCACTCAATTGGTATGAAAATCTATCTTACACTACAGAAAAGTAGGGGAGTAGGGGAGAAGGGGAGAAGTGGGGTATGGAGGGGATGGTAGAAGGGAGGGCAAATGTGAGGAGGGGGTTCGAAGTAAACACTTTTGGGGAGGGACAAGATCAAAAGAGAGAACAGAATAAATGGGGGTGAGGATAGGATGGAGGGAAATAGTTTTACACAACATGGCTATTATGGAAGTCTTGCAAAACTTTACATGTATAACCTATGTTGAATTGCTTACCTTCTCAGTGGGAATGGGTAGGGAGGGAGGGTAAGGAGAGAAGTTGGAACTCAAAGTTTTAGGAACAAATGTTGAGAACTGCTTTTGCATACAACTGGGAAATAAGAAATACAAGTAATAGAGTATAGAAATCTATCTTGCCCTACAAGAAAAGACAGAAGATAGGGATACAGGAAGGGAGAGGTGTAATAGAAGGGAGGGCATACTGAGAGAATGGGTAATCAGAATGCAAGGCATTATGGGGTGTTTGGAGGGGAGAAAGGGAGAAAATTTGGAACTCAACATTTTGTGGAAATGAATGATGAAAACTAAAAATAAACTTTTTAAAAAATATTTTATTGTTAAAAATGTTAATCATCATCTGAGCCCTCTGTGAGTTACAAACTTTTACTGGGAGTGGGTCTGGTTTCTATGTTAATAGCAGGTGACTGATTGGGGTGTTAGTTGCTAAAGGCTTGGGTGGCTATGGTAATTTCTTAAAATAATGCCACATCAACTGACTCTTCCTTTCACCTCAACACTTACAGGCCACTGTAGGGTTATTTATTGTCCTACTTTCAATATTTTGAGTCTCAGGAAATAAGGAAGCCCAAAGAGAGAGAGAGAAAGTGAAAGAGACAGAGAGACAGAGAGACAGAGACAGAGAGAGAGAGGAAGTAACAGCTGGTTGGTGGAGCAGTTAGAACATTCACATTTATCAATTGAGTTCACCACTTTATATGGGTGTGGTTCATGGTGCCATAAAACAATTACAACAGTAACATCAAATACCACTGTTCACAGATTACCATAATAGACATAATAATAATGATGATGATGATGATGATGAAGCTTCAGATACTATGAGAATTACCCAAATGTGACAATGTGAGCACATGCTATTGGAAAAATGGTGCCAATAGACCACAAACCTTGTAGCACAACAGTGCTATAAACCTTCAATTTTTAAAAATGCAATATCTGTAAATTGCAATAAAGCAAAGTATAACAAAATGAGATATCCTGTAACAAGGAGCCACAGTTAGGATGACACAAGATTTACTGGCTTCTAGTTAAAGGAGTGGAGGGCTCAAACTATGATATTCTGGAAGGCAAAGAATTACAAGGATTACAGCCAAGAATAACCTACCCAGTAAAACTGAGTATAATCCTTCAGAGAAAAAAAATGGCTATTTAATGAAAGAGAAGACTTTCCCAGCATTGCTGATGAATAGAGCGAAGCTGAATAGAAAATATTTTAATACAAATACAATAAAAGACCAATTAATAGAAATCTTCCCATAAATGTTTTATTGACTTAACCTCTTAGAAGAATGAAATAAATTGTACACACCAAAACAGGCAAAAAATAACCACAATTTAATATATATTTTATACTGCAATTTCCAAAGTACATTTATCTTTTATGAGTTGCAGCTAAATAGTACTATGGTACAAACACAAGACTCAAGAGACATGAAAAAGTAAACATGAAAGAGAAACTATAAAGGAATCAATAAGGTTAAACTGTTTACATTCCTATATGGGAACATGAGGCACATAACTCCTAAGAACTTCATAATTATTAGGACAGTTAAAAGGAGTTACATAGAGCTCATGAGTGAGAGTCGATTATGTTGGAATGACAAAAAAAAAAAAATGATGGGATGAAAAAATAGATGCATTAGGAGAAGGGGGAAGAGCAAAGAAAAGAAATTTTTCACACATGAAAGAAGCACTCAAGGAAGAGCTTTTATGGTGCAGGGGAAAATGGGTTTGACGGTGGCAGGCAACACTTGAACCTCTCTCTCATTAGAATTGGTTCAAAGAAGGAAGAGATAGATAAATATACATACACATGCATGCATACACACACACACACACACACACACACACACATATATATTATATATATATATAATATATATATACACACACATATATAGATACATACCTGAGTTGTATATAGAAATCTATCTTACCAACAGGGAAAGAGGAGGAGAAAAGCATAAGAAAAAGGGGAGGATGATAAAAGGGAGGGTAGATTAAGGGAAGTAGTAGTTAAAAGCAAAATGGACTTTTGAGGAGTGACAGGATAAAAAAGAGAGAGAAGAATAAAGAGAAGAAGAAGAGAAATATATAGCAATCATAACTGTAAAGGTGAATGGGATGGGCTTACCCATAAAACAGAAGCAGATAGCAAAATGAATTAGAAGCCAGAATCCAACTATATTTATAAGAGGCACACTTGAAACAGAAAGATACAAAAGGGTTAAAATAAAAGACTGGAACAGAATCTAACATGCTTCAGCTGAAGTAAAAACGGAACATATAGCAATCATGATCTCACACAAAGCAAAAGCAAAAATAGATCTAATTGAAATAGATTATCAGGGAAACTCTGCTTTGCTAAAAGCTACCATAAACAATGAAGCAGTATCAAAAAAAATTATAGCAAATTTCCCTGACAAAGGCCACATTTGTCAAACATAAAGAGAACTGAGCAAATTTACAAAAAAATACGAGCTATTCCCAAATTGATAAATTGTCAAAGGATATGAACAGACAGTTTTCTGAGGAAGAAATCAAACTACATAGTTATATGGGACAATGCTCTAAATCACCATTGATCAGAGAAATGCAAATTAAAACGATTCTAAAGTACCACCTCACATCTGTCAGAAAGAACAAATGCTAGAGGGAATAAAGGAAAATAGGTACACTAATGATCTGCTGCTGGAGTGGTGAACTGGTCCAACAATTCTAGAGAACAATTCTGAACTATGCCCAAGGGGCTATAAAACTGTGTATACCCTTTGATCCAATAATACTACTATTATGTCTGTATCTCAAAGAGATCAAAGAAAAGGAAAAAGAAAAAGAATCAGAATCTATGTATACAAAAATATCTACAGCAACTTTTTTTGTGGTGGCAAAAAATTGGAAATCAAGGTAATGCTCATCAACTGGGGAATGGCCAAAAGACTTGGGGCATATGATTGTGATAGAGGATTACTTTACTTGTGATGGAGAAATGACAGGGGGGGTAGGGGGAAGTTGGACAGTTCCAGAAAACTATGACAAGGCCTACATGCACTCATGCAAAGTGACGTGACAAGAACCAGATCACTGTGCACAGTAATAGTAATGCTGTGATGATGATCAACTATGAGTGACTTGACTATTCTGATCAATACAGTGATTAAAGACAATTCCAGAGGACTCATGATGAAAAAATGCTATCCACCTCCATGCAAACTGATGTATTCTCATTTTCTTTGTTTTTGTTTTTTTAACAATATGGTTATATGGAAATGTTTCACATGATTTTATATGTAAAATTGATATATTTCTTACCTTCTTACAAGTGGGGGAGATAGGAAGAGAAATTAGACTTCAAAATTTAAAAGAAAAGAATGTTTAAATCCATAATTAAAATTTTAAAATAAAATTAAAAATAAAGTCCTGAGTCAACTTTAAATCTATGCTCCTTTGTTTATACATGGTTCACACTCAAGGTTATGGAACAAGGTCAAGTATTGAAGGCAGATTCAGGCTGTGAGACCAGTCTAGCATAAATAACAATGTATTTGACCCACCAGTAAATAAGAAACTTCTCTAGAAGGGGGCATGGTTTATAATCAAAGTACTTTTTAAAGTGAAAAATACCTTGTAAAAAGATACATCAGCTATATGCTTGAGAAACTGTGCTAACTTAAACAAATGATGAATCTCTAATTTTTCCATTTAAAGAGCTTACTATAAAATAAAGTTCAGGAAAGACTAAAATTTTGGAAATCAAATTAGCAATGGCTTCATTAATCTGGCATTTAGAAATCATGAGTGGGGCATGGGGGCAGGGAATCACCAATGCTAAAAAGAAAAAAAAAGAAACCACCCTCCAGCTGCAGAGGCAAGAGCACTAGATTTGAAGGCAGAGGTCTCTGGTTGCAATCCCTTCTCTGTTATGTATAACCTTCATCCACTGGAACCTCAGTTCCCTTATCCACACAAGGATGAAGTTGGTCTAGATTTACCTTTAAGGTCTTTTCCAACTCTACCTTTATAATTCCAGTAACCTTATTCTCCTAGCTCCTGCCTGCAGTGTTGTGCTTTCTCGCTAATAATACCTTACAGTCTGAATCATTTCTGTCTCTCTCGTCTCTGCTCCAAGGAATACTCTTCCTTAGCTCCCCAATTTTTTTCTGCACTATGAATTTATTATTAAATGACCCATTCCTTTCCTTGGTCACCACATTAACTTCTGATTGTCAGTCCTTTCAAATTGTAATCCCACCCACCAATGTCTCTTTCCTTTATTCTGGCAAAGAAAGATCACATTCACACAATCAAAAATCAGTCCATCCATCTCCTAATTTACAAAACAGGACATTGTAGAAAGCTGTTTCTGTGGGCTCATGCCAACAATTCTACTCAAATGTGGTGGAGCAAAAAAAAAATCACAAAGAAAAAAGGAGTTGGCCAATGGCAATATATGGAGTCTAAAATTACAGGGAAAGCCGCACAATATTCACTTCATTTAGGTCTAAATCTCTATCAGATGATGTGGGTCAAAAGAATCCTAAAGCTCGAGGTGATGGGAGAAAAGCTGTCTCTTCCAGGCCATGGCCATCTCTAAGTAAGGTAACGAGAGTCTGTAAAATGAGGTGGCCCATATTGGACGAGCAGGCACATTGAATACTGTGTGATACTGTGTACAAGATGAAGAAGAGACACCAGCACAACAGCAAAGTTTGGGCAGGAACATGGATGGTTGCTGTAAAAAGCTAAAAGCCAAGGAGAAAACTCAAGAAGTCTTTATGTAACTAAACAGAAATGCATTTAACATACATACAGCCAAACAACAACATCACGAGCTCTGACTTCAAAACTGACAAAGGCTACTTTTCTTAGGAACTCAAAGTAAAATGAGGAGAACCAGGAAGAAGAGGATTAGTGTGGTAATTCCAGGAGAAAGTCACAAGCACCTGCCTCTCAGGTTTGTTGTTATTATTATCAAATGAGATAATACTCATAAAGGGCTTAGCACAGAGACACATACTAAATGTTACGTAAATGTTTGTTATCATTATTATGATTTGTTACTAGTGATCTCACTGACATAGTTATTATCTCTAAAGGTGCTGAACACAACTCATACACACCGCATTCTTTAAGATCCTAATCCATGAATCCCCATAAATCTTATTGAAGATCCATCCAACATGCTGTCCACTGGCTCTGTGAACAATATGTGGGTCCCAATGGGGCACAGAGATTATGCATCTGTTAGCTCTTATTCTCAGTTATGTGACTGATTTTACACCATTTCTTTGATGTTATCTTTTGTATCACTCATTGAGTACAATTCTTCAGTAGTAAGACACTTCTGCCTATTTATGCCCACAACACATTTCTCTACTGCACTTTAGGTGATTGGTGATTTTAATTCTTCAGAGGTTTTGGTACTTATGGTACTCCATACAGCCATACAAAATCACTGAAAAAATATTGGTGCTTTTAAAGAAAAATAAAAGATAAGCCTTTGTTTCAAAGAGAAATTTCAGGTCATTAAAAGCACTGAACAATTTCCCAAAGGCAATCCAACCCATTCTATGACTCCTATACTTAGTTTTATAGCCAGTTCATTCTTCATCGGTAGGGTCTGTCCAAAATATACGTATCTATGGAACAGCTCCATAGGCTACTCATCCAACTATAGATAATAGTATGGAAAACAAATATTCTCCCTTCACTTAGTTTTGCTTCTATAATGCACTTTGGGATTTACAAAGCACTTTCCTAACAAATCTCTGAGGTATGAGTATTATTGCTCCCATTATGAGGCTTTGATAGGTGAAGTGACTTACATAGGATCGTAATAAAAAAGAACCTGAAAAGGGGACTCAAAAGTCTCCTGTATCTAAATCTAAACACTTTCTACTAAATTACACTGCCTCTCAGAAGCCAATGAATAAAATAACACATCTTAGAAACAGGCCACAGAATACTCACATCTAATGATGGTTAAAAGGTCTTAAACCAGAAATGAGGCTATCGTGGCTACTTAAAGTCAAATTTGCTTATCTTTAACAAAGTTAGAAAACAGCAGCAGCATGTCAGTTTAATCCTTCCCTGCTAAGGAAAAATAAGTCATTTGAGGTGCTATCCCTTAAAGCCACTTAACTCAAAGAGTAAACACAGCTTTACGGAGGCCTTATTATACAGTGGAAAGCATGCCCGATTTACTCTGCCACTTACTACCTGAGTGTCCTCTGGCATATATTTTCACTTTTCTGGGACTCAGTTTCCCTTTCTGTAAAATAAAATGGTAGGACTAGAGAACCTCCTAGGTCCCTTCAAGTTTTAAATCTTCATGCTTAGGTTTCCGCTCTTACTGTCTCACTTCATTTCCTCATCTTTCCCTCTTCAATCTGCCAAAAGCGACATCCCAGTTAATATTTTTTTCCTTCGATTTCTTTTAATCTTCCATGAATCCTCCATTCTCTCTTAAAACCTATTCTAACTCTGCTACCTATTTTCATGACCCCTTTTGGGGATTTCTTGGCAAAGATGTTGTAGTTATTTGCCATTTCTTTATCCAGTTAATTTTATGATGAGGAAACTGAGGTAAGAAGGGTTAAGTGAAAATGTCAGATTTGAACTCAGGGAGATGAGTCTTTTTGACTCCGGACCAGTATTCTATCCACTCTACCACCTAGCTGGTCCTGCCTCTCACTAGCCCATACATAACTTCTCCTTCAATGATGAAGATAAGTATCTTTGCTACATCTATCAAAAGTTGAGAATAGTGGGGTGAGGAATCAAAAGCTGAAAGGGGAAAGAGGGAGGAAATCAAAAGGAAAACCTACAAATGACAAAACAGGCCACACCTCTGAGGTTTATAACTCCATATGGAAACAAAAAACTCATAAACTACAAAACAGTAAAACTAACTCCCTGGAAAGAAAATAAAATTTGAGATCATCTGTTTTGAACAGAACAGACATCATTGTTGGCATTCAACTGATATTAACAACTAAGACTATGTATCCAATGCCTCGTTTCAATTTGATTAGCAATAGAGGTACACACACACACATAAAGAAAATCTTCCAAAAACTTTTCAAAAGGAGATTCATCAACTTGGGAGGCAGTGGGTTTTCTCTAAGGACATCTTCAGGGAAAGTCTCTCTTGGTAATCTCACCAGTTTGGATGAACTCAACAATCATATCTATGCAGGAGACTCCTGGATCTATATACCTAGCTCTCATCTCTCCAGTGAACTCCAATCATACTTCTCCAGCTTCCAAGGCCTATCTCCATCTGACTATCCCACAAACATCTTAAACCAGTAAGTACAAAGCACTTCAAACCAACCTCCAACTCAATTTCCACATTTCTGACAAGAATATCACCATCCAGGCAAATTATCTCTCATGAAAGAGGCAAGAAAAAGCTTTTCCAATAGAGGGGAAAAGGGGGAGGTAAGAGGGAAAAAATGAATCTTACTCTCATCACATTTGGCTTAAGCAGGGAATAACATGCACACTCAATTTGGTATGAAAATCTATCTTACACTATAGGAAAGTAGGGTAGAAGGGGACAAGTGAGGTGGGAGGGGATGACAGAAGGGAGGGCAAATGGAAGGAGGGAGTAATTAGAAGTAAACACTTTTGGGGAGGGACAAGGTCAAATGAGACACTAGAATAAATGGGGAGGCAGGATAGAATAGAGGGAGATATAAGTCAGTCTTTCCTAACATGGCTATTGCAGATGTCTTTAGCAAAACTACACATATATAACCTATATTGAATTGCTTGTCTTCTCAGTGGGCATGGGTGCGGAGGGAGGGAGGGAGAGAAGATGGAACTCAAAGTTTTAGGAACAAATGTTGAGAATTGTTTTTGCATGCAACTGGGAAATAAGAAATACAGGTAATGGGGTATAGAAATCTATCTTGCCCCACAAGAATAGAGAGAAGATGGAGATAGGGGAAGGGTGGAGTGTGATAGAAAGGAGAGCAGATTGGGGGAAGGGTTAATCGTCATGGATGGTGTCTTGGGGCAGGGGGAGGGGAGAGATAGGGAGAAAATTTGGAACTCAAAATCTTGTGGAAATGAATGCTGAAAACTAAAATAAGTTAATTTTAAAAAAAAAGATTTACAAAGCAAAATATATATATATATATCACCATCTATCCAGTAACTCTGGTTCTCAAACTAAGAGTCCTCAATTTTTCACTCTCCACTTCACCCCATCCAATCAGTGGCCAAATATTTTTGCTCGTGAGACTACATCTCTCTCCTCCATCCCCTTCTCTCTACTTATTCACCAATACCATCCCAGTTCAGGCCCTCATCCCCCATTCACCTAGACTACTGAAACAGCCTCATAATTGAGTCCCCTGTCTCGATCTCTCCCCACTCCAATCCATCCTGCACAGCGCTACCAAATTGATACTCCTAAAGCACAGATGTGACTATGGTATTCCCCTGTTTAAGAAGCAGTGGCTACCAATGGCTTCTAGGATAAAATATAAATTCCTCTGCTTTGCTTTTAAAACCCTTAACAATCTGGCTCCAAACTGTCCTTCCAGGTTAATTCCTGATTATTCCTCACACGCTCTACATTTAAGCCAAACTGGCGTCCTTGCTATTCCCCATGCAGGGCATTCCAGCTTCCATCACATCGCCTTTGATCTATCCTGTAATGCTCTCCCTCATCATCTTAGCCCTTTGAAAGCCAAAGTTTACTTCAAGACTTAGCTCCAGTTCCTCTAAAAAGCTAAAGGCCTTTTCCTGATTTCAGTTGTTTGAGCACCTTACCCCTCACCCTCCAAAACAAATTACTTTTTATTTATTTCATATATATATTGGGTTTACTTCCCTATGTACATGTTGCTTCCCCACCCTATGCCCACAAACAACTGAATAGAAGTTCCTGAAGGGAAGGGAATGTTTTATTTTCATCTTATAGAGTATCTAACATGTAACAGGCACCTAATAAAGACTTGCATGATCAAATTTGATGACCACTTGTTAGCTATGATAAAAGTAGACTGTGATACATATTTAGGTTGGACTGGATATCCTCTAAGTTTTCTTCTAACTCTTAGATTCTATGACTACAAAAAGCCATGTAAATACACATTTTGTCATTTCTGTATAGCAAGTGAATAACTAAATCTCCAAGGACCTAAATGGTACATGCAAATATCTGTTGTTTTTCAACCGCAAGGGTGAAACTACTTATTTTGCATTTATTTTATTTTAAATTTAAGACTCATTTACATTCTAACCTTGATACCTAATTTCAATAAGTTGCAATCAGCTGAATAGTGTGTGTTCGGTCCATAGAGCAAACCAGTTTCCTCACTGATTTATGTAAACAATGAACAAAATAAAGACAGAAAAATACTTACACTTAAATAAATACAATTTTTTAAAATAATCAAACATAAGGCTCCCTTGAGTTTAAATAAAACTAAAATGAATTCTTAAAACTATTCAAAAATGAGAAATGTAGTTAGGTTGAATATTTTCCAGTGATGAGTATATGCTAATTGAAAAGCTTCTAATTTAAAGTTGCTGGCCTTTAAAAGTACTCTTGGGTTGTTTTAAGTGAGAAAAATATATACAAACAAACATACATGTATATATACATACATACACATGTGCATGTGTGTGTATGTAAGTTCAGTAGTCTAACTCAACTGTAAAGAGTAAGTAAGGAAATGAAAATAGCAAAAATCAGTTATTTAACAATTTAAACAATATTTCTAGAGAAATATAGATACAAACCTCAAAAGTTTGTCCTGGATTTTCTCCATTCATGAGTTGATATTTTTCCTCTAAGATCACTACATAATATCATCACACTGCCAAAACTGGGAACACAGAAAATGCTAATCATAGACTTGGGCTGTTTTTGAGCTATTGATGCACTAGGCAAAAAGAGAGAACTCTTAAAACTAAAAAAATATGATGCAGTGGAAAAAGTGTTTGACTTGGAGTCAAGTGACCTGATGTTGTCTCTTACTAGCTATGTGACTACTGACATGTTATTTAACCTTGCTGAGGCTCAGTTTTTTTATTTATAAAATGGGGGTACAAAACACTTACACCAACTACCTCAAATGGTCAGCTGTTAGTAAAGTGCCTTGTAAATTTTAAGGCCTCCTATCAAACAATCAACAAGTATTAAGTACCCAGCCCTAACCCTATTCTGTGCTAGGCACTAGTAAGGCAAAGAGAAAATCAGTCCCTGTCCTTAAGGATCTTAAGGTCTCATGGGGAGACAACTTGCCCATACGCAGTTATAACAGTAGGTGGGGTAAGTCATTTTAGCTATGACACCTTAACTAATTAAGAAACAATTCCAGCGGAGCCAAGATGGCAGAGTAGAAGGACGCACGTTTACGAGCTCCGAAACCACAGCCCATAGAATTAATGTAAAAAGAGTCCCCCATAACTTCTGGACCACTGAAAAGGGTACAGAAACAGAGTGGAAGAGATTTCCGTTCCAGGGAGCCCTGGAGACCCGTCCCCAGGGTCCATCGCACCCTGGAAAGCAGACACCACCCCAGCACTGCCCTGGCCGCGGCCCCAGAGAAGCTGACCCGAGCAGGCTTCAGGGACGGAAGCTCCTGCAGCCAGGAAAGTCCCTCCGCCCACAAAAGCTACAGGTCAGTGAGAGAGAAGGCTGGGCTGGATGAGAGGGGGAGCGGAGTGCCTCCGTGACTCGGGCCACCTTGGGAGGAAGTGGCGGCAGCAGAGGCGGAGGCAGAGGCAGAGACGGGGGTGGCGGCAGAGGAGGGGGGCAGAGGCGGGGCGGCAGCAGAGGCAACAGCAGCACCCCAGCAGCAGGCAGGATCTTCATTACTGAAAGTCTCTCCATAAACAACCTGAGGGAGCTGAGCCTGGGAGGCAGCCCTGCCCCACCCGCTCCTTTTCTGAAGGTCTCTGCATAAAGCCCCTGAGGGAGCTGAGCCTGGGAGGTGGCCCTGCCCCCACCCCAGCACCAGAACTAAAGCTTGCTGCGGAAAGTCCATTTGAACCTCAGACCCCAAGCACTAGCTGGGCAGATCTAGGCGGGGGTGGACATGAATCTCAGAAGTCAAGTAACCGGCTGGGAAAATGCCTAGAAAAGGGAAGAAAAATAAGACTATAGAGAGTTTTTTCCAACAAATGCAAATGATCCCGACATTCGGATCTGATGAGGATGAGGAAATATTCTTGCCATCAGGGAAAGACGTGGAGGGTGGGGCCTCAGCACCCCAGACACCCCAGGGGGATGTGAGGTGGGCTCAGGCCTTGGAAGAGCTCAAAAAGGATTTTGAAAAGCAAATTAGACAGGTGGAGGAAAAACTGGGAAGAGAAATGAGAGAGATGCAAGGAAAGTATGAAAAACGGGTCAATACCTTACTAAAGGAGACCCAAAAAAATGCTGAAGAAAATAACACCTTGAAAAATAGGCTCACTCAATTGGCAAAAGAGGTCAAAAAGACAATGAGGAGAAGAATGCTTTCAAAAGCAGAATGAGCCAAATGGAAAAAGAGGTTCAAAAGCTCACTGAAGAGAATAGTTCTCTCAAAATTAGAATGGAACAGATGGAGTCTAATGACTTTACGAGAAACCAAGAAATCACCAAACAAAACCAAAAGAATGAAAAAATGGAAGAGAATGTGAAATATCTCATGGGAAAAACAACTGACCTGGAAAACAGATCCAGGAGAGACAATTTAAAAATTATGGGACTACCTGAAAGTCATGACCAAAAAAAGAGCCTAGATATCATCTTCCATGAAATTATCAAGGAAAACTGCCCTGACATTCTAGAACCAGAGGGCAAAATAAGTATTGAAAGAATCCATCGATCACCACCGGAAAGAGATCCAAAAAGAGAAACTCCTAGGAACATTTCTGGCCAAATTCCAGAACTCCCAGATCAAGGAGAAAATCTTGCAAGCAGCTAGAAAGAAACAATTCCAGTACTGTGGAAATACAATCAGGATAACTCAAGATCTAGCAGCTTCTACATTAAGGGATCGAAGGGCATGGAATAGGATATTCCAGAAGTCAAAGGAACTAGGACTCAAACCAAGAATCACCTACCCAGCTAAACTGAGTATAATACTTCAAGGGAAAATATGGTCTTTCAATGAAACAGAGGACTTTCAATCATTCTTGATGAAAAGACCAGAGCTGAAAAGAAAATTTGACTTTCAAACACAAGAATGAGAAGAAGCATGAAAAAGTAAACAGCAAAGAGAAGTCTTAAGGGACTTACCAGAAGTGAACTGTTTACATTCCTACATGGAAAGACAATATTTGTAATTCTTAAAACTTTTCAGTATCTGGGTAGTTGGTGGGACCACACACACACATGTACATGCATGCACACACACACATATACACACATGCACACACACACAGAGACAGAGAGCACAGAGTGAATTGAATAGGATGGGACCATAGCTAAAAAGAAATTAAGGTAAATGGTGAGAGAGAAATGTACTGGGAGGAAAGAGGGTGAAATGGAATGGGGTAATTATATGTCATTTAAGAGGCAAGTAGGAGACTTCTTAGTGGAAGGAAAAAGGAGAGCTGAAAAAAAAAAAAACAATTAGTTTACCCTCATCACATTTGACTAAAGGAAGGAATAAAATGCACACTCATTTTGGTATGAAAACCTATCTTACAGTATAGGAAAGTGGGGGAGAAGGAGATAAGCAAGGGGGCGGGGATGATGGAAGGGAGGGCAAAGGGAGGAGGGAGCAATTTGAAGTCAACACTTGGGGAGGGACAGGATCAAAAGACAGAAGAGAAACAATGAGGGGCAGGGTAGGATGGAGGGTAATTCAGTTAGTCTTATACAACACGACTATCAGGGAAGACATTTGCAAAATTACACAGATATGGCCTATATTGAGTTGCCTGCCTTCCCAAAGGGAATGGGTGGGGAGGGAGGGATGGGGAGAATTTGGAACTCATAGTTTTAGGAACAACTGTTTAGTATTGTTGTTGCTACTAGGAAAGAAGACATACAGTTAATGAGGAATAGAAAGTCATCTGGCCCTACAGGAGAAAAGAGAAGATGAGGACAAGAGAAGGGAGGGATGACAGAAGAGAGGGCAGATTGGAGATAGGGAAAATTAGATTGCTTGGGGTATTGGGGTGGGGGGAGGGGTTAAAAGGGGAGAAAATTTGGAACCCAAAATTTTGTGAAAATGATTGTAAAAAAGTTAAATAAATAAAAAAGAAACAATTCCAATTAATTAATCAAAAGACCCTACAACTAGAATGAAACTGCTTAAGAATTATGTTCAAATTGGATAAGAATTGTGGTCACTAAGCTGGATTAGCTAAAAGAAACTTGACATGCCCGGGTATTATCTGGTTGTCTATAAATTATCAAACAGGCCAAGATGCTAAGGATTTTCTGGAAACTGGAGTATGCATGTTCCTGAAAACAAAGGGTTGGGGGAATAGAATGGGAGGTGGAGAAGTGGTAGAGGAGTAGAGGAAAGGCTTCAGAAAGTTCGAGAGGATACTGGATCTCCCATCTTCCCATACTGTTCTAAAGAGCATCCCCAGATCAGCTGGCAGCAGTATCTGGATCACTGGGTGTCATGGACAGACTGGATTCAATGGCTTTTTAAGGAGCCCAGTAGGAAAACTGTGCCTAAAAGAACTTCTTCAGTACCCCATGAAGGGAAAAAAAAAAAAGACTCCTGGCCAATCAAGACCTGTGTTTGGTCATACATGCTACTCTATGTCTGAGTCCACTTCTTCCTAGACTTTGTATTCTATGTATTACAAAAGGAAGAATGTGTTACAGACTTTGTGAGGTGGGGGACAAAAGTGTAAGAAGGAATTTTTTGTATCAACCATTCTTTTTGCATTACTTCAGTAAATATCCCTTTTTAAATACTGTTTGAGGCTGGTTGACTAAATGATTCTCAACTAACAACCTTGATGGGAAGTAGAACACTGTTTCACAGAGGTTTGCAAGGCAGTGGAAGATCCAGAGACATCAGTAGTAACCTGAGGTGCAATTGGTAGGCACATGAATAAAAATAAGGGGGCAGTAGAAGCATAAGTAAAGAAAGGAAGAGACAATTTTGAAAAACCATTCATACATGTTTCATCTGTTGTGTAACAGTTAAAGTTGTAGTGATGATATTATTTTCCAAATAAATACACAAAATGCAAGTTATAACAAATCATTGGTCAAGTCTACCAACAGGTCTTAACAAGCATGTTTTGGCAGGCAAGTGTGTTGCACATTGTCAGAAACTCCAGAATGCATCAGCAGGAATATGCTCATGTAATGACTTATTTGCAACATGATACTATACGGTTACATGAGGCAATATTGCATCATCAAAATTTCAATAAAGGAGAAAAACCAGAAATTTAGATAAACTATTAAATTTAAAATGTCTTTTTAAAAAATAATTTTATAGTTTTTGAAATAATGTAAATTTTTTAAAGTGTCAAAGGATTAAAGAAAACAGATTTCTGGGGGAGCACTAAGTAATTTTTTTAAAATGGAGTGGTAGGCCAAATACATTTGAAAACCTCTGGTTTAAGCCATAGGCATTAGAGAATCATCCCTGTTCCTCAAGGATAGGCTTAGATTTTTGAAGAAGCAATGTAGCTAGCCTCCAAGGGTCCAATTGTTTTGTGAGAGTAGGAATTGGGATGACAATCCTTGGATCTTATGTAGCTTATATGGGTTTATGAAAAACATATTTAAAAATATAAAATAAAATTGTAGAGGTTCAGGGAAGCAACACTAGCACCACTGGAACGAGCAAAGACCTCATGCTAAAAAAGTGGAGCTTGAGCAAGGTTATAAAGCGATTCTAAGAGATAAAGGGGAGGAGGGAGAGCATTTAAAGTATGAGGCATAGCCAGAACAAAGGTATGGAGAGAACAGATAGAGTATTGTGTGTGTGTGAAGAAAGGAAGCTGTTTAGTTTGTCTAGATCATGAAATGCTAAGTTGGAGTAAGGTTGGAAGAAGACTTTTTTAAACGGCAAACAAATGGTTTTATTTGATCCTGGAGTCAGAATATCTTAGGAGAGAATTTTGAGCAGAAAATACCTTCGAGATCACATAGTCACAGAATCAAAGAATTCAGTTGGAAAGGTTCTTGTAAAGGAAGACATCTCAGAAGCCAACCATCTCATCCAACTTATACATCAACAAGCATCCCCTTCAGAAAACAGCTGACAAGTGATCATGCAACATTTGCTTAAAGACCTCCAGTAAGAGAGGAAATCTACTGCCTCTCAAGTCAGCACATTATACTTTTACAAAATTTCTCTTACATATGAAACCTAAATCTCACTTCTTTCAATTCCCTCTCATTGCTCCCTTGTTGTGTCCTTTGGGGCCAATCTGAATAAATCTAGTCCTTCCCATCTATTATATCACTTCAAATATTTGAGGAACACTACTGGCATCTTTCCCTAAATCTTCTCTAGGCTAAATACCCCCAACTTCTTCATTTTATAGGAGAGGAAATTCAGGCCCTGAGAGGTTAAATGCTTTGCTTTTAAATGAGTTTATCAGAGGTTAAATGCTTTGCTTTTAAATGAGTTTATCATATTGAAGGAAGGACAAGATGAAAACACTAAGACTAGGTCACTGGAGGGCAGAAAAAAAATAGGGTCAGGACTGCCACCTGCTTCACAAGTTTGCTTTGGATCAACTTTACTTTACCTTGAAAGACACTTTGAATCCAAAAAGTGGGGGAACTTCTGCTATTATATACTATGGAGGAAAAATAAAACTCAAAACTACGTCCTACAGTTAGATTTTGGCTGCTGTATGCATGAATTTCTACCATTACAAAGTCTACTGTCCCCTATTTTGTTAAATAGTCAATAACTTTCCCTCCTTCCCTCCCAATTCTTCCTAATGTGCCATTTTTTCCAAAGATGCTGCCAACATAGTTCATCTCTTTACTATTTACCTCAATTCTCTATATCCCTTTCTAGATTGAACTGTCCCTTGAACTGATTTTATGGAGACATCAGCTTTGGTCTCATTTATCAGAAGTAAATGATAAAGTGGAAAGCCTGGATCTGAAGTCAGAGGATCTGGCTTGGGATCCTACCTCTGTTACTACACATGAAACCCTGGAGAAATCACTTCAATCCTAGACCTCAGTTTCTTCCTCCATAAAATAAGGAAATCGGACTAAATAATATCTAGGGTGGTGTCTTCATGCTACATGGCAGCACAGGCTGTCCTTCATACCTAGAATGACCTCCCTCCTCACCTCTATCTTTTAAAATCTTCATTTTTCTTCCAAGATCACCCCAAATTCCAAATGAAACCTTTGTTGATTTCTGCCCACCCTCTAACCACTAGGGTTCCCTCATTAAAAAAAAAAAATACCTTGTCTTTATTTTATATGTAATTTGCATTTATTTATTTATATACACCTCTACCACTGGAGGTCCATTTCAGGTCAGGAGCTGGTTCACTTCTGCCTTTCTATCCTCAGGGCACATAGCACAGTGCCTGGTACACACAGTAGCAGGCACTTAGTAAAGGCTTACTTGTTGACTGACTCCCGCTCTAAATCTATGATCCTACCTACCTTCTTCATCATTATAAAGAACATACGTTTTAACTCTCTTCAGAAGGGCTGTCACATCTGCAACAATGTATTCAGTTCCAAGCTCAAATTTTTAGTAAGGTAAAGCTAGAGCACATCAAGAGGAAGAAAATGAGGGCACTGAAGAGCTCCATCTAGGATGGTAATTGAAACAACAAGGGATGTTTAGACTGGAGAAAAGGATATAAAGAGATGATATGAGAGTGATACCATGAAAAGAAGAATTCCTTTTTTTCTGATTGGTCCTTCAGGGGCAGAATGAGGAGCATTGCATGGAAGTTGCTGAAAGGCAGCTTTAGTGTTCATGTAAAAAATGTCCTAACAACTGAAGATGTTCAAAAGTGCAGTGGGATGCTTTGGAAGTAAGGTTTATTAATTCCTTCTATTTGCCAGATACTTTACAAATATTATCTCATTTCATCTTCACCACCAACCTGAGAGGTAGGTACTGTCTTTATTATCTCCATTTTACAGCTGAGGAAACTGAGGCAGGGAGAAGTTAGGTGACTTGCCCAGGGTCACATAAATAGTCAAAGTCTGAGGCAGGTAAACTCAGGTCTTCCTGACTCCAGGCCCAGTGCACTATCCAATGTGTCACTCAGTTACCCTTTTTGGGAGGTTGTGAATTCCCTATCACTGTTGATCTCCAAGTGGATGATGGATGACTTCTTGTCAAAAATGCTTTAGAGTGAATTCTTGAAATCAAGTTTGTTTTGCTTTATCCCAGTAAACAAATTTAAAAATTAAACAATTTCAATCCATGTTCTGCTGACTGCTTCAAAAGAATTGCATAGAATGCCTGCAATGTTCAAAGTTTTCCAAATGAAAGGAAATGCCTTTATTTACATTACATATTTTTGTTGCATTAGATTAATCAAAAGGAAGTCGAGACCACTCCCTTCACTTCTTTAATGGCATGCTAAAAGTGCATGGGAAAAGTATTTGATCCTTTCACTGAATTTAGAGAAGTCCCACAGGAATACCTTATCAGTAGATTTTGGAGTAACACTGACTGGTGCATCCTGGGAAATAATCAGGGTCTCATGTCTGGCATATCTTTGCTGCTATTTTCAGGCAGCTTTTAAACTGCTAATGTTTTATGTTAGTATAAATACTAACTAGAAGGTGGTATCCTCCACTTTAAGATATGTTTTTCATCCGTTTTCCTTTGTTGAATACAAAAGCTGTTGATTCTGTTGTGTTAACAACGCCTAAAATGAAAATGTAATTGTATTTTTCATTTTCTGACTTCCTAGGTATGATAGGATGATTAATGATTCAATAAGGTGCCATGAGACCAACACTGACCCTTGGGTGGAAAGTGACATTTCCAAAGTATTGCTGCTATAATGATAACAATAATTACCAGGACCCAAAGTATTTCCTGAGCATTAATGACTGGCTGGGGTTAATGACATGGATATTCAGAATATCAACATTCCCCAAAGTAGTCATTAGTCCCTGGGAAATGACCCATGCCTGGATCGCTGTTTATTCTGCACTACCAATGCAGAAATTCACTTCACATACAGGTTTTCAAGGCAAATTGTATCCATGGCTACTTACGTTTGGTACACCTCTGGGAACCAGGGGCTTTGCTCCAGCCTTGACAGCACTGCCCTCCACAGACATTCACCCTGCAATACAGCAAAGATAGGAAGTAATCCAGCAGCAAACACTATCATTCTGCCCTCCCCAAAACCCAAACTTCAAAAGATTTTTCCTCTAAGAGCAAAAAACCTTGCCTCAGGGGACTCCTAACTGGCTATACAGGGTGCCCAAGAATTAACTGCCAAAGTGGAGAGAATAGTACAACAAGGAAGTGAGGAAGGAAGCCAGGGAGCCTTAATGAGAACTGATTCTCCTATAATGAATACCAGCCTTATAAAGGAGAACGAAATTCATAGTAAGAAAACTCTGTTTATAAAGGGAAAAAAAATGTCCTTGGAATAGTATTACTATAAAAAACAACAAATAAATTTAGTTTCAGAGATAATAGGTCTACAGAAAGAGTTCAAACAATTATTAGTATATTATTCTTTTTAAAAAAAAATCTCCCTAATTCCTTTCTTCCCATCCCCACCATTCATACACTGAGAAATGCTGAATTAAAACTAGAAAAGTTATCAGGAACAACCCTTCTCAGTGAAATCGCCCCTACAGACTGCACACAGGTGCAGAAAACATAAAGGTCCTAAGATGAAGACATTCTCAAAAGTGCTATTTCATCAAACAGCACTAGGTGAATGTCAGAAACTAATTTCCCTGGCTAGAATAAAGTTGTCTTGGGGAGGAGGCAACATGTAATGACTTCATGTTTTACACCCATAGTCTAAAGTAATTATTCAACTTGAAAGTGGTTCCATGCCAGGCTGAAGAGCCTTTTGTATTTCTCCACAGCTCAGTAACAATGAGCATGCCTTGCTCTTATCTTCATTAAAAGTAACTTTGTCTGGCTTTCAGCGCATCCTTCCTGGCTTGCTGGATGGTAGAGAACGGTACTTGCTCACAGCCACTCCGTACAGGCCGGGTGCTTCTCGGAAGTTTGCTCCCCACTCAGTAGGGGCACCCAGGAGGGACCTCCGCACAGACCTCGACCGAGAGGTGCTAGGAGGGAGCGAGGGAGGGGTTTGCCTTACCCGGGCAGCTGCTGCTTCTGGTGAACCTGCAGGCTGGAGCTGGAGCTGGAGCTGGAGCTGCTGCTGCGGCTGTCCTGCGGCACTTTGGAGCGCACAACGTGTCTGCCCGGTTTGGTGAGCGGCGCCGCCGGAGGGTGGCCAACGGGCACGCCGGGGCCCAAGCGGAGCGGCTGCTCCGGAGCGGGCTGCGACTGCCGGAGAACTTGCACGCTTGGCGCGCTCGCTTTGCTCATCCTGCGGGTCCGTTCTTGGGTGCTAGTGGTGGTGCTCCTGCCGCTGCTGCCGCTGCCCCTGCTGCCGCTGCTGCTGCTGCTGTAGCGGGTGTTGAGCGCAACGTTGAAAGTTCTCTGCTGCCTCGAATGCCCTCCTAGAGGCACGGCAGAGCCCAGCTGGCCCGCGCCCCCCGCGCCCCCGGCGTCCGAGGAGCCGCTCTGGCCGGGACGTACCACATAGGTGATCTTTCTCACCCTGCTGTGCCCTGAGGACGCGAACACCCCGGCCCACAGCAGGAGCCCCCACCTGATCCAAGTCACTTCCATGGCACAAGCCGCTCGGGGAGCGGGAAGGGGACGGACACTCCACACAGGGGGTCTCTCCCTCCCTCTCTCTCCGTCTCTCCCTCTCTCCCTCTCTCCCTCTCCCTCTCCCTCTCCCTCTCCCTCTCCCTCTCTCTCTCTCTCTCCCTCTCTCTCCCTCTCTCTCTCTCTCTCTCTCTCTCTCTCTCTCTCTCTCTCTCTCTCTCTCTCTCTCTCTCTCTCTCTCTCGGTCTCTCCCCCTCTCTCTCGCCTCGGTCTCCCCTACCCTCTCCCCAGGACTGGAGCGCAGCTCCCACTCAGCAGCGCGACCCGGTTTTCCTGCCGAGCCTGCCCCCGCCCCCCGCCAGTGTACACAACTCCACTCTCCCTCCCTCTTTTCCCAGAAGAAATGCTCAGATCCTAAAGTTTTAGCATGGGCGAGAGAGGAGCAGCTCCGGGGAGGAAAACACGCTCAGAGGTAGAGAGCGAGCTGGAGGGGCAGACCCCGGCGGAGAGTGGAGAGTAGGAGGGGGCGGACGTGGGGGTGGGGAGCCCGGAGAAGAGAGGGGGAGGGGCGAGGGCTGGGGGCGCGCCGAAGGTATGGGCTGAGGCGGACCGAGCGCTCCTCCGCGCTCCAGGAGCAGATGTTTCTGCAGCGAACCCCGCAGCCTGGGCTCTTAGGAGGGTGGGGGGACTGTGGACTTGGGTGTCTTTGTGAGTGGGAGAGGGCGGGAGAAATCACTCTTCGGGGCAGCCCGGGCTGGAAAGTCTTTTTAAAAAAGTCTCTGCGCGAGTGAGCTGAGTGTCAGGTCCGAACAACCAATCTCTAGCAGACATGACGTCAGGCAGTAAAGCCTAACTGGGGAGACCGTGAGATGAGCGGGCGATCGCAGCCACAATACGCTCCGCTCCGGTTCAGGCGGCGGCCCGGCGGCTAGAGTTACCCGAGGTTAAGAAAGTCAGATGGAAGGGATTCTCCCCACGGCGCCTCCTCCCCCCTCCCCCCCACCCCACCGAAACATATACACACTTCTCCCCCTCCCCCATCTCCAATTGAGGACAAAGAACTCAGCAAAGTCACTGAATGGCCCTTTTCTTCTTGAAGGCTCCATTTGGAAAATCCGGGGAAATGAGGGAAGTTTCTTATCAGCGTTTCGAACACATGCGCGTCCAAATGGTATTACAAGGACTCGTGTTGGGGCGCCCCAGTCAAAAGCCCTGTGTGGACCAGAGGAACCCCGCTGGAAGGCAACATGCCACTTTGAAAAGAGGAACAATGGACCTGGGTTCTAATTTCACTAGCTATGTGAGTTGAAGGCCTCTGTTTCCTCATCTGTAAAATGAGGTTGTTGGAGTGAATGATCTCTGCCAGCTCTAAAACTGTGATCCTATAGCGACTTATTGAAATCTTCCGAGCGGACTTTGAAGGTGAAGGTTTTCTATGAAGCGGAGGTAGTTCTAGTTTAGTGTTATTGGAAGGAGGGAGAACAAGACCGGGATTTGAATCCTGGCTCTAACGCAATGATTTGTGTGACATATTAACTACTTGACAGAGGCCAAATCACTTAACCTTTGAAGTTTCTGTTTCCTCTTCTGTAAACTGAAGGTGACACTTAAGCTACCTACCTTACAGGGTTATTGTAATGAAAGAGCATTTTATCAATAACCATTTATTAAGCACTAATTATATACCAGGCACTGTGGTAGGTGTTGGGGATAAAAAAAGAAAAAAGAAAGGAAGAATCGTAGGATCATAATCCAATCTTTTTTTTTAATGGAAGAAAAAACTTGAGGCCCCAGAAAGGTCAAGTGACTTTTGTACAAGGTTACACATTACCATCAGAGGTGGAATTTGAAACTGGGTCTTGATGCCCCTACAGCCAGTGTACCATACTACCTCAGGATATGATCATGGGAAACAGTTGGATGTACCCATTTAAGTGTAGAGAAAATATATACAAGGTAATGGGGGAGGGAGGCTGTTGAGTGAGGCACTAGTGCCTATGAGGATCACTATATATCATAGTATATAGCATAGTATACAAAGCCCCTGTGTAGACTACATATACTATATAGTATATAGTACTGTAGTATATACTGTACTATAAATGTAAATTATTATTTTGTTTTGTCTGAATCTGCCATGTCATTAATGTAGGGGATTTCCAGTGCAGAAACTCCATCCAACAGTACACCATTTCAGATAGTAGCCAGGAGGGCTAGGATTGTAAGAGGGAGATGGACTGAAAGATTAAGTAACTTGCCAAAAGTCACAAAGTTGGTATGTATCAGAAACAACAACTGAAACTGTATCTTCTTTATTTCTCTACATTATCAGCTATTATAAACAACTATTTTTTTTTCCTTTTTTTGCTCGGTATCCTGATCCTCAAAGAGTACTGTAGTTGGGAAAGAAAAACTTTTATAGTAAAGCAAAGAGGGTAAAGGTTGTTTGTCATTTGCCTTGCCCTCCACTGTTAGAGGATAGACAAGTTTTAGTCCAGTACTATATAGGGACTAGTCCAAGAGCTTAACATACCTTCAAGTCATTGTTCACAATTAATTGTCAGGTGGATGAAATAAATAAATCCAGATCACTTCTACAACCTGGTTCCCACATATGTCATATTTTGTACTTCTCAATTCAGTCAAATTGGCCTATTTAGACAAGTCAATCTCCCACCTCCAAGCCTTTGCAAAAAAGATCTTCCATGTCTGAAAAATACTCTTCCCTCTTGCCCCCACCTCACAGAATTCCTAGTCTCCTTCAAAACTCATAACTCAAATGCCACTCCTGTGAGAAACCATTTCTAATTATACTGTTAGCAGCACTTTCTCCCTTTGGAAATATATACTTTGTTTTTAAGGGGTTGGGCACTATGTTGTATCTCCATTCCCCACCCTACCTCCAGTAGAATGTAAGGTCCTTGAGGGCAACAACTGTTTAATTTTTGCTTTTGTATCTCTGACACCTAAATCCAGTGCCTTGCATATAGTAACCACTTAATAAATGCTTACTGAATTCTAATAATGCATTTTATTCCTTCCCCCCCACTAATGCCAATTTCTTCCCCCCTTCCTAATTTCCCTTTAAAATTTAGGGCACCACCATCCTCTTAGTTATTCAGGCTAACAATCAAGGTGTCATCCTCAACTCTAGACAGTCTCTCTGAACTCCCTCTCATCCAATCAGTGATCAAGTACTGTCATTTTCTCCTTCATATACATCCCCTTCTTTCCATTGATCCTTGACCACCCTAGTAAGGCCCTCATCACCTAGCACCTGGACTCTTGCAATAGACTTCTGGTCAGTGTCCCTGTCTCAAGTCTCTTCTCACTCCAGTTTGTCCTTCACTGAGCTATCAAATTGATCTTCCTAAAATGCAGATCAAAACCTATCAGATCTACCCCATTTCCCCATTCAGTAAACTCCACAGTCCCCTATTACCTCCAGGATCAAATATAAAATCCTGTGGCTTTCAAAGCCCTTCATAACTGGCCCCTTCCTATTTCTACAGTCTTCTTACCACTTGCTCCCCTGTATGTACTCCCATCCAGAGATACTGGTCTCCTTGCTATTCCTTGAACATGAATTCCATCTCCCAACCCTGAACATTCTTCCTGACTTGCCATGCTGGAATGCTTTCTCTCTTTACCTCCACCTCCTGGCTTCCCTAGCTTCCTTCAGGTCTCTGTTAAATCCTACCTTCTGCAAGAAGCCTTTCCCAATCCTCTTTAATCTTAGTGCTTTCCCTCTGGGATTACCTCCCGTTTATCCTTTCTATATCTTAATTGTCCACAATTATTTATGTTTTGTTTATGGTCCATAATTGTTTACTGCATATGCAGATAACAGGTTTACATGTTGTTTCCCCCATTAGACCATGAGCTCCTTGAGAGCAGGAATTGTCTTTTGCCTTTCTTGGCATCCCCTAGGGCTTGGCACAGTGCCTGGCACATAGTAAGTATTTAATAGATGTAGTTAACTGACTGACTGGATTGAATTAAGTTGAAAACCTATAATGCTGTATAATGTGTAGTATGGAAAAAATTTCCTACCTACAACAAACATATCCCTTCTTCTAGAGGAAGCTCTAAGAAATGAGCCACTTAGTGGTTTCTATCTATAGACTTTTCTTTTCTGGTAGGGAATGCACAGTGGTGGTTGAAAGGAGTACAAAGGAGAGAGGGGAGTAGAAACTTCAAGCACCAAGACTTAAAAAGGACTGGATCAGCACCTGAAAGACCAGAGCAGGAGAAAGGTCAGCAACTAACGCTTCTAGAATCAACCCTCGCCTCCCTGAACCCTGGACCAGTAAATTTCTATTATAAATTGCTCTGCAAACAACAAATGGCAGAGAAACTGTGGATTGATTAAAAAGCCTGGGAACCCAATAGATGCGTATTTGCCCATGAGGAGTGATTGTCTTTACCTCAGAGTAGAAAGTCTGAATAAAATGTTTTCTGTTTAAAAAAGGGGATGGAGGGTGGGAGGAATCTCAGTACAGCCAGCTCTTCTTTAAAGATATTCTCTCTCTCTCTCTCTCTCTCTCTCTCTCTCTCTCTCTCTCTCTCTCTCTCTCTCTCTGTCTCTCACACACACACACACACACACATTCACATTAACACACACACGTACACACACACTAATGAGGAGAGGAAAATCCCACCAGTATAAAGAACTTCCCGTATCATTTATTTACTTGACTGCAGGCAGTAAATCCCTATCATAGCCTGGCTTGTGCATGAATGTGGATATAACAGCAGACTAGTGTACCCCCTAAAACAAAAGTACGTAGATAAAAGCCTATAACATGAGTGCTAATCCTTTCATGGAGGAGGCCCCCCTATGTATTTGTATACACAGCAGATAATGGGGAAATACCATACACATTAGGAAATAGTCTCTTCTCTAATCAAAATAACACCCACAAAACATATGCGTGCCTTATGCCATTAGCATAACAAAAATAACAGTTCCTTAAGAAATATGACATTATGCATGCTCAGTATACTTGTTAAGGATGGGCACCCTAATTCTGAAATATTGAAATCACAAATTTTTGAAAATCAAGTTCCAGTTTCTGATACAAAGTTGGAATAGTATTTGCCAACTTAATGCCATGGATCCTGAACACAAACCTCCTGGGATTCAAGATCCATTTACATTGGCATAATGTGACTTCCTGATTAAAAAATAAAATGTCTAACAATCTCACAAAATTCCTTAGGCTTCAAATGGTTCTTACCAAACAATACTCAGATGAGCTAAGTGTAAATGAATCAGAAAAGCATATTATATTTCCCATTAAATACACACACAACAGATGGTTCTGAGGATTAAAAGAAGAGACTAGTAAACCCATTTAAAAAAAGATTTCAATTCAACTGAAAATGCAGCCAGCCTTACTCATACCTTAGTTATTTTTTATTCAATCAAAAATGATGTATTACTCATTAATTCACTGAGCATACTTCCATACTTAGAATAGGCCCAATAGAAAAAGAATTTATTTAGAGTACGAGGACCTGAGTTCAAATCCTGACTTGTAATTAACTTCAACTCTCTGAGCCTCAGTTGGTACAAATCTAAAAAGAAATAGTTGGCCTCATTGACCTCTAAGATCGTGTCCAACTCTAAATCAGTGATCCTAAATGAAATTAAATCAAGGTTAGTGATCATCTGTGTTCAGATTGACCAATCTCTAATTCTCCAAATCCACAGACTTGGAAAATCTATTCAAGGTTTACTTACAGATTCATTAAAAAATTCTAAGGCACTGAAAAATCAAGTCAAAAGGCAAGGCATGGAGAAAGAAAAAAAGAGAAAGAAGAAAAAGAAAACAGGAAAGGGAAAGGAATAGACAATAAGGGAAGAAGAAAGTAAAGATGATCTTTAAGATCCCTTCCAATTCTGGATTTATGATCTTCCAATTAATGTCACAGATTCTGCCATAAACTTCTATCAATTTATTTATTTTCTATCCATTTCTCTCTCAATAAGTTCTTTTTATTCATGTTAGAATCACAGAATGTCAGAGCTAGAAGGGACCTTTGAGATCATCTAATCTATCACCTACATTTTACTCTTTGTGAGGCCTGGAGAGAAATCAAGTGATTGCCCAAAGTCACCTTAAACGGCAGAGCTTGTGATTCAAACTTGATCCAAAGCTGAGTGCTGTCTTCCCCCTAGTCCCCAGCATGTAATCTTTAACTTCCCTGTTCCTTTCAATTATACCACCATTTACCTTTTCACTCAGGCTTAAAATTTCAATCGGCTTTGACTCCACCTCCCCTCATCTAATTAAAAAATTGTGTTGCTTCTTCCTTCACAATTTCTTTCACACCTTTCCCTTTTTTTTCATTCCCACCACCCTATTGCAACTTCCTCAGAGGTAGAGGGGAAAACAGCTTGCCCAAGATCATATGGGTAGTAAGTGGTATGGTCAAGATTCAAAACCCAGGACTTCTGACTTCAAGTCCAAAATTCTTTCCATTGTACTACAGTAGGAAGTTAGAGTTGCAAGACTGTAGTACAGAGGAGATTAGAAGCTGGATATGTAGATCTGAGGGCCATGGTATAGAGTTAAATAATTGGGCTTTTATGAATAGAACAAGATCACCAAGGGAGAGAGAGAAGAGGACAGAAGCTTGGAGTAAGTCCACATTGTGGTGTCCAGAGTTCACATTCTCAACAGTGAGCCAAGAGGAGTTGGGAGAGTAGAACAAAAGCCAGGAAAGCAATGTCACAGAAACCAAAGGAAAAGAGACCATCCAAAAGGAGTAGGTAGTTCACAGTATCTACTACTATGGGAAAGTCAAGCAGAAGAAGATCTGAGAAAAGATCCAAGATTTAGCAATAAAGAGGTTATTAGTGACCTTGGAGAGAATAGCTTCAGAAGGTCTGGGGGGGAGGGGGGCGGGTTAAAGATAGGGGTGGAGGTTGGAAGCTAGAATTGAAAGAGCTGAGGATTCATTGAAATGTGGCGAGAAAGTGTAGATGACTAGAATCAGTAGAAGAAATAATAATAATAAATGTATATAGCAGTTAATGTGAGCCTGTAAGTGACCATTATACTTCCAGCTGGGTTAAGATAGAGAAGAAGGAGGAGGAGGAGATGATGATGTTGATGATGACACAAAGTCACATATCCAAAAATTCAAACATTAATTGTGGTTCTTCACTCTAATGAACAGAACATGTCATTTAAGGAGAATACAAAAATACATTTAAAAAATATGAAAAATATGTATATTCATAGCAATGAATTAAATACATCAGTCATTGGTGTTAGAGGGATGTAAAGGCAGAGGAAAAGTCACTAAGTATAGTTTCCTTATTAACAGAAACTGTGGCCTCCCTTGCTTTCTTCCTGAGAATGCTATAAGACCTTAGCCTGAAAGAGCCATGGTCTCCCATTGCATCCTGGGCCTTCTCTAGCCATCCTGATGAATATCAGGCCACTGGACCCAGATGGCTCAGGAGGAGAAAGTGAGGCTGGTGACCTTGCACAGACTTCCGTCATTCAAATCAAAGTCAACTGAAAGTCCTGTCATGGTCCTCTTCAAGAATGAAGGACAGACACAACAACAACCTTATAGCTCTCTTTTACTCTTTTGTTTAATCCCTTCTTCCATATTTGCCCAGCTTACTTATTCACTTTCAATGCCTCTCTTTCTCTGTGTTCTCCTTATTATCACCTGATTCCTGGAACTTGCTTAAAAGTGTAGTTTGCTAAGCCAATATATTACTATTCCCAAATTCCCTTCTCAATACAGTTTCTCCCCTAGAAAAATATGTCATACAAAAAAATTTCTTAGTTAAAAACCAGGCAATTGGGGTTGAACCAAGATGGCAGAGTAGAAGAAGGGACCAGCTAGATCTCTCCCCACAAATACCTCATAAACACTGTAAAAAATGACTCTAAACAAATTCTAGAGCAGCAGAAGTCATAAAATGACAGCGAAGCAAGTTGCCAGCCCAAGACAATCTGGAAAGTCAACAGAAAGGTCTATTGCACCAGACTGAGAGCAGAGTGAAGTTCTGCATGGGTTAGACCAGAGTGAACAGAGGGGGAGCAGGTTTTAGGGGACTGAATCTCCAGTGGCTGCTGTGGATTCCAGACTTCTCAACCCACAAACACTAAAGACAGCTTCATAGATCAGTGGGAAGGGTCTCTCACCTGGGTGAAAGGGAGCTTGGTCAGGCCCCAGCCCCAGGCCCAGCTCTACAGCAGCTGCAGCCACTAATGAAGTGGGGGATGTTTCTAGAGATCTCCACTTAACAAATCTCAAAAGTCAAGTAACTGGCTGAGAAAATGACCAAAAGGGGGAAAAATAAACAGACTATAGATTATTTCGTGATGAAGATGTATTTTCTTAAATCAATGGTGACAAAGAAGATGAAAACATACAGCCAGAAGATAACAAAGACAAAGCTCCTGTATCCAAGCCTCTAATAAAAATATGAATTGGTCTCAAACCATGGAAGAGCTCAAAAAGGATTTTGAAACTCAAGTAAGAGAAGTAGAGGAAAAATTGGGAAGAAAAATGAGAGTAGTGAAAGAAAATCATGAAAAACAAGTCAACAACTTGCTAAAGGAAACCCAAGAAAGTGCTGAAGAAGATAACACCTTTAAAATTAGACTAACCTAAATGGCAAAAGAGGTCCAAAAAGTGAATGAGGAGATGAATAGCTTAAAAAGCAGAATGGACTAAATGAAAGAAAGGTCCAATCACCGAAGAAAATAATTCTTTAAAAATTAGAATGGAGCAAATGGAAGCTAATGACTTTATGAGAAATCAAGAAATTATAAAACAAACCAAAAGAATGAATAAATAGAAAACAATGTGAAGTATCTCATTGGAAAAATAACAAACCTGGAAAATGGATCCAGGAGAGATAATTGAAAAATTATTGGATTACCTGAAACTAATGATCAAAAAAAGAGACTAGACATCATCTTTCAAGAAATTTCAAGGAAAACTGCCCTGATAGTCTAGAATCGGAGGGTAAAATAGAGAAAGAAAGAATCTACCAATCACCTCCTAAAAGAGATCCCAAAAAGAAAACTGCTAGAAATATGGTAGCCAAATTCCATAGTTCCCAGGTCAAGGAGAAAAGATTACAAGCAGCCAGAAAAAAAACAATTCAAGTACTGTGGAAACACAATCAGGATAACACAGGATTTAACAGTTTCTACACTAAAGAATCAGAGGACTTGGAATATTATATTCCAGAGGTCAAAGGAGATAGGATTAGAACCAAGAATCACCAACCCAGAAAAACTGAGTATAATACTTCAGGGGGGAAAAATGGAACTTCAATGAAATAGAGGACTTCCAAGAACTCCTGTTGAAAAGACAAGAGCTGAATGCAAAATTTGACTTTCAAATACAAGAATCAAGAGAAACATGAAAAGGTAAACAGGAAAGAGAAAGCATAAGGGACTTATTAAAGTTGAACTATTTACATTCCTATATGAAAAGATGATATTTGTAACTCATGATATTTCTCAGTATTAGGATAGTTCAAGGGAATATTTATCTTGTCTATCTATATACACATATATATACACATATGTATATTGTATGTGTGTATATATATATATATAGAGAGAGAGAGAGAGAGAGTCAGAGGGCACAGAGTAAACAATGTGAAGGAATGATATCTAAAAAAGAAAATTAAGGGTTGAGGGAAATGTACTACGAGAAAGAGAAACGGAGAGGTAGAATATACTTAATCATCTTATAAAAGAGGCAAGAAAGAGCTTTAACAATGGAGGGGAAAGAAGGGAAGGTAAGAGGAAATAAGTGAGCCCTCCTTTCATTGGATTTGGCTTCAGGAGGGAATAACATACACACTCAATTGGGGATGGAAGTTTATCTTACTGTACAAGAAAGTAGGGGAGAAGGGGATAAGAGAGGGGGATAATAGAAGATTGGGTAGATTGGGGGAAGGGGTAATTGGAGCAAAAACTTGTGCAGAAGGACAGGTAAAAGGAGAGAATTGAATAAATACAGGACAGGATAGGATAGAGGGAAATATAGTTGGACTTTCACAACATGACTGTTATAGAGGTCTTTTATATGACCACACATGTATAACCTATATCAAACTGCTTGCCTTCTTAATGAGGGTGGGTGGAGAGGAGGGAAGGGAGAGAATGTGGAACCCATAGCTTTAAAAATGAATGTTAGAGATTATTTTTACATGCAACTAGGAAATAAGATATATAGGCAATGGGGTATAGAAATCTATCTTATCCTAAAGGAAAATAGAAAGGAAGGGGATAAGAGTAGGGAGAGGGAATAGAAAGGAGGGAGGGAATATTGGAGGATAGGGCAATTCGAATACATACTGTCTTGGGGTGGGAGAGGGGGAGAGAGGAAGAAAATTTGAAATTCAAAATTTCATGGAAGTGAATGTTGAAAACTGAAAATAAATTTATTTTAAAAATAAAATTAAAAAGAAAAACACATGAAATTTAAAAAAAAAAAAGCAATGAAACTAAAAGATGGAAGAATAAATAAAACAAAAGAGTTAGGAAAGGGAATATATTCATCTTCCCTTACATCTTTGTGTTCTGTCTCATAGGTCTGATTTAAATTAGTCTTAAGGGATACTGCTTCCTCTTATGATCGCTGGTACATACAAGTGTTTCTCCAGTTTCCTCTGAAGGATTTATTTCATCATTTCTTATAGCACAATAACATTCCATTGCATTCATATACCATAATTTGTTTAGCCCTTCCCCAGTTGGTGGACACCCCCTTAGTTTCCAATTTGGAGGTACTACAAAAAGAACTATTATAAATATTTTTTATGTATAGATCCTTTTCCTCTTTCTTTGATCTCTTTGAAATTTAGGCCTAGCAGTGGTATAGTTGAGTCAAAGTTTACATTCATTTTAGTAACCTTTTGAGCATAGTTCCAGATTGCTTTCTAAAATGGCAGGACTGATTTATAATTCAACCAACATTGCAGTAGGGTGCTTGTCTTCTTGCAGACATTAACCATTTCCCTCTTTTGTCCTCTTTTCCAGTCTGAGAAGTGAGACCTCAGAATTGTTTTAATTTGCAATTTTTTAGTTATTGATGATTTAAAATATTTTTCAAATGATGGTTGGTAGCTTGGATTTCTTCCTTTGAAAATTTCTTGTTCATAACTTTTGATGATTCACCTATTTCAGAACAATTCTTAATTTTTAAAAACATGTCAATTCCCTATACGTATTGAATGAGACCTTTATTAGAGAATCTTGTTGCAAAGATTATTTTTCCCTTCTTTTAATTATAGATTTGTTGTTGCAAAAATATTTAAATTTTATATAATCAAAAATGTCTATTTTATCTTGTGTGATCTTTTTCTATGAATTATTTAGTCATGAACTCATTTCCTATCCATAGATCGAAAAGGTAATTTCTTCCTTGTTTTCTAATTTGTTTATGATGTGACCTCTTATATGTAAGTCATGTACTCATTTGGAACTTACATGGTATAGGATATTAGTCTGCACTTATTTGTGCCAGTTTTGTCCAGTTTTTCCATCTGTTTTTGTCAAATAATGAGTCCTTCCCCCAGTTAACTGGGTTCTTTGGATTTATTGAACATTATGCTAACTAAATTTGCTTTCTGCTATTTGTTGAGTATGCAACATGTTCCATTGATTAACCTCTCTATTGTTTAACTAGTACTAAATCATTTTAGTGATTACTACTTTGTAGTACAGTTTGAGATCTGCTACTAATAAACTTACTTTCTCACTTTTTTTTTTCCTTTTTACTCTTGACAATCTTAACCTTTTGTTCTTCCATGTGAATTTTGTTATTATTTTGTCTATCTCCATAAAATAATCCTTTGGTAGCTGGGGTGGTACAGCACTAAATAAATTAATTTAGGTAGTATTGTCACATTTATTATATTGACTTGATCTGCCCATGAACAATTAATGCTTCTCCTATTATTTAGGTCTGTCTTTATTTTTGCAAACATTTGATAGTTGGATTCATATAGATCCTGGATATACTTTGGTGTTACAAACTCAAATATTTTATAATTCAACTGGAATTTCTTTCTAACTCTTTCTGGTGGATTTTGCTGGTGACATAAAAGGAATTTTATTTCTTATAATCACAGTTTTTTATTTGAAATCTAAAACATTATTATCCAGCCTTATTACTCAACTTATTCAGCAGATTTAGTTTTGAATAACTTCTGATCCATTCTAAAAAATGTAACTGACTTTCAGAAACCTCTAAGATTTTTTTTATATTAGTTGCTTTCAAATATATCTTCTTATTACTTATGTATTTGATTTACTTAACCAGGGTGTAAGATTTAAAATCGATCCTATTGAAATATACCATACGTCAAGGTCACAAAACCAGTCAGTGACCAGTTATCCTGCTAGCTATAAAATATTTCCCAAAGGAAAACAATTGTCTCACTTACCAGAAATTAGCAACATAAAATTTGATTCTATATGACACCTTTTGCGGGGGTGGGAGGGAGCAGGAAGGAGGGTAGGGAGGTGATAGAATAGAGTCTAAAGACTATTTAGTCAAAGAAATTTCCCTTTCTTTGTAAGAATTCCTGGGTTTTTCCCCTTATGTGCTAAGCAAGAAAAACAGGAGATGAGTAAATGGGACTAAGGTGAAGAAAGCTGTTTAAGAAGCAATATCTTTCAGTATCCCCACCCAGTACTATAACATACTCAAATACTCAGATGGATCTATAACATCATTGATGTGAGTTTCCCCTTCTGTGTTGTGAATCACAGCACATCTATGCCTTTTCCTCCTGTAGCTCTGTCATCTCTGTCCTCTCATGATTTCATCACAGGAGAACTACCTAGTTGTATGGTGGCAAACATTTAACAACTGGCTCTGCAAAAAACTATACACACAAAACACTTTTGAGTTCAGTCTGAAATATTGATGGTTTCTCCATCACTTTCTTAAATCTACAATCAACTAAACAAGAAATCAAGTCCTGTTTTGTAGCATTTGCCAGTTTCCAAGGCATAAATACTCAAGTTGAAAAATTTAACAAGTATTTCTCTCAACCTTCCTTCAGACTGGCCACAGCACATCCCCTGGATTGTTCTAATGTACTAGGGACATACCATATTTTCTTTTTAACATTACAAAGGTACAAATGATGTACACAGCTTTTTTAAAAAGCTGTCCTTCCTTTTTGCCATGTGACCAATCCATCTTTTTCACTTACATATTTCTCTTTCTCACCCTCTACTTTAATTCTCCCAACTTTATGCCTTCCTGTTAGTAATGTACTAGTTCTATTTTCCAAAATGATTAGAGAAAAAGGAAAAGAACCTATATATCCTAAAATATTTATAACAATTCTCCTTGTGGTGGGAAAGGACTAGAAATTGTGGGGATGCCAATTAATTGGGGAATGACTGAACAATTTGTGGTGTATGATCATCATGGAATACTACTGTGTTATAACAAGTGATTAACTCGATGATGTGGAAAGACTTGAATGAAGTAGTGAAGAACAAAATGAGAAGAACCAAGAGGATGTTGTATACAATAAAAGCAAAGTTGTTTTAAGAAGGACATTGAATGACCAAGTCATTTAGACTATTATAAATACCCCAATCAATTACAAGAGACCTATGAAGGAAAGTACTATATACATCCGCAGAGAGAACTGACAAATAGAAGTATGTATAGCATGACTTTACATATATGTATATATGTATGTAAATACATATATATACACATATTTGTGTTTAATGATAGCCTTCTCTAGGGTAGGAGATGAGGGATGAAAAAAAAAGTTGCATGATAACCTTATTATATATTTAAAAGGAAAAGCAAGAAGATACTAACAAAAATAATAGATTTGCAGTTTCAAGAGTAATCCTCTTTTGCTCTATTCTACTTTGTTATGGAAATGAATGCTTGTTTTATTTCTTAAGTTAAACGTTTTTTAAAAGATTTTAAAAAATAAAGACTTTTAAATTGTGATCTCAAAAAAAACCTCAACGGTGTGTTGCAGCCTACTCACATCCACCATGTACCTTTCCATAGCCCTCTGAGGGATACACTTTTTAATTCTTTTTTTATTTCAAAAGAATATGATAAACATTTTATTTATGTAAAAATTAAACTTTGTTCACAAAGGAGAAAAAAACATTCATGTCACATCAGGACAACTAGGCATAGAGGCAGAGGCAAACAGCTATGAAATAGAAAGGAAGATACTTCTTTTGTTTTCTTTTCTTTTTAATTAAATGATTTATTTCTTTTCAGTTTTCTCCAATCACTTCCATATATCTTAGATTTTTCCCCCTCCTCCCCTTTGCCCTCTGCCTTCTCTCCCTAAGTCAGCATGCAATCTTATATAGGTTCTACACATACATTCCTGTTAAATACATTTTCTCCTTAGTCATGTTGCATAGGAGAATTAAAATGAATGTGAGAAACCATCAAAACAAAACAAAACATAAGATAAAATGGTCTGCTTCATTCTGCGATCCAATTCCATAGTTCTTACAGAACTCTTCTCTTCCAGAGATGTGGAAGGCATTTTGCCTCAAGAGTCCACTGAAAATTTTTTAGGTTTTTGCATTGCTATGAAGGGCTAAGTCTACCAGAAAAATTCCTCACACACTATGGTTGTTGCTGTATACAAAGTTCTCCTGGTTCTGCTCCTTTCACTCAGCATCAATTCGTAGAAGTCCTTCCAGGCCTCTCTGAAGTCTTCCTGTTCATCGTTTCTTATAACACAATAGCATTCCATTACATTCATATACCACAATTTGTTCAGCTATTTCCCAATTGATAGGCATCCCCTTGATTTCCAGTTCTTGGTCACCATAAGGAGAGCTACTATAAATATTTTTGTACATGTGGGACCCTTTCCAATTTTTATGATCTCTTTGGGATACAGTCTTAGAAGTGATATTGCTGGGTAAAAGGGTATGCACATTTTTGTAACCCTTTGGGTATAGTTCCAAATTGCTCTCCAGAATGGTTGAATCAGCTCACAGCTCCACCAACAGTGAAGTAGTGTTCCAACTCTCCCACATCTTCTCCCACATTTATCATTTTCCTGTTTTGTCATGTTAGCCAATCTGATAGGTGTGATGTGCTACCTCAGAGTTGTTTTAAGTTACATATCTCTAATCAATAGTAATTTAGATCATTTTTTCATATGACTATAGATAGCTTTAATTTCTTCCTCTGAAAACTCCCTGTTGATATCCTTTGACCATTTATCAATTGGGAAATTACTTTTACTCTCGTACATTTGACTCAGTTCTCTATATATTTTAGAAATGAGACCTTTATCACAGATACTAGTTGCAAAAATTATTTCTCAGTTTTCTGTTTCCCTCCTAATCTTGGTTTCATCGGCTTTGTGCAAAAACTTTCCAATTTAATGTAATCAAAATTGTCCATTTTATACTTCATAATGTTTATTATTTCTTTTTTGGTCAAAAATTTCTTCATTCTCCATAAATCTGACAAATACACTATTCTTTGCTCCCCTAACTTGTTTATAGTATCAGTCTTTATGCCTAGATCATGTATCCATTTGGACTTTATTCTTGTATTCTATGTCAGGCATCGGTCTATGTCCAGTTCCCACTACACTGTTATCCAGTTTTCCCAGGAATTTTTGTCAAACAATGAGTTCTTATCAAACTGTAGATTGCTATTTTCATTGACCACTCTGTCTTGAGTGCCTAACCTATTCCACTGGTCTACCTCTCTATTTCTTAACCAGGACCAAGTGGTTTTGATGATTACTGCTTTATAATACAATTTGGTAGGGATAGGCCACCTTCCCTCCCATTTCTTTTCATTAGTTCCCTTAATATTCTGGATCCTTAATTCTTCCAGATGAATTGTGATATTATTTTTTCTATCTCTAGAAAATAATTACCTGGTAGCTTGATTGGTGTGGCACTGAATAAGAAAATTAATTTAGGTAGAATTGTCATTTTTATTACATTAGTTTGGCCTACCCATGAGCAACTGATGCTTTCCCACTTACTTATATCTGACTTTATTTGTGAGAAAAGTGTTTTGTAATTGTGTTCATTTTTGGATTGGTTTTGGCACGTAGACTCCCCGAGAGTTCATAGTGTCTACCATAACTTTAAATAGGATTTCTCTTTCTATCTCATGCTGTTGGGCTTTGTTAGTAGTATATAGAAATGCAAATGATTTATCTGGGTTTATTTTGTAACCTGCAACTTTGCCAAAGTTGCTTATTATTTCAAGTATTTTTTTACTTGATTCTCTGGGGTTCTCTAAGTATATCATCATGTCATCCAGTAACAGTGATAACTTAGTTTCTTCTTTGACTATTCTAATTCTTTCAATTTCTTTTTCTTCTCTTATAGCTAAAGCTAATATTTCTAGTACCATATTGAATAACAGTGGTGATGATGGACATCATTGTTCCACCCCTGATCTTATTGGAAATGCGTCTAGCTTATCCCCATTACATATAATGCTTGCTGATGATTTTAGGTAGATACTGCTTATTATTTTATGCAAGGCTACATTTAGTCCTATGTTCTCCAGTGTTTGGGTATTGTATTTTGTCAAAAGTTTTTTCTGCATCTATTGAGATAATCATATGGTTTCTATTAGTTTAGTTGTTGATATGATCAATAATGCTGATAATTTTTCTAATATTGAACCAGCCCTACATTCCTAGTATAAATCTTACCTGATCATAATGCATTATTCTCATGGTAAGTTGCTGTATTATTTTTGCTAATATCTTATTTAAAAGTTTTGCCTCTATATTCGTTAGAGAAATTGGTCTACAATTTTCTTTCTCTGTTTTGGCTCTTCCTGGTTTAGGTATCAGAACCATATTTGTATGATAAAAAATAATTTGGTAAGACTCCTCCCTCACCAAATTTCCCAGATATTCTATATAGTATTGGAACTAACTGTTCTTTAAATGTTTGATAGAATTCACTTGTGAATCCATCTAGTCCTGGAGATTTTTTCCTAAGACTTTCACTGATGGTTTGTTCAATTTCTTTTTCTTGGATGGGACTATTTAAGAATTCAACGTCCTCTTCTGTTAATCTGGGCAATGTATATTTTTTAAATATTCATCCATCTCATTTTGATTGTCAAATTTATGGGCATACAGTTGGACAAAGTATAATTTCTAATAATTCTAATAATAATTTCTAGTTATTGTTTCAATTTCCTCCTTATTGGAGGTGAGTTCACCCTTTTCATTTTTGATATTGGTAATTTGGTTTTCTTCTTTCTTTTTTAATCAAATTGACCAAAGGTTTATCAATTTTGTTGGGTTTTTTTTTCATAAAACCAACTCTTAGTTTTATTTATTAGTTCAATAGTTTTCTTAATTCCAATGTTATTAATCTCTCCATTGGTTTTCAGTATTTCTAATTTGGTATTTACTTGAGGGTTTTCAATTTGTTCTTTTTCTAGCTTTTTCAGCTGCATACCCATTTCATTGATCTCTTTCTCCATTTTATTCATGTAGGCTTTCAATGATATAAAATGTCCCCTAAGATTTGCTTTTGCAGTATCTCACAGGATTTAGTAGGTTGTCTCATTATTGAGACATTATTGAATAAAGTTGTTGATCATTTCTATGATTTGTTGTTTAACCCACTCATTCTTTAGGATTAGATTATTTAGTTTCCAATTAATTTTTGGTTTATCTTTCCATGGCCTTTTATTACACATAATTTTTATTGCATTATGATCTGGGAAGAATGCATTGACTATTTCTGCCTTTCTGCACTGGATTGTAAGATTTTTATGACCCTAATACATGGTCAATTTTTGTATATGTGCCATATACCATTGAGAAAAAGATATATTCCTTTCCATTCCCATTCAATTTTCTCCAGAGATCTATCCTATCTACCTTATCCAAAGTTTATTCATCTCCTTAACTTCTTTCTTGTTTATTTTGAGGTTAGATTTATCAAGTTCAGAGAGGCAGAGATTGAGGTCCCCCACTAGTATAGTTTTGCTCTCTGTTTCTTCCTAACTCCCTTAACTTCTCCTCTAAGAATTTGGATGCTATTCCACTTGAAGCACATATGTTTAGTAATGAAATTGCTTTGTTATCTATAATGCCTTTTAGCAGGACATAGTTTCCTTCCATATCTCTTTTGATTAGATGTATTTCAGCTTTCGCTTTATCTGAGATTAGAATTGCTACCCCTGCTTTTTTTACATCAGCTGAAGCACAGTATATTCTGCTACAACTTTTTATCTTTACCCTGTGTGTATCCCCTTGTTTCAAATGTGTTTCTTGTAAACAACATATTGTTGGATTATAATTTTTAATCCATTCTTCACTCCATCTCCATTTTATGGGAGAGCTCATCCCATTCACATTCACTGTTATGATTACTATCTGTGTCTTTCCCTCCATTCTCTTTCCCCTTGTTTATGCTTTTAGTTCTCCCTTCTCCCTTCCCCTCCACAGTAGATGTTTATTTTTGGCCATGACCTCCCTCAGTCTTCCCTCCCTTCTTTCAGTCCCCCTATCTTTTACTATCCTTTTTCCTTACTTCTTCCCTCCCTTTTCTTTACCCTTTCCCCTCCTACTGCCTATAGAGCTAGTTAGATTTCTATACTTAACTGAGTTTGCTGTTCCCTCCTTGAACCAAATCAAATGAGAGTAAATTTTAAATGATGCTTGTTTTCCTCCCCTCTTTCCCTCTACTGTAATATGTATTTGTGCCTCTTCCTGTGATTTAATTTACCTTCCCTGCCTCCTCCATTTCACATCTCCCATTACAATCCCTTCACATCCTTAAATCACATTTTTATCATCACACCATTTAATTTATACCCACTCCCTCTTTCTATGTATATCCCTTTTAAATATCATAATAAATATACAATTCTCAAGATTAACAAGAAGCATCTTCCCTTACAGGGGTGTAAACTGTTTGCCCATTTGAATAACCTTGTTATTTTTTTCCCTGTTTACCTTTTTATGCCTCTCTTGAGACTTGTGTTTGAAGATCGAATTTTCTATTGAGCTCTGACCATTTCTTCATGAAGGTCTGGAAATCCCTTATTTTGTTGCATGTCCATCTCCTTGCCTGAAATATTATACTCAATTTTGCTGGGTAATTGGTCCTTGGTTGTAGTCTCTGCTCCTTTGCCTTAAAGAATATCATATTCCAATCCCCCAATCTTTTAATGTAGAAGCTGCAAGGTTCTGTGTGATCCTGCCTGTAGCTCCTCGATATTTGAATTGTTTCTTTCTGGCTGCCTGCAGTATTTTCTCCTTCACCTGATAGTTCTGGATTTTGGCAATGATATTCCTTGGTGTTTTCAGTTTAGAATCCCTTTCAGGATGTAAATGGTGGGTTCTTTCATTGACTATTTTGCCCTCTGGATCTAGGATCTCTGGGCAGTTTTCCTTGATGATTTCTTGGAAGATATTGTCCAGGCTCTTTTTATATCAGAGCTTCTGGTAGACCAATAATTCTTAGATTTTCTTTCCTGGATCTATTTTCCAGGTCAGTTATTTTTCCAATGAGATATTTTACATTTTCTTCTATTTTTTTAATTTTTTAGATTCTGTTTGACTGATTTTTGATGTCTCATAGAGTTATTAGCTTTTACTTGTCCAATTCTAATTTTTAATAGATTGTTTTCTTCAGTTAACTTTTGCATCTCCTTTTCAATTTCCCCAATTGTTCCTTTTAAGGAACTCCTTTTAAGGAGTTATTTCATCCAGTTAGGTTTTGTACTCTTTTTCTATTTGTTCAATTTTCCTTTTTTAAGGAGCTGTTCTCTTCAGTGAATTCTTTTTTTCATATTTTTAAAATCATTAGCCAGTTTTTCTTCTACTCTAATTTGACTTTTAAAATCCTTCTTGAGCTCTTCCAAGAATGCTCTTTGGGCTTGAGATCAGTTCATGTTCTCTTCTGAAGTTTCAGATGGGAGGACTGTCTCAATGCTGATCTCTTTGGTATTCATATTTTGGTCTTTCTCCCCATAGAAAGATGGGGAAGATTCTACAGTCTTTTCTTTTCTGATTTGCTTCTTGCACATGCTAATCATACTTTTCTACAGTCTTTTCTTTTCTGATTTGCTTCTTGCACATGCTAATCATACTTTTCTTGGCATTTAGAGTGGATTTCTGCTTCTGGAGCATAGGGGGTGCCATGGTTCTTGTGCTTAGAACTTGAGACTTTGTGTATTGTGGCCTCTGGTTCTTTCATCTAGACGCTAAAATGCTACAGCTTACCTGGTGCTGAGCTGACTGATGAGCCAAAGCAGAGGCCAGGTGAAGTCTTTCTGAGTTTCCCTGGAGTTACCCTGGAGCTAACTGCATTCAGTGTCGGGGAGGGTTGGTCTGGCCACAGGAAGTCTAGCTTCCTGAGTTACAGCACCAACCCCAAGCTCAAGGGTTGATGAACCCCCTCTATGCTAGTGTCTCCTTGATTCCCCTGGATGTGCTGAGGCATGCCTGGGGTCCTGGTGTTGGTGATTGTGAGTTCCCTCCACCCCACTGCTGGGGCTCAGGATCTCCTCCCAGTTTGCTGAGGTGGGGCTGTCTGGGACATCTCCGGTCCTGCACTGGGCCCCTTTGACTATAGCAAGAGGGACCCTCCCCCCTTTGTGATTTTCCTAGGCTCATAGGCTAAGAGACTATTTATCCTTTCAGCTGATTCCACTGTTCCAGGATTTTTCCTGGGGAAATATTCTCTGGGTTTTTCAAGGTCAACAAAGGGAGGGGGATAGCATTTATCAATCACTCCTCCATCTCAGCTTCCAGAAATTCAAGTAAGTGACTTACAGGCATTTGATCTGCTGGCTCATAGTTTCAGTGGCTGCTACAGTTACCTGGAGTTCTGCTGTTCTCTCTCACTCACTTCTGCTGGATTCTCATCCTGAACTGACATATTCTAGAATCCTCACTGCTACAGCTGCATCAGATTGCCCAGGGATTCCTTATACTTTTTAATTCTTCACAGACTATAATGTTCTATGTCTCATAGCTATATAACATCACAAGAATATCTACATTAAAAGACTGGTCTTTTTTTCCAAGAAGTTTGTCATCATTACAAGAACTTTACACCTTCTCAAAGGCAATCCAGTCATCTTTTTTCCTGCTAAATTTTGGGTACTTTGTAAGATGTATAAGTATATTGTGCTTAATATGTATATATATTGATGTATATGGCTTATGTATTATCCATTCAACTACATGTCTTAGTCTGAATCCTATTATTTTTCATCTGCTTGGGTGTATATTTAGATCGAGCTCTTTGGAGTGGTTATAAATCCAATCCAGAAAGCTCTGCCATGCTCTAAGGTTTGAAGCAATCAACACAATGTCATCCACAAATAGGAGCATCTGGAGGACTTCATAGTCTATAAGGAATTCCTCTTTAACTTAGATTATATGTTGGCTTTCCTCCATGATACTAGAGAATATCTTTAGCCTACTCTCAGCCACTTAGGCATGGTTGCTATAAATGCTATCTACCCCTGAAGGATATTTTTCTTAGTTCATTCCCAGGTCTAATCATGGATAAACAAGCAAAGAAATACAAACCATAGTCCCCTGAGCTCACTTGTAATTTTAATTATTGATTTTTAAAATAATTGTTGCAAGAAAAACATGGCCACCTAAGAGAAAAATAATGACACCAAGTCCAAACTTAGACTTTTCTCTCCGCTGACCCCAATAAACATATGTGGAGCAATTTTATTTTAAACATTAGGCCTGTCTTGCATTCAAACACTGGGACTCTTAGCCTGGCAAAAATTCATGTATCTTAATCCATGTGGTCTAAGGGTTCCCCTGGGAAGCATGGGCTGTGCATGTTAGATTCTATTGGCAAAGTTGTCTCTAGTCTACTCTTGGGCACTACCTCACCTCATCCCAACCATGGCAGAGGGGAAGCAAGCTTCAAACTATATACCATGTTCTTACTCTACCCAAACTACAGAACTAACATAATCAGCATGCCTAATAATTAGATGCAGAGTTTGGGCACCAATTACATTCTGAATAACAACTTGGATGCTTCATTTGCTCATTTCCAATTTCTTCATAATTATAAATCTTCTCCTGATTAGTAGAAACCCCTGCATAATACCTTGCCCTTCCTCATCTAGTCAAGTATTTATGTTTATGAATTTGTTCATGTGGTTGAAAGTCCTACAATTACATTCTCTTCCTGATCCCAAAATTGCTTTCTGATTAAATAACATAAGCTTTCTGTGATCGCTTTCACATGGCATTAGTCCTAACAATATTTTGCATTCTACTCCCTTCCCTACTTTGTTGACAAAGCATTCATATCTTTGGACATCACTTGGAGTAGCATGTTTCATACTAGCTTAAGGCAAGAAGATTTTACTTGGAAGGGTCTGTAGTCCAACTTCATTTTTTTAAAGAGTACTAGACCCCGAAGGTTAAATGAGTTGCCTAAGGTCACACAGTCAGTCAATAAGCATTTATGTAATTGGGGCTTATCAGAGCATGTCCAGATTGCTGCATCCATGTGGGTGAGGTGTAGTCTCCTACAAGTGGCTGCTTGTCATTTTAAAACTGCCAAGACTGGGCCGTTCACTTTCTGCTGCTTTTTTTAACCATTCTTATCTGGTGTGTCCAGAGAGTGAGAAGCTCACAGGTCAACCACAGCATGGACCCCATGAACTAAACTAGCAAAAAGGGAAGGATTTCCTTCTCCTGCTCCCTCTTTTGGCCTACTCCAAGAAATGGGCTGGGGGTGGGGGAGAGGCACTGTTTGTCTCTGTTCTGTGTTTTTTGTCCTCAGCTTGAGGTGCAAATTTAAGGTAATAATCCACATATAGAGAAAGCTTCAAAGTTTACAAAGTGTTTGCTTCTATTGTCTGTGATGAATGATGATACTTCATCCATTTTCCAAATGGTTACCAATGTGATTTTTTTTTAACCTCAGAGCAAATTTTCATTTCCTGAATGGGTTCTTAGGATCATAACACAATAGATTATATAGCTAGAAGGAACTTTAGAGATCCAGTTGCTTCATTTTTCAGGTAACTGAGACCTAGAGAGGTAAAATGATTTGCCCAAAATTGCAATAAATACCAAGTGCTTTAGCCAGAACTTGAAGCAAAGATCCAATACTTTGTACTGCCCTTCCTGCTTACTTAACTATGAAACATATTGGAGTTGACATCACATGGCCATGCTTGCTATGTGGTTATGTTGTAGCCAACCCATCTTTGGGTAATTTAAGGTATCAAGTTCAAGAATTAAATGTATAGGTAAGAGAATGACCTGGGAATAGTGCATAGTTTGTTGTGATCTGTTTATAAAGCTTTTACTGCCTTAAATTCTATCTAATTGGATATTATAATTTATAGTATTATTTATAATTTTAATTATTCTATTTTGTAATACTAGGCAAGTCATTTATTGCATGTTTGTTTAATAAACCTCCTTTCCTAGACTGTAAGGTCCATAGGGGCAAAGACTCCATCTTAATTATATTTTTATTTCTCTAGCACCTAACAGTGCTATGCATGCAGTAGATGCTTAATTAGTGCCTATGGAGTAAATACACTGAATCAATAAATCCCTTTTATCTTTGAGTTCTCATGTATAAAATTAAAAGTTTCCTTGTAGAAATTTTCTTTCTAAAAAAAAATTGTTTACTTACTTAAATTCATTGGTTGTTATAAATCCTGAATCTTATAGAAGCAGAAATGCTTCATCAGGTATATAATTTTACAATTTCTAATTGCTAAATATGAACTAAAAATAAGAGATAGGGCAGTGAGACATTTTTCTTGTTATCCACATTTGAATTAACATCAGTGCTGATAATGGTCACTACCCTATTTTAATAAGCTAACTACTTTAATGCCTGGATTTCCCGTCAGTCTAAGTGGAAGCTAGTTATCACTGATTTCCTGTCCCGACTCCACTTGGCTGATAACTAGCAATTAGGGGATTCTTTAGAAGTGCTAAATGCCTGGCCAATTTTGTTTCATTTAAGAGGCTCTTTACTAATATTTCCTAGTTGACTGCTTTAACAATATCATCCTAACACACTGCTCAGTAACTATTAAATCCTAAATAAATACCTGTTGATTGATACTGAATAGGAAGAATGGAAGGATTTAGTGTTTGATTATGTATTTGAGGGGAAAGTAATTGAGAATAAGGAATCAAAAGTGATCAAAAGCCTAAGAACTGTCTGGGCAGTGACTGACATTAATACTGTTATTGAAAACTCTAGATAAGTTAGCATCTGGTATTGATTTGCCATCAAGTGAAAAGAATGTGGCACCATCTATTGTCTTAAATCAAAAATTCAGCATTAATTTTGCCTACGTCAGTCAGTGAATGAATTGTGGTGGACATATTTTTAAAAAAGAATAAATGCTTCAAATACCATACAGAACACATGATTTCTCTAAATCTTCGAAAAGTGCTTTCACAGAAAAGTGATTTTGTTGTAAAGATCTCACTTATGGATCCATTCACACAGAAGTATCAAAATGATTTTTAAGAATTTTATTCCACAAATACTTATGTAGTACTTACTGCATACAAAACATAGCAGTAGGGAGGCATAGACACTGGGAAAGATAGAAAATGTAAATAAAATGTGGTCCCTACTCTCCTGCATCCTACATCCTGCCTATGAAATAAAAAAATAAACTCCTGACTCTGGTGTATAGATCCTACAAAGTCCAGACTTACGCTATACTACCACCCTTAATGTTCTATTTTTTCCCCTTCATATAACAATTTCCAAACAAACTATGTTTTTCTTCATACTCCTTTTAAGGTCTGCCCTCTTCTAGGTATTTGCTCATGTCTTCTCATGTTTCTGGAATCCCTCAGCCCCAACTAAGTCTGTTGAAATTCATTCTTTCCTTCCAGACTCAATTCAGATATTACCTGTTTAATGTAGCCTTCAATTAGTAATTTTTATGAAGCACCTACTATATGTATGCACTATGATAGCGTGCTGGGATACAAAAACAAAAAAGAAACAGTTACTGCCCTCAAGAAGATTACATTTTAATGCGGACAATAATAAGCACAGATATAGGTAAATATCCTTGCTTCAGTAAGGACCCAATCAAGATTCAATAGCAATTTGTTATAGACCCATTCCTGACAGTTTTGTGATTTCCTCCAGCTCAGTTTAGTAGTATATATAGGAATAAAAGAGGCAAATGCTGAAAATAACCCAGGGATGCAGTCTGGCCAACAGTGAGAAGTAAGAGGGCAAGGGAACAAACAAGTCCAAAGTGGAGGACAATATGGTTTTTATTTTGAAGGGGTCAAGATCAGCAAGAGAAGAGGAATTGTCCAAGTTGTGGTTATGACTTGGGAAGGTAGTGAGGAGTAGAGGTACTAGATCATGAAAAGAATGAAGAATAAGTTTGGGAGCAGTATTACATAGGAAAAGATAACGTTATAGACAATTATGATGGAATAGAGGAACTTTGGAGTTCTTGAATGTAGAACACTTGTAAGTAAGGGCAAAATCAAGACTATGAGCATCTCTGTGTGTAGCTGAAGTAGCATGGAGAAGTAGATCATGGGAAGAGCTTGAGATAATTAAAAACACTGCACAATTCCGCAAATACAATCAACCTACTTCACAATTCCTCTTGAAGTCTAAGCCTACCTCATTGAATACGTATATTTGCCTAAGACTTGAGTACTCATGAACTAACTCAATAAGCTGCTTATCTAACTTCATGTTTTAAACTGCACAACATGAATTCTTCATCTACTTGATTAGAGGAGATCATGGTGGAGTTCAGGAGCTTGATATAATCAACATGATGTGATCCCCAAATTCTCCACGATTTTTAGTTTAATATATGAGAACTCAAAGATATATACAAGGAATTTATTCAGCAGCTAGGTAACACAGTGTGTGAAGTTCTAGGACTGGAATCCAGAAGACCTGAGTTCAATTGTGACATCAGACATTTGCTAGCTATGTGACTTTGGACAAGTTACTTAATTTCTGTCAGCTTCAGTTTCCTCACCTGTAAAATGGGAATAATAGGATAAAATGAGATAATATTTGTAAAGCACTTAGCACAGTGCTTGACACAGAGTAAGCATGATAGAAATGCTTATTCCCTTCCCTCTTTCATTCAATTTATTAACTCCTTAGCCATTTATTACATATCTATTGCATGCAAGGCACTGTACTAGGTGCTAGAGAAACACAAATATAATCATTTAAAATTAGAAAGGAGAAAAAGTCTTTGCATAAATTTCTCTGATCAAGTTTTAATATCCAAAATATATAGGGAACTGATTCAAATTTATAAGAGCCATACTCCCATTAGATAAATAAGCAAAGGATATGAACAGATAATTTGCAAAGAAAAAAAATCCAAGCTATCATCAGTCCTGTGGAGGAGGCCACAAATCACTAATTATTAGAGAAATGTATTTTGAAACAACTGCAAGGTTCCATCTCACTGCCATAAAGTTGACAAAAGAGGAAAATGACAAATGTTGAGAGAAGATGCAGGGAAACAGGCACAGAAGAACACTAATGGTAGAGCTGTGATTTAGCCTTTCTGGAAAACAATTTAGGACTAACTCCCAAAAGTCACTAAACTATACACATTATTTGATGCCAGCAAATGTACCACTACAAAGCATAAAGTTTAAAGGCATCAAAAAAAAAAAAGGGAAAAGATCCACATGTAGAAAAATATTTATAGTGGCTCTTTTCATAATAGGGAAAGAAGCTGTAAACTAAGAGGATGTCCATCTATTGGAGAATAATAAAGTATCGTGTGAATACTATTGTTCCATAAGAAATGACCAAATGGATTGATTCATAGGAAATGAGGAAGATTTCTATGAAATGATGCAGAATGAAGTGCATGCAATGGGGAGAACAATTTATATGATAGTAATAACAACACTGTAACACATGACCAATAAAATGGGGAAGGAGACATTTTCTCTGATCCTCTTGACCTTCCAGATCTCCCTAAAATGAGAATGATTCACAAGAGGTAAAGCAATTGCAGGTCAGTTAGGTGGTACAGTGGATAGAGTGCCAGGTCTGGATCAGGAAGACCTGAGTTCTAATCTGACCTCAGACACTTACTAGCTATGTGACCCTGGGCAAGTTATTTAACCCTCTTTGCCTCAGTTTCCTCATTTTTAATATGTCCTGGGAAAGGAAATGACAAACCACTCCAGTATCTTTGCCAAGAGAATCCACAATGGGGTCATGAAGAGTCATACATGACTGAAACGACTGGAAAGCAACCAAGAGCAATTGCAGCTGTCTTCATAGTCTAGACAGAGCTTCTTAAACTGTGGGTGGTAAAACCATATGAGGTGAGGAACTGAAGGTAGGGTTCGCAAAAATTTGTCAACAGTAAAAGGTTTCTGAACACACAATGACCAAAAATTAATTCAAACTCAAATGTGTAACAAATCTGAGGTGTTTCTGACAGTGCTTGCCCATGTTGCATTGTGCAACTTCACTGCAGCCTTGTTTCTGAACACACAACATGCACACTTTGCGCTGCTTGTGCCATCACTCCACACAATGCCAACCAATGCTGCCAGAAACACCTGGGCTCAGATTCAAGACTATTATATGTTATGAATTGCAGTGTTTTTGCTACACATGCAAAGTTGTTCAATGAATGTTGGCTTGGAATTAGGACAGAATTTCCAACAATTTCTGAAATGACCCTAAGCATACTTCTGTCATTTTATACTACATATTTATGCAAAGCAGCATTCTCAATACTGACAATTATAAAATCAAAATGTCACTCAACTCTGAAAAAAGTTAAAGATGCTCTGTGTCCTGCAGTATCAAACATTTCATCAAGATTTTATTCTTTATGTAAAAATAAACAAGCACATTCATCTCATTAGTATTCAAATTTGCTTTTGTCTTTAATAAATGATCAAATTATATGTATGCCAAAGAATTGTATATATCAAATTATTGTATACCAAAGAAATTAAATTTCTTTATGATTTATTATCAGTAAACATTTGATTTGTACACATATTTTGTATACCTATGTACCCTGGGTCGCATAAAAATTTCTCAGGCAGTAAGGAGTCGTGGAGTAGAAAAAATTTAAGAAGCCCTAGTCTAGTACACCAAGAACCCTATAGAGGTAACAATTCAATTAAGAAACAGCAGAGAAGGCTAATTAATCCCTAATCCCTAACACTCTCACATAGAAATTCCTCCACTATGGACCAGCCATCTGCTGTAGCAGGACTGTACAAGCAGACACTTGAACTCACAACATAACTCAACTCTACTCCATTCCTCAGAATGGTGAATGAAACAAAAGGCAGAAAGTGACTCAATATGGGACAGCAGTGAGGCAGCATGTCTTTTGCTTCAATAGAGCCCAGTCAGAGAACTGAGAGACAGAGGAGTAGGACATGTTTAGAGCTGTATGACAGTCCACTAAGCTGGAAAAGGAAAGCCCAGCATGCCTCCGGTGCCAGTTCTGTCCCCCAAGAAGTCATTTGGGACAGAAACTGTGGCTGATGAACTGTAAATTGCTTGTTATAAGAAGAGGTTGAATGGGCTTTCTGGTCCATTCCACAGGAAAATCTTAATCAAAGGGGAAGGTGTCAGAAAGTACAGAAGAGGAGGAAATAAAGAAAAAAGATTGAAAGGAAGAAAAGATCACAAGAAGGAGAAAATCCAGTTAAAGAGTTTAGACATAAGCAGAATGAAAAAGGATAGAGCACCTGGTCTTAATGGATTCGAGGGAGAATTTTATCAAACTTAAAGACAATTAATATCAATAACTATACAAATTATTTCAAAAGTTATAAAAGAAAGTACCCTACCAGATTCTATTTATAGGACAAATATAGTCTTAATTCCCTACATCAAGAAGGAGAAGGCACAGTAAGAGAGCAATAGATCAATACAATTTATATTTATTCAAAATTTTTCAATAAAATTGTATCAAAGGAAAACTGCTGTACATTCATTCAGCTAAGAAAGCATTTCTCATGACCAATCTAGATTTATACCAGAGATGTAAGGATGACTCTACATTAGTAAAAACAATCAATAATTAATCATATTAAAAATAAAAACATCAAAAACCACAATATTGTCTCTGAGAAAGAACAGTATTCATTTATGCTAAAAAAAAAAAAACTCTACAAAGTATAGGCACAGAAAAATCTTTTTAATATCAAAAAAGTATCTACCTAAAACCAAAAGCAAACATTACATATAAGACATCATATACATGAGGATACCCTAGAACCATTTCCAATAATTGCAGAAGTAAAGCAAGGATGTCACTCTTCTCACTAGTATTTGATATATGTCTGGAAATGTGAGGAATAGCAGTAAGAAAAAAGAAGAGGAGATTTTGCCGATTATATGATGGTTTACTTAGAAAATTCTAGGGAATCATCAAAAATACAAATAAAGATAATTATAAACTTCAGCAAAGTTGCAGGCTATATACTCACATATATTAAATTCATATGTGTGTGTGCATACACACCCACAAAATATTTTGGATTGTATATGTAATCTCCAAAAGCTGTTCTTCAATAGAAAACTGTCAAAAGATGTTAACAAACTCCTCTCAAAAGAATTTCAAACTTAATGATCACATAAAAGAATGTTTCACATCTCTAGTAATGAGAAAAATGCAAATCAAAGCAATCTTAAGGTTTTAACTCACATCCAACAAATTGTCAAAGAAGATAAAAGATGAAAATAATCAATGCTGGAGTAATGGTGGTAAGACAGGCACACTAGAGTCTTGCTGGTGGAGTTATGAATGAATACAAGCATTTTGGAAAGCAATTTGGAATGAATATCAATAATAGCTAGCTTTAAGTGTTGCAGATCCTTTTACAGTTATCATCTCACTTTATCCTCATAACAATCCAGAGAAGTATGTACTATTATTATCCCTTTTTTACCAATGAGGAAATTAATGCAGAAAGCCAATAAGTGATTTGCTCTGCATCACAGGGCTAGTATGTGTCTGAGGCTTTATTTTGAATTCAAGTCTTCCTGACACTATGTCCAATTCTTTATATACAACACTACCTAGAATTATGCAAATAAAAATGACAAAAACATACATGCCTTTTGATCTTGAGATTCCATTACTAAGTTTATATCCCTAAGGAGGCCTTCCATAAGAAATAAGTCCCCATATATATGTACCACAATTTGTTAAATCGTTCCCCAATCATTCCTTTTTTCTAAACAGTCTTTTTGCTGTTTTGAATAATGCTGCTAACAATGTTTTTGTACAAATAGACATTTTTTCCTATCAATCCTTATGTTGTAATCTTACTATTGGGATACCTAGGTTAAAGAGAATGAAAAGTTTTATAACTTTCATTGTATAATGCTATATTGCTTTCCAAAAAGATTGTATCAATTCATAGTTATGCTAGTAAAACAATAACATTCCTATTTCTTCACAGATCCAACAGCATGGAATTTTATCAAACTGTGGGGTTGTTTTTTTCAATTTAATGAGTATTTGGTACTGTTTCAGAATTCTTTTCATTTGAAGTCCTCAAATTTTAATTTGCAGTTTTTCAAGGAGTTTTTGATAAATGTTGCAATGTCTTATAAGAACTTTATATTCTTTGATCACCTATTGGAAATTGGGGCTTACTGTTATAAATTTGCATCAATTCCTTGCACATTTGAGATGTCAGACTCATAAAAGTGCTTGCAGCAAAGAGTTTTTTCACCATTTCTTTCTTCCTATTTTGTTCTGGATGTATTACTTTGCGTTGCATAATAGTGCTTTAGTCTTACATATTCAAATCTACCTATTTTATCTCCTATAATTTCTGCCATTTATTGGATAACTAAGAACTGATTAGTTCTCCACAACTGTATACACATATTTCCTTTTGTATGTGCTCCATGCCTTGAAGAAGTTGGACCCTATATCTGACCCTGAATCTCATTCCCTTCTAGAGATCTAAAGAGAAAACTGTCTGCTATTACACCACTGACTTGCCATCTTCAGGTTGAGGCTCTTCTCATGTTTTGTTTTGTTTTGTTTTGTTTTGTTTTTTGTCCTCGGGAAACCAGGAAGTTATGTCAACATGTCACCAGCCAGAACTTTTAGTTCCATGGGAGAAGGAGAAAAAAGGAGAGAGAGGGACAGAGACAGAGACAGACAGAGAGATGACAGAGACAAACAGAGAAAGAAAGCTAGATTTCTTTTTTAAAAGACCATCATAAGGAGATAAAGAAGACTATAGGAAGAGAGTAGTTTCTCAAATTTGTGCTAACTAATAATATGCCTTTGGGCTGAGGATTTCATAATGTCATTATAATTGGGTGATAGACTTCTGTCTGAAGGCCTGGTTGGAGCAGAATAATTTCTGTCGTATAAAATAACTTTCACGCTAGCAAAGAGCTTGAAAATATGCATATGTCAGTGGCCAGCAGTGTTTTCCATTTGTAGTAAGTCACATCTATTTCAGGCCAGTCTGGTCCCCAGGTGAGAGAGTTAGGAACAAAGTCAGATGCTCGTAGTTCATCTAACAATGAACAAAATGAAAGATATTTAGCTATTTTGTGGAAATATTCAGAGCAAGAAAAGGATATTCCGTGAGGATCTAACTTTGATTGAGCTGATTGATCCTCCTTTGCTTCTGCATTGCCCATGGTCAGTCAACAAACATTTATTAAGCACTTAATAATAGTACTTAGAAACAAGTAAGTGGTACAGTGAGTACAACATGAGACTTGGAGTCAAGAAGACCTGAGCTTGAATCTTCATACGCTAACTAGCTATATGGCCCTTGGTAAATCACTTACTCTCTCTGTGCCTCAGTTTCCTTATCTATAAATGGAGATAATAACAGCACCTCCGTCATAGGGTTTACGTAAAGATCAAATAAATTAACATATAAAGTGCTTTGCAAACCTTAAAATGCTAAATTATCATTAAGATTCTTATTGCTGTTGCTAATATCATGCTTACTGTACCAAACACTGTGCTAAGTGCTGGGCTGAACTACAAGTAAAGCGTCTGGGAGTAACAAGCTCCTCATGTTTTGTTTTGTTTTGTTTTGTTTTTGTGTCTAAAGGAAACCAGGAAGTTATGTCAACATGTCACCAGCCAGAACTTTTAGTTCTCTGAGTCAGTTAAGACTTAAGAGTGGTTCCAGTACCTTTTACAGCAAAGAACAAGCCCCCATTTTGTACGGTAGGGGATTCTTTTATTCTTCATATCACACCATGGTCATATAAGAGGGCCAGGGTTTATAGAAGAGACAACTAGAAGGCTCAAGGGATAGTGCGCTGAGCCTGAAGTCAGGAAGACCTGAGTTCAAATGTGACTCAGACGCTTACTAACTATGTGATCCTGGGAAAGTTATTTAACCTCTGTTTACCTTAATCCACCGGAGAAGGAAATGGCAAATCATTCCAGTCTCTTACCAAGAAAACCCCAAATTGGGTCACAAAGAGTTTGGCAGGACTGGATAACAACAAGGTCTTCCAGTTTGGATCAATTAAACAGATACATAAACTAGGTATAAACAACGCTTCTATTGAATCAATCAATAAAGAATATTAGAATAGGAATGATTTAGTCCTTTATCATTTTGGAATGAGTGAAAGCCACTGGTGAAAGGAGATGCCATACAAGGGGTATGTAGGGATGGCTGTGGGGACTCAGTTACACCTCATGGGTTTTGCAAACTCCTTTAAAGGTAGAGTATGAGTGTCTATACGGGAGAGTAAAAGAAGAGAAGACCCTCCGTCTCTCAACCTTTCCTCACTTGACTAAAGGAAGAACCTGTGAACTTTGAAAAATCAAAGGATTTGGACTTCTCATTAGTGTACTAGCAGTGTCCTGAGTGATGGCAACATCTGCCTAGGGAGCAAAGGAAAACCTAGTTACACTGAGGGAAGGCAGCTTCCAGACAGCCTAGAGTCCCAAAGAAAGCTACATCATACTTAAGGAGAATTTCATGAGGGGTCCAAGAAAGGGCCAAAAGGGATTCCAGCAAAAGACATTCAGGAGCTGTTAGTTACCCCTCTTTGCCTCATCATGTGCTCTAAACTAGAGTCCACTTTCCCCTCAACTCTGCATGTACTCATGAAAGAGTATGCCCTTTGTTTAGGGTGGAATGGAGGTGGGGAATGTCTGTATCAATTGTGTTTCCAATGCCACCTTCATAAATATGCCTAACTGAAAGGTAATTAAATTTGACTAGTTGATAATCAACTGATAATAGAAGCAAGAAGAGTATTGGTAGGGACTTGTTAACAGCTTTAAGCATCAGAAAATTACTCCCAGACTCTCAGGATCCCTTAGGATCCTGAGAAGAAAAGTAATAGCTGCCTTCTAGGAACCTCACCTGCCAAGCTGATCACAAGTTGGGACAGGAAGCCCCAGAGCATTTGCCACCGTTAACAACAACGAGGTCCACCTCTCTGCAGGCTTTCCCTTTAGGAGGTTAGGTTCCTTACTTCAAAGCCAAGGAAAAATCAGCCTATAGAAGTTATTATTCCTGAAGAAAGAAAAGTAGTAGTAACCCCAGGGAAATTTGTTCTAGATCTTATTAGGAGGAAAAGGTGAAAAATGATAATTCATTCTGCAAAATAAGATATAATATCTGCCTTTCCAACTTTTAATGTATCTGTTCATTTTTAATGATTTTATCATAGAATTTTAGACTCAGGATAGTGTCTGAAGATTCTCTAGCCCACTCTATAGATGAGGAAATAGAAACCCAGGAAGTTTAGGTGACTTGCCCAAGTCACATAGGTGATAAGTATCAAAGTAGGATTTGAACCTAGGCCATCCTACTGCAGAACAAGTGTTTTTCACTTGTGCTATATGGCGGAGAAAGGACTTGAACTCTGCTTTGTCCTGACTCTGAAGATGGCTCTCCATCCCCTACTCTGTACTGCTTCTCAGCTGACATTTATATGATGCTTTAAGGTTTCTCAAGTGATTTACACATATGATCCCATTTCATCCTCAACAATATTTCATCTTGTACACTCTAGTGGAGAAGGGCAGAGGATTTGGAATCAAAAAACTTCATTTCAAATCCTGACTAAGCCATTTATCCACTGAATGATCTTGCAAATCAGTTCACCTGTCCAGGCCTCCTCTGTTCCCCATACTGTAAAGTGAGGAGGTCTGTGAAGATGACTTCTAAAGTCCTTTCTAGCTCTAAATGTTATTCTATAGTCCTGGAGAAATAGGTGCTATTATTTTTATTTTACAAATGTAGAAGGTGAGGCACAGAGAGATGAGGTGACTTTCCAGTGGTCACATGGATAAGAATCAAAAGTAGGATATAACCCCAAGTCTCCCTGTGTCCAAGTCAAATACTCCATCACCTACTCCAGACTGATTGCATTTTTGTAGGGCTTTAAGTTTTCTAAAACACTTTCTTCACAACCTCATGAGTCAGCTGATACAAATTACTTGATTTTACAAATACAGAAATTCAGGCTATAAAAGGTCAAATGACTTTCCTGAATCACTCATCTGCCTCCATTAGTGGGCACATAATTGCTACCAGATAGATATTGACTTAGTGATGAATGACTCCTCAGCAAGGAAGACATGCTAAAAAAAAGTGGCAATAAAGAAAGTTTGGTCTATCAATAACAACTTCACCTCCCAGCTAGCCAGGTAGGGAATTTTGATGTAGAGATTCAGTATACTGCGGGGAGGGGTCCCCCCTGCAGCCAAGCAGCCTTTTTCCCAAGAGGTTCATGGAAATGGTAACATTTGAACTTGCCAGTGATAACTTTTGGAAAAGAAGTAGAGAGAATTTATCTTGTGGAGAAAATTGGAGGAGTGGGATGGGGGAGGGGGCATTGAATAAGAGTTAGAGAGATAAATCCTGTTTTAGGAACCTTCACACACACACCCCATGTAATCACCAACTCTCTATAACTCCCAGAACTAGGTTGGCAAGCAATAGATACTAAAGCTCCCCAGGTTCTAAAGGGATGATAGACCATGGGGAGCTGATTGGGTGGCAGCACAAAATAGCCATTGACACCTTTTTGTACTCTTTTCCATTTTGGGTGAAAGAACAGCACTCCCCACATATATTATTAATTTCTTACACCCTCTACTATTATTAAGTTCTCAAGTGCAGAAGTTTGGATCCAGTCAAAGGGCCGCACCGGAGGACCTACAGGGCCGTATTTGGCCTGGAGGCCACAGGTTCCCCACCCGGCCCTAGACTCAATAAGGAGAAAGTGAAACACACACACACACACACACACACACACACACACACACACACACAAACAGCAAGCAAAAGCCCTCACTTAGAATAAGAACTTGTAATCTTTTGACCCTAAAGCTGCTAAGGTTGGTGTCACTTTCAATTTTGTCCTAAATGCTGGGAATTTCTACCATTTCAACCTGAGGCACTGAGGCATTTTTGTTGTAGTTTTTGCAGCAGATGACTAACCAAGAGTTATCTTAACACCTTTACAAGTATGTGTGTGCATGTATATGTGTGTGTGTGTATATGTATATATATATATATGGTTCAATTATCTGCCTCATTTATGCAGCATCTACCTCATGTATACAGCATCTACATATATATGTATATATATCTAAATATCTGTGTATGTTATACATAAAAATAAATTTGTACACATTATTTTCCCATGTACATAATATATCTCTCACCCCACATGCTACATATGAGGGATAGTGTGTCTTCACATGCACACTGTAAGCTAGATGTAGCTTACTATTGGGCACTTTAAACTTATTGCTCCCTCTAGGAACAAATCACCATCAGTAGCCACTGACATCTAGTGCACCAGGATCCAGCAAGTAACAGTGTGCCTGCGATGGTGTGGCTCATAGACTATTTCAAAGCATCCATAGAAAACGAGGTTGGCTAGACAGACAATAATTCAGTACTCATAGATGTTAGATTTTATGTGTGGCAAAAATAGTTATTCTCATGATTTCTAGAAAATGATTTCTTTATGTTTTGCTTGAATGTATATATGTAATCTATATCAAATTCTTTGCCTTCTCAATGAAGGGGGAAAGAAGTAGGAAGGAGGGAAAAAGAGAATTTGGAACTCAAAAATTTTAAAAACAAATGTTGAAAATTATTTTATATTCAATTGGAAAAAAAATATCAAAAAAAATTTTTTTTAAGAGAAAATGATTTCTCACGAGCTTGACAGGTTACCACAGAGTAAGAACGGTACAGTAGAAAGTGGGTTGGACTGGATTAAAAGGAAGGGGAAGGAAATAAGCCTTTATTAAATATTTACTTTGTATCAGACACTGTGATAAGCACTTCACAAATATCTCATTTAAGACTATCTCCATTTTACAATTGAGGAAACTGAGGAAAACAGGTTAAGTGACTTGGCCAGGGTCATACAACTAGTAAGTACTGAGACTAGATCTGAACTTAGGTCTTCCTTACGCCAGGCCCAGCTTGTTGTTTCTTGTAAACTTTATGTGCTATGTAAATGTGAGCTTTTGTAATTCATTTCTTGTCAGCTGCACAACATGGGATGGAAACCATTTACATTGAAATAGTTAAGTTTTTTAAACCAAATTCCTAGACCCCAGGTTAAGAACACCTGTTCCAGAAGATTTCTCTAGTCTCTTTCAGCCATGTCTATTATACTAACAATTTTAATGAAAAAATCTATATAACCAAAACATAATCTTAACACCTGTGAAACTGAATCTTTCTTAAATTCTCCTTAAACACATTTCAGTGTTTTAGAATATAGATCTCAAACAGAGACTAAGTGATCATTTGATGGAGATGCTGTGAAGGGCATAAGTCTCAGGTCCTGGTTGGAGTAGATAGCCTATGAAGCCCCTTCCAACTCTGACATATTTCTTATTCTGCAACCTCAGACCCACCCTGAACTGGACACAAAAGTCCTAGGCATGACTATAAAAGATAGTGGTGCATGCCTTTTCATTAACTACCTTCCACACCCTCCTCATCTCCCTCTCCACCAACCAAGGATGACCCTTGAATTGAGACTTGAACGTCTCAGTTCGAAGGTCATCCTTGGTTCTCCCAGCTTGTAGTGACTTTTCCCTCTAATGTTACCTTCTGTTTATTGTGGATGTATCTTGTATATATCCATACAAGTGTATATTGTTTTCCCATTACAACGTAAGCTCCCTGAGGGAATGGACTGTTTCCACTTTTGTCTTTTTATCTTAAGTGTGCAGCACAGTGCCTGGAATATAAGGAGAAATTGATAAATGCTTTTTGACTGATTTTGATTTTCAAAAATTTGTCCTTACCCCATAATGGTTCTATGATATGCCAGCTACTATCATGGAATATTTAATTATGGTATTTGAATCATCCAGAATTATACTCTATCTGATTATTCCATGCTAGGACAAAACCATTAGGAGTTAAAGTGTCAGATTCTTAAAAAGTTTCTCAGTAAAGCCCCTAAGTATAATTGACTGCTCTGATTTTTCTTATTATGAAATACCTTAAGAAGGACACTGGCAGTTGTCTGTTTTCAAATGGTCCAAGTCAAATTTTGGCCAGTTTTTTTCCTCTTTCCACACTCCTCTCTTGGCCATTTCTAAGAGCTGGCAGGTGGGAAGAATCATGACAGGCTGAAAGCAGCCAATCTAACAACAGAGTATATTTTCTTCATAAGAGTCATTTTGGGCTGAAAATGAGTTGTGTAGATTGTTTTTTTTGATGGGAATTTTAAGAACAAAAAAAATGTATCATAACTGCATTTCCCAAACAAATAAAAGTTGCCCACAATTATATTTCCCACCTTCTCTCCTGAAAGTGGAAAATTTAAAACAAAAGTATAACTGTGTCCTTATATCCTTTTATTTAAACCCAGAACTTACACCTCCAGCCAGATGTTGGCTGACTAACTAGGAAAACTAAATTTAAACTATAAGATATATGCGTGTGTGTGTGTGTGTGTGTGTGTGTGTGTGTGTATGAACATTTAGACAAAGCATTATGTTCAAGATCTCACCTCAAATGTTTTGGATAGCTTGAGTGTTTGGATTAGGAAGAAAAAATCTGGAACAGAACAATTACAGCAGAAATGGAATTTCTATATCTTTCTGGCTTAGGGGGAAATTCAAAGGGGAAAAGGTTTCAAGACTTCAATGAGGTCCAGATGGCATATGCTTTTCAGCAAATGTCTAAAAGCTAATTCAGAAAATGGAAGAAAAAGACTGGAACACAATAGCTGATGTATCAGCTGAGTACCGGTTGTTCACCTCTACTGCAATCACAGCCGCTCTACTCTTTCGCACTGCTCAGTCTAACAGGCAACTCTATTCCTAACTGCAATCTCTTCTTTCACTTTCTTTGCCAGTGGCTCTCATCAAATCCCTCTCTTTCTTTTCCCATTAGACATCCAAGGTCTGCCCTTCTGCTTAAACTCGTTTAGCCTGACTTCCCTCTCTATCTCCTCCCAGTCTCAGTTTTCAGACTTGGCAAATTCCTACTGTATCTCATTTTCCCATGACCTGAAGCTATCACTAGTTAATCTAAAAGCTAAGCAATGCTACTACACTAAAAGGAGAGGACTGTAGGTTTATCAATCAAGAACCACTTATTAAGTGACCATTATGGGCCACAACTGTGCCCAACACCTGGGGATACAAATATAATAGGGTACATTGCTTGGAAATCGGGGGAAAATGAGAGGTTCAACAAGGTCCTTCTTTAGCTAAAGATGGGGAAAGGAAAGAAGACCTAGCCAAGGAGGCTTCTCCTCACTCAGGGAGTTCTTTCTCAGAAGTTTCAGCTAGAACTTCTAGAATCCTAGAATCCCTCCATTCTCAATAATTCAATGCTCTTAAACAAGACCCAGACTATAACAAAATCTCCCAGTCAATTGGAATAGAACTCTCATCTAACATTATTTTACCTCATTCAATGACTTTCATAGACTCTTTGTTTTTAGTCTAAGGTCTATGAATGATTGGTTGAAACTCTGAGGGTCTTCCTGTCCCAAAGTGATTCTTTTGTGAAGAAACGAGGCCAATTTTTCCTCAATTCTTACCTAGCCTTTATTTACTGAATGGGCAATGCCTCAGACAACTGAGACCTAGGAAAGAGGTCTTCCACTGCATCTGGGGTCACTCCAGTAATCTTGACCTATGTCCTACCACTGGACTCTGGTGACTCTGGAGGAGAGTGAGGCTGATGAGGCTGCACAGCTTTGCCTCACTTAAATCTAATTCCCTTTCAAGTCAAGACATCACACTCCTGATGTCATTAGTTCTCTCTGAGAATGAAGAACGAACAACAATGAATGATTGATTGATATTTGTTCTCACTGAACTAAAGTTTCATGGCTAAAATAGATTAGGTGGTTTCAGTCCTCCCCTTACACTCTTCTCTCCCTCCCCCACCATTTTCATGTCTACTGCCCTTCACAAATCTACCAGAATGTATTTGGGAAAAGTCAAAGATCTAGCTATCTCTTTCAATAGTTGGGGCAACCTCTGCATTCCTTTTTGAATGGCATCATGAGAAAAAGTCTCTGGGGCACACGTCATAATCAAACCTAGTCGTTCACATTCTTGGTTGGTTGGTTGTTTGTTGTCCTTCATTCTCCAAGAGGACCAAAATGACATCACCATGATAAAGTGAGCTTTCAGTGTGTGAGACTGTGGCTGATCCGACCAATACAAGCTTGGAAAACTCTATCACAGACTGGGCACAGATAGTCCATGTGAATATTTGGGGTGGTTACTCCAAATCTGCACATCCTGCATTTCCTTTGTACTGTCTCAATTCTGCTTTGCTCATAGAGCACAGCACCTCTTCTGATGTGGGCATGCCATGCTGAGCAGTCCTGTGCCAGTGTCTCCCATGTCGCACAGTCAAATCCAAAGTTCTTGAGAGAGAACATTCATATTCTAGCAACCTTCCAAATACATGGTACTACAACCTAATAACTAGACGTAATTTTTATGAATCCTAGTAGATACTATCTTGTTATTTGCACAAAGGACTTTCCCTTTTTAATGGGAGACTGGCCCTCTCTCACCCTGAACTGTTGTGAAGCTGAAAGCACATGTGTCTAACAGGGGACTGACCATTGAGCCCTGTCTTTATAAGCAGATGCAAAAATGCTTAACTTTCATTCTATGTGAAATAAGCTTAATAGCATGTAATGGAAGTGTCTTGGAGAGATCTGGAGTGTACATGGATTTTTTTATAACTGGTCCCAGTCTGTTAACCATGTAATGAAAAGGTAGACTGTCGATTGACACATAGCTAGAACAGAGGAGCAGTCAGAAGTCAACCAGAGCCTCTTCCCCTTTTGATCTGACTTCTTTCTGCCTCTCAGAGTTCTGATGAACAACTTTAGAGATGGAAGTCTGAGAGCAGTGGTCAGGATGGATTTTTGCAGCCAAACCAGCATCAGTGTTATGGAGATTGATTAGTGTCTTTGAGGTTCCAGTTTATTAATAGCTATGACAGGGCTGCAATATTTGGACATGAACTGAGTGGAACCAATGCTTTGTAGAAAATATAAGTGTGAGCTCACTTTCTCCAGAGGCTAAAGAAGTAGAAGAGAGACTGTGTCCCTCCAATGATAGGGGAAGGAGGAATGTTTGCATTTCTATTCTTGCTATACATTTGAAGTAAATATTCCTTTGTTAAAGATAATCAAGTGTAATTGGTTCTATGAAATGAGGCATTATTCATTGGCATTTAAGGGGGAGGGAAATACATAAAAATGGAGGTTTGAGTTGATAAAGAAAGAGAGAGCCAACCCCTCAAAAGTATCCCTAAAACACCAAAGGAAAGATGTAACCAACCTTGTTTTGGGAGAATAAGGCTACAATACTTACTACACCAAAAAAAAAAAAAAAAAAAAAAAAAAAGACAAAAACATGACTTTTTAAAAGCCAAATGGAGAATTTTATATTTGATACTAGAGATAATAGATAGATATTGGACATTATAGAGTTGGAAGTATGCCATGATCAGACCTGTGCTTTAGGAAGATTACTTTTGACATATAGAATGTTTAACACTACCTTCTAGAAATTATGCCCCAGCTACAGACAGATACATGTTGTTGTTTAGTCGTTTTCAGTCACGTCCGACTCTTCACGATCCCATGTCGTTTTCAGTCACGTGGGACTCTTCACGATCCCATGTCGTTTTCAGTCACGTCCGACTCTTCACGATCCCATGTCGGTTTCAGTCACGTCCGACTCTTCACGATCCCATGTCGGTTTCAGTCACGTCCGACTCTTCACGATCCCATGTCGTTTTCAGTCACGTGGGACTCTTCACGATCCCATGTCGTTTTCAGTCACGTCCGATTCTTCATGATCCCATTTAGTGTTTTCTTGACAAAGATACTGGAACGGTTTGCTTCTCCAGTTTATTTTACAGATGAGGAAACCAAGGCAAACAGAGTCAAGTGATTTGCCCAGGGTCAAAGAGCTGGTAAGTGTCTGGTGCTAGATTTAAACTCAGGAAAAATGAGTCTTCCTAACTTCAGACCCATTGCTCTGTCCACTGTGCAACCTAGCTTTTATTAAACTCTTAATATGGACCAGAAACTGGACTAACTGCTGGGAATATAAAAATAAATAACACAATCACTGCCCTCAAGGAACTTAACATTTTAAAGGGGAAGATAATACTTAAAGGGGTAATGGAAGTATGTCCATGCATATTTTGGAGATAATAGCTTGGAAGTGAAGTACAGATCTAGATCTGAGTAAGATCAGGTGAAAGCTCATCTATCAGAACCCAAGAAGGTTGCAGGAATGGACTCGAAAGTTCTGGATGGCAGAGAGTTAAGATGTTGGCCTTATAGTTTAGAATTGATGGCCAGTTAGAGAGTGACCCCAGAATAGCTTCTTTGCATCTAGGGACAAGGATAGGCAGTGTTACTCCCTGAGTTTATATGCAACTGACATAAGTCTTCAAAAACATTTCCCAAAGCAACCTACTTTAAGATACTTTTAGACATATTCCTAATGAGAGTAAAGTGCTTCCTTAAAATTTCAACCAAAAATAATATTACTTAAGACAAATTTTTCTGGTAAATTGTCATTGCTGCTTGAATGAATCAATGAATGAATCAGTGAATGAACCAAACAAACCTCTGGTCTATAAGCTGATCACCTGAGTGAATCTGCCAACAAGAAGGGAGTTCTCTGGCCTGGATAACTGGTACCAAGATCTCTGGTGGGCCCTATGCCATTAAGTTGTCTGTACATGTCTATCTACAAGTGTACCCTGTACATATCTTTTCCCAATGATACTGTGGATATTTGTGGAAGAGTGCACCTGAAGTTTATGGCAGGAATGCTTTGTTTACTACTATTCATTTCAGTAAATGCCTTTACTTTGAGCTAGTTCTGTCAACTGACTGTTACATGTGTGGAGTAATGGAAACTCAGTACTTTCTGGAGTGAGAACATAGGGAATACATTGAACCTGGAGTAGTCATCCTTCCCTCCATCAGTGTAAGTTGAGGAGTATACCCTAAAGACTTCAAGACACTTGAATTGAAATCATGTTTTGCAGACTTTGTGGTCATGTTGGTGTGCTGTTGATTGGAAGTAGGATATAGAAGTCAACAATCAAGGATGAAAATAAATAACAATATTCAGAGCCCTAATAGATTGCCAGTATGGATACTAAAGTAACAAAGGATGGATAGCAGAAAGGAAGAAAGTGCTAGAAAAAAAATTTAGGTGGAAATGAGACATGGTACAACAGCAGGGAAAAATTAAGGAAACAGTGATTTCATCCAACAAAAATGAGGTAGGCTCGTTTTTAAGAAAAGTCTGAAGAAATGGAGAGATTTCTTTGTGGACAACTTGAAAATAATTTCAACTAGTATTCACCAAGTGCCTACAGTCTACCCAGTGTTGTTAGGTACTGGAGTTGGTGGGAAAGTATAAGAAATATACATAATACGGTTCCTGACCTCAAGCACCTTAGATCTCATTTATGCAATATGAGCAAGATTGGGCAGCGGGGAGGGGAATCAGGACACATACACATAAATACACATTAAATAATCAGTGAACAATATATGGCAATGAATAATTTAGCGAGATGAGACAAGTGTTCAAATATAAAATAAAACATTAAAATTCTAAGGTAGATTTACAATGGTTTCCATGAAAAAATTCTTTCCCATGAATCTCTTTTTATTTAGCTACTATCTTTCTAGAATATTTTTCCTTTGAAATCTAAGTCTCTACCATTCATTTGGAACCTATATAATAGCTAGTAGTATTATTAGTTAACTTTTCATGCATTCATTCATGTGTCTTATATTCCTCAACTTAATTATAAATACTTCTTTGCACCCATAGTACTTATTGCAGTATTTGTTGCCTTGTAATGATTCAATTAATATTTGCTGATTGATAAATAGCTTCTAACAGAAAACTTGGTATTAACTTTGGATAGATGCTCTGCATAAATACTTGCTAAATTAAATTGAATTATGTACATGTTTCAGCAAGGATTAAGGAAAGTAAGTAAATATATATTTTGCAGTGGCTGACAAATGAGTAATAGAGGAGTTGAACATGTTTTTCCCCCAAACACTTTCCCAGAAACATTATGAATAGGTATGAATGCATGCATTTCCAAAACAGTACATATAGTTGGTTCATCTAGAAGCCCAAGTAATTGATATAGATGTATTGTAGTGACCTATTTGGCAGGTATTATGTTTAATTTTCTACTGGAGGTGATCACTAATTATATGTATTGGAAATGCAAGCCTGATCGTGCTATATGAAATGGCATGGAATGGTAAGGCATTGTGGTATCATGGAAAGAATAATCAATGTGACCTAGAAGATCAAGGTTCAAATCTTGTCTCTGCCACTTACTACCTATGTGATCTTAAGAAAATAATTTTAACTTATTGGACCTTAATTTCTGAAAATCATTTAAACTTGCTGGACCTCAATTTTATAAAGTGAAGGTGTTGGATTATATGATTTATAAAGGTCCTTATAACTAAGTCTTGGGATATGATCCAATGAAAACACTTGAGGAATACTCAGATTTTTAAAGGAAAAAAAGTTATTATAAAAGAATGAAAGATATACTCCCAGAAAAGAACCAGAAAGAAAGTGTCCAAGGAAAGTAGAGATAAATTGCTGTCAAGAACATAACTTGGAATAGAAAAAGCAATATTTTTGTGTCAGTAGAGCTTACACAGCAGTCCAAAGAAGATTCTCACAAAGAGTGATTCCAGGCATTCAGATTCAGAAGTATCATCTCATATTTCACAGAATGCTAAGAAATATTGTTATTGTCCTTGGGAATATTTTGTTGGTTGTGACTTGTTACTAAAACACTTGGAGACACTCTTAAGTACCTGACATGATAGATAAAGATGTTACATAATGTACACAGAAGAAAAGAATTTTAACAATCCAATTAATACTCCTCTAAAGAAAAGTTGCTTTATAAAAAGCATTGAAACAGACCATAAATGGATGTCAACAAGCCTGAGACTTTTCCAGATCAAACAGATAATGAATTCCAAAGATGAGTCCTTTCAATCTCATAAAAATCTCCCTACCTTCAGTTCCTCAAAGTGTACATCTAGGAACTATTCTCAGAAGCATACTAGACAATTTTCACTGTTGCAAGGGTTTCTTGTTGCAGAATAATTATGTCCAAAATAACCAGATCCTAAAACATGAAAGACTTCATTCTTAATTGAAAAAATTATCACAAGACATCATACAAACTACAACAAACTTTTAATTATTCACACATACACAATGAACAATATGCAGAAAGAGTTGTTCAATGGAACACAAAGGAGTAATTGAGATGGATAATGCATACACAAATCTTAGAAGTTTACTTTTTACTAAAATAAAGGAACTTGATAAATCTTAGAACTAAATTTGTCTGGTTTATTTTTTAATCGAGGTTTTATTGCAATTTGAAGTTCCAAAGTTGTGGTCATTATGTAGGTTGTTCTTTTGGCTCTCCTTTCTCATTTCTGAATCACTCCCTATGAGTCATTCCAGATTTCTTTGATTTTATCCTACTCACCATTTCTTATGGTAAACAATATTCCATTATATTCATGTACCACTATTTGTCCAGCCATTCTTCAATTTTTGGGAATGGTTCATCTTTACTTTTTTGTGACTGCAAATAGTGCTACTATGAACTTGTACAAATATACGCACATGTATTTACAGATGTCTTGCCTTGTTGTCAATAACCTCTTTGAAGTACAAACACAACAGTGAGATTGTTAGATAAAAGGGTATGTGAACAACTTTGTAACTTTTCCTGCATAATTCTCAGCTGTTTTTTAAATAATTAGACCAACTCATGGTTCCACTAGAAGTTATTTGGTTGCCTGCCTGTCATTATTGAATTTTCTCATCTTTTCCCATCTTCACAAATCTGATAGGTAACTTAGAGTTGTTTTAATTTGCATTTCTCTGATTATTAAGAAATTTTGACCATATTTTCATGAAATTCAATTCAACAAATCTTTATTAAATGGGTAGCTCTTAATAATTTGTATTTCTTCTTTTGAAAGCTGATATTTCATATCCTTTTATCACTAATCTTTTGGGAAATGGCTCTCACTCATAAATATGTCAATTTCCTATGGTTTTTCAAAGTTTGGTTTTTGCTAATGATTTTTATGCAAACTTCCCCCCACCCCTGTGCTATGTATTTTCTTTTTATTCTAGCTACATTGATTTTATGCAAATACTTTTATGTTTATGCAATAAAACTAATTCATCTTTTATACTATTCTCTCAATTAGAACCCATATATTTTTGTGAGATATAGATATACACACAAATATATATATGCATATATATTTACATAGATATATACATATATTATATATATATAATGTCATCCATTTTCCTCTGGTTTTTAAATATTTAAATCCTTTATCCATTCATCTATTCATTCAATAAGTATTTAGTAAGTGCCTACTATGTGCTAGGCATTTGGAATCTTCTGTAGTAGATGGTTTAATTTATTGATCTAAAATTATTTTCTACCAAAATGCTACCCAGTCTTCTCAGCAATCTTCTTGAATAAAGTTTTTCCTTTATGTTCGTGGGTTTATAGAAAACTAGCCTGCTGTGCTATCAAAGACTGTAGAGACTAAATTGACATTTAACCTTCCTTGTGAACTCTATCAATGGAATATTTAAGATTTTCAAGGATCCATGATTCCATCTATGTTAGGAACCTGATTGCTTAGTATCCATGGCAGTACTCTAATTCTCAGCTGACATTGAATTACTCTTTAGTTGTTCAGAATGTGGGAATAATTAATTACTCTTCCTCCACTGAGCTCCAGTTATAACAATAGGTGGACTCCAGTGAGTCATGTTAACTAGATTGAAAATATTTTTTCTTTCTTTCTTTTTAATTAGGGCAGAACCTTTTTGATAAAAAATCAACATTGACTCAAGGTGTGTGTGGCAGGGGAGGGGGGACAGGGAGGGAGAGAGATAGGAATACGACTTCCTCTGGTGATCTGTGCTCCCAAAACAAAAGGTACAAGGTTGCCTCTAATCCTTAGGAAGAGGAATTTAAGGGTCTAGAGTGTAGTGGGCAGAGTTTAAGGAAAGTCTTCTGAGGTGGCTCTTTCTGTTGATTCTCTCCTTTCTGGTTGACAAAAGCATTTTTTTCTTGACTTGTCACTTTTTCACCTAGAGGAGGAAGCATCAGGGAGCATACTGATCATTTATATCTTCCATGGGTAGTGTTAGATTGAAGTACTACTCTCCCTACATAGTAGGCAAAAAAGCAATTAATGGTCTCTCTATATGTCTCACTCTTGTTCCTCCTCTGTCTCTCATCCCATCTTTCTCATTTTTTTTTCTGTCTCTATAACTTTCCTTCACACACACACACACACACAACACCACTTTCTTTGCTAGGAATTGAGGGTTTACATGACTTCATATCAACATCTGCCCAGTTGGGCTCAAGAAATGTAACCCATGCCATCCTCCTTTCTAAAATGTGCGTGTCTTTAATCTCTATTGTTAAGGCGTATGTTCTTTTTTTAAAGCTATTTTGATGGGTTTGCATGTTCCTAATGAGCCAGAGATTATCCAAATAACATGTCAATAATTTTTCTTAAATCTTTCCTTAAATCTCTCTCTCTCTCTCTCTCTTCCTCCCTATCATCCCCCCATCTGTGTATGTCACTGTCTCTTTCTTTTATTCTCAAGCAAATTTGTATGTTTATTCAATGTGGATCAGCCTTCCAACATACCATTCTTCACTGCCAGAAAGGTCCCTAGGTAGAGAGAGCACTGACCTTTAATAACTTTTGAAGAAAAGCTGGCAGCCACTTTCTAAAAAAAAATTATTTTCCTTTTTATTGTGAACCTAACTTTGATCAACAAATATAAACATTTCCATAGACAAAGAAAAATAAGAAAAAGTTTATTTTGAGAAATTTTGAGCTTCTGTTCCAAACGTACAGTCTCTTTTACATGTGGATACTCCTTCTACCAACAAAGACTTGCCTTCATAAATAGTTTTATGAGTTGCTATAGCCAAAATAATCCATCACTTGGTGGCCAATCTTCTGGTGATGAGCCTCTCTACATTTAGCAAGGTTGGTCCTCACACAAGAGACACATAATCCACTGCCAGTTCTATGGTCAAAAATCTTTCCAATTTAATAGGGTCTGCCAGAGTTTACAATCTGCTGACAGTACCTTCAAGAACCTAGGGTTACCTCCACATACCCCAGTGAAACTGCAGAATGTGGATGACAGCAGTAAGAAGTGAAAATGAGTACAAGCTTCAACTTCTAAAATGGCTTTCACCCAGCCAAAGTCCACAAGCTAGGGATGTTTAAAAATATATTCAATTATGTACATTAAATTTATATAATCATTAAGTTTGTATGGAAACCTCATTTTGGGCATGGTTAAATTAAGTTTACCTTTGTTAAGGAAGAAAAAGAAGAACAACTTCCAGCTTTTTTACCAACAGGTATGATTTTGCATATCTGCCATCTATGGGCCTAGCCTGTGATTTCAGTTCAACAGCATTTTTTCCCATGATTTCCTAGGCTTTAATGTAATGTCCAACAGAAGTTGTATCTCCGAAGGAAAGATGCTATGTACCACATATAAAAATAGGCTGCTTTTGTCAGTTCTCATCCTAAGGCTCAAGATGGGGAAATCCCTTAGAGACTATTTAAAAGATATGCCCAAATAACTTTTCAGATCTAATGTTTAAAGGGAATTTGTCTTTTACTGAAAAGGTCTCCCACTGCTTTACTGTATAGTCAAGAGGGAAAAGATGCAAAGCTCTGCAGATCTTAGAATAAGACTGCTCTTGGTAGAAACAGATAAAACACACAGAGTATAGACTTTTCCCTAAAGAGATCACAGATATCAAGGCCCATAGTCCAAAGATGGGAGCCATCCTAGACTCATGGATTTTCTTCCCTATGCATGTACCTTACTGGTAGATTTAGTGTGCATCCACTTTCCTCCATGGGCACTGTGAGCATTAGTGAGAAAATATGACACACATTTATAGGAGGACCCTTGTGTTTTGATTATCTCTGCTTTTGTTTTCTATGTAGTATAGGAATACCTCAGAGATCACTACAATAAAACAAATATTGCAATAAAGTCACATGAATTTTTTGGTTTCCCAGTGCATACAGAAGTTATATTTATACTGTACTGTAACCTATTAAGTGTGCAACAATATTATGTCTAATGTATGTACATATATATATATATATATATCTTAATGTTAAAACACCTTATTGCTAAAAATTGCTAACCATCATCTGAGCCTTCAGCAAGTTGTAATCCTTTTGCTGGTGGAGGGCTTTGCCTCGATGCTGATGGCTGCTGACTTATCAGGGTTGCTGAAGGTTGGAGTAGCTGTGGCAATTTCTTAAAATAAGACAACAATGAAGTTTGCTTATCAATTGACTCTTTCTTTCACTGGAAGACTTAGAGGCCATTGTAGGGTTATTAATTGGTCTAATTTCAATATTGTGTCTCAGAGACTACAGAGGTTGGAGGACAGGGAGAGAGACTGGAACAGCTGGTTGGTGGAGCAGTGAGAACACATACAACATTTAATGATGAAATTTGCTGTCTTACATGGGCACGGTTCATGGTGGCCCAAAACAATTGCAACAGTAACATCAAAGATCACTGGTCACAGATCGCCATAACTGACATAATAATAATGATGAGAAAGTTTGAAATATTGTAAGAATTACCAAAATGTGACACAGAGACATGATGTGAGAGCATGATGCTGGGAAAATGGCACCAACAGACTTGCTCAATACAGGGTTGTCACAAATCTTCAAATTGTAAAAACCGCATTATCTGCAAGGCCCAATAAAACAAAGTGTGCCTATAAATATTATGACTATTCTTGTTTTTGCCTTCTCATCTAGTAGATGTTTCTTCTCTAAGAGTTAATGATGTCATCATGGCTGATTTCTTTAAGTGGAAAACAGACTTGCATTTTCTGTCACTGCTGTTGTTGCAGCTAGATGATAGATAACCCCAGAGGATAAAGATTATGGCTAAGAAGTAATAACCCTTATTAAAATGAATTACTTTTTATACTAAGTAAAAAAAGGTTAAAGTATTTTCACACAGTAGCAATTTTTGGATGGATAGTATTTCAAATAATTTTTCAAAAGATAGAGAATTATACTACCAGACATAAGTTCTGGCAGAGATCACACTAATAAAGCTATAATAGTCCTTATGTGTATATACATAAATGCACATATATATATATGTGCACATATAAACATATATATTTGAAATTTTCTCTCCATTTTGATTCATCTAGCCAAGTTTAGTAAGGAATTCTTAAAGAAAGATTTTAAAGGTAATAGAGTTATCCTGTTAAAAAGAAACAATGCAAGAATGATTAAGTATAAATGCAGCTCGTTAAAAATATATTAAAATCTTTCATACTTCTGGCATCACTCTCATTTCTGTCTACTGAGAGAGAAAAGTCACAAATCTCTGAGTTAATATGGGCTTATCTTACTCAGAGTAAACATACAAAAATATGTCCCTGCCAACATGGAAGATATTACAGACAAGGAGCAGGAGACCTAAAAAAAGACAGACTCAGAGCCTAGAAAAGTCTATAACTCTGAGGGAAAGTTTTAAACTATGTTTTTAAAGGAGATTCAGAGAAAGTTAAAGGGACGAGTAGAAGAAAAACAGACTCAGCCCAAGGGAGCTCCACGTTCCTGAGTCATAAAAGCCTTCTGGTTTCCCCTTGTCTGGAAACATTGTCCACAGTGCTAAGAACAATATGCTGTTATTTTTAGTTTCGAAGAAAACAACCAGGAAAACAAATTCAGGGGAGAATTCTGTGAGAAGAGGAGAGTGTTTCTCTTTGCATAAAAATAATGAGCTTCAAGGGAGAGAGAAGAAAAATACTAGAAGGGGGTAAAGTTAATAATACATTAGATCCTCTAGAGAAAAGGAAAATCTACCATCCTAGACCACTTCTTCACCTATAATTATGGCTCTCTCAAGTAATGCCAGTCTCCTAAACAACCTCAGTTATTTATCCATAGGAGTGGTTAAAATTCCATATTTTCTTTTGTCAATTCAAATAGAAAAGTATTTATTGAAACCCTACCATGTGCTTCCCTTCCAGTTTTGATAGACAGAAGACATAGTTGTTTTTTTAAAGAAGCAATGATCCTCTGGTCATCTATAGTTCTCTAAATACATTCCCCAAAATGCCATTTTCATGAAGCATTATTCCATAGACAAGGTAAACTGGGGTTCAGAGTAGTCACTTAACTTATCAAAATACAATTTTAGTGTGTGTGTATATAAATTTACATTTCTCTATCTATGTGCTTTACCATAGACAGTATGGCATAACTGATGGAAAACCGTCCTCAGGGCCACAAAGACATGGGTTCAAGTCCTGCCTCTGACACATATTGCTTCTAGTGACTTTTGGCAGATCATTTGACCTCTCAGAGTTCCATACAGGGCTCTGAGACCATCAGTGGCAGAGAGAGTACCACCTTGCATTGGTAGAAAGAACTTCCTCACCTGAGGGTTCCCCATATCAATGAAATCATAGGTCTAGGCCCTATCCCTGCAGTAAAACCATACTAATATAGACTAATTTTTAAGCCAGAGCTGTATGAGTTCTTAAATGATCTATATTCTGGAGAATAGGAAATACATTAAAAGAAATACAGTGTTAGCCTTTACTTTCACATATATACTATAACTCAACCTATATTTCCTACTTTTTGTTCTTTAGTCATTTCAGTCACGTCTAACAGTAACCACTTTTGGGGTTTTCTTGGCAAGGATACTAGAGTTGTTTTTCATTTCTTTCTTCAGTTCATTTTACAGATGAGGAAACTGAGGCAAACAGGGTCAAGTAACTTGCCCAGGGTTACACAGCTATTAAATACCTGAGGCTGGATTTCAACCCAGTCTTCCTAACTCCAGGCCTGGCACTCTTATCTACTGTACCATTTCCTTCTATAGCACCTTAAAGAACTTGACTTAATAGTGAATATATCAGAATTATCAATCAATAAACATTTATTTAGCACCTACAATGTACAAGACACTTTGCTAAGCTCTGGGGATACAAAAAGAGGCAAAAGGCAGTCTCAGTCTCAAAGAGCTTACAATCTACTGGTGGAGACAATACAAGCAAACATATACAAAATGAGAACTACTTGGTCTTTATATCCATTGCTTATGCATACTAATTTTTGGACTTCATGTTTAATTTCAGTACAATAGAGAACTCTTAGTGTAGAAATTCTCTTTACCAATGTAGATCAGTACCTACTTTGCAAATTATAATCTTAGAGGGTTACCTAGGTCGGGTAGAAATTAAACCACTTGTCAAGGATCACATAGCCAATGTGTGTCAGAGAAGGACTTGAACCCTGAATCTAAGGCCAGATCTCCATCCCTAACATTTTGCTACCTCTCTATGCGGAAATAGACTTTGCTAAATCAGAATGCTACTCTTCCTCTGACTAGCCTCTGCAACCTACAGCTGGAAATTATATCAGAAACACCCTCCTCAATGACACCCCAAATGGCTGAACTATCTTTACCATAATTCCCTTTAAAGGAAGATTAGGTCCATCTAGGACCAAAACTTAATTAACTCGTCAAAAGCCATGTAGCTAGTTAGTGACAGTGAGAGAATTACAAGAACCTAGATCACCTAAATTCCAGGTCAATGTTACTTCTACTATCTGACACTGTGTAAGTGAAACATATATTTGGTACACCCATGTTTCTTCCCTTGTGATGTGAAGCAGTTTACACATGTGCTAACTACCTGGTGATAGAAAAAGTTAGGAGAAAAGTGATTGTTTTTCTATTATATTAATAATTAATTATTAAATTAAGATAGAGTTTTCTTCTTTCTATTTCCTCTTTCTAGAAATGTAGGTCATTTAGCCAGTCTCTGAAGGACAATGCTCATAGATGAGATTGGCCTAACCCAGGAGTTACCTCTAGGATTTTGGGCAGGACCCCACCCAACCAGGAGACTTTACTTTTGTTAATAGTGTAAACATAATCTCATCTAGTTGAATTCCAGCCCCAAAGCAATAAATCTATGCCCTTGCACCTCTACATGGGAGTCTAGGGTAATCCAGCTCATAAAGAAGAAAACCAATCAGAGTGGTCTAGGTAGAGATGGATTCCTTTGTCCAGATTGCTGGAGGAGGCTGAATCTCATGATCAAGTCATGTTCTCAGCAGGAGGAGCTGAAAATTTTTAACCCACCTTCTTATTAATATGCCCATCCCCTCATTAATTGTTCATTAATCAGTGTTGATTTTTACCTGTCAAGAGTACTACTCCCTTTTCCAAAGGTATTTAAGCATTCAGGAATCTCCATGGTTGGGTCTTTGGTTGCAGAGAGAGATCAATGATATCAATTTATTGATCTTTAACTGACCTAATTAATAAATCAATTATTAATTACCTAGAAACTCTGTCTCTCAGGATTTTCATTCACCACAAATTATACCATCTTACTTCAACTAACTATGCACAAAAAGGTCTTTACCTCCATCCTTTTCCCAAGACCAGATTCCTTCCCAGATCCTGAGTCCTGCCTTCTATTCACTATGCTGTCCAGATACCTCTGAAATCATAGGTCTCTCCTTATCCCTATGAGTAGGGACTGAGAGATGAAAAAGTAGAGACCACAAATATGAGTTTCTTTGTCTAAGAGTTTAAAAGTTTAGGAAAGTAGGAATACATCTTATGTCTGTAATAGGCAATCTGGTCAATGGGAATCCTGTCCTCAGAATATATGGCAGTTCTCTGTTGTCAAATCAGGTCCTGTTTCCTGTTTTTATGATGTGTGTGTATGTGGGTGGTGAGAGAGAATGCATTTATTAAGTGCTTATTGTGCACAGATATGCTGGAAATATAAATATAAGGAAGCAAGATAGTCTTTACTTTCAAGGAACTTCCTCTACTAGAAGACAAAACATAAAAGGAAACTGCATAGTGGGAAGAGGTAGGCGTTTAGGGGAAGGGGGATTGACAGTAGGAGGACAAGGCAGCCAGAGGGGAGGTAGAGCAGTTCAGAGAGAGAACTGAGCTGAGAATGAAGGTAGAGGCATGGATGGGACCCCATGTGCAATGTCAATCCTAGTAAAGGACTCACCAATTAGAAGGGCAGACCTTGGGGTAGAGGTAGACAAGGAAGCAGTGGAAAGGTGAAGCAATTCAGAAAGAGCATATCTGGGAGTTCATATGGCATGAATTTGAGGTCCTTCGTCAATCAGATGGTCTGCCTCTAGATGCTCTATGAGGAAATAACTTTTAAGAATACAAAGTTGAGAAGACTGGCTAAACTAGAGAATAAATGCTGCGTGTAGACCAGACAATCTTATACGTATGCTACAATGTAACCTTTTTAAAAATTTCTTTTTATTTTATTTTTCAGCCCTGAATTATCTCCTTCCTACTCTTTTACCCCCACTGAGAAAGCAAGAAAAGCAAAACAAGTTACAACTATAGTAAAGAAAAACACATACCCACATTAGCTATATCCCCTACCCACTCCCACCAGAAAAGAAGTTAAAATAACCTCTATCTGCACCCTGAGACTTTCATCTATCAGGAGGTGGGAAGCCTACACCATGGTCCTCTGGAATTCTGGTGGGTCACTGTGTAGATCAGAGTTACCAAGTCTCTCAAAGTTCTTTGTCTTTAAAATGTTGTTACTGTATACATTTTCTACTGGTTCTGCTCACTTCACTTTGCATTAGTTCGTACAAATCTTTCCAGGTTTCTCTGAAGTCATTCCTTCTTCATTTCTTACAGCACAATATTCTATCATATTGCTACATCACACCTTTTTTGAGACGTTCACTAATGTCATCTAATGCACACCTCCTCAATTTCCAATTCTTTGACACCACAAAAAGAGATACTAAAATATTTTTTGTTCATACAGGTCCTTTTCCTCTTTCTTTTGATCTCCTTTGAGTATAAACCTAGCAGTAGTAACACTAGGTCAAAGGGTATGCGCAGTTTAATAGCTTTGGGGGCATAATTCCAAACTGCTTTCCAGAATGAATGGACCAGTTCACAGATCTGCCAATAGTATATTAATTAGACAAAGATATGAAGAATAGAAAATATCAAAAGAATGGAAAAAATAATGGATAATATTAATATTCAAAAATGTTAATGAAGAAGATATCAGTAACTATTGACCTATTTGCTTAGTTAGAAAATATTTCAAGAGAAAAATACACAGGCATAGTAAAGGCATTGTTGGTGGAAATGTGAGAAAGGAGAAAGTAGGATTTCACAAATGATTTTGCCTTTGATTAAAAAGCAAAAAACAAACCTTATCCTTTGGTAAACAATCATGTGCTTATAAAGTAAATATATATATATATATGGCATCACTGAATCACCTTAATCAAAGTTTATGTTCCTTATTACCAAGGGTCATCTCCAGTCAGATCTATATCTTGCCACTTGATCTAGATAGCTCTGAAGGAGAAAGTGAGGCTAGTGACTTTGCACAGCCTAGTCTCACTTAAATCCAATACCCTTACAAGTCATGGATGGCATCACCTCCCTGATGTCATGGTCCTCTTCAAAAATGAAGGACAAGCAAAAAATGGTTTCAAAGCACACCATATTTTCACAGTCACATAAGTGACTGAGGGCAGCAGTAAATTCATCATCCCACTGTATTTGTTATTTGTATACCTCTCTCCCCCAAAGCATTTTACTTCCAAGAGTAAAGCATGTAAAACAGGCTCTTCTCCAAAAAGGAATCTCTGGTAAAATCTGATAAGATCATGAAAGACGTCTTGATGAATGAAACCAGAGGTAACTGGGTTTAATTACATTCTAGTCAATAAAATCAAGCAGTACATAAGAAAGGAAGAAGTCTCCTCATTAATGATGTTTCTAGGAGTCAGGAGAATGCACTGACTGGTGTCTAAATCAGGGGTGGGAAACATGTGACCTCAAGGTCATTTGTGGCCTCAAGGTCATATTTGGCCTTCTAGGTCCTCAAGTGTAGCCTTTTGACTGAGTTCAAGTTTTACAAAACAAATCCTTTTATTAAGGGGAATCTGTTCTGTGAAATTTGGATTTAGTCAAAGGACTTGAGGACCTAGAGGGCCACATGTGGCCTCAAGGGTGCAGGTTCCCCAACCCTGGAAATGGAAGAGGTTTTCCCTATAAATGGTAAGGTTCTCCAGATGCTTTCATTCACAATTGATATTGTACTAATTGAATAACACCCCAATAACTTTATAGGGCTTCCTCAGTGAGGAAGATATTGGCCTACCAATTCATATAGAAAAAAACATAAAAGAAAATAAATGTCTATTGTCCAGATACTATGGCATTCATTTAGGTGGATCAAGCAATCAATCATCAAATATTTGTTAGGTACCTACTATATTCCTGACAGGCAATGTGCTGGGCACAGGGGAAACAGTACACAGAAATAAAACAGCCTTTGCCTTTAAAGAGTTTATATTCTATTGGGTAGGAAGGAATAAAATGTACACACATAAATGTATATAAAACTCATGCAAGATAAATATAAGGTAGTCTTATTGGGAGAGGCACTAGTAGCAGGAATAGTTCATTGACCTAGTAGATTAACACAGATGATGTTCAATATTTATTTCACTTGAATCTTAAGTGAAAAATTGTGTATTTTTTCAAAAGTTCTAGTTTAATATTTAAAATTTACTACTTCAGATCTCAGAGAGGCCCTGTAGATGAATAATGACAAAACAATGATAGGAATGAAATAGTATGAAGAGAGCAAAGTGCATTGCATTGAGGAAATAGCAAGTGCTTTGGATAATCGTAAGCTTCTCCTTGGCACAAATACTCATTTTCTGAACATTGGTATTCTCCCAGTGATGTTATATTGTTGTGGTTTCTCATAAATTACAGCCTCTGAAGAATCTAAGTGGTAGATAACCCACTGAATGGTGAATATAATCAGACTACATTATATTTCCAATGGAGACTTACACAAAAGTAGCACAAAGACCAATCATACATAGGAAATATATGATCAGAAAAGGAAATATAGCCAGAAACAAGTGTGATGCTATATAGTCTCCTGGATATTGCTCTCTGGGCCTGCTCTTTGCTGCTTGCAGCACTCCTCATGTGGCCATAGTCTTTACCACCCCCAGTCTCTGGTCCAGCTAATATCCTTACCTAGGGCATTGCTAGATTCTTTCTGAAAGAAGCAGAGTCTTTTTTCTAGGACCAGTGAGAAGCTTTTCCAGTGCTGATCCCCTGGAGTCTTGGCTCTTAGGCCTGCTGTCTCACAAAGAGCAGAACTGCAGCTCCAGACACTGTTTTCCACCTTTTTGATTCACCTGGACCCAGAAGGTTGGGGTTCTGATTAGGATGTCTTTGAATTTCTCTCTTGGGCATCTTGAAAATATGTTTCTTAGGGCCTTAAGCTTCTGCTACAAGATTCCATTACCACTGAGGGGTGGTGGGAAGAGGGATGAGAGGGGAAAAAGATACTCTCATCTCCTCTCTAAGAGGTACAAGTAGGCTTTGAATTCCTCTTCCATAGCCTGTGCTCTCTTCCTGATTAGCTCACCAAGTTTAGTTACCCTCCATTTACAATTCTCAATCTCTCCCATTTGATGGCACCAAAACAATCCATATATAAGGGGAAATTCATTCTTTTCTAATCTTTAGCCTCATTTTATGACATTTTCATATACAAATGGGCTACACAAAGTTTAACACTCATATTTTTATCAATCATACTTGAGGACTCAGTGGATAGAAGGAGAGTTCCTTTTATTAACCCCCTAATTTATTCAGTTGTTTCAATTATATCCAGCTCTTTATGACTCCATTTGGGGTTTTGTTGGCAAAGATACTGGAGTGGTTTGCCATTTCCTACTCCAGCTCATTTTACAGATGAGGAAATGGAGGCAAATAGGGTTACGTGACCTTTCCAGGGTTATACAGCTAGTAAGTATCTGAGGCCAGATTTGAACTCAGGAAGATGGGTCTTCCTGGCTCCAGGACCAGTACTCTATCCACTGCCTCATTACCCTAAAATACCATTATTATTAGTTGTATTGTCCGTAACTATTTTACCTCACAGGGATGGTATTATCATAAATCTTAAAGAAGCATTTGAGTAGTGCTTATTTTTAGTATTTCTTCTGAAAAAATATTAAACATAGAGCTCGAATATATCAGAATAAGCAAGAATCTGTGGTAGTTTCTATTCTTCTAAATTTGATCAAGTAACTTTAATTTTAAAAAAAGAATAGAATAAATAGCATGAATAAGTAACCAAGTACAGAATACATACCAGGTGGTTCACATAGTGGGACTTAATTGGATGCAAACGCTCTGGAGTGACCCTAATCCTACTAATCAGGTAACTGAGAAGTCCAGTCCCAAGCCAGCAGGGCCACTCAGGGAGTGACTTATCCATGAGTCCCACCCTCCTTCCGCCCATTTCTGGCAGCTACTCTCAGATTCTAGGACATTGTATTGAGTGTAATTATTCCTAGTTAAGTAACTGTACAAAAGTGACATCAAGTTCCAAGATCTATTCCAATCATAACTTCTGTTCAAGCCAACTGCTATGGAGGGAGGTCTCTAGTGACTCTGTCCTTGGCCTTGTCCTGGTCAATGTTTTTAATCAGGGCTTGAATGAAGACAAAGAAAGGATCCTCATCCAATTTGCAGATGCAACAAGGTTGGAAGGGATAGTCAGGATGACAGAATCAGTTTTTCAAAAGATCTTGACAGGCTAAAAGCAAAAGCTGAGACCAGCAGAGACAAAAATAAAGCTATACCTTTAGGTTCAAGAAGCAATGGGTTGAAAGATCATGAAAAGAAAGCTAACTTCTGATTAAGTGAAAAAGTAATAGTAATCCTGGAGCACAGAACATAAAACATACTTTTCTTAAGAGAGGAGAAGAGACCTGGCCACAGGAGTAAAATGTTGCATACCTCATCAGACATCACTCATATTGGTTGTTTCTGCTTTTTTTTAATTAGGGAGGTTTCAGTTTCAAAGTAGGGCAGGTGATAAAAGACATAAATGACTGTTTTGTAAAAGCATAGGCACAGGGACCTTCTGGAAGAGAAAACTCCACTAAAGCAGTCAGCACTTTCTCTGCAACTTGTAGTCTTAAAGAGTTGCCTAGGGCCCTGAGAAGTAAAAGGACTTGTCCAGGGTCACAGAGAGGTAGGGGTGGCATTCAACTAACTTAAGGGCTTTCAAGCTAACTGTAAAATTTTTCAATATGACCATCTACACTTTGGAAATTGGTAAACCCCACAAATCAGGGCTTAATTTGTTGTTTTCTTGAGTATACAGAATTAGTCAAGTGATGGAGAAAATGTTAATATTGCAGATTAAACTTAGAATTATGACATGTGGACATTTCTTTTTCAGAGAGCTATTTGTTAAATATTTACCAGCACACTTTTGGTTAGAGGAAAGACTTGAGCCTAAAGTCTTCCTGACTCTAAGACTCACTTTCTATTGGTCATGATATAATGACTCAATGTAAAAGTACAAAAAAAAAAAAAAGAAAAAGAAAGAAAAAAGGCCAAAGCAGCTAGGTGGCACAGTGAACAAAGTCCAATCAGGCCTGGACTCAGGAAGACCTGAGTTCAAATTCAGTCTTCCCTTGGGCAAGTCATTCAATTCTGCTTGCTTCAGTTTCCTCATTATGAAATGAGCTGGAGAAGGAAAAGGCAAACCGCTCCAGTATCCTCTGCAAGAAAACCCCAAATGGAGCCATGAAGAGTTGGACACAACTAAAAATAGCTGACAACAATCAAAACCATTTTTTTTTTCAAAAGAAGAAATAAGGTTAAAAATAGATTTTCTTTCTGTTTTCTATACATTTACAAAAGAAACTCATCCTGCATTGACAGGTTAAAAGTATTCTTTTCTCTTAAAACAAAACAGAGAGAGATGAGGGAGGGAGAGAGAGAGAGAGAGAGAGAGGGAGAGAGAGAGAGAGAGAGAGAGAGAGAGAGAGAGAAAGAGAAAGACTCCCTCATCTTTTGGTCTTGTACTGGATCAATGTGACAAACTACCTCATTGGGGAAATAGATATACAATCATTTGTTGGCCTTGTGCTTGGCCAAAGGGACAAAATACTGCTTTTGGGAAATAGATCTACAACCATCATTTGGCTAGTTTTTAAAAAAGAAATGTCATCGGGTGGAGATGTGGTCTAATAGCAGATTATTTGAAAAATAATGATGCATTATACTGTACTCTCTCTAAGGTCCCTTTCAGCTCTGGAATTCTATGGCATACCTGGGGATTTAATGTACGAGCCCCAGTAACATACAGGTGCTCTTTATTAAGCACATGAGGGAGAATAATCTATACGTGAAAGCAGAGGTTATAGCTGGGGGTAGGATAGGGAGCACAATCCTTCATTAGCCAGCATGTAGCTCTGGCATAAAAGATATTGTGGGATGAAAGGATCCTCTAACTTGCAGCCTGGCAGCCCAAATTTCATTATATATAAAGCTAATTCTTTGTATTCTAAATAAATGTATTTTTATAACATTAAGGAAAAATCTTCCCAATTTCTATTTTTCATAATTCCATAATTAACATAAATTAATTTTACATATTATAGAAGACCTATATCTATTGAAAAATTTCTGTATTTTTCTTATACATATAATTTATGACAATTGCTTCCTAATATTGAAATGTCCATACATTTTTTATGTATATCATTGCTATATGTGTTCTTGGAGAAATTTTCTGCCTTGAGCTGTGCTGTGAACTGCCTGAGTTTTTGAGAGCAGTAAAACCTACCCAAGAATGCCAGATCCCTACATGAATGCAGTTCTGCCATAGTTCTCTCTCTATGTCTCTATTTCTGTGTCTTTCTGCTTTATCTGGTTCTCCCTCTTTCTGTGTCTTTCTACTTCCCTTCTCCTCTCCCTCCCTCAATTCATACTTCATCACCTCAACAACCACAGTCTAGGGTACCAGCTATAAAAATAACTCTGGCCCTGAGTCCTGACTCACCCTCAAGTTGCCTCAAGGCAGCCTCATAGTACGTGAGACCTAGGCTTCGGTTAGAATTACTGGCAGCTGCCTTCCTACCCTTACTAGTCAACTACTCTCCCTCCCTGATTGTAGAAACATTAATAAAACTGAGGAATAAGGCAAAACTTTGCACCAGTATTGACTCTATGATTCCCACAAGGTTCCTCTTTAACCATATATTTTCATTCTTCTACACAAATTTTCTTCTAACATAGACCCAAATGTTGCAACAAATATAGCTTTGTATTATGGTTATCCACATTTATAGGCAAGTTATCTTCCTTTGACCCTCTACTTCATTCTTTTGTGGGACAAACTTCGATCATCTCTCTTTTCTTATGCATATTATGTGATTGAATTATTAGCAGATAAGCAAAGGAGAAAGTCTTCTTTTAGTTGATCCATCCTTAACAATAAACCTTTCACATTCTTAACAACATTTTTAACAACTCTTCTGGTGGACTCAAGAATCTGGCACTATGAAGATGCCTTATTAAATTGTAAACTTCATGAGATAGGAACTGTATCCTATTTATTCTAAGTCTTTCCTTATAAATCCAATACTTCGACTCAGCATATGGTAGAAATGAATATTACTTGTTGAAGGGAATTGGAGTTTAACTAAATCAATTCCTTCTCCACCGAATTCTGACCCCTTCACTGGTTGGCAGATTTCTACCTGCCTCTTTTTCCATTTCAGGTTTAACACACCCAGATAACATGTATCTCTCTTTACAACATCTTTCTAGAACAACACTTTAACCCAAAGTATAACCAATGGTGCACATTTCAACTACCACAGCAGAGGAGTGAAGGGGATTTTTCCCCTTCATATTACACCAAGTAGGCATGCATACAAAGGTGGAGAGCACCCTTCTCCTCTATGCTTACTTTCAGATCTGTCCAACTGGGAGGCCAGTGTATGCCTTTCACAGTGCCTTCCTATGGACCTAAACTTAACAGGTAGTTGGGCATCATCGTTCTGCTCCCCTGAGAATGTAGAGGGCTTTTATTTACCCATATAGGGTAAGAGTAATGTTCGTGTCACACTTCTCCTTTCCCAAGTGAATTCCAATGGCTGCCTTTTACCTCTAGAATTGAATATAAACTTCTTTGCTTGGCATCTAACATTCTTTACAACCTGGCCCCTTTCTACTTTTTCAGGTTTTTTATATTTTACTCACTTCCACACAATCTTCAGTCTTTGATATGCTAGTCTACTTGCCATTTTTCAAATACGACACTATATCTCCCAGCCCTTTTCTGATCATTCCAGATTCTTAAAACACTCTCCCCTCCTTTCCTCTGTCTCGGAGTTGTCTAGCAAGACTTAGCTCAAATCTTATGTATTCTAAGGGAGTTTACTGATTCTCTCAACTGCTAGTGCCTTCCTCTATATGATTTCCTTTCCTTTGAATATGTATGTACATATCTCTTATGTACCCAAATATTTACATGTTTCCCATTAGAGTATAAGCTCCTTGAGGGCAAAGATTATTTTTGTCTTTCTTTGTATTCCCAGCAAGGACTGACATACAATAAGGTCTTAATAAGTACTCATCAACTGGTCAACATAGGAGTAAAAAAATTTAACACAGAGATACTTTATATGTCTATACACACACAATACTACATTCTACCTCATAAATCAGAAGATTTGCCTAAATATACATACACAACCAGCAATTTATTTTCTCTCTTTTAGAATTTTACTTCTAGTAAAAGTAATTTATTTACCTCACACCTATCAGTTTGGTTAATTTGACAAAAAAGGAAAATGAAAACACTATGAGGGAATGAGGGGAAAATGAGGGAAAATCAGGACACTGCATTGTTGGTGGAAGTATGAACTGATCCAATCATTTTGGAGAACCATGTGGAACTATGCCCAAAGGGAAATATCCTCTGGTCCAGCAATATTGCTACTAGGTCTATATCCCAAAGACATCCTAAAAAAGGGAAAAGGACCCACATGTACAAACATATTTGTAGCATCTCTTTTTGTGGTAGCAAAGAATTCAGAATGGAGGTCATGCCCATCAACTGGGGAATGGCTGAATGAGATATGGTATATGAATGTAATGGAATACTGTTATGCTATAAGAAATGATGGAGCAGGATCACTTCAAAAAACCTGGAAAGACTTACATGAACTGAAGCAAAATGAAGTGAACAGGAGAACCTTGTACACAGTAAAAGCAACATTGTGCAATGATCAACTATGATCGATTTACCTCTTCTCAGAAATACAATGATCCAAGACAATTCCAAAAGACTCATTATGGAAAATGCTATCCACATCCAGAGAAAGAACTGATGGAGCCTGGATGCAAATTGAAGCATACTGTTTTCACTTTCTTTATTTTGGGAGGTCTTCTATAATTATTATGGAAACTATTTCTTCTTTCACAGCATGACTAGTATGGAAATAATTCATACAAGATTACACATATGTAATCTATATCAAATTGCTTTTTTCAGGGAAGGAGAGGAAGGGAGAAAATTTATAACTTGAAATTTTATAAAAAAAGAAATGTTAAATGTTAAAAATTGTCTTCATATGCAATTGGAAAAAAAACACTATTTAAAAAGTAATTTTTTCAACCTTTAAAATATACAAACCATATAATAACATAAATGGAAATAGCACTAAAAGGCATCTGAACTCTGATTAATGATAGTTCCCAATCTTCAACAAAGAGAAGAGACAATGAAACATATTTCCTTACTCTACAGTGCATTTCTTTACCTATCGGTGCAGAATGCTAATTTTGCCATCAGATGACATTGCTGTATTAAAACTATATTGATAGATCTTCTTCTTAACTTCCCTATTACTCTTGTGGTTAACTAGAATGGAATAGTGTTAGATTAAAGTAGGAGTCAAGAAGTCCTGAGTTAAAATTCTGCTTCAGACTCTTTTACTAGCTGTGTAACCTTGAACACATCATTTAAGTTCTCTGCTACTCAGTTTCCTCATCTGTAGAATGACAGAGTTGGGCTTGATGATCTCTAAGGTCCCTTACAACTCTAAATTTAAGTAAGATCCTATGACCTTCTTGCTCCACATCAATCCTCACCTCTCTCCAAACTGTCCTTCACACAGCTGTCAAAGTAATTTCCCTAACATAAAAAAGTACCTGCCCTCAAGGAGCTTGAGTCTAAGCAGGGAGATATATAAATAATTAGGTATATATAATGTGGATACACACACACACACACACACACACACACAAAATGTGCCCAGAGTAGATGGAAATTGACCTCAGAGGAGAAAAACAAGCTTCTAGGGTGGGAGGAGGGGAAACTGGGAAAGGCTTCCAGAAATAGGCAGAACTTAAGCTGATTCTTGAAGAAAGACAGTAACACTCTTCTTATCACACTCTCTTGGTGTGCCCTGTGGCCCAAGGATCAAATATACCTGCACTTGCCATTTAAAGCCTTTCAAAATATTGTTTCTTTCTACCTTTCCAGTCTTTAGACATTATTTCCCTCCCCTCACTCTGTGATCCAGTCATACTGGTCTACTCCCCTTACCTGGAACTCTTTATCTCCCATTCCAGCACATTTGCCCTGTCTCTCAAAGCAGGAATTAATTCCCTCCCCATCTCTGTTTCTTGGAATCCCTGGTTTCCTTCAAGAATCATCTCAAATGCTAACTTCTACATGAAGGTTCCCTTGATCCTACCCACTCTCCCTCATATCTTCCACCAGCTAGAGCTCCGCCTCTTACAACTACCTTCTATTAAGCACATACTTTCATAGCACATACTCTTGGGTGACTATCTCAACTCACACCTGCAAGTCAGGCTGAAGAGGGCTGATAAGGTTCATTTTTCTCTTCAGGGCTTTAGGGATAGTCCTGAGAGGTGGCAATATCTTTTTTAATGCTATAGCTCACAAACCCCCACTGGGGAACTTCTTTCCATGACTACCAATTGTTACCAATCATTTAATCATACAATTAGTATTTAGAAAGGAGTGTTAACTAAGCTAGTATAGTGAGTGCAATTGATACAAAACGCCCCGCGCAAAAGTCTAGAACACATTCTCCTAAAGAAGTCAGTGGACCTTGGGGCTCTAGCTTAGACAGCACATGAGTCAAAGTGGTAATTCACATTCTCTCTAAGTTCTTTTCTGCGATACTCAAGATGTTACCCTTTGGTATTGTGTAGCTTTTCTCCTGGGCTCCTCATAGAGCCTTAAATCTTTAACCAGTCTGTACTTAGCTCCCATTGCAGATACTGCCATTACCAGGACACTTGTTGGAAAAAAAATCCAAATCCTCTGGTCCTCCAAAGGACTACAAGATTCCCCTCTGTAGTAAAGACTGAGCAAAGGAAGAGGGAGAAGATGTGATCAGTGTCCAAGACTCTGCTTCTCCTTCCTTCTCAGTTGATTTAATTCAACTAGCTAAGCATTGATTAAATGCCTACTAAGTGTCAGGCACTGTACTAAGCTGGGGATACAATTAAGAAAAAGAAAGATGATCTCTGCCTTCAAGGAACTGTCAATATAATAGGAGAAGACAACATACAAAAGGAAACTGAAAAACAGTAGGGGAGGGGAAGCAATGGCACCTGCCAAGGGAGCACGTTGTCTAAATCAAACTGAACTCCCGATGGATAATGGAAAGTTACCTAGAAAGTTCTGAAAGTTCAGAATCCTCTACAAAGGAAGGTTTTGAGGAGTTTACTGTTCTACTCTCCAGCCCTCCAATCAGAGAGGAGAGGCAACTGAAAAGGTGGTAAGTACCAAAAACTGATACCAAAAAACTCATTCTGCATTCCTTCTCAAAAGGTTGCTTGAATCTCTGGGGCCTGAATAGGCTCTTCTATTTTATGGATAACCCGCAGGGCAAGACCAGATTTCCTTAGCCGTTATGAATACTGCCTGGCAATAATCACTGACTGTTTCTCCCAAGGACTTTCTGAACTTAATTTAAATTCTTTGATTGAAAAGAAGTATTTAGACCTTTTCCAAACCTTTAATTTGTTTGATCCAATTAAGGTCCAACCAGGGTTAAATGGGATAAGGTGATTTTGACCCTGGCTTTAAATTCCTTAAATATATGTAGTCTCCTCATTAGAATTTAAATTTTGAGGGTAGGGACTGTTTCACTTCTGTCTTTGTATTGTCAAAGATTAACACATGCCTGATACATAGACAAGGATAGAGACTGACCCTCTAATTTTTTTCCTGCCTACCTGCCTAGCTTCGGTCTGGGTGGCAATCCTTGGAAGAAGTACAAGGAGAAGACAAGGAAAAGGGGCAACCACTGGTTTTCCCCTAAAGTCAGTTTGGAGGGAGTCTGGGCAACGTAGAAGGGAAAGACAAAGGAGAAGAGTTCCCCTTGACCGTTCCTCCCACCTAGCTGGCTGGGTTGGGGACTGGGCCACCTGAGGGCCACCCTGGCTCAATAAATGGAAAGCAAGGGGACAGGGCACAAGGTGGAACATGAAACTTAAGCTATAATAGCTCAAACAAATTGAACATAAGAAGGTATTCCCCATCTTCCCAGCCTCTTCCTAGGATCCTAACTTCAGATTCATATCTAATGGTATAAATTAATTCCTCCAAAAAGAATAATTTCAATTGATTTGCAGCCACACCCACACCCACTTAAAAGCCCTCAGTCTTTTTCCCTTTTCAATGGAGCTCCCAAAGAATTCACTCATTCATCACACAGAATAAATGGAATTGAATACCAGGAAACTGAAAGTAAAATGCAATGGTGCGAAAATCAAAATCTAATGTTCTGGATCTCTAATCCCCTACTTTCTTTTTCTTTCTCATCTACCTCCTTGTCCAAGGTCCCTCCGACTCAAAGAGTCACATGGGTTGGAGAGCAGAGGGGAAAAGAGGCATAGCTCACCACACACTAGCTCACTGGACCTCCTTTCTTTGCTGATGGTGACCATCAGTCCAAGTCACAGCATCTCTCCAGCAAAACCTGCAACTCAAATTCTGGTCACTTTACAGATCATTTGAGGTTTGGGTTCAGAGTAGCTTTGGGAAAAGCACGTGTGCGTGTGCACGCGCACACACATACCCACCTGGCTTTTTCTTCTTACCCCTTTTTTGATATGAAACCAAGGTTGTGGAAGTCAGAGAGCCAGAGGCTATAGAATCTGGCCCTTTAAGAAGTCCTGCCATAATCCAAGCATGGCCTCTAGCATATCCTTCCCCCCACCCTTTAAACCAATGTCTGGCAGGAGCTACCCTGCAGCTATTCCATCTCCCTTTGGCACCAAGACATAAAGAAAAAACAGAAGAAGACAAATTAGTGGTGAGCAGCTGGAGGCTGCTTCAGGAAGAGATTACATATAAAATTAAATTAAAATAAACAGAAGAAAAATTTCTTACTTGTAAAACACTTCTGATACCTGCGTCATCTACTTCGAGAACCTGTGCTTTCTCTTTGAAAGGACAACATTAAGAGAACAAATTACAGTTCTATAATTCTCTTTCCTTTTGGCTCTTTAACTGCCCAGGACTAATTTCAATACTTTGTCCTAAAAGATTTTTCTAAAAGGGTCTTTTCTTTCCCTGAGTTTCATTCAAAAGTCCCCATAGACTCATGCACTACTTTCCCATTTGTGGAAACTTGTTACCATAAAACTCAAGTCAACACAGACAGGGTAGAAGTACCTAGTGACCATTCTTTTACCATCTTTCCCATCTTTGGCCAGTTCTGTGATTCCATGGAGACGTATAGGATTCCAAAAGACCCTGTGTTTCACAAAAAGAAGAGTTTTGTGCTTTGGGCTAATTATTTCAAATTACCCACAATAAATTTTACCTTATGGAAAGAATGAAAGTACTTGGTACTTAGAAAGTAAGAGAAAAAATTAACTTTTCAGTCTTGAGAGAAAATTTCAAAGTATGGGCTTGTTGTTCTTTTTAATTTTTATTCCAGAAAATAAAACCATTTCATTTGAAAATTAAAGAAAAATGAAAGCCTTAAGCTAAACGTGACTCTTCGAACAAAATTGTAATCGTCTTATGACAGTTGTATTGTTGAGTTAATTCTGAAGAGTTGAAGAGTCTAGAATCAGAAGTTGTTCAGTTGTTTCAGTCATGTTGTATTCTTCATGATCTTGTTTGGAATTTTGTTGGCAAAAATACTAAAATGGTTTGCCCTTTCCTTCTCCAGCTCATTTTACAGGTGAGGAAACTGAGGCAAACAAGGGTAAGTGATTTATCCAGGGTCACACAGCTAGTAAGCACCTCAAGTCGGATTTGAACTTTGGTCCTTACGATTCCAGGTCAGGGACTCTATCCACCATCTAGTTAACCTGAATCAAAAAAGGAAATTCTAATCCTAGCCCTGCCACTTCTCACCAATGTAACCTTGGGTGGGTGTTTCATCTTTCTGAACCTCAGTTTCCCCATCTGTAAAATGATGGGATTTAGACTGGCTGACCCAGTAAGAGTCCTTCTTGTTCTAAATTTTCAGAGTTTGTTTTTCAAAGTCAATCCTCTAGCCTTTTGTATTTCTGGCAAGTATTTTTCTCTGAATTTGACAAAACCTTCAAGAAGGCTTTATAAGACTGGCCAATAAGTGCAGCCTTTCTGAGCATGTGCAGAATGCTCAAGTAATGCATTCCCCACATGGATTCTGGAGCATAAGAAGACATTCTTTAACTGGTTCATGGGTCCCAAACACAGCCAAAAGGAACATCTTTGACTATGAACTATGGAGCATTTGGGCTCCATAAGAGCCCAAAATGATCTCTTGGTCTGACTCTTTCTTGCCTGGTTGCATGACAAAAGAGACACTACACAAAAGAGGTGTTTTTCACTACTTGGTTAAAGCATAGGGACCAGTCATAGATTGTGATGATGCTTCAAAGTCCACTTGAGGATTGTATCAGCTGAACACTCTGTGTACGCTCATAAGGGCTGGGCTTATTGGCTAGTCCTCTGTTATACAAGGTTGTGTAGAGTAATATAAATGACTTCTGAACAAGCTGAGGATTTATATTTGTGAGAGGTACACAGCCAGTTCCCTGAAATTAAAGTGTAGATGCCTAATAAATATTTGATTGACTCAAATATGGCACTTTCATATAAATATAATAGAAATGCCTATTATATAGGTGCAATATATTATAGCAGAGAGCTGGCCTCAGAACAATCTGGATTCAAGTCTTGCCTCTGCATCTACTTGCTGAGTGATTTGGGACACATCACTTTCTCTGAGTTTGAGGAAACAACAAGACTGCAGATCTCAGTTTGGTCGTGACCCTGCATTGGTCATAGCACCTTAGATCTAGTTTAATTCCTTCATTTTACAACTGATGAAGATGAGGCCACAACCAAGGTCACCAATAAGTAATGTCAATGTAGGACTTGAATCAAGGTCTCCTAACTCCAAAGAAAGTGCTCTCTCCACTGTACCATACTGCCTCCTGTAGGTAAGAGTTTCTGTAATGGTGAGTTCTCCATATCAATGAAACCATTTGTTTAATAATAACAATAATAGCAAATAAGACAACTTAAGTTTTTGCAGAGGGTTCTACACAACCTCCTGTACCCTTCACAACAACTCTGTAAGGGTAGTTAATATATTTGGTAGCATTGTTTCTATTTGACAGGTGGGGAAACTGAGGCTTAGAGATGCTAAGTGTATGTAAGCCTATCCTTACACTGCAAGGAAAGGTCAAAGGCAAGAGCTAAACTTAAGCCTACCTGATTTTGAGATCAAAATGCCCATACTACCAGAGGCACTACCTCATGCTGTAAGAACTCAGAGACTCATAGGCAGCATCTGCTGGTGTGAATTATAACTGAACTGACCTGTCCCTGCTCCTATGATGACATCTGTACCAGAGGCCAGAACCCTTTGATACTGTAGTCCTGAAGGTACGTGGAACTTTAAGATAAAATACAAGCAGAGACCAACACATAAAGTCTAAATTCACCATAAATTCTCCCATATTTTCCACAAGATTATCACTTCCACAAAAGTTGCAAATAAAAGTCTTCCTGGATGGTGTTCTCATGGAATAGGGCTCATTTGGGGACAGCTACAGATGCTTAATATTCTTACCCATTCCCACAGAAGCCATCCTTTTAAAATCTTCACAGATGAAGATATCTTTAGTTAAAGAATGCCCCCTTAGGGAGATTGGATATATTAAGTTTAGATGGAAAACATTACAAGAACCTGAATATCCTAAAATACATAATTGCTTTGGATCAAATAAATTGTATCCCTGGTTTTGTTTGACAAGGTGTTGCTACAATGTCAACCTAAATACAAACAAGCAGAACATTGCAGAAAGGAGGGAGGTAATTTAATATAAATGGAAGCCCCAAAGTATGGGACAGAATCCATAGCAATGCTGTATTTGTAGCCATGGATATGAGGTTACAACTGATGGATGGATGAAAGGAAGGAAGGAAGGAAGGAAGGAAGGAAGGAAGGAAGGAAGGAAGGAAGGAAGGAAGGAAGGAAGGAAGGAAGGAAGGAAGGAAGGAAGGAAGGAAGGAAGGAAGGAAGGAAGGAAGGAAGGAAGAAAGGGAGGGAGGGAGGGAGGGAGGAAGAAAATAGAAAAGAAACCCATTTGTCCAATTATAACAAAACAGAAATCAGAGAAGGTATACATAGGAGAATATATACCAGAGAATCCAGAATGAAGGAGTTCTCCCATTGGGAACAAGGTAAAATTTCAATAAAACAAAAGCAAAAGGTTCAAGCAAAGCTTCAAACAAGAGAGTGACAGTTTTAAGTCTCGTCCAAGGGGAAGTTCCTGAAGTCTCTATTGTAACAAGCTGGAGATGAAGATATAATGGAGGCTGCTTTCACCGGCTTGAAGTAGGGTTGGCCTCCTCCATTGCTCTCAGAGTTGGAAGTCAGAAGTTCTTGAAACAACTGTGGGGCCTGAAGCAACCTGAAGCTTGGAGAGAACTTGAAAAAGATTGAAGAGCTCTCTTCTCTAATTCTTATCAGTTCTGCTCCATCCTTCACACAGGCATGAGATATTGATCTCCACCAACAAGAAGAGAGTGGTTTGGGGAATGGGGCTACATTTATAAATATATTTATGTGTAAATACATACACATGATATAAACTTTCCATGTATATAAAAAGTACATTTATATATAAAGCATATATCATATACTTTCTATAGATACACAGATACACACATATGTGAGTGTGTTATATAGCTGTACTTTTAGACTTGGTTTCAGGGGCCACCCAGTGATATGGCAAAGACTGGCATCAAACTTGATAACAAATCACACTAGCAACAGAATACTACATGCTACAATACTAGGTAGCATGAGGCTAAATAAGCTTTATGAAAGCTTGGAGGCCCAATGATCCAAAGGAGGGTCCAATGATCAAAATGTTCTGCAACAGAGGAAAGTTAGCTGATAATATTACTGATCCAAACAGTTTTCTAAAAAGGTACCTGAGGGTTACAGAATCAGAATCTCAGAGTTGGGAAGGACTTCGGCAGCTATCTAATCTTAGTAGCACCTGGGCAAGCATAACCAGTAAGTGACATCCAACCTTCGTTTGAAGACCTATTATGAGGAATGGGGACACATGTTGGTCTTAACTTCCAAATAGCTGAATACTGGCAGTGGCATCACTAATTCCTATAGGGTTTAGAAACAAGAAGTATATTGCCCTAGTTGGTTAAAAAGCTTAGGATAGAGATTTGTTCTTACTCTTAAAGTTTCAAGAGTAGAAATAAATAATTTTTAAAGAGCACTTTCTTTATACACACACACACACACACACACACACACACAAAACTTAGATTAAAAACTTCATAGTAAGAAGGAAGGCTGTTGCCCTGAACTTGTGAACATAGAAAATGAAATACCAATTGAAAAAATTCATAGATTGCCCCTGGAAAAAAAACACCAATCTTCAAGACACATTGTCGTTAAATTTAACAATTCAGTTCTGAAACAAATTCTGCAAGTGATTTGGAGAAAGACTCAAGTACAAAGGAAAGAAAACTCTAATAATACAAGATTATTCTGTACCCAGCAGAAAATGTAGGAAGGAATGGAAAAATGTGTTCCAAAAAGCAGTGGAGCTCAGGATACAACCTAGGTTGACCTATTCCGTGAATCTAAGCTTAGCCACAAAAGAAAAAAAAGATGGATGTTGAATAATAAAGAGGAATTTGAAAGATTTTTAGAAAGAAAACCAGACCTGAAGAGATTGTTTGCTCTTTAAACACTCCAAACAACAGAAATGGAAAAGAACTGAATAAAGGCAACCGCCAAGAACAGCAACAACAACAGTACTAGAGTAGAGAGACTAGTATGAAACATTACACAAGGAGACAGGGGGAAAGGTAGAAGTCTGATGGAGGTAACAGTGAAATGGGCCTAGAGTATTATGGACAGAACCTAGCAATGTCCTGCCTACAGGTGAAACTACATTATATTAAAAGGAACCATAGATAACAGAACAATAAATCCATATGCTCCAAATACCTTAACATGCAAATTAACAAAGGAAACACCTGTGCCACAAGAAGACACAGATAGAAATACAACAGTGACAGGAGACTTCAATGACCCTCTTTCCGTTTTGAATAAGTCTAACAGAAAAATAAACAAAATTGAAAATATGGAACTGAGCAAATTACTGGAAAACCTAGGGTCAAAAGACTTAAGCTATATTCTAAATGGGACTGCAAAAGTAGATGATGATGATAGATAGATAGATAGATAGATAGATAGATAGATAGATAGATAGATAGATAGATAGATAGATAGATAGATTTCTCAGCATCACATGAAACTTTTACAAAAACTGACCATGTACAAGGACAGAGAGCTATTGCAAACAAATATAAAAAAGTCACATATAGCAAATAGATACTTTACAGACTATAATACAATAAAAATAGTAATTGGTACAGGAAACACAAATAAAAGATACAGATCCAAATAGAGACTTAACAATGAAATCCTAAAAAATGAAAGAATAAATCACAGAAAAAATTAATAGTTATGTAAAAGAAAATGATGAGAGACAACATACCAAAATTTTTGGGTTTTACTTAAAGCAGTTCTTGGGGAGAAAATCATATACCTACAAATTTACATGAACAAAATAGAAAGAAGAGATCATTAATGAACTGAATGTATAGTTTTAAAAACTAGAAAGCCAACAAATAAAAGCAAAATAAGCACTACAGAGGAGCTGTTAAAAATTAGAGTGAAAATAGATAAAGTGGAAACAAAAAATCCATAGATATAATAATTAAAATAAAAGCTGATTCTTTTAAAAGACTAATAAAATTTATAAAGTCTTGACTAATCTGGTTTGAAAATGAAGAAAACAGAAAATCAAATCAATAAAATAGCAAATGGGCAAAGAAAATGATGAAAAGAGGAAGGGGCAAAAAAGGAATAGCACTTCCAGGTCTCAACCTATATTAGAAATCAACAGTTATCAATCAATAGGACAGACTACACAAAAGAGAATTAGAAAAAATAGAATTTATTAATTCAGTATTTGATAAAGTGAAAAAAATTGTCTTGGAAAAAATTCCTTATTTGATTTAAAAAAAAAAAAACACCTTATTTGACATTTAAAAAACTGCTGGGAAAACTGGAAAGTAGTCTGGCAGAAATTAGGCTTAGACTAACAATTTATGTCATATTTACATTTTTTTCACAAATATTCAACAGCAACATTTATTTCAACCCTTGTATGTAAAAGATTTCTCCAGGACAAATGATTTTATATCAAAATCAATCTCATCCTATTCCTGCCCCCATCCTTCGCTCCCAACCGTCCTTTCTATATCAAGTACAATCAGAAATTTGTACAACATGAATATCTGCTTCTGAAACAAAGTTACAAATTAAGTGATAACAAAATACATGACATTTTAAAATCACATAAATACATTCTTTTAATTTTTATTTATTTTACTTTTAACTTATGGAATAAAACAAGCATTTCCATGATATAATAATAAATTTTAAAAGATGATTGCACAATAAACTACAAATCTATTATGTAAAACTTGCTGTTCCTTTTAAATATATAATAAAGTTATCATGTCAATTTCATTTTTCCCTTTTTTTCCTACCCACTCCAAATGGATATATAATCTTAATATTAAAGATCTTGCTTTTCAAAAAATTAGAATAGAAACCGATCATATATCTATCATAGTTGTGGTTAAAGGATATATTCTTAACCAAATGAGAGACAGAGTCAATTACAAAAGATAGATACCTTTGATTATATGATACTTGGGATAACTATGATAATGTAAGAAATAGAAGACATCAATGAAAACTTAAAAAAAAGAACTCTTTGTAAGTAATTTCTGCTTTCAATAGAACTAAAAATTTGCATGCCACATTGGAAGTCACAAACCCTTAGTCGTATTCAAATTTCTATAATTAGCATGCCATGTGATCCTAAGCAAAACACTAAATTTTTTAACTTCTACTTTTCTATTCTATAAAAGGCACATAATTGCTACATCTTTCATTGCAAGTCCATTCTGAGAATGAAGGCATCTTATTGTTGTGGAGGAAAGAAAGTGTGATATAGGCGATAAGCAAAGGAGGACTTGAGAGTCAAGTACATCTGTCTTCAGTTCCTACCTCCAACACACGCTGTTGTTATAATCAAGGGCAAACCTTATCTCTCACTAATTCTAGCCATTTATACTATGCTGTAGCCAAACTGGATTATTCATCATTCTTTCTACACAAGTAATATATTCTCATTTCTGCACCTTTGCTCACACCTTTCCTTGGACTTGGAATGTCTACCCCACTTTCCTCTCTAATTTCAAGCCTCATTTCCTTTATGAAGAATTCCCTGGTTCAACAATTCAAAATACATTTATGAATATATTAATATTATTAATATATATCATATATAATATACATTAATACACAACACTCTCTACAAAGACAAAAACTAAATAGTCCTTCCCCAATTACATTGGAAAGGGGAGAAGAAAAAGGCATAGTGATATTACACCACAGGGAACAGTTATACCATGTATGCAGATAAATTGATACAAGATACTACATAGAAGAGGGGGAAAGCATTAGTAACAGAGGAATTCACTGAGAGTTTCATGGAAGAAGTAGCTTCTGATAATAAATAGATTTTTTTTTTAAAAGACATTTTTTAAAAAAGAAAAAAAAACCCTTAATTATGGGGCCAACTAGTTGAAAGAGTAGATCCTCCAGACTCCAGGGTTCAAACTTGGCCTCAGACACTCACTAGAAGTGTGAGCCTGGCCAAGTCATTTACCTCTTATCCCTTATTGCATCCCCCAAATAAAAACAAAATAGAAAACTTAATTATATTGTTGATTCTTTCAAAAGAGGTGCAACAGGGTCTCCTGTGATTAAGTTCAATGCAATAGGGATGGAACTCTCCCCATCCAGTGGTGTGCTGGTAAATGTTTAACACTCAGCTCTCCAAAAGAAAACAAAGTGTATGTAGACATACTTTTCAGTTTAATTTCCATTATTAACACTTTATCACTTTCTTAAGTCTAGATAATCAACAAAACAATAAATTGAACCTTGATATATAGCATGTGCTGATTTCTTGAGGTGTAAATTATTATACTGATAATTTGAACAATTGATACTCCCAGTTTGGTCCACATTCATTCCACCACATCTCTGCCCCATATACTTACCTTTCTGAGCCTTTTCTTTGTATGTCCCAGAGTTTAGCACACTGACTTAATAATGTGTGTTGATTAATTGAATTAGTATATGCATCTTTATATATATGTATGTATGTGCATGCATATACTCATGTGTGTGTATGTATGTAATGTTGACCTTCTCTGATATGAGGTCGGGAGGAAGACAACTTGGAACTCAAAATGTAACAATGACAATTAGACTATGCATAAAGGAGAGTAATAGGAAATAAGATGAGGAATACATATTGGAGCCAGATTGTAGAAGGTCTTAAATTCCAGTTTGAAAAGTCTGACACAATCAGAACTGTGCCTTGGGAATATCAACAATAATCATGGCAGCTGATCTGTATATAGTGCTTTGAGGTTTCCAAACAACAACCTTCCTGGCTTACCTACCCTGGAACAGGATATGTAAAGACCAAAAAACACTCAGACTAATTCCTGTCTTCAAGGAGCTTACATTCAAATACAAAGTACCTTGGAGAAACAGTCTGGGTAGGAGATGACATTTGAGTTTCACTTTGACCTAAGCCAGGGATTGGAAGGGAAGAAGTAAGAAGATTAGTGAAATGCTTAGTGTACATTATTTCATTTGAATCTCACAATGACCCTGTGAGGCAGGTACTATAGAATACGCTGGTATTTTTTTTTTTAAAAGATCAACTTTTCAAGTGTAACCTGGGGCTAGTGTGTCTACACAGCAATTTTGACAAAGATCTGAGGATGTGGTGAGCTGTAAGCTTAATATCAGTCAACAGAGTAGTATTATTGTCTATTTTACTGAAATGGAAAGTGAGGCTCAGAGATATTATGGTTTCCCATGGTCACATGGATCTCAAGTGTCAGAGGAAGGATTTGAACCCATGGCTATCTATTCTCAATTCAACACTCTATTCTTTATACCTAGCTGCTGAGGAAAATCATTCTGGCAATTGAGTGGAGGTCTGATTGGAGAAAGGGAGAGACTAGAAACAGAGAAACCAATTTGGAGGCTAATAAACAACGTGTTTTATAGCTACAGAATTAATACTATATATCTGTTCATGTGTTCCATCCCTCCTGTTAACCTGCAAGGTCCCTGAAGAATGGGGCCACGTCTAAATTATCTTTGCATCTTTCCTAAACCAGTGTTTTGTACTTAACAGGCATTTATCAAATAACTCTCAAAGGAAGAAATGACTGAGCTGCATGTTATCCTTAGGATCAAGAGAAATGGACCCCATGGGAAAACTCTCTCTTTGGAGGTGGAGGGATTTAGTGAAGTAACCTACATTCCTTACAGATTCTTTTCTCTTAAGTTACTTGGGTCCAAAGTGATAGGATTTGAACAAGATGACTCTGCAGCTGTTTGGACATCGTTCCAGTCAATAGAGCTGCTGCTACAGAAGAATAAAGCTGTCTGTCAAATAGATGAAAGGAAGCAGCCGAGAGACATCATGGATGCACATGAGACCCCACTTGAGTGGCTCTTAGCAGTTCTTTCCTAAGGATGACTCAAAAACACACCTGCACAAATGGAGGTGGGGGTGATGGAGATGGATTTTGCTCAAGTGTTGGGTTGGGAGTTGAAAGGAATAAAGTGATTTGGTAAGTACATAGCAGCTGTTATGAAAATGTCCTAAGTGTCTACTCTGAGCTCTGCAGAAGGATATCTGAAAATTCAGTCTTTTTCTCCTTTCCCTAGATTTGGAGTATAGCCAGAGTATCATCATGAGGTCCCCTGGGATAAACCTGGTCCTCTAGAGAAGGATAATGGAATGTAGAAATGGAAAACACTCACAAGTCATCAAATCTCCAGCCTTTGCTACAAATATTCTCTAGGGATTTAAACAGTCAAAATCTCAGTAATTCCAGGGGTTTTACCCCTGGGGATTCTACCACTTCCCATGGATCAAAAGATCATTCCATCTCCAGATCCTTTTGTTAGGAGCTGTTTACTGCCTGTATCTCTCCATTAAGGCTTTCTTTGCTCAGCTGTATTTTTTATTATTTCCTCTATTTATTTCTGTCAAGCTTGACTCTTCCTCTTCCATAGACTCTGAGACTATTTTGAGTTGGGAGTTCTATTCACCCTTTGGTTATCTTTTTCAGTCAGTCTATATCTGTACTTAGGTTTAACAGTGACTGATGCTGTATAAATGTTAGCAGTGGGAATCATACTGAATACATGTGCAGTTCTTTTTTCAGCATTCCTTATCAGTTATTTTGAGAAAACACAAAAGCAATGTTCCAATGTGATGGGTCAGCTGGAACCACGCCTTTTGCATATCTTTCTAGGCATGTCCTTGGGTCCACTACCTCCCTTCTCCCCACTTTTAATTTTAATTACATTGTGTATTGTCATAAGATCAACAGATTGAGAACTAGAAGGGGAGTTAGAGGTGTTCTAGTATACCTCCTCATTTTACAAATGAGAAAACTGAGACCCTAAATGGCTAACTGATGTGCCCAGGATCATATAGATAGATGATAGATAGATAAATGATAGATAGATAGACAGACAGTCAGACAGACAGACAGACAGACAGACAGACAGACAGACAGATAGATAGATAGATAGATAGATAGATAGATAGATAGATAGATAGATAGATAGATAGATAGAATTAGAGTTAGGATTCAAACTCAGGTCTTCTGATTCCAAATCCAATGTTCTTCCCACCACATCTTGCTGCTATACATTGGAATCGTAACACTTAGATTAAAATCCTGATCCTGGTACTCATTACCTCCAGGAACCTAAACAAGCCAGCAGAACCTAACTGAGATTCAATTTCCTATCTCAAAAATGAGGAGCTTAGACTAGATGGTCTCTAAGATCCCATCCCTCTAAATGCTATGATCCTCTCACTTTTTCCTTGAATAGTATGAATATAAAATCATTCTGTTGATACACACCGCCTAAAATCCAAGATACTAAATAATAAACAAGGGTTTCAACAACTGCTACGATCAGCAAAGATGTACTTAGAAGATACAGCATCTGTCCTGTGATGAAGAAAATGAAAGTCTCTGCTGAGCATATTTGCTTGTATCTCCTAACTCCAAACCAGCCTTCATGATCACAAAACAATAAATCATCATGATTGCTGTAAGAAAACATAAGAAATCATGTCTGTTGAATGTATAGAAACTCCTACAATATCACATCACAATGAATGTGCTAAGCATGCATGAATGCATGCATACATTCAACAGTCATTTATTAAGTACCTTCTGTGGGTGAAACAATGCTAGATAGTGGAAGAGAAACACAACCTTGATAAAACATATTTCCTTGTCCTCCTGAAGCTTATTCTAGATTGGGGAATTATATACACATACAAACAGATAATTCTGATATACAATATTACATAGTAAGTATCAACTTCAACTCCATTCTTGAAAAGAGGATATATAGAGGAAAGGGGAGAGGAATGAGTAAGTGTAGCCATGTGACCAGAGAGCCTATACTTGTGCCAGGTAACACAAAAGCCAAGCAGGATTTGATATTTGACCCTAGAGGTGATAGAGGGTCATTGGAGCACACTGAATGGGGGATGAGAGGGTGATATGGTCAGACTCACACTTCAGGAAGATGAATTTGACAGCTGAGTGGAAGATGAACTAAAGTGAGGAGAAGCTTGAGACAGGAAAACCAACGAACAGGATCTTGCAATAGTCTAGGTGTGAGGAGATGAGGGCGAGTGTCTGAGTAAATACAGGATTAGAAGAGAAAAGGATGGCTATGCAAGAGATATTACAAAGTTAAAATTGACAGGATTTGGCAACAGATCGGATGGGGAGTGGGGAGGTGAGAGAGTGAGGAGTCAAGGATGACACCTAAATTGAGAACCTAGATGACTGAGGAGTTAAACAGCATCAACACAAGGATTAGAACCCAGGTCTTCGGACATTTTATTCAGGATTCCTTCCACCCCACCATGCTGCTCCTCATCCCTTGAGTTTAGATTTGATATTATGAAAGAGATAAAATCAATAGAAGTCAAGTCTTGTGAATAGGGTGGGTAGTCAAGTTGGGTATATACAGCTTTTGTTCGGAAATCAAAAACAAGAAAGTGATATAATTTATTTTCTTGGCAAGCTCAACTATATCTGCAAGCAATTAGAGAAGTCCCTTAATGTTTAAAGTTATAACAAGATTACTGGAATAAGGTAGAGCTTCCCAAGTGACTGTTCTGGAGGACACAACCCTGTTTTGGATGATTCCTCTCTGATATGCTGGTTTGAAGAAAAAAAAACCTAAGCACTAGAAGCCTCATTATTTAAGTCACATCTCAGCTGAGATGTGACTTCTCATCACACTGTTTGGGATTTATTTTCATCCATGGACTCTGAATGTTAATGGGGTGATGAAGGATGCAAGTGTTCTCAATCATCTCCATTCCTCCACATGGATTTCTCTGCATTATCATTCAAGTCTGCCCACACAAGTGCAGGACAAGATTTCCAAGGACATTCCTTTCTTTGAATATTGTCCAATTACTTTTGCAGTTGGCCAATCCAGAGTCCAAATCATGGCGTGAAATATAATTCCTCAAGAAATCAAGAGATGGTCTCCCTGTCTCTTGGCAAATGTAGGCTGTATCAGAGCATGGAGTGGATCAACTCAATTCAGTTTGTGATTTTTGTTCTAAGTGGAAATCAACAAGCAATCCTATTTTTGTTGTCTGTGCTTACAATGCCCAGTGACAAGCTGAGATGACTTTTTTTCAGTTTTCAATTACTTGTTTTGGCAACAATGATAAGAATTCTGAGAAGCAACTTGGTCCAGTGAATGGCTGGTGCTAGAGTCGTTCAGGAAGAGCTAGGCTCAAATTCTGCCTTTGACAAATGCTGGTTTTGTGACCCTAGGCAAATCACTTAATCTCTCAGGGCCTCCAAGCAACACTGAGATTATAAATTGCATAAAAGTGTCAGTCTGTATTGATGGAGGAAATTCCCCAGCAGAGTTCCCAGATGAAATTGTAGGTGCAGTCAAAAAGTTATTGACATTTCCATAAGATTTTAAAATTCATGAAGCACTTTACATACGTTATCTCATTTGCCTTCTTTGTGGCAAAATGCCTGGCACATAGTAAATGCTTATGTGTGTTGATCAACAAAAAATACTACAGACTTACTATTCCCATTTTGCCAATGAGAGGCTACTGCCATACTGCAAAGCAGTCAGTGTTAGTCTTCCTGATTCCAGCCTCAGCCCTCAATATCCTATGCAATAAAGTCTCAGTCCTTCAGCTTTGTACCTAATTTTGATTCCTCACTTAGTACTGATGTTTCACTTCCTCTTAAAAGAGGGGAAAAGATACATGTATATTTATGTAAGTATATAATATTGGTACCTTTTGTTTTAAAATCACAGACATTAAAAATATACCTCTTTTCTTGCATCTCTCCATTTTCTCCCTAGGAATTCCCTTGTAATGAAGAAAATGATTTGAGCAAAACCAATCACCTCAGCTGGCTCCATATGTAATACGGACATAGTCCCCCACCTCTCTGCCCCTTGCTGAGATGCAAGACTTTGTTGAAGGCAGTGAGTATGGAAGTGAATATACTCTGTGTGTACTCAATACAGCATTTATCAAGAAAAAGAAATATCTTGCTCACTGATGCACTTGGGATCTCTTTAAATGGCCTTTAATAACTGGCTGTTTGTACTAATGCAGCACCATTCCTTATGGACAGACACTTAATGCTCCATGTACTGAAATGGGACTTGAGAAAAGCCTTTTGGCAAAACACAAATACAGAGAAAACTGGGGCACACCGGGGGCAGGGGCCTAAAGGGTCTTTGAGGGCACAGTCTTAGGCAAAGTATAACCAATTATTTCATAGAGTCACATGTGTTTAGATGTGTAAGCTGCTTAGGTCATTAGAAAAATATTTATCCAAGTAAAACCACAGAGGGCTGGAAGTTTGTGTACAATTCTATTCTTAAGGAGAAAACACAAGGCACATAGAAGCAGCACCTATTTTTCCTATCAATGCAAATTCACTTTTAATTGCGCCCTAAAGTATAATAGCATAATTTCCCCTCAACCTGTCCTCTGGCCTGCCCTTTAACTTGCTGGTTTTGTCACTGGGTGAGTCTACTCCTCTCCTTCTGCATGTAAATCAAGTGGAAACCAAGAAAAATGTTTCTGATTCATGGAAGGGTCAGAGTCAAGTGTCAGGAGCCAGGCAGGTCAGAGAGTTCAATCAAGAGGAACTCTGATGCCTTCAGATCATTCCCATATCTTCTGTCTTTCTGTAGAAGGCACCACTGCCATGTAACACTGTGGTCAGAACTTAGATCTCACCTTCAGCCAGAGTTCTACCACCTCCATCCACTATCCACTATCTACCCCATCACCCCCTCACAAAAGTCCTCTGTTGGCTCTTTACTCCCCCCCACCCCACATCATTTGCTGAGCACCATTGTTTCTCCTGCTACTCTGTCTCTGTCTCCTTCTCTACACTAACAGCTACCACCCCTCTTCAGTCCCTCATCATCACTTACCTGAACTATGGCAACAAACTCTTAACAGATCACCCTGTCTCCACTTTTCCTCTTTCCAACCCATTTTCTATGCAGCTGCCCAACTGACAACCCTAAAACACAAGTCTTATCATATTACTCTCCTACTCAAGGAATGTGAGTGGCTCCCTGTTGCCTCCAGGATCAATATAAGCTCCCTCAGCTAATATTTAAGGTCCTTCCTTCAAAATCTGATTTCAGCCTATCTTTCCAGCCTTAACTACTCTTCACATACAAATAAATGCCTGCTGTTTTGTTATTCCTTCACCATGTTGTTCTTTCTCTTCTTGTTTATTGTTGATCCTTCTTTCTCAAAGAAGACCAAAGACAGGGCCAGGGAACCTGAGGCCAGAAGGTCACATGTGGCCCTCTAGGTCCTCAAGTGCAGCCCTTTGACTGAATCTAAACTTCACAGAACAAATTCCCTTAATGAAAGATTTGTTCTGTAGAACTGGAAGTCAGTCAAAAGACTGAACCCAAGGACCTAAAAGGCCACATGTGATTTCTAGGCCACAAGTTCCCCACCCCTAGGACATCAGGAGGGCAGTATCTTCACTTGCAAGTGAATTGGATTTAAGTGAAGCAGAGCTGTGCAGAGTCATCAGCCTTGCTCTCTCCTCCAGTCATCAGAGTTCATTGGCAAGACACAAATTAGGACTAGTAGAATGACCCAGGATGCTGTGGACTAGATCAGAATTAAAGTAAAAGATGGCTTCCTTTGCCTTCACAAAAGAATCAGTAAAGGGTGGGAAGACTCTCAGAGTTTCTGGTCAGAACAGAAACAATTGCTGTTTACACTTACTCTGAGTCATCAAAACCCAAAAAATGAGCAAGTGAGGCTGGGATCTATTATTGGCCAATCAGTGAGAGCCAGAGTGATTTGGGTTTAAAGTCAAGTAACTCCATTTAAATCCCAATGGGCTTGAAAAGCCTGATCTTTCAGAGCTATACTTCAAGGAGTCATAAATGGAAACTACATGAGACAAAAGAGTTAACTGTCTCAATTTTTAAAAAGTATACACAATGGCAGAATAAATAAATAGTGAAGAAAACAGTCTAGCCCCTAAAGCCCAAGATGCCTTGCAAAGTATAAGAAAGCAAAATTTATATTCCTTTAAACAGAACATCCACATGCAAGGCACGTGTGGACAGAGGAAGTTGTCTAGTTGTGTACAACTAGTCACAACCCCTTTTGGGGTTTCCTTGGCAAAGATACTGGAGTGGCTTACACTTTTCGAGCTCATTTTATAGATAAAGAACTAAGAAAAACAGTATTAAGTGACTTGTCCAAGGTCACATAGCTAGTAAGTGCCTAAGACTGGATTTGACCCAGGTCTGTCTATCTAGACTGCAGAACCAGAATTCTGTCCTCTATACTAAAGCTTTTGCAGAGGCTGTCCTCACACCTAGAATGCAATCACTTGTGACTGGAATACTTCTGCATGAGATCTCACTCCTCATCCTCACAGCTGCTAATGCGTCCCCTTCAATTACTTTGTATATATTTTGTACATAATTGTATGTATATCTGTTGTGTTCCTTTTAGAAGACTAAGAGCCTTAAGGGCAGAGACTATTTCACTTTGTATCCTCAGAACCAGCCACTTAGTAGATACTTAACAAAAGCTTATTGACTGATTGATTTTTCTAGCCCTTTAAGATTTTTTTAAGTTTGTAGAAGTTGGTCTGTGAGCTGAGTTTTGGAAGAAGCAAGGTATTCTAAGAGGTGGAGGTGAAGGGACAGAGTATACTATGTTTGGGGGACAGCTAGTGAGTGAAGGCAGATAGACTGTCATATGTAAGGAACAGCTGTTGAGGTGGGATTATAGAGTATAGGGATGGGAATAAAGTGCAAGAATACTAGAAAGGTAGGAAGGGGCTAGTTTGTAAAGAGTTTAAATGACCCTATCATGACTTCATCTTTGATAACGAGGGGATTCATTCAGGGATGAGATGGTCAGCACTGTGCTTAAGGATGTGTGGAGGAAAGGACAGACGAAGCAAAAAGACCAGTTGGAAGACTACTGCAATAATGGGAGCAGCTAAGTGCCACAGGGGATAGAGAACCGGCCCTGGAGCCAGGAAGACTCATCTTCCTGAATTCAAATCCAGCCTCTGATACTTCTTAGCTGTGTGACCCAGAACAAATCACTTAACTCTGTTTACCTCAGTTCCTCCTCTATAAAATGAGTTAGAAAAGGAAATGGTAAACCACTCCAGTATCTCTGCCAAGAAAATCCATAATGGGGTCACAAAGAGTCAGACATGACTGAAACTACTGAACAACAAATTGCAATAATGCAAAGGAGTTTTGAAGAGGGCCTGAATGAGGATGGCAGTCGTGTGAGTAGAGAGAAGATGACATAACTTAGAGATGTTGTAAAGGATGTGTCTATTATGAAATGTCCAATCAACAGTTAATAATGTAAGCCTGGATGAAGCTTAGGAAAGCTTGGAAGCTTAGGCCTCTATATATGAATCTGGGAATCATCAACATAAACATAATTGAACCTATGGGAGGTGATAGGATCAACAAGTGAAATAATATAAAGGGAAAAAAGTAGGTACAGGACAGAGCTTTGGGGGACATTGATGATTCCTGGGGGTGTCAAGGATAAGTATCCAGTAAAAAACAAAAACCAGAAAAGAAGCAGTCAGAAAGGTAGGGAGAGAAACAGAAGTCAGTGTCAGGAAACCCAGAGAGAAGAAAGTAAACCAGAGGAGTGGATCAATAGCATCGAACATTACAGAGAGGGCAAGAGGGATGAGGACAGAGAAAAGGCCATTTAATTCATCAGTTAAGAGATCACAGATGACTTTGGAGAAAATCATTCTCAACTGAATGTTAAGGTCAGAAGTCAAATTCCTTCAGGTTAAGATGATCAAATGAGATAATATATGTAAAGGGCTTTGCAGAGCTTAAAAGGTATGTAAATGACAGGTATTATTATTTGCCTCTATCTTTGTGACAGTTTCTGACCTGTGCCTACTGAGATGCAGGGAGTGCTGTAGCCCCTATTTTTGTCATAGGAGCAAAACTAAGCTAGAAGGGAACTCAGAAGCCGATCCAATTTCTTCTTTATAGAAACACTCCCCAAAAGAATAATGACTAGCCCATAGCCACAGAGATAGAATTGTAAGTAGTAAAACCAAGACCTAAATAGAGGTCTTCTTCTTCACCAGGTGCAGTAAGGACTCTTGGCACCATGCATATCCTGGATCCTCTCTCTCCTAACTTGGCAGTCTTATTCCCATCTGCTCATTTCTCCTGAAAAGATTCAATATTCTTTCCAAAATTCCCAGCCTTGCCCCTCTTCCTGACCTCCTCACCAGAAGTCATCTCACTCATCCCAATTAGATACAATTCATCTTATCTTTTTATAAGAACCCTCTTTAAGAATTCCTAGTATATCTTGAAGTTCATTCATTTTTCACCTGGCTACACTCCTTTAGACTGGACTCCATCATATTTTCTACAAATCTTATCATCAGGAAACTTATCATCCTGAGAGATTAAATCAGTTTTGGTACTCCCCTCTCTAATTGGAGGACTGGAGGATAGAGCAAAGGACTCCACCCAAAGTCAACATTTAAAGACAGCTCCCAGACCAACAATCACTTCATTTCCCATCTGGCTGTGCTCCTTTAGACTGGACTCCATTATGCTCCCCTGTCAGGTACTTTCCCTCCCTCCCCTTTTTCAGCTTCCTTTTGTGTGTTGTCCTCCCCCATTTGATTGTGCAAGGACTGTGTTTCTTTTTAGTATGTGTATCCCTAGTGCTTAGCACATTGCCTGGCACACAATAAGTACCTACAAAAGGTTTATTGACTGATTGGAGGTCCCATTATATTCTATTCCCTTAAATTTCAAAATAACAAAGACCTCATGTTATATGTTAATATAGATATTTTGGTCCCCCATGCATAAGTAGTTATATAATCTCATAATCACATTTTGAGAAAAGAGTGTTTTGACATAAGGAATCATATAAACAGTTAACTTGGGAGTTTTATCAAGAGTTTAAATACATACTCAGCTCCCCCTTCCTGTCTTGGTGTAGAATTTTCTAAAACTACTAAGTTTCATTTTTAGTTTATTCACCATGGTAATGAGTGATTCTGATTAAGTTCTTGGGGTTGATGAAAACATAATTAATTTTATGTGATCTTATTTCACCTCACTGATAACCTTTTCTTGGTGCTCATCTGTCAATTCCAGCAGTCTCTTGTTTGTGTGGTAAAATCAGAAAGTCCTTTTTCCTCAGATTTCCACAACACACTTGTAGTTATAGCTCTGGGTTGCCGAGATCCCAAATCACCAAAAATCCTTGGACTAGACTCTTTATAGGCATTTAGTGGAGTTCCATTTGCTTAGGGGTTCCAGTGGCCTTAAGAAAGGGACTTCTAACCCAAGTTTGCACGCACCACACAAGAAGGCAAGAATAAGATCTAAATAGAGACTGAAAGGAGAGAAGATAAGCATATGGCAGTAGAAAGACCTGCAACAGGCCAAACCAGCCTCTTCACAGCCTTGTGTATGAGGTTTAAATGTTTATCTGCACTTTTTGTAACTTAATATAGTAAATAATTTCCTTGTATAGTGGTTTGCCTAAGCAGTTTGAAATTAAGAGAAGGGAAGCTAGATTAATGGAAAATCCATGAGAGAATTCCTTGGCTTATTCCAGGGTGGGAGCCTAGCCAATTAGAGGGTTTCTTCAATTTTGGCAATTTTTCAGACCATTACGGATCTTGAGAGCCAGTGTGGCACAGTGTATAGAAAACTAACCTCATAGTTGTTTTTAAGTGGATACAGGTGCTGCCTCTGAAAGATATTAGCTAATTGACCCCTGAGTTACAAGATCTCTCAGAGACTCAGTTACATCTCTGACTATAAATTGCAGAAAAGGTGACCATCTGCATAAATAGGAAGAAGTTCCTTATATCCCATTAAATCATGGATCCAATCAAAAGCACCTAATTCCAGAATTTAACTACTAGACTGCCTTTGAACCCAGAGAAAGTAAGAATCAATAAGGACATGAGTCAGTAGTGAAAATGTTTACTCCTGAGTATATCTGTATCACACACTCACACCCCTGAAGAACTACATGCTCATGTACTACAGACTCTTATTTCAGGTATAAATTATGTAAAATCTCAACATTGGGGTCCGTAACTAAAATCTGACTCCTTTTTTTTTTTTTTTTTTTTTGCACAGATGGAGGAAAGGACCAAGAACGTCTGAATTAACGTTGTAAAAATATTGAGATTTGGATCAGAAGATAAGAGGTCTTCATGTTTTCCCTTGTTTCCCTACATCCCACCATCAATTAATGTATAATACTCTAATCCTCAAATCTGTGATCTCATCAATGTGGATATTCCCTCCTACAACATAGATCATTATACTCCCTTACCCATCAATCTTGTCCAATTCTTATCCATGAGCTCCCTTAAGTTTGTTACAAGTCTTGTCCAGACTGTCCTTTCTCTCTTTTTCTTGACATTTTGAGGATGTCAGTGAAGTTCACAAGGTAAACCTCAGTCTCTTCATGTGACCAGCCTTTCTTTTTTAGTCATACATTTATTTGATAACATCCTTTACTTTCTGCTTTTCCAACTGAATTCTGTACATATGTCTTACTGTAGTATACTTCTACCTGCCATTTTCCACTATTCTCTCAGTGGTATTTACTTTCTTATTCTTTGGAAACCACCATTTTAACCACATATTAAAAAGATATTCTCTGAAACAAAAGGGATTGAAAGTGGGGAATGGCCACTTCCTTTGCTTAATTTCATTACATCCTGAAAGGCATGTAGATCCAGGGATGAATTTGAGTGAGTTTAGATTGCACTGTACATTAAAAAGAGGCAGCATCATACATTCGAAGGGCTCTGAGGTCTGAGAACCTAGGCAGGTCATTTAACTTCTCTGGTACTGTTTTCCTTATCTGGTCCAGGGGGCTGGACTAGATGAATGTGAAGGTTCTTTCAGCTCTTCATCTAAACAACCTTCCCTTTCCCTTAAAGCCCAGCAAACTCCTTATCATGAAGTCTCTCCGTAGTGGCCAGAGCTTTGTGAGCAGTAGCCACACCCCAGAAACTTTAGCTAAAATCAACTGCATTGACCCAAAAAGCCAGACAAACCAACCACAATCCAATGAAACACACCAACCATGAAGAGAAATAGACTCATTCTTATCCATGTTTAATTGGCCCCATTCTCTGGGACAAATGCCTCTATTTGAGATAATTCATGTATTTAAGTTGCTCAAGCATTAGGAAGAACATTTAGTAAGAATATGTAATGCTGACTAGACACTAGAATAGAAACAAAACTGTGTGAGCTGAACCGTGTTTCTTAGCATGTCGTGAATAATGCATAATAGGCCTCACTCAGTCATATATCCCCACGAAGGTATTCAGCTTTTGTAGTTATCTTGAGTGCCAAAGTGTTTCCAGGGGCCTCCTCTTCCCATCATTCAGTATTTTTTTCTTTTACTAACTTGCTTACATTCAAAAGAACTAAAACAAAATGTGTTCATTGCTTAGAGCAATTAATTTCTTTCTTTTAAAAAAATTCTCAAAGCCTCAAAACACTCAAAAATTATAAAGAATTGCTCTCCAAATTCATTCACTGACCCTTCATATGGAAGCAGTGGGAGTAAAAAAGAGGATTTCATTTTCAATTGTAATCATGCTGTTGTAAGATCTAGCCTTTGGGTTGGAAAAGTGCAATTAGATAACTTCAAAGTTGAGGCACATGATGCACTTTGGGAGATAAACATTGCTCTGGGAAGTCCACAGTGGGTAGAATGCTGGAGTCAGAAAGACCCAAGTTCAAAACCAGCCTTAGATCCTTATTAGCCATATGATCCTGAGCAAGTCACTTAACCTATCCCAGTCTCAGTTTCCTCATCCAGCTTTCAATCTATGACTCTATGATTTAATGATGCATTTCAATTTTTATCACCTTGAAAACTTCCTTCTCTACTTTAAAGGAGTGAAATTCCCTCACTAGTTAATTTTTTTTTTTTGGTTGTACCTGTAATTTCATTGGCTTAGAGGACTTCCAGTGAAGAAACTGCTTCTGTCAATGAAGCCTAGCACCTGCACTGCAAACTATAATATTAAGAGAGTTTCCCAAAGCACTGAGATGTTAAGTAGGTTGCTCAAGAGCAGCTAATCAGTATGTATCAGAGGTAGAAGTTAAACCTAGGTCTTCCTGACTCCACAGCTGGATCTCAATCCATTAGATCTCTCTACTTCTCTAATGGTACAAATATTTTGTTTCACATATCACAGGATGGAATGGGCTAGCCTTGTAATCTGGAAGATCTGGAAGCAAACCCTGCCTCTAACAGACATGTGCTAGTGGTGTGAACATGAACAAAGTGAGGCTTCTTTGGAAGCTCTTTGTAGCTTACTTGAGAGCTTTTTGATCTAGACAATGGAATGACCTAGCTATTAAGAACATGAGTTCAGGACTTTGGGGATCCTTCAGAATTCACCATGATGTTCAGACCATGTATGGAACACAATATCTGTAACAAAGCAATAAGATCTCATTTAAGTACTGTATTGTAAAGAATTGATGATCTGCATTGGCAGAAGGAATTTCTACACTTGAGTTTTCCAATATTTTAGCAAAGCTTTTGGCAAAGTGTCTCATACCATTCTTGGAGAAAAGATGAAGAGATGTGAATGAAATGAAATGGATTCAGAATTGTTCAATGGCACATCCAAAGAGTAGCTATTAATAACGCAATGTCAAAGTGACAGGAGTTTTGAAGGAGAGAAGAGGAAAGGGAAGGGAACAAACATTTATATAGTGCCTACTCTGTGTCAGAACTTGTACTATGTACTTTTCACACATATAGCATCTGATCCTCAAACAACCCTACAAGGCAGCTTCCTCATTTTACAGTTGAGGAAACTACAGCAAAAAAAAAATAAGTTATATGACTTGAATGCAGGTCTTCCTGACTCTGAGGTAGTTAGGCGATACAGTTTAAAGCCCTGGGTCTGGGATCAGTAAGACTTAAATTCAAATTTGTCTTCAGATACTTCCTAGCTATGTAACCCTGGGCAAGGCATTTAACCCTATTTACCTCAGTTTCCTCACCTGTAAAATGACCTGGAGAAGGAAATGGCAAACCACTCCAGTATCTCTGCCAAGGAAACCCCGAATGGGATTACAAAGAGTTGAACATGTCTGAAACCACTGAACAACAACTTCCAGACTCCAGGTCCAGCACTCTCTGTACTGTGCCACCGAGGATTTCTCTTTGGTCTCATCTCATTTGACATATGAATAATGGAATAGATGGCCTGATCATCAGATTTGCAAATGACAAAAACCTAGGAAGAAGAGCTAACATACTGAATGACCCTGAGTCCATGTATCAATCACCTACTATGTGCCTGGCACTGGATCAAGTGTTAGGGTACAAAGAGAGGCAAAAGATAGTCCATGACCAAGCGGTATACTATCCACATTCTTAGAGGAGAGGTTAAGTGTGTTACAGGAAGAAGTAGATAGCAAAACTATAACAGTGGGGGATCTCAAGTTCCATTTCTTAGAACTAGATAAATCTAAGCACAAAATAAACAAGAAAGAGTTTAAAGATGTGACTAGAATTTTAGAAAAGTTAGATATAGTAGACCTCTGGAGAGCACTGAATGGGGATAGAAAGGAATATACCTTTTTCTCAGCAGTACATGGCACCTCCAAAAAAAAATTGACTCTGTACTTGGGCATAAAAACCTCACAACCCAAATCAGAAAAAGGCAGGAATATTAAGTGCATCCTTTTCAGATCTTGATACAATAAAAATTATGTGTGATGAAGAGCCATGGAAAGGAAGACTAAAAATTAATTGGAAACTAAATAATCTAATCCTACAGAATGAGTGGGTCAAACAACAAATTAGAGAGACAGTAACTTCATCAAAAAGAATGACAATAATGAGACAACATACCAAAATTTATGGGATGCAGTCAAAGCAGTTCTTAGGGGAAATCTTATGTCTCTCAATACTTAACACAAATAAAATAGAGAAAGAGGATTCAATGAACTGGGCGTGCAACTGAAAAACTTAGAAAAAGAACAAATTAAATGCTAAATTAGAAATTCTGAAAATTAAAGTAGAGATTAATAAAATTGAAACTAAGGAAACTACTGGACTAATAAATAAAATTAAGAGCTTGTTTATGAAAAAAAGCAGTAAAATAGATAAATTTTGGTTAATTTGATTTTTAAAAAAGAAGAAAATCAAATTCTCAAAGTATCAAAAATGAAGAGTGAATTCACCATTAATGAAGAGGAAATTAAAACAGTAATTAGGAGATATTTTGTCCAGCCACATGCCAATAAATTTAGCAATCTAAGTGAAATGGATGAATATTTACAAAAATATAAATTCCCCAGATTTACAGAAGAGGAAAAAATACATAAATAACTCCATATCAGAAAAAAGAAATTTAACAAGCCATCAATGAACTTTCTAAGAAAAAAATCTCCAGGACCATATGAATTTACAAATGGGTTCTACCAAACATTTAAAGAACAATTAATTACAATACTATATAAATTACTGGGAAAATAGGCAAAGAAAGAGTCCTACCAAATTCTTTTTATGATCAAATATGGTGCTGATATTTAAACTGGGAACAGCCAAATTCTCAGAGAAAGAAAATTATAGACCAATTTCCCCAATAAATAGATGCAGGAATTTTAGATAAAATATTCACCAAGAGCTTACAGCAACTTATCTGAAGATAATACACTATGATCAAGTGAAATTTATACCAGGAATTCAGGGTTGGTTCAATATTAGGAAAATTATCAGCTCAATTGGTCATATTATAACAACATTAACAGAAAACACACGATTATCTTCAGAGATGCAGAAAAAGCTTTTGACAAAATACAGCACCCATTTCTGTTAAAAGCACTAGAGAGCACAGGAATCAATGGAGTTTTCCTAAAAATGATAAGTAACATCTATCTAAAACCATCAGCAAACATTATATGTAATGAGGATAAGTTAGAAGCATTTCCAATAAGATCAAGGGTGAAATAAGGATGTCCATTATCACCACTGTTATTCAATATGGTACAAGAAATGTTAATTTTAGCAATAAGAGAAGAAAAAGAAACTGAAGGAATTAAAATAAGCAATGAGGAAACAAAACTATCACTCTTTGCAGATGATATGATGGTATGCTTAGAGAATCCTAGGGAATCAACTAAAAAACTTCTTGAAATAATTAACAACTTTAGCAAAGTTGCTGGATATAAAATAACCCACACAGATCCTTGGTATTTCTATATGTTACTGACAAAGCCCAGCAGGAAGAGATAGAAAGAAAAATTCCACTTAAAGCTACGGCAGACAATGTAAAATATTTGGGAGTCTACCTGCCAAGATAAAACCAGAAATTATATGACCACAATTACAAAATACTTTTCACATAAATAAACTCAGATCTAAATAACTGGGAAAATATCAGTTGCTCATGGTCAGGTTGAACTAATAAAATAAAAATAATAATTCTACCTAAAAATAATTTACCTATTCAGTGTCATACCAATCAAACCAGCAAAAAATTATTTTATAAACTAGGAAAAATAATAACAAAATTTGTCTAGAAGAACAAAAATTCCAGAATATCAAGGGAATTAACGACAAGAAATGCAAGGGGAGGTAGCCTACCTATACCAGATCTTAAATTGTATTATAAAGCAGCAATCATCGAAACTACTTGGTACTGGCTCAGAAATAGAATAGTGAATCATTGAATTATGTTAGGTACACAAACTACAGTAGTCAGTGACTATAGCAATCTACTATTTGGTAAACCCAAAGACTCTGGTTTCTCAAACTTACTACTTGACAAAGACTCCTGGGAAAACTGGAAAACAGTATGGCAGAAACTAGGCATAGATCAGCGTCTTCCACCATATACCAAGGTAGGGTCACAGTGGGTACCTGATTTCAACATAAAGGGTGATACCTTAAGCAAATTAGAAGAGCAAGGAATAGTTAACACTGCCCATTGAGCCCCACAGAGTCAGATATGACTAACAATTGAACAACATAAATCTGACTCCAAATCCCACACTCTTTTCCACTGTACTCCACTGACTCAATAAGGATTTGCCTCCCATTGTGATTAGTTCAAAAAATTAACTTTATGAGTACAAGATGGCAGAGGCATAGTACACTAAGAATTTGTCTGAAAGAGAGTAAGGGATTATAGAGGACTACAAGCCCAAAGTCAGTGTGATATGGAAGTCAAAAAGGCTAATGTGATCTTGGGCTACATTAAGAGAAAAGCAAAGTCTCTAGGAATAAGGAGGTGATAGTTCCTATGTACTATACTCAAATCAAACCACCTGTGGTATATTATGTTGGGTTTGGGATATCACACTTTAGGAAGGACATTGATAAGCTAGGGAAGATATCAAGAGGAAGGCAATCAGGATAAAGAAGAGCCTTGGGATCATGTCAAATGACAATTGGTTAAAGAAACTGGGGTTATCGAGCCTGGAGAAAACTCAAGGGTAACAGGATAGTTGTCTCCAAGTATTTGAAAAGCTATCATATGGAGGATAAAATAGATATATTCTTTTTATTCCCAAAGGGAAGAACTATGAACAATGAGTGGAAATTGCAAAGAATCAAATTTAGGGGAAAATGTCCCAATAATCTCTAAAAGTGAGATGTGTTGCCTTGAGAGTTAGTGGATTTCTCCCACTGGAGGTCTTCAAGAAAAGACTGAAAGTCCACTTCTCATAGATAGTAGAGTGGGCATTCCTTTCGTGTATGGATCAACCTAGATGGCCACTGAGGTCCCCTGTGACTTTTAAATTTTGCAATTCTATGATTCTGATGTACCCCCACCAGTGAAATCACTGATCTAGACACTTCCCCTACCTCCATTCTAATAAAGTATATCAACATTTGATTCACAAGATCAGATGGCTTTAACCAAGGAAAAATTTATAATAAATATTCCTCAAAAAGTTCTGTTTTGCTAAGTTATATGATTTTTAAGTTTCTCTCTTCTTGAAATCTGATTTTTTTCCTGGAGTAGTCACAGATGTAAAGAAGTCTACAATTGACCTACAATTAAACCTGAAGAAGCTTTTCCCACTCTCACATAGGAGCAGGTTGTATGGAGCTGGTACGGGGATAAGAAATATATAAATATATAACATAAATAAGAAATTTTAAAAATTTTATAAAATTCCAGTGATGAAAAGAAAAGATCTTAAAACCCCCAAACAGTTCAGAGAGAAAGTCATATACTCCAATTTACATGTAGGGGGAAAGGGAGTTTAGGCTCAAAATTGTCACATATCATAATGCATTTTTTTTGTGAATGACTTCTTTTAATGAATAATAAAACTTCCAATGAACATTTACACACATATACATATATCTATGATACAGGATATACCAAGAGTTTTAGTGCAATTTAAAACTATTAAAGCTTACCCAGCATTAAAGCAGCACCAAGACTTTTGGGACAGATGGCCATTATGGTTAATTTCCTAGAGTAGGTACAAATTTGTGAACTTAAGGGGCGGGAAGAAAACAATAGCTTATGTATTCTAAGCAGGGAGCAAAAATAATTCACTTTCACAACTAAGAACTTTATCTTGGAAAAGTCTGAAAGTACTGGAAATCATAAAATGGGTTTTAAATTTAACTGAATTGCAGCCGAAGCTAGAATTTAAAAAAAAATTTGAGGTGCATTTTGCAGCAACAAAAGGGTCTTTCTGATTAAGACACAAACTGGCAATACCAGTGGAAAGATGCAAATTCTGGGTACAACATAGGTTGAACCATACTCAGTTACTGGCACACTTTGAAAGTGACTATTCAAATGGTCATTAATTAGCCATGTAGTAAAGAAGCAGCATTTATAAGAATTTCCATCTTCTATGGTTTCCAATTAAGAATATAACTTTCCTGTGGTTATAGACACATCTATTTGTGGTTTGGCCTTTTACACTCACATTTGTATTTTTACTTATAGAAAGAACTGCAAGTAAAATGAGGAGAATGGGGCTTTGTCTCAAGGCACTGAATTTAGAGGGTGTTGACAATACTTGAATGTCCTTCAGCCCCACAGAAACAACAGAGCTTGTCTACTAGTTGGCAAGAAAAATCAAGCAAAATAGAAAACTCTCGTGGCTTTACCCCAGGTAACCTCCTTCCCTACCCACACAGCATCCCAGTAGTGGCTGTTCCTCCAGGATCTCTGTCTCTGCCCACCCCACAACTGAGTATACCTCATCTGAGAAATTCCCAGTTATAGCTTGGCCTACTTAATCATGTTTATAGTGGTAAGTGGTCACCAAAATCTACAGGCATTGTTCATCAATAAAACAAATCTGCATCAAGGCAAATATATTTGCCTTGAAATACTTCCATTGTGGCACAGTGTGTGATCCATTTACTGGAGCAAGTCATATAAAGATCTGTAAGTATTTTCGTTTGCATTAGGCATCTGTTTTCAGAAATGCCAGAGTAAACTGAAAGCTAATAAGGTGATCTTGTTCATTTGATTAGAATAGTCTACTGCATGGAAAAATACGTGTCTTACGTGCCATGGAAACATCTGACTGTACAAAATAAGTAATCAGAATTTCTCCCTGACATATCCTCAGTTTACAGTAAAACAGTATACACTGAACTTTTATGCTTCTTTTCCACATAAGCTAGTTATTCAACTAAAAATTATTCACAGCTGTTTCCTTCCAGATGAGCTTGCAACCAATGCTATTAGAGTCATTTTTACAGGTGATAAAGACCTCAGATAATAAAATTTAATAGGACTTATATAAAATGCATCATCCTACCTTGAAGAGAACTTAGTACTTTTAATATCCTCAAGAAAAAGTATCAGATTTTCTAACTTTTCACTTGGGGATATTTTTCAAAAGGAATCGAAATGAAGTGAATGCCCTCTTCTCCTCTCCAAAATCAAACTAATGTATGAAACAGGGGTTATAATAAGTGGCTTCATTTTTAGAAGACCTGTTCCTTCATGCATTCTTGAACTGAAAATAACCAGGGCCAATAAGTGACAAAGAACATGCCTTGTTATAAGACATTGGCATTTTACCCTCATATTGTATTTTTCCAGATTTCATAGGTCCTCTTCTTTCCTCCACTTCTACTTTGAAGAGAAATTTAATGTTTATGACCCATAACTGGAGATAATTAGGAAAAAATGTGCAGTCCTTTCACTGATTGTAAGCTACTTCTGGACATAAAAACCTGCTTTTTAATGCCGACTTTCTCCCTATGATGCTGTATGGCTATGCAGGGGTTGATCGGGGATCCCTGACCAATCCTATGGGGTCAAGAGGCGGTAAACCTTTGTAGTCCTGTATCATCAATTAAGGATGAATTAGTTGGCTTTACTGTAGCCTGTAAAAAAAGAGGGTCCCTTGAACTGTTGAGCTTCTGAAGAAATGTGTAATTCAAACTTTCAGAGAGAAAAGGAAGAGTTTCTGGGAAGTCCAAGTCTCAAGGTTCCCTCTCTAGGATCTCCAAGTTTAAAGATTTGAGTATTCATCTAAAAAGATAAGGGCGAGTTGCTTCTCTAAGGAAGGAAAGGATCATTTAAATGGCCCCTTCAGCTAGAACATTGGCAAAAGACTGAAGTCACAGCACAGGAGAGCAAAGGATATGGAGAATGTCTTCTGTTCTTGCCAGAAATTTAAGCAGTGAGGTTGCCTTTTTAGTAACCCCAAGTTTGTATTCATTCCAGGAGAGTCTAAGTCCTGACAACGATACGTGATGCCAGATCCTTATATGAGGTGAAAATGGGGTTCATTGCAAAGTCAGGGGCCTCAAGCAGCTATAATCATGCTTCCCATCTGAGGGATTTTAAGCTTGAGAGATAGTACTGTAAGACTAGAGGCTTACCTGCAATTCTGGGGTGAAAGTTGAATTTACCAGAATGTCAGGAAGCTGCCTCTCTATCAGACTCAGGTTTATTTCCTTTTCAAGGACAATCCTAACCACAAATAAACAAAATATATAAGGTCCTACGCAAAAACAAACAAAAAACTCACTGGAGAGAGAGGAGAATTGTATCATTTATGAAACACTTACTGTTGGTCACATCACAAGACAGCACTCACGGGAAAAGACCTTGATATTGGGAAAGATTGAAGGCAAAAGGAAAAGGGGACAGCAGAGGATGAGAGGGGTAAACAGTGTCATGGACACAACAAACATGAACTTGGACAGACTTTGAGAGATAGTAGAGGACAGAAGGGCTAGGCATGATACAATCCACAGGGCCACCAAGAATTTTACCCTCATATTGTGGTGGCCACAGGGCCACCAGACATGACTGAAAGACCGAACAAGTGAGTCTCTTGTGTAGTTTCCACGTTTTCTACGGGGGTAAAATAAAGATTGTCCTGGACCTGATATGCATTATATAGAGAGCGCTTGTATCAGACCTGAGGCCTATGTTACCCACATCTATGGATTCCTAGATATAAGGTATGTTCTGAGATTTTCCCAGAAGTAGCTCTTATTGGGTAAAGTAAGCCAAAGAAAGGGTAATTTGGGGGGGCCGCCCCTCCTTGTAAGTCCAGTGACTGGCAGGGTAGACCATGGACTACAAATACCTTTCCAAAAAAATCAAAATTGTAAGTGATTAAAGAACAAAGGAAATAATGGAAAGAAGAAGTTCTGTAAAAGGAAAATTCTAGGAAATTTATTGGAAAAGGAAGTGGACCGATCATGCAGGGAAAAGCAAGAGAGAATAACTAGGTGTTCTGAAGGCTACATTGTATCTAAGGGACGTTATAAATCGAGGACTATGTCTACACATTAAAGAGACTCTCTATAGAGGACTTCTAGAGGGTGTGGACAAGAATCCCATAGGATAAGCTGTGGATGGATTATAATCTACACCATTGGAGAGATTTCCTCATTGATGAGGTCACTGAAGGGTCCATAAAATTACCAGAAAATAATGCTTCACCAGAAAATCACAGCGTGATTTTAGAAAGAAGTTGATTGTGTATAAATGGCACACTGATTAAAAAGAGAAAAGAAGGTAATTACAGGACCCTAGAATTGGAAAGGACCTCTCACGTCATCTAGTCTAACTCCTACCCAAAGGGCAAGTCCCAGCTATAATCATTTAGCTGCCTCTCAATAAGAGTGACAGAAAATGTGCTGTGTTCTGGGGAGGCCTGTTTCAACTTTTAACAGCAACGATTCTGAGGCTATTCTTAACAGTCCTAATTATTAGGACAACATTTCTTTTTTATTGACCCATAATTTATCTCTCTGCTATTTCTACCAATTCATCCCACTTCCATCTTTGAGAATCAAATGGAGCATACTTAATTCCTCCTCCTCATGGCAACCTTTCAAGTATTTGAAGACAATTATCGCATCCTCGCCTAAGTTTTTTTTCCTTCTCTAGGCTAACAATTGTAATAAAAATAACAGGAACGGTTGTATAGTGCTTTTAAGCTTGCACGGCACTTTACACATATCTCATTTTATCCTTACTACCAAATCAGGGAAGTAGGTACTATTAGTATTCTCCTCATATTTTAAATGAGAAAAATTGAAGAGGTTAAATAATGGTTAAATAAAAAGAGGCAGAGGTTAAATAATACCCCCAGACACACGGAGCTAGTAAGTGTCTAAGATTTTGAACTCAAGTCTTACTGGTTCCAAATCCAGAGCCACCTAGATTCTAAACAAACCCAGTGTCTTCAACCAATCATTGAAAATACTGATTTCACATACCCTCACTATCCTAGTTCTTCTCCTTTGGACATATTCCAAGTTATCATTGTTCCTCCTAAAACATGAGATTTTAGGATATGGTATAGAATAAGACATAACATAGTCTTGAAAAAAATAACAATGAAAAGAAACAAATAAAATGAAAAAGTATGAATCTGCATTCTTCCATGTGAGTCTCACTGCTATTATGGTATGACTTTAAACCTCCTCCTTTCATGGATGTTGTGTGTATTTGTGGGAAGGAGTGAGCCAGGTTTTTTGGAGAATATTCTGCATTAACTGTCTTTACTACATTGTCTGTGAGTAGCAGTCACTGATCCTATCTGACAATTCAAGCAGAAAAGGAGGAATGCTATTGTCATTGTTCATTATCATCATCTCCTTCTCCTCTTCTTTTCCTTCTTTTCTTCCTCCTCCTTTTTCACCTTCTTCCTTCACCACACGTAGTCCCTCTCTCCACTTGGGGCACCATACCTTTACGTGGGGTTGCTCAGTACATAAGAATATAATTTTTGATTGTTTATATTTTCTAAGATATTATGGGGTTTTGAGGCTAGATTTTGTTTTTTACTCATTTACTCATTTCTTTTTCAAAAAGCTGGAACAATTTACTTTTTGTCCTGAAATTTTCAAATACGATTTCTTGAAATATAGCTCTGAAATAGCAGGCTTTAAAAAAAGCGTGTTGTGTTTCAAATGGAGCTACTAGACTTCTTTAAACCTAAATCACCCTGACTTTCACTGAATGGTTAATAATAGCCCCCAGCCCAATTTTATGTTACTCATTGTTTAGATTTTGATGACTTAGAATGAGAATAAATAGCAATTGTTTTCTATTCTGGCCAGAAACTCTGAGTTTTCTCCCAGACTGATACTTTTATGATGGTAAAGTAGACCATTTTTTTGTCTCAATTTTTACCTCCCCCTTAATCATTAAATAGGTGTTTCCTCAGAAAGATTGAGACCTGGAAATGTCAAGGTCACCCGCTGCATCCTGGGTCATCACCATTTGTCTTGACTCTGTTTTGTCACTGACCTCTGATATCTCTGGAAGAGTGAGGCCGGTGGCTTTGCACAGGTCTTCCTCACTTAAATCCAACTGACTTGCAAAAGTCAAGATGTCAAACTCATGATGTCGTTGGTCCTCTTCCAGAAGGAAAAGTCAACAAATCAACATGTTCATAAGATGGCAGAGTACAGTGGAACTTTTGTTTTAGATGTTACATTTCCATTTCTTACCTCACAGAGTAGTTGAAGAAAGCTTAAAGAACCATATATATCTGAGTTATTAGTTAAGGGGAAAGTTCATATTAGCTCCTTTTGGCTGCCCCCTCAGACTCCTGATTCATATTGAGCTTGAAGTTCACCAAAAACAAGTGGAGTTCCCACTTTCCTTAAAGTGAACGGTTGTTGTTTGACCTTTCATGTTTGAAGACCAATATCATGGGTGATGTCTGGCCTCCTGGGTGAACTGGATTTAAGTGATGCAGAGTTGCACAAGTTCCTTAGCCTCATTCTCTCTTCCAGAGTCACTGAAGTCTAGTGGCAAGAAAAACACAACTAGTGATGATCCGGGATATGGTAGATTAGCAGGTAAGTAAAAGATGGAGCTAATTTGTAATGGCTTGTCACTTTAGTATAGCCTGAGACATAATCTGATTGTAAAATTAGAGGGTTTGGATTCAAATTCCACCTTTCAAATTTACTACGTTTGATCTTGGTCAAGCCACCTCTCCCTCGTCTTTTGTTTCCTCATCTGTGAAATGAGGAGGTTGGACAAGATGGTCTTTTAGGTTCCTTCTGGGTCTAGATCTAAGATCTTAAGATGTCCTGACTGGGGGGAATTCACCAATCACCAGTGATGTTTAACTCAGCTCTTTGCTTTCTAGCCTTATTATATAGAAGGAAACAGAAAAATATTAGGAACATATACCTAGAGATGGAAGGAAACTTAGAGGTCAACTAGTGCAACCCCTTGATTTTATACACGAGGAAACTGAGGTCCAGAGAGGTTCAACACCTTGCCCCAGGTGACTAAGGTAATAAGTAGCCAAAATAGTATTCAAATCCAAGTCCTGTGACTCCAAATCCAGAAGCCTTTCCATTCAATTGTCATATTGCCTTAGAATTAGATACACAGGGCCTAGCAAATCCTTATACTGCCCTTGCTGAGGTTCTCCTACTCACATCCTTCTTGGGACAGATTCAAGCTCTCCTATTCCTTGGCACTCTGAAGTCCACAGTTGGGTTAAATTCTCCTAAATTTCAGGGTAAGGATAAGGTTAATGAGCAAAGAAAGGGGTGAGTATATTGAAATTAACTGTTTCTTAATCTGGAAATAGCAAAATTTAATCCCTTCCCCATTTTTAGGACAGATGTTATAATCTTTACTTTTGTTCCTATAAATCAACCTCACCTTCACCCCCCCCCACTTCAATTAACTTGACTGCTATGACAGATAAAAATGATGAATCATTTGTGGGGAGGGGAAGAGGAAATCATTCAAATCTATTCAAATTTTTAGACACATATTAATGAGGCCTAATGCTGACATGTGTACAGTGTTTTAAGGTTTATAGAAGACTTGACATAGCCCAACTAATCTGAACCTCCACAAAGTCCTATTCCAGGGCCACATCAAGGTATGATAGCAACTCTAGGTTCTCCAAGACTAGTCCTCTAGAACATCAGCTGTAGAACATTTGACCAGGTCTCTGAGTACTATCCGAGCCACAGACTGAATCTGCAGTTCAAAGATCACATGTGGGAAATTCACCCCATAAGCCAGTTGGAGAGACCTGAGTTCAAATTTTGCTTCAGATACCTATTATCTGGGCAGTTATTTGAGTCTCAGTTTTCTTAGCTATAAAATCGGAATAATGATAACACCTATCTCCCAGGGTCGTTATGAGGAACAAATGAGATACTACGTATGAAGCACTTTGCAAACTCTAAACCTGTTATTACTGTTATTATCATGGTTATACATCAGTAAAGACAGATCAAAATTGGTCCTGAGCCTTAGCAACCCTTTTCTGCTTCCCCAGTGAAGGCAATGGAGTAATCAGAAATAAGACTGAAGAATTTCAGTTTCTAGACCCTCTATAAACAGAAACTTAGCTGTTGCTATTCAGAATGTGAGATCTTTGTCCAATGACCCAAATCAGCATACTATTGGAAGAAATGAACCACATCGTTATCGATATTCTTAGGATAAATGAAAGCAGAAGACACAAGGAAACTGTAGTTAAATAGGAGGGTTCACAGGGTTTTCCTTGGAGACACAAACAAAAGAGTTGGCAAGGTTGTATTTGGGTAATTACAGGAGGGCTCATAACAACCCCCTGCTGCTCCCTAACACAAAAGCCCATCTTTGCAATGCCACTGTTCTCTTGCTTATGATATGTGGGTGTGACCCTCTGAATGCCACAATCTCCAAAAAAAATCAAAGTCAGGGAAGTATATGTCACCAAGTTCTAATCTGTAAAAAAAATAAATTTATATGTTAACAAATTACGGTATGCACAGCAGATAGATAGTGTGGGGAAGCGAGTGTAGGGCTGCAAGTCAGGAAAATGGGTTCTAGTCCTAGCTACATGACCTTGGGAGGTATACTTTCCTTACTTAAACCTCAGATTTCCCATCTGTAGAATGAAAGATTTGAACTAGATTATCCTCATTACCTCAAAACTGGACTGCTGCAGTAATCTTCGAATTGTTCTGTCTCAAATACTTCCCCATTCCAGTCCATTCTCCACACAGCTGCCAAAGTGATCTTCAGACAGTGCAAATATGACCATGTCATTTCCCTACTCAATAAATTCCAGTGGTTCCCTATTATCTCTAAGATCAAAATTAAACTCTTCTGTTTGACCTTTAAAGCCCTTCATAAATAGGCCCTAATCTACCTTTCCATCTTTACTGCCATTGCTACCTCCAATATACCCTATTGTCCTGCCAACTTGATGTTCCTGAAGTTCCTCATATATCAGACTCCCTGTCGTTAAGTTAGCTGTCTCCCATGCCTAGAATGTACTCCCTCCTCACCGCTGTTCTCTATGAATCTGTAATATCTGTCAAGGCTTAGCTCATGAGCCACCTTCTGTGAAGTCTTTCCTGATATCCGCAGCTGCTAAAGACTTCCATTCGAAATCCCCTTGTATCTAATTTGTGTGTGTGTTTATGTATGTATGCATGTAATTAATATACATACATGTATACATACGTATACATACGTTATCCCCACTATCCATGCCATTTGCTCCTTGAGGGAAGGAATCATTTTTTGCTTTCATCTTTGTGCCTGAAACAGAGCCTGGTACATAGTAGGCACTTAATAAATCCTTGTAGATTGATCAATGACTTTGAGTCTCAGCTCTAAAACACTCTGATCCTCTACATTTGTAAAGCCTTTCATTGCCTTAAACTAGGCGTGTTACATGCTATCTCTTCTCCATGGTTCCTGGGCATCTTTAAGGAATTTGAAGTAACAAAGCACTCTGTCTAGCCTCTATCTATGTTGGGTGGGTCCCCAGACCCCAGTTCCATTTAACTACTTACTTAATAGACAGATTAGGTTTTTACAGAGAAATACTTAAAAGCTATAATAACAAATATATAACTACTTCAGATCAGTTTCTATATAGCACTCTTCCAAATTCCAAGTCCAAAGTCTATGTTGGGCCTGAGGTGCAGGCATCTTAACTTCCTGGGGCTTCCCTGTTGTGTGACTGGCTATAGCATCGCACCTGGAATCCTAGCTCCAGTGTCATCTTGGCTCAAACTCCCGGTCTCATGCAGATCACCACCTGTACCTAGAAACCAAGGACAAATGAAAAGAACAAGACATTAGCCCCAGGACTATTTCTTGGTAAGAAGGTAAGGTAAGAAGGAGAGGGAAGAAAGGTATCTCCCTCACCTCCCCACAACCTGATCAGATTAATTCAAGGTGCCTGGGCTGTGCTGTGCTGAACTGTGATTTTTACTCTCTGAACACAGCAGGAAAGAGCAGGCAGGAAAAAAAGTGAGAATGGTAGGGCTACATGAAGAAGCAGGTTGCCTCTATGTTAGCTGATCTGGGCATACTCCAAGCCCTCATTACACAATTAATAAATATTTATTGAATATCTTGTAGATACCTAGCATTTTATGGGTGTCCTGAGGATAAATATGGTACATAGTAAAAGCAAGAGAGACCTGGGCTTATTTCCTACCTCTGATATGTGCTGGCTATTTGACTTGGGCAAGTCCCTCAGCCTGAAACTCAGTTTCCTTAACTGTAAGTATAAGACTTTACAGTCATCCCTATTGGATTTCTCTCATAAGGTTCAGCCCAAATGGGGATAATAATGTATCTCACAAGAATATTATGAAGATCAAGTCACATAATCACAGAATTGGAGAACTGGAAAGGACTTCCACAGATGATTAATTTAATTCATACTCAAAATAAAGAAATCTCTTCTAAAGCATCAAGCAAATAGATATCCAACTTTTGCTTGAAGACCTCCAAGGAAGAACCTATCATCTCCAAAAAAATCAATTCCACTTTGGGATTGCTTTTTAGAAAATTGTTGGGAATATTTTCCTGATATTAAGCCAAAATCAGTCTCTTTGTAACTTCTACCCATTTTCCCCATTTTGAGGGGCAGCTAGGTGGTGCAGTGGATAGAGCACCAGTGCAAGAGTCAGGAGGACCTGCATTCAAATCTCACCTCAGACACTTGACACTCTCTAGCTGTGTGACCTTGGGCAAGTCACTTAACCCCAACTGCCTCGTCCTGGGTCATCTCCAGTCATCCTGATGAATATCTATCTGGTCACTGGATTCAGATGGCTCTGGAGGAGAAGTGAGGCTAGTGACCTGCACAGCCCTCCCTCACTCAAAACAAGGTCAAGTGCAAGTCATGTCATCATTTCTCTGATGGTATGGCCTTCTTTGGCAATGAAGGATGAACACACACCAATTTTCCTGATTCTGCCCTCTGGAATTAAACAAAATGAGCTGAAACTTCCCTTATTCACATCGTTGTTGTTCAGTCACTTTTCAGTCATGTCTGACTCTCTGTGATCCCACTTGAGGTTTTCTTGGCAAGGATATTGGAGTGGTTTGCCATTTCCTTCTCCGGCTCTTTTTACAGATGAGGAAACTGAGACAAGAAGGGTTAAGTGACTTGTCCAGAGTCACACAGTTGGAAAGTGTCTGAGGCTGGATTTGAATTCAGGAAGATAAGTCTTCCAGACTCCAGGCCCAGTGCTCTCTACCCATTGAGCCACCTAGCTACCCTATTATAGGCACATTACAGCCCTTCAGATACTTGAAGACAGCTATCAAGTCCCTCATCTCTTCTCTTCTCTAGCCTAAATGTGCCTAATTCTCTCCAGCAATCTTCATATGACATGAACTCAGGACCTTTCATAATCCTGGTTACTCTTGTCTGACCACTCTATAGTTTATCAATGTCCATCTTAAACTGTGGTGCCCGGATGAAACACAGTAAGTACTTTAGATGGGGTCTGACAAAGGCTGTGTACAGTGGCACCATCATCTTATTCCTGGAAGCTGCGCCTTTTTTAATGCAGGTTAATAATAATAATATCTAGCATTTATAGGTGCTTTAAGGTTTGTAAAGTATTATATAAATACTATCTCATTTTATTCTCAAAACAACCCTAGTAGGTGGGTGCTAGTATTACCCCCATTTTACAGATGAGGAAACAGAAGCAGATAGAGTTTAAGTCATTTGCCCAGGGATACACAGTTGGTAAGCAACCGAGGCTAGATTTGGAATCAGGCCTTCTTGACTCCAGGTCCAACACTCTCTCACTCACTGCGTCACCTAGCTGCCTATGTTATATTAGATTTTTCAGCTTCCTCATCAATGTTTCCATTCCACAAAACCCTCAGATCTTTTTCACAACAACTGCTATCTCTTCATACCTTTTCTATCTTATGACTGGGTCAATTTTTTTGTACCCAAGTGTAAGATTTTACATCCACCCCTATTAATTTTTCTCATAAGATTCTGCCCAAAGGGCTAGCCTATAAACACCCCATTTAAATCCTGTCTTTTCATCCTATGTTTTAACTATCCCTCCTGGCTTTGTGATAGCTGGAAATTTGAGGAGCATATCATCTATGTCTTTATCCATGGCATTGATAAAAATGTTTAGCCCCTCAGCTAAACACAGATCCTTGAGAGGTTATATGCAGTGTGCTTTGTAGTAGCTATTATTATCTGGCCTTTTAACTTTCGACTTGATTAGAACAGTTGTGCCTATGAAAATGGCCTGAAACAGGATCTCCACATCTTTCTTTCAATGTGCCTTGTCTTAAATTTCTCTAGTATGCCCTATGCTGCCTAGAATCGCCCTGACTGTGCACTCAGTAGCCATTCAATCCTTGACCGATCTGTATCCTCAATCTCAATAGCATTCCTCACTTTATTTATCAATACCAGTTCATTCTTGGCATTGTTTGGAAGCTATTTCTTGAAAAGTTATTAAAAGGCTGCTTCCAAGATGGATTTCAAGGGCAGAATCTCCCGGGGCCTCTAGCGAGTTCTGCGGACCAGCTGGTGAATAGCAGTCTGGGGATGCTTCTGGTTGCCATAAGGCTTCTGCTTTACTTCCTTACCAAATTAGCTCCATCTCATGATATTCACAGATCCCCCACCCCCACCCCAATGTCCTAAAAAAAGAACTGAGGGTCTGTGTGTTCACAGAGAGAGGAGCTACCAAATCATTTGGGAAATAGTGCAGAGTTTAGTGAACAGGAAACATTGTTAGGATTTATCCGTTAACTTTCAATGGAATTAATCTTTAATCCTTTCCTTCAGCCAGATGCGTTGTCTTGTCTGGGCCAAATATGGGCATTGCTATCACAACCTCTTATCTTCTTCCTAAGTAGCAAAAGAAAAGAACATCCTATGTAATTCTGGACTTTTAAAACTTTGTTGCCTCCCCCAATCCAGCACACACCACTTAATTGCTCTCTAGCTGGTACTCGTTTTCATTTTTGCAGAGGACGGACTCTTCCATGACTTGGCACCATTTGATATATGGAATAAAGGATGTCATTAAATAAATGTATGAGTGAGGATTGGGGGGAGAATGAGTCAGTCACACGGCAAGAGTTAGGCAAAAGGGACAGACAAACCACGTGCTCTACCAATACACTTGTGATGACAAGAAAAAAAAAGAAGAAAGACTCTATTGCGTTGGGCGCACTCCTTGTGGTGATCTTATGGATGGAATAGTGGTATGGACTGGGGTGATACAAGACGGGCAGATGTGGGTGGGTTGAAATCTCCATCTTTGGAATTCATGCACATAGATGAAATCATAAAGATATGCCATTCAAAAATACCCAAATCCATCTTTTTTTTGTGGATAAATTCATGGGATAGCTACCTTTTGGGTTAAAAATGGGGGATAACAATATTGTTATCATCATTCATTTTAACGTAGTAACTATTGACCCTGAGTACTGAGGTCATCATAATAATCCCACATCAAACAAAGGAGATGTAGGGTAACAGAATGCCTGTGGATTGTTTTGGGCGGGGGTTGGGAAAAGGTACATAAGTAAACATTTTATCTGAAGTCAGCTAGGCTGTTAGATGTAGATGTGGGATATCTGAAAACAGAACTAGCTACAGCCTGTCTTGGTAAAAATCAAATGCTTATTGAGGACATTTGAAACTAAATCAATATGTTGACAAAGAATTGGAAACTAAAGGGATGCCTCTCAGTTACAGAGTAGCTGAACAAATTATGAAATATGGATGTGCATACTACTGTGCTGTGAGACATGATGAAGGGGATACTTGCAGAGAGAACTGGGAAGACTTGTATGATATAGAGTGATATGACTAAAACCAGGAGAGCAGTTTAAATAATAACAATAATATTGTAAATATTGAACTCCAATCACTGTAATAACCAATCACAATTTCATAGGACTTCCAATGAAACATACCACCTACATCCCGAGAGAGAGGGCAGACTGCAGAATCGGACATATTTTGGAGACACAACCAATGAAGGAATTTGTTTTGCATGACTGCATTTGTTACAAGAGTTTTGTTTTTCTTTTTATAACAGGGAAGGAGGAAAGCTAGAAACTAAATGTTTTGTGAATCAAAAAAATTAAATTAAAATTTGAAAATAAAGTGATTTGTAAACCACAAAACCCACTAATTACAACATGTGTAAAGAAAACTGAAATCAAATTTTGGGCAACCACTGGAGAGATCAGTAAGTCCAAAACCCATCAGGCAGCACGTTTAAGGTTTTGGTCCATGTAGAAGGCTGATTCCTAGAATACCATATTGTTGATCTCATCAGTCAGTCAGAAAGGATGGGTTTAAACTTGTGTTATAAAAGCAAAGGACTCTTGGATTTTATCAGATCAAAACAGGAAGAAAAGCACATGGATATGAAATCCTAGAAAAGAAAGCCTGCTTACATCAGCTTGTCGCCCTGACCCTCCTAGAGCTGAATTCTGAAAGGGTTTAAGAATGACGAGTTAATTCATCTGGCCATTTGACATTCCTCCTGCTTGGCCCATTTGACTCCTCATTTCCCTTCCAGCAGAGGAAGGAAAAGAGATCCCTTTCACCATCAGAGAGCTTCCTGGTACAATGGCATGAGTCAGAAGACCTGGTTTCATGTCCCAGTTCTACCTTTTACAGTAAAACAAACATTTGTTAAGTGTAAAGCACTATGACAGGCCCTGGGAGAAACAAAATGCTCTCAAGTTGCTTAGAGAAGGAATGTGACAATGAGTGTATGTGGAGGTGGGGAGGGGGAAGGGGATAGGTGTGCTCTTAATTATAGTAAAGATAGTAAAGGGGAGAGTCAATTCAAAAAACATTTATAATTGCCAACTGGAGTTTCCAAAACAAAATGTAAACTATTCCATGCCTTCAGATTGTGCATTCCATAGCTTTAAGAAGCTTGAGAAGATCAATTATTCTCATCTGAGGTGCTCTGGGCTGGTTTCATTGAGTGTCATAGAACCATACATTCTCATTTAGAGTTTCTAGTCCAACCCTTCATTTGATAGATAAGAAAACAGACTAAGGGAATCTGAGTGAGTTCCCTAAAGTCACAGAGAGAGGAAACAGGAGAGCTACGGTTTGTTTGTTTCTTTGCTTTTAAGCCAGGTGTTGTGACTCCAAATCCATCCCTCCTCCCCCTGTAGCAGCTGCAGAACACTGCCTATAGGCCCCTCAGTTGGGTCTTGAAGGGAAAAAAATGATTCCAGAGGCCAGCTATACAAACTCTCTGAATCTCTGTTACCTCATGTGCAAAATGGGGGCAGTTATTGTTAATACTTCCCTGCGCAGAAAATACATACCGAGAATTCTTAAGAGGAAAGTTTTTTAAAAATGAAAGCATTACAGTCAAGATCGGAAGGAAGGAAGGAAGGAAATTTGCAGCAAGTTTCTCTAATAAAGGCCTCATTTCTCAAACATATACGGAACTGAGTCAAATTTATAAAAATAAGACTCAGTCACCAACTGATAAATGGCCAAAGGATATGAACAGGTAGTTCTCAGAAGATGAAATCAAAGCTATCTATAGTCATATAAAAAAGGTTCTAAATGACAACTGATTAGAGAAATGTAAATTAAAACAACTGAGTACTATTTCATAGACATCAGATTGGCTAATATGACAGAAAAGGAAAATGACAAATGTTGGAGGGGATGTGGGAAAGTTGGGACACTAATGCTCTATTGGTGGAGTTGTAAACTGATCTAACCATTCTGCAGAGCAATTTGGAACTATGCCCAAAGGGCTATAAAACTTTGCATACCCTTTCACCCAGCAGTGCCACTATTAGGTCTGTATCCCAAAGAGATCCAAAAAAAGGGAAAAGTACTTATATGTTCAAAAATATTTATAGCAGTTCTTTTTGTGCTGGCAAAGAATTGGAAATTGAGGCGATGGATGCCCATCAGTTGGGAAAAGGCTGGACAAGTTGTGATATATGATTGTGCGAAATATTTTTATGCTATAAGAAATGATGACAGGGTTGGTTTCAGAGAAAACCTGGGAAGAACTGTACAAATTGATACAAAGTGAAATGAACAAAAACCACACAGTTAACAGCAATATCTTATAGACAATTAAGTGTAAAAGACTTAGCTATTCTGATTACTACAATGATCCAAGATAATTCCAAAGGATTCATGATGAAAAACGTTATTCACTTCCAGAGAGAGAACTGATGAATTCTGAGTACAGAATTTTCCTGGATGTTGGGGTTTTTTTTGGTAACATGGCTAATATGGAAATATATTTTGCATGATTTTACATGTATAATTTATATCATATCTCTTGCCTTTTCAATGGGTGGGAAGGGGCTGCAGAGAGAGAGAACTCAAAAACAATTTTTAAATGAATGTTACAAATTAAAAACCCACAATTTATTAAAGGGGAAAATAAAGTAACTAGGGAGATCCCTAGTACCTAGAAAAGATTTTTTTTAATGAATGCATTATAAAATTTCATTTGTTTATGGTGTTAGTACTTTTAGCCTCTGGAGTGTAGAGATGACTTCTAAAGTCTTTAATATTCTAGAATGAGCAACATTTGTGTGAATGAATGTCAGAAAGTCAACAGTCAAATTGACAATTGTAAGAGAAACATTAAACAAGTATAACATAAGCAAGACTTAGCATTCCACACAAGGCAGGGGCTAAAGTGGAAGAATCAATGAACTCCTCTGTTTACACAGGGTTTAGACAGGGCTGGAGAAAGCATTATCACTCTTGTGATTGGTACAGGAAGGATGTGTGTTTCCAGGCAAAGACTGCGTTTTAGGAGAAAGGTCAAAGTTGGAAGCAGAAAGATTCCTGTTAAACTTGTTAAACACACAGTTACATCTTGTTTGGCTTTCACTTTTTAGTTGTCTGTCAAGAGTGTTTTGCATGGAATTCCTGTATCCTTGACTAGATTCTACATTCCTTGGAAAAGATCCCTGAGTATAAGTGGATAAAGTGTTGGACTTGGAGTCAGGAAGACCTATCTGTATTTGAATTCTGCCTCAGATATTTACTAGCTGTGTGACTCTGAGCAAGTCACTTCACCTCTGTTTGCCTTAGTTTCCTCATCTGTAAAATGGGGATAACCATAGCACCTCCCTCTCAGAGCTGTTGTAAGGATCAAATAAGATACCATATGTGAAGTGTGTTGTAGATCTTAGAATGCTATCTAAAAGTTAGCTGTTGTTATTATCGTGTGTGCATGTATTTCTGTGCATGTGATCAGAAACTGCCTTATGTTCTTATATTCCCCTGGGCACCAAGTAGACAGATAGGTAGACTTACTACCAAAGAATACTTTTTGATGACCAGATGAAAAAAATATCAAAGAAGTTTCCTACAGAAAATCAAAGTCTAGGCAATCCAAAGAGTTGAGGAGGCTGTCTGATGAAAAAGATAGCTGGATTTGAAGTCAGGACTCTCAAGTTCAAATCCTGACTCAGTCACTACTACCTGTACAACTTTGGGCAATCTCTCTAGGCTTCAGTGACCTCATGTATAAAATAAGGGGGTTACGCTAAAAAATTTCTAAGGTTCCTTCCTTTCCTAAGGCCATAAACTTAAAATGAGCAGGCATAGTGTTCTCTGGTGACAGGTACTTTGGAATCTCCACTTATGGAAATCTTTTAAAAGCATATGTTTTCCTTTTCTGGGTTGGCAGATGTCACTCAACCCAAAGGCTATGGGATGCACTAAATAATATTCAAGGATTGTGGAAAGAAAGAACAAGGACACATGGTTTCATATGCAAAGGGACATCCTAGAAAAATCAAACTACTCACAACTGCCTCCTTGCTGAAACTTCCCAGGGAACAGAGCACTCATTTTAGGATCCAGACCTTGGGCCTCTGGTCTCTGCCTTTGCCCCAGAGCCTTCTCCAGTGCTCCAGAGGCCATTCCAGCATCAGACCCATTTTGAATTGCCACCTCCTGCCTCCTCTGAAGACTCCCTGAGTCTGTACCTTTGCCTGCTCCTGTCTACTCTGAATTGGGTCTCTTGGGTCTCATAGGACATATAACCATCTGCTATGAGGTTTGAAATAAAATGAAGGCCTCAACTAATCTAATAATCTACCCCCTTCAATGGCCTTCTTTCCAGACACTGATAATATGCCTGCACTGCATTACTCAGAGGATAACATACTCTTACCCCAATATAAATTTTGAGGGGAGAGTGTTCTAGCATATCAAATGGAACACTGAACCAAATCTAATCATATTACATTTAGGGATAAGGGATAGGCACTAGACCTTGGTATGTATTTCCTTGGTATAGAGAACTCCCAGGTATGGAAACTCCCTCTACCATTGCAGTGGCTTCTCTGCAATTTATAATCTTAGAGCATTGAGAGATTAAGTGATTTACCTAGGGTCCCACAGTCAGTCTGTGTCAGAGCTGGAATTTGGACCCAGGTCTCCTTGGCTTTAAGGCCAGTTCTCTATTTACTCTATTTACTATAAAACAAGATATGTGTGTGTGTGTGTGTGTGTATATATGTGTGTGTGCATGTATATATATGTGTGTGTATGCATATATATGTACATGTGTGTACACCCCTTAAATTTTAAGTCTGACACTTGATTTCCAACAATTAACTTCGCAAGTTCAAGACAAAGGAGCAGTAGCTAGATAGCAATTTATCTGAGAATTTAGTAGACTGTAAGCTCAATATAATTCAACAATGTGAGAAGGCAGTCAAAAAGCTTCATTAAAAGACATCATTAAAAGGGACATAGTATTCAGAACTAGGAAAGTGAGAGTCTCTTGTCTTCATCAATCATCTGGAGTGTTTCTTGGTGTCACATTTGGGGAAGAATACTTTAAACTATAAAGAGGAGTGCAACTGGGATGGCGAATAGCTTAGAAATTATATCATCATTGGAGAAAACCATGAGACCCTTCATTTGGTCCATTATAAATTGAACTTGTTTAACCATACCTAGACCCTCACTGCTCCTCAATAACCCTTTTTCTCAAACCTAGGTATGTTCAGTCTGGAAAAGAGAAGACTTTGGGAGAAGGGGCATAATAGTCAAATTTAAATATTTGAAGGACTTCCATGTGGAAAAGTTATTCTGCTTATCCCCAGAGAACAGAACAAGGAGCAATATCTGAAAGTTTCCAAGAAGCAGAATTAAGCTTGTCATAAGGAAAACATCCTAACAATTAGAGTTATTCTAAAGTGGAATGGGCCACTTTCCGAGAGAATGACTTCCACTTCACTAGAGATCTTCAGACAAAGACTAGATGATTCAGTGAACAAGCCACCTACTATGTGCCAGGCACTGTGCTAAGAACTTAGGACACAAAGAAAAGTGATTGCTGGCCATGCTATAAACAGGATCCTTGTTCAGATACAAACTATCTAGCATCTTAGGTCTTTTCCAGCTCTGAAGTTGTGATTTTGTGGTTGTCTTCCTCACCATCGATTCTTTCCTCACTGCCTTGCAATCTACCTTTTAATCCCCATCATTCTCCTGGAACTGCTTTCTCAGAAGTCACCAATTGGTTACCAATGGCCTCATGCAATGGTCTCTTTTCAGTCTTCACTGTTTTTTACCTCATCCCAGAATTTTACACTATCTACCTCTTCCTCCTTCTAGATCAGAGGTTTTGGAACCCCCAGATCTATGAACTTTTTTTTAAAAAATAGTATTATAACTGTAATCTTGTGCATTTTGTTTTATGCATTTGAAAATATTATTTTAAGAAATTCCTTGGATTTTTAAAGCTCCATATATCACAAAAATAGCTAAGAATCTCTGAGCTAGTATGTAACGCTGTCCCCTCTGGTTTAGATTGTAGAGTCAGGAAATAACTAGATGAGATAGAAGGTCATCATCTGAGCCTTGTAAATATTCTTGAAGAAATGTAATATTAATAAATTCAGATAGTCAGCTGGAAATCATAGAAAACCAAGTCAAAGCTAACAAAAGTTAAATTATGAAGAGACCATATGGGATCATATATTTAGAGCTAGATGGAATCTTAGAGGCCTTGGAATCCAAATGAGGAAAGTGAGGCATGGAAGTTTAAATGACTTGCCCAGGATTACACAACTAGTAAGGGCTGAAGGGTTTTTGAACACAGGTATTTCTGATTCCAAGTCCAGAGCTCTATACACTAAAAATGCACTGAAGAGTTAACAAAATATTGGATGAGTATTTGCTTTAAACAGGTTGTTTCCTCTTGCTTTATGTTTGTTTGTTTTATAGAGTCTTAAGACATTCACTTCTTTTTATAAACGTTCCTATAAACTCAGCATCTTATCTCAGCAGCAGATCTCCTGGGATCCAGAGCTCACAGAAGGTCGATATTTTGTCATTGGAAATTCAACTAGAAAAATAAAGCCTTCGGTTGTTTTTTTTTGTTTTGTTTTTTTGGAGGCAAGGGGGAATTGTAGTGGTTGTATCATTTCTTGGCTGGCTCTGGCTCTGATTATAACTGTCACCAGTTTCAAAAGTTGTGATTCTAGGGGCCAAAATAACCCCAAAGTTGCTGCTGGTAGCACTTTCAGGCTACCCGATACCATTCTTTTCTCCTCAAAACTTAGGAACACCCTTCTCCCTCTACCTATTGACCAGTAGAAAATGAAGATGGGCTAATTAGTGTGGAATTGTTTCCATTAAAAGCTTAATGGAATTGCAACTAGCTAAATTAACAGTAGAGGGAAAACAACCACAGTTAAATTGCATTCCACTGTTTCCAATTAAATAGGAAGTCATGGGTGCGGCCAGCCCCAGCATTACAAATTAGGAATCTTTGCCAAAGCTGAACCCCTTTGTTTCTAAGACAATATATCAACAGTTCTATGTAGTATTTGTATGCTGAGTATGTTGTGTGTGTTTTTTTTCAATAGAGCTAAAGCTCTTGCAAAACACAGGTGAGATGTAAGAAGACAAAGTTGGAATGACAGTAGAATACAAGAGAAGCATTTTTTTTCCTCCATAGTTTGCATTTCTAATTCAATGAGGATTCTTCTCCATCAGGTTCTCCTCCTCACCCCCTGTGAGAAAGTTGAACAACCACCCTAGACATTTTGGCTCTTCAATCAATAAGCACGTATGAAATCCATAGATGGGGTCTAGGCAGGAGGTATGAAGTTCAGATAAAACATTTTCCCTGCCCTCATAAAGTTTACCATTGGTGGTAGTTTGGAGATCACATTATGGTTTGGGGACAACCTAAGACATCAATATTTTCTGTAATTTATTGGAAAGTGTAGGAAGAGTGAGGGGCTATAATTTTGAGATCTGACCCAAATATGTACTAGGTACATGATCTTGGTTCCTCTGATATATTGGCTGTGTGATCCTGGACTAGTCATTTAACCTTTAAGTGCAACTCTTACACAATTCTTAAGAAAATAATTTAGAGGCTAGTTGCCAATCGGTAGTAGTATAAGAAGTTTCCTATATCAATGAAATCATAGGTATAGGTTTTTTTTAAATCAAAATTTAAATCAAAATATTTGCACTGCCTTACTGCACTGCACTTACATTGTCAGTCCTTCATCCTCAAAAAGAACTAATGACATCAGAAGGGTGATTTCTTGACTTGTACAAGACTTGGATTTAAGTGAGGCATGCTTCCAAGAAGTCATCAATCTCTCTCTTCTCTCCAGAGTCATTCGGAGTCCAGTGGCAAGACATGGGTCACAATGACTGGAGATGGCTCCCACTCCAAGGGATGCTGTGGGGCTCAAGGAGAATATATGAGAAAGGTTTATTAAACTGCAATGTGCTAGAGAAATGTGATGTTTCACATGAAATGGCTCATAACATTATTACTACCTACCCAACCTCCTTCCTTTTCTTTAAGTTCACTTTCTAGTGCTCCAAAAGTCTCAGCGCAGTTTTAAGCTTCAAATGACATGGTTTGGATCCTAATCCTAGTATGCCCAGCACAATACTAGGTACCAAGGATGCAAAGGCAAGCATGAAATGGTCCTTACCCCGAAGGATGACAGCAACATATCTGCTATGGGAGGCAAACTATGAAGACCTTGACAAGGGCCTCAAACCATATCAATACACTCCATGAGAGATGATCACTTCAAAGCAAAATGAGAACAGATCTGAAAGGGGAAAACATGTTTGAAAATACTGCTTGAGACAAAAAAATAAAAATAAAATGAGGCCAAGACCATAATCAAATAACCCAAGTGTCTTAGGCCATATATCATGAATACATACTTCCAGAAGTGAGTCAGAAGGTGTTAGATGCGGAAAGCAGAGATCACCCAAACCAGGAAGATAACTACATGGCAACAGAAGAGGAATGACTAGTGACCAGTCTGGGAAGTGTTTCTGAGTCATCTATCAGTGTGCAGTCTTACCGCCAGTTGGTTGAAGTAAGATGAAAACCATAACCAGTTAGAAGAAAGGATAAAGATAAGAAAACACTGTATGCAATTATAACCATTTTGACTCAATTTGTTAAATGAGCTGTTGACTCCAGAAAAAGACAAATAGAGAAAGATAAAGTCACCCATCCCCTGAGACACTGACTCCATCCTGTTACCAAAATAATATTCCTAAGGCATAGTTCTGACCAGACCACTCCGCTACTCAATGCACTTCAACAATTTCTTATTATCTTTAGGATCAAATAGAAATTCTCATGTTTGGGCTTTTAAAGCCCCTCGCAGTCTGGCTCCTTCTCCCTTCACCATGGGAGATGCACAGGCTGCTTCCCATGCCAGATGGGGACTTCCTCTTCACAAGCTGCCTCTTAGGATCCCTAACTTCCTTTAAAGCTCAGTATGTACACTTCCTTCTAAGAGGCCTTTAATCATCCTGTCATTTGCTGGTGAATCCTTCCACCCAATAAATATAATAGTATATATATTTTTAAAACAGGGGGGAATTTAGTGGCACAGTGGATAGAGTGTTAGGCCAAGAGTCAAAAAGACTCAACTCTTGAATTCGAATTTGGCCTCAAACAATTACTAGCTGTGTGATGCAATTTAAAAAAAATAAAACTTTACTGATACTTTGTTTTTATATCAACAAATCTCTGTCCCTCTCCCTCCAAGACAGCCATCCATTATACAAAGAATAAAAAAAGAAGGGAAAAACAGTTCATCAAAATCAACTGGCATATCCAGGAAGTCTTATAAATATAAAATATACATTTTATAAATTTATATAATATGTATATATAATTAATTATATAAATTAATAAAAAATAAAAATTATATATAATATGAAAATAAAATATAAAAATAAGTCTAATAAATTTCATGTCCCATATCCATAGTCCCCTCACCCTCCCAAAGAAGTTAGAGGAACTACCTCAGCACATTTCTTCTTTAAAACTAGGCTTGGTCACTATAATTTTGCAACATTCACATTTCATTGTTTTGTTCTTCTTGTTGCTCTTTTCATTTTTTTTAGCAATCATGTATATTTCATATATTAATTTATAGTAATTTTCCATTGTTATAATAATTGTGTATATTACTTTCCAGGTTCCACTTACTCCATTTTGCATCAGGTCATAATAGTCTTCCCATACTTTTCTGTATTCATCATTTTCATCAGACTTTTATAACTCATTTTCTTCCACATTTCCTTTACAGTAATACAGTTTACTGAAAGTCATAAAGAACCTAAGATCCTGCTTGCCTATTACTTGTTTATTACACACATTAAAAAGCATTTGATTTAGTAGAGTGAAAAACAGCCTTAATCATACAAGATCCAGCAATGAACACAAGGCCTGAAAAGACTTTGTTCAATGATCCACTGAGCATCAGCATCAAGTGAGGCATAAAACAAGTTGTGCTCACTGAAGATATTTATCCATGTCATAGAAACTTTTTGACCAAAAACCAAATAGATGAGATCTGTTTAAATTAAATTAGAGATCAATTCAAAGATATATTAAAGATAACTAAGAAATTTTAAAAATCATATATATCATAGTGTTAAAAAAATTGATCCTATGCCTATTTGAATGGATGAATAAATAAGTAAAAAAATTTTAAGTCCTTACTATGTGCAAATAGAAAATTTCTATAGATGCTGTTGGTTTTAAGAAATTGTGCTATTTATATCAAACCTCAGAATACTGCAGGGTCATTGACTGAAGGAGTAAAGTAACTTAAAATTAATCTTTTCAGCAATCCACAGAGGAAAAATGAACAAAGATCAAAGAGCTTGATTTCAGTTCCTGGGGAGTTCTAGACAGATCATTAGAGATAACTAGGGAACAGCAAAAAAAAAAAAGAGAAGTAGAGATCACAAACAGTTACATCAGGAAAAGGTCATATCAGACTAATTTTATTTCCTTTGTTGACAGGGATATTAAATGATAGATGAAGGGAATTCTGGATAGATAGATAGATAGATATGTGTGCACATATATATGTGTATATATGTATATACACACATATGCACATACATATATATTTCCTAGATTTTAGCAAAACCTTTGATAAAGTATTTTATACTTTTCTTACGAAAAATATGGAGAGTTGCAAGCTAGACAATATAGTTGGATTCATAGGAACATCACTCTAGAAAAGAAAGAAGCTGAAAGTTCATCCAGTCCTGTTTTATCTTTTAATTTACTCTTTTTCCTACCTTATATAGGCACTTTTGGAGGGAACGTTTGGGTCTTGTTTAGACCTGTTTTGTATTCTCTTGTATCCTACTGCTGCTTTCTCTGGGTACTGAGTGCTATGCTCTTCAAGGATCTCAAGCACAGTCAAGGCAAAGGAACTATAAACTTTCAGTACCCAAAATGGTCTGATTTAGGATTGTGAGGAACAGGCACAACAAACCCCTAATTGTGAGAAACGTGCTCACCTTAAACAAAGTACAATACTTACCATGAATTCAGGAAAGCTTTTATTAATTTCTACATTGGTAGCTCCCAAGTAAGGCTATAGGAAGACTACAATTTGTTCAGACCAATGCAAGCTCCTTATACTGTTTGAGGTTTGAACTTCCCACCACACCATCTATTGGCCACATGACTAGATGTTCTCCTCTTCGATAGACTTTCCTTCAGATAGCTCATCAAGCCTGCACACAAGTTGCCAACCTTTTACCTGACCATGCTAGGTCACAACTCTGATTAACTGCTATCACTTAAAGCTGGGAGGAGTTTTAATCCTGTGGAAACAGAACTCCTTCGTTTGTTTCCCACTGGGTGAAGTCTGATTGCGGCCCTCCTTCTCTTAGATTTGCAAGCTCTGGCCTAGGTTTGGATCCACACAACACAATAGTAAACTTGCCGCCTGGTTGGAATAAGGAGCAGATAGTCACTTTGAATTCTGCCCTGCTCAGATCATCCTTCAATCTGGTGCTCATCTCTGGAAGCCATGCTTTAGGAAGAGCACTGATAAACTGCAGAATGTCCAAAGAGGGGAAGTACAATGGTAAAAAGCTTTGAATCCATGTCATATAAAGATCAATTGAAGAAAAATGAGAATATTTAGTCAAGAAAATAAAAGACTCAAGGGGTACATGTATTTAAGTATTCAAGGGTTGTCAGTAGAAAAGAAGAATTAACTTGTTGTGTTTGGCTCCAGAGAGTGGAAACAAGAGAAGTGGGTGGAACTTACAAAGAGGTGCATTTAGGCTTGATATCAGGAAAAACTTTCTAACAATTAGAACCTTCCAAAAGTAGACTAGGAAGAGGTCACCACCTCTTTGGAGGTGTTCAAGTAGAGAGTGGATGACCAATTTTCCGCTATGAGTGAGATTGTCTACTCAAAAATTCTGTGATTCTGTGAAGAATGCATAATGATCAGATTATGACCTGCAGATACTCACTGAATAGCCTTTGAGTCAGTTCATTAGTACAGATATCTTGGACTAGCATAAGAAATAGACAAGGAGGATGGAATTAAATAGGAGATGATTGGGCTGAATTACATTTGGAAAATTTTGCTGCACTTTCAATGATCCCAAATATATTCATTGCAACAAAGTCCATCTTTTTCATCCCAGTAGTCCCCCCAAGAGATGCTATTTGGTTGCAAATTATGGAATATAAGAACTACAACTTCGGGTAATTCAGAGGATGACAAAAAGATACTTCATGGTTAGGGTAAGGCTACAGTACAAGAGCAGCTAGGGGCACAATGGATGGAATACCCAGCCTGGAGTCAAGAAGACTCTTCTTCCTGAGTTCAAATCTGGCCTAGCTGTGTGACCCTGGGTAAGTCACTTAACCCTGTTTGCCTCAGTTTTCTCATCTGTAAGAGCTAGGGAAGAAAATGCCAAAACTTACTCCAGTATCTCTGCTGGGAAAACCCTGAAAGGGGTCAGAAAGAGTCAGACATGACTGAGTAATAACAGTAGCAGCACAATAGCAATGCTGGTGACTTGTTCTTAAGAAGTGAAATTAAAGACATCAAGGATATATTGACAGTCAAAGGAAGTGAACTGATCATATGGAGAAAGTGAGGAACCATCCGCTAATAGATGGGCAGCCACAGAAGAAGGCCATTAGCACCTTGGATAGGTCCTCTCTGAGGGTTCTGCAGACAAACCTGGACAAGAATAACTCAGGGATGGATGGGGTTATAACCTGTACTGGTGGAGGGAAAATTTATGGCATCATAGCCTTACAGAAATATTGGAGAAAGGTGGTTGGCAATATCTCCCACCAAAAGGGAAAACTTGTCTTGAGTTTTAGAGCAAGTCTTGATTGAGAAGCAGAAAGGCTGGAAAGAGAGTGCTTGGAGAACTGGAAGAAGGCATCACTTCTTGGGGGGAGGAGCTGATGTAGGAAGGCATTGAATAGAAAAGCTGAGGGTGCTGGAAATAACTTTGCCTGTTTCCTGCTTTTGTCTGATGGAAAGTCTGTTTAAACAGATACCTCCACCTCCATTTGTCAAGTTTGATAAGATCTTTACCATCTTTTAAACATTTACTAACAGTCATTTCACAAAAGGAAGAGGAAAAATCAGAAAGGCATTGATCTATGCCATGAAACATTTAGATTTAATATTCTTTCACAGCACTTATATAGCTAGGTGGTATATAGATAGAGCACTTGTCCTGGAGTCAGGAAGACCTGAATTCAAATTCCAACACAGACACTAGCAGTGTGACCCTGGGCAAGCCATTTAATTCTGTTTGCCTCAGTAAACTGTAAAATGAGCTGGAGAAGGAAATGGCAAGCCACTCCAGTATCTCTGCCAAGAAAATCTCAAATTGGGTCACAAAGAGTCATACACAACTGATAAAGAACAACAAAATGCAGGGGAGCAAGGACAGATTCAAGGAAGTCCCATGGGACAAGTTATCCCCCGTTCACAGGGTGTTCTGACACCTTGATTGTGGAAATTCTGTGATAGATTGTAATTGAATTTGGTATTTGAATTAACCCTAATATGACAAGACCTCTGACTGGTTATTCTTTCTGCTCCCTACTTGACACACGTTATTTTTCCCCAGAGGATTCTCTCTGTAGTTGAGAAATCAACATAAATAGTAGCAAATTTTATTTCAATATAGCAATTAGCTCCATACTGGGAAAATGATACCCTTTATTATTTTCTATAGTCTTAAAAATACAAGAAACTGAGAGGAAGCTGAAGCACCATATGTTCCTTAGTCTGAAATGAATTCCACACTGGTCTACTTTTACTATATATAGCTGTAGTTATATGAGGAGCAGCATAGGGTAGTAAGTAGCTAGAGAATCCACCTGAGAATCAGGATGTTTGGGATTCAAGTCTTACCTCTTATACATTACTGGCTATGTGACCAGAGGCAGGTCACTAAGCTCTCAGTGCCCTAGCAAACATTTTAAGAAGATGCAAAACAGTTGCCAATCTATATTGGCAGGGAAGCTTCTTCACCTGGTAGTTCCTATACCCATAAAATAACAAATTCAGAAAAAAAGAAAGATATTCATATATGTGTGTGTGTGTGTGTGTGCGTGTGTACATATATATATGGATAGGGACTGGATTTATGATTTCATTAGCATGGGAACTCATTCTACCAGTGCAGAATGGCTCCTCCTCTGTAACTGACAGACAGCGTTATAAGTGTTACCTAGAGCAGTGAGTAAGGGACTTGCCCAGTGTCATAAAACCATTCATGTGTGAAGAACTCAACTTGAATCCAGGTCTTCCTAGCTTTGAATCCAGCTCTCCTTCTACTACATCATGTTACCTTTCTAATCTAATTATGTAGGCATGACAATCATTTTCTTAATCCAGACTTGTGATTTCATGAGCATAGGGAACTCCTAGTATAAAAGCTTCCTCCACTGATGCAAATCAACAATTCTATAACTTAGAATCTTATTTGTCAGATATTGGACTTGAACCTGGTCATTTCTATCCAAGCCAACATGCTTCTCTCTAATTTGGACTAAATTCCTAAAGTGGGAAAGGAATGATTTCAACGTAGTCCAAGTTGTACTATGGTCAATTTTAATTTTTTAAAATTAGTCTGAGAGTTGTACTAATGTACATGTACTAATGTACATGTAATAGCATATACTGGACTCATAGAAGTTTAATGAGTAGATGAATCTGTGGTCATTCATTTAATAGTATTTAATTCACTGTGTACAGAGTATCATACTGGTACAGCTTCTTTGAAGAGTTACTGAGTATCTAGAGGATGAGAACCCTACTTTCAACATATCTACAAACTCTCAACATGGAAAATGTAGCATCTCTATTTCTTAATATAGCCCAGGGTAATGAGAATAAGAACATTTATATACCACTTTAAGGCATGCAAATAGCTTTACTCACATTTTCACATTTCATAAAATCATAAGTCTACAGCTAGACTGGACCACAGAAGCAAGCTAGTCCAATTTACATATGATGAAACTGAGGCCCAGGAAGGCTAAGCAACTTGCCTAAAGTCATAAAATGGGATTAGAACTCAGGTCCTCTCACTTGAGAGCCAGTGCTCCTTTCAATCAACTCAACAAACATTTATTGATCACCTATGATGTGTAAGGCATTGCCCTAAGTGATATGGAAACTAAGCTAAAAATACAATAGCCCCTGTCCTCAAGAAGCTTATATTCTACTGAGGGAATATATAAATCCAAAACACAGATTAGTGAATAAAACCAAATTCAGAGTTTCCCAAGTCTTATATTCTACTGGAGAGAAAACCAGTATATAAATCAGTAAATATAAAATTAATACAGTGTATTCCAAAGTCTTAGTACAGCTTTAAGCTTTAATAGATTAAAACATAAATGACTTTTGGGACACTCTACATAAAGTAAGTACAAAATAATTTGTGAGGAAGAAAGGCCTACAACTTGGAGGGGATCAGGAAGACCTTCTATAGGAAGTGGTATCTAGGCTCTCTTGTAGGAAGCTAGAGATTCTAAGAAGTAATGCTTTCTAGGTATGTAGGACAGCTTGGGAAATGGCACAGAGATGGGGACAGCCAAGTAGCCCAGTTTAATTGGAACATAGAGAGTGTGAAGAAGGAGTAATCTGAAGTATCTGAAAAGATGAGCTGGAGTCAAACTGTGAAGAACTTTAAATGCCATAAAGATTTGCAACTATTTGGAACTATGGTCAAAGGGCAACAAAACTGCCCATACCTTTCGACCCAGCAAAATCACTACTAGGTCTATATCCCAAAGAGATTTTTTTTTAAAAGGGGGAAAAACCTATATGTACAAAAATAATAGCAACTATTTTTTGCAATGGTAAAGAATTGGAAACTTAGGATCTCTCCATCAATTAGAGAATGGCTGAACAAATTGTGGTGTACGATTGCTGTGAAATATTAATGTGCTATAAGAAATGACAAGCAGGATGATTTCAGAAAAACCAGAGAAGATTTATATGAACTGAAGCAAAGTGAAGTGAGCAAAACCAAAGAAACATTGTACACAGTAACAGCAATATTATATGATGATCAACTGAGAATCACTTAGCTATTCTCAGCAATTCAATGATCCAAAACAATCCTTGAAGGACTTATGATGAAAAATCTTATCCATCTCCAGAGAAAGAAGTGATAGAGTCTGAATGTAGATCAAAGCATATTTTTTAAACTTTATTTTATTTACTTACTTTTTTGGCCTGAGTTTTCTTTTACAACATCGCTAATATGAAAGTATGTTTTGCATGACTGTGCGTGTATAATCTATATCAAATTATTTGCATTCTCAAGGAGGGATGAGGGGAAAGAGAAAGAATCTGGAACTCAAAAAAAAATTTTAAATGAATGTTAAAAATTGTTATATGTATATATATTTTCACTTAAAAATAATTTTTAAAAAAGATTTTGCAACTTATCCTAGACTGTAGGACCTAGAAATAATGGGAAGACATTGATATTTTTGTAAGCAGGTGAGTGGTGTGATTACATCACATCGCCTCTGAAACTGGAAAAAAAAAGTTCTGAACAATCAATTAGGAGGTGGTGGAAAACAGAAGTAAAGTCACAGGAATGAATATGAGGAGACAGGATCTGGTCTTGGCTCTGCCACTGACCGTGTGTCTTTGGGAAAGGTATTTAATGACATCTCTGGTCCTCAATTTCTTTACCTAGAAAAAAAGAAGCCTGAGCTACCAGGAGTTCTTAACATGCGATCCATGAACTTGTTTTTTAAAAAACACTTCGACAATCATATTTCAACAAAACGGTTTCATTGTAGTCCTTCAAATCTTATCTTATGCATTTGAAACATTCTTCCAAGAAAGGGTCCACATGCCTCACCAACTGCCAAAGGAATTCACGAGACAAAAAAAAAAGTTAGGAACCCCTAACTACATGATGTAAAATTAATGTATGTATAGATATTATGATGTACATTATTTTACACATAATTTGTATAGTATATAAATTTGAGGATATTACCTTCTTTTTTCTAGGTCATTTTTATGTTTGACTCATTTCCTACTCCAGAAGCTGGCCTGACGCAACTTACCAAAAAGTAAAATAAAGCAGTTGAAATCTAGCCAGGTCTGCCTAGTCTAAATTTCAGTGCTGCTTTTAAAGTAGTCACAGTCAATCGAAGACAGATTTAGTCAATGTGTTCAGTTTAATAAATGATCAAGTCAAGTCAATAAACATTTATTAATCACTTACTATGTGCAAGGAGCTGTGCATTGCAAAGAAAGAAAAACAAGCTCTGAGCTCAAGGAACTCACTGTCTAATGGGGAAAGGAACATGCATAATAACATGCAAACAATTATATAGAAACAAGACATAGACAGGGTAAATTGGAAGTAATCAATGGATGGAAAGCACTAAGATTAAGGAGGACAAGGAAGTATTTCTTGCAGAAGGCTTGGCTAAGATTCATTTATTTTTAATAATATTTTACTTTTCCCCAATTACATGCTAAAACAATTTTTAACTCTTCTTTTAAGTTTTGAGTTCAAAATTCTATCCCTCCCTTTCTTCCTCCCTTCCCTCCCCAAGATGGTAATCAATCTGTTATAGGTTATATATATGCAATCATGTAAAACATTTTCATATTCGTCATTTTGTGCAAGAAAGGGGGAAAGAGACAGAGAGGGTGGGGGAGGGGAGGAAAAAGGAAGGAAGGAAGGAAGGAAGGAAGGAAGGAAGGAAGGAAGGAAGGAAGGAAGGAAGGAAGGAAGGAAGGAAGGAAGAAAAAGGAAGGAGGGAGGGAGGGAGGGAGGAAGGAGGAGAAAGAAAGATAGTATGCTTCAGTTTGCATTCAGAGAGTATCAGTTCTTCCTCTGGAAGCAGACAGAGATTTTCATCATGAGTCCTTTGGGATTGCCTTGGATTACTGTATTGCTGAGAACAGCTAAATCAGGGGTGGGAAACCTATGGTCTCAAGGTCAGATGTGGCCCTGTAGTGCAGCCCTGTGACTGAATCCAAATTTCACAAAACAAATTTCCTTAATAAAAAGATGTGTTCTATAAAACTTGGACTCAGTCAAAAGGCTGCACCCAAGGACCTACGAGTGGTCTCAAGGCCATAGGCTCCCTACCCCTGATAAATCATTCACAGTTCTTCATCAAACAATATTGCCATTAATATGTACAATGTTCTCCTGGTTCTGCTCACTCCACTTTGCATCAGTTTATGTGAGTCTTTCCATGTTTTTTCTGAAATCATCCTACCTATAATTTCTTCTAGCACAATACTATTCCATCACAATCATATACCACAACTTGTTTGGTCATTCACCAATTGATGGGTATCCCCTTGATTTCCAATTGTTAGCCACAAAAAAAGGAGCTATAAGTACTTTGGTACAAGTAGATTCTTCCCCCCCCCCTTTTTGTCTCTTTGGGATATAGACCTGGAAGCAGTATTGCTGGATCAAAGGGTATGCACAGTTTTATAGCCTTTTGGGCATAGTTCCAAATTGCTCTCCAGAATGGTTGAATCAGTTCACAACTATACCAACAGTGCACTGGTGCCCCATTTTTTCCACATCCCCTTCAACATTAATCATTTTTCTTTTTTTATCATATTAGCCCATCTTATAGGTGTGAGATGGTATCTCAGAGTTGTTTTAATTTGCAATTCTCTGATCAATAGTGAATTGCAATTGTTTCATATGACCATAGATAGCTTTGATTTTTTTGAATGAAAACTGTTTGGCTAAGATTTAAAGGAAGACAGAATGAAGAGGGAGAATATTCCAGGTATGGGACAGAATCAGTAAAAAATATCCAGAGTTGGGAGATGGAGAGATATGTGCAAGGAACAGCAAGGAAGCCAGTGTCATTGAACTGCAGAATATTGGAGGAGAACAAAGTGTTAAAATATTGGAAAAATAAGAAGAGATCAGATTATAAAAGGATTTAAAAGTCTAATAGAAGATTTCATATTTTGTCCTGAAGGTAAAAGGGAGCCACTGGACTCTATTATAGATTTGGGGCAGGGAGAAGGTGACATTCAAGCTTGTACTTTAAGATTGCTTTGACAGCTGAGTGCAAGATACACTGTAATAAAGAGGAACTTGAAGCATTGAGAACTAGAAGATGACTGCAATAGCTGTATGATGACATGGGACTGTACCAGTGTGGTGACAGTATCAGAGGAGAGAAGGGGCATATATGAGAGATGCTGCAAAAGTAGTATAGATAGGATTTCAAAACCGATTGGATATGAGGGAAAGGGGCAGAAGGAATTCATCAGTCAATGAGCACCTATGCGCCACACATTGTGCTATGCATTAGGGATACAAAGAAAAACAAAAAGTAAGTCCTGCCCTGGCAGAGGCTATAATCTAACAGAGTGAAGAGTTAAGAATGACATCTAGATTTCAAGTCTTGGTGACTGAAAGGATGGTGGTACCCCTCAATAGTAATAAGGAAGTAAAGAAGACAGAAAAGTTTTGAGGAAACAATGAGTTTCGTTTTGAGATTTAGATACTGAATTTAAGATGTCTATGGGACATCAAGTTTGAGGTGTCCTACAGTCACCTGAAGATGAGAGATGAGAGGTCAGGAGAGATGTTAAACTTGGACAAAAAGATCTGAGAATCATCTATGTAGGGAAGATGATAATTACATCTGTGGGAGCTGATGAGATCACCAACAGAGAAAGTATAGAGAAGAAAAGGGGGCCCAGAACAGAAACCTGGAGTCACCCACTGTTCCCAGGTATCACCTGGATGGAGACTGAGGAGAAGTCAGATAGGTAGGAAGAGAACCCGAAGAGGCAGTGTCCCAAAAACCTAGCAGGAAGTGACTATCTAAGAGAAGGAAGTGGTCCTCAGGGTCAAATGCTGCAGAGAGGACAAGAAAGATGAGAATTAAGAGAAGCCCACTGGACTTGGGCACAAGGAACCCCATTCTAGCATGCCTGGTAAGGGGCCACCTAGTCCATCCTGGATGACCTCCGATGAGATAAAAATCCACCATCTTTTCTCTAGCTTTACCTTATGAAGAGACTTTTCCTGACAGCAGATCTAAGTTTGTCTCTTTGTTGTAGCTACTACTCATTGGATCATAGAAGTGTAGGTTCAGTACCAAACTTTAGAGGCCATCTGGCCCATCCACCTCACTTTACATATGAGGGAAAATAAGGCTTAGAGTGATTAAATGACATTCAGGGATACACACAGCTGGTAAATGATAGAAGCAGGCTTTGGATACAGTTCTTACTGATTGCTCTGTAGCCAAACAGACAAGACTAATTCCTCTTTCACATTGTGGTATTATATAAATCATTGGTAACTTTAAAGAGGGCAATTTCAATAGAATGATGAGATCAGAAGGCAGAGAGTGAGAGAAAGGAGGCATCAATTATAGGTAGCCTTCTTAAGCCATGAAAAGCAGGGGATACATACATACATACATACATACATATATATATATATATATATATATATATATATGTGTGTGTGTGTGTGTGTAGGACAATAGGTAGTAGGGAATGGACAGATCAAGTGAGAATGTTTGGGGATTGGAGGAAACATAGACATGTCAGCAGACATTAGGAAAGCAGCCAGTAGACAAGGAGAGATTAAAGAAAATTGAGAGTAGGAATGAGGGAGGGAGCAATCTGCTAGATGAAATAGTTATGTCAAAATCAACTCACTTCCATGAGCATATACCTAAGCATCTACTATGTCAATTCAAATCAAGTCAATAAGTATTTATTAAGGGCCTTTTATATGCCAGGAAGCACTGGGGATACAAAGACAGGCGAAAAATAGTCCCTGCTCTCAAGGCTCTTACAGTTCAATAGGAAACAATCACAAACAGACAAGATACATATAGGATCAGTTAGAGATAATTTCATTGGAAAGGCATTAGCATTAGTTTCTTGCTGAAAGAGAATTTTATCTGGAATTTGAGGGAAGTTGGGTCAGTCAGAAGCAGAGATGAGGAGGGAGAGGTATGACCAGCAAAAATATAGAGTCAAAAGTGGTCAGACAAGAAGGAGGATACCCAAAAGAAATCAATGTCATAAGAACAGAGAGAAGAGAGCAGCAAAGAGAAGATGGAGATTGACGGTGTCAATAGTTTCAGAGAAGTCAAGAACGATGAGGATTGGAAAAAATGTCATTAGATTTGAACATTAAGAGATCATTTTAACTTTAGAAAAAGGAGATTCAGTTGAATGATTAACTAGGAAGCTACTCTGTAGAGAGTGTAGAAAGTGAGAGAAAAAGGAAATAAAAGTACCAAGTATAGACAGCCTTTTCATGAACTTTAGAAAGGGAAGAGATATGTGGGAAAATAGCTAGAGGGGATGGATGGGTCAAGTGAGAGTTTTTTGAGGATATTGGGTGACATAGGATGCTTTTTTGACAGCAGATAAGTAGCCAGTAGGTACACAATGAGTGAAGATAAATGAGAGTATAGGGATTATAGAGAGGGTAATGCGCTGGAGAAGACAGGATGGAATGAGATCACTTGTACATATAGAATAGTTTGGCTCAGCAAGAGAAAATTCATCTCTTCTTGTGATAAAGGGATAGAGGAATCGGAAGTTTCAATGAGTAGAGAACAAGGTTTGGAGTTGTATGTAGATATGTATTGATGAGGTGGAGTGGGGGAAGTCCCTAGTATGAGGACAGGCATGAAGGAGGAAATAAGGACTAAGAGTCAGGCACTGACCACACTGAGGAAAGAAGAGGGGTGTACAGATAGATAACAAATACTAGAATTTGGATGAGGTGATAGAGGTGAATTGCATGAACTTCAAAGGAGGAGAAGTTACCGAATTATGATGGCAGAGGAAAAACATGGAAACAGCAATGAGGTGCCTGAAGTATTCCAACTCCTTAAGCTCAACCAATGAATGAAAGTACAACCAGCGCTAGAAAGGTTGACCAGGGAAATGGTGTCACCAAGAGGGAGCTAGGTCTCAGTGAGAACAAAAATATGGAAGGAGTTAGAAAGGAAAATATTGAACATGAAAGCAAACATGTTACCTAGGAATCAAGCATTCCAGAGAATATGGTGGAAGGAGTGACTAGATCTGCAGTGGGATGTTGGATTAAGGAGGTTAGGAATAAGGGAATGGGCAGTTGGGAATAGAAAATGGCATTTGAATAATGACAACCAAGAGTTCAGAATTGTTGGGATGAGATGATGATGAGGTGAATTAATCATCAAGGAATGAGTTTAGGGAGGTTGTCAACAGCACTAGGGGTTCTGCCTCAGGGTGGAGTCCATTAAGTACAAAATACTGCGCTTGGTGCTAGAGAGAGAAAGAAAAAAACTGAAAAGCAAAATCATTCCTAGAAAGAAAGCAATGTATTCTTCTAGATTTCTTCATCGTGCTCCAGGAATCTCTTCACTGTTCAAGATGAGCCCTGCGACTCACACCTTGTCACTAGCCTCTGCCCCCGAGTCCCTCTCTCTCTCTACTTGGAGAGTAAAGATCCACTCAGGCTGGCCATTTCTTCATTTCTCTGCTGGCCATGCTTCTGGATTCCTCCATCATACCTTCCCCCGAACCCCTACTTCTGTTTTTCTGCTTCCTTTTGTGTTTTGTTTTTCCCCTTAGACTATCAGCTCCTTGAGGGCAGAGCAGGGACTGTTTTGCCTTTCTTTGTATCTCCAGGGTTAGCACAGTGGCTAGCATATAATAGAAATTTAATAAATATTTATTGACTGACTGAGATGAATGCAAATAACTCTTACCCAAATGGTCTATTCCCTAAGAATTGTTTAGATGAAGAGGAATCTGCAGTTGCCTTAGGTATAGAAATAAAAATTCACACAAATCTTCTCTCCCTTAGAAAACACAAATAAACAGCAGAAAATCACTTACTGTTTGCCAACCAGCTCAGACACAACATAAGGAGTCGAAGTTATTAGCAAAAGTTAAAGGGAAATTGACACCAAATCATACCCTGAGGAGTCTTTGTTTCTAATGTGAATTGTACGGTATAGTTGCCCATGCTCTCTAGAATGATCCCTTGCTCTTTCCTGTCCCTTTTCCCTCACTCTCATGACAGAAGACTGTGGATTTTAATATCTATTATTCATCAGACCCTAGCCATAGAATCATTCAATGGATGGAATTTCAAGAAGACATGTGCCTTTACTTCTAGACAAATGAAAGCTTAAACCAAGGTAGTTAATTACTAACACTTTTTAAGACCTCTGAGCATAGAGATTCCAATCTCTCCTTCAAGCTTTAATAAGCTTTATGGTTCTTTGTTGTGTCTAATCAAATTCTTCTCTAAAGAGAGTGAGAACAGATTTGAGCCCTATAGTCTATAAGCATTTCTTAAGTACTTACCATGTATCACTTACTATGTTTACCTTTCCTTTCTCAAAAGCCTCTCCCTCCTTTTTCTCTTTCCCTTTTCCTTCCTCTCTCTTCATCACTTCTCCCATCCTCTATAAGTGCACAAAAAAACACACACAAAAAGTGTGAGTAGGAACAAATCAATGAAGGAGGCACAAACCCACAATTCAAACTGTGTTTGAGCAAACCAAAATAATCTGCCTGTAAGTACGTTACATTTTACTGAGTGAAAGCAACAGCATACATAAATAAGCTAATACAATAACATAATAAATACAAAGAAATCTTGGGAGAAATACTGGACAATTCAGGAGATGCTTCAGGTAAGAGATGGCAACTGGTCTGAACCTGAAAGGGGAACTAAAGGTCCCAAGAGACAGAGATGAGGAGAAAAAGCATTCCAGGAATAGGAGACAGCCTGTGCAAAAATGCAAGAGGGAAAAACAAGGAGCTCCTTTTGGTTGGAATGGAGAGTACACGGGAGTGAGAAATGTGTAACCAACCTAGGAAGACAAGCTGGAACCAAATTTAGAGGGACTTGAAACACCAGAGAAGGTTGTATTTTATCCTACAGGTAACAGAAAGTTACTGAAGCTTTCTGAGCAGAATGACAGTTCAGACCTGGACTTTCAGAATATCAGTTCGGCGCTTATGTAATCATCCCCTGACTTTAAAGATCTTTCTCAGGCTAAACAACCTCAGTATTCTTAACCTTTCCCCACAGAGCCTTTTATCCACCTTTTAAGCCTATGCATTACTCGTCTATGGACTTACACTGCAGCTAGTTCTCAAAATGGGAGGACAAAAATGACACTATATTTTAGTAAGGGCTTGACTAATGCCAAGGATGGTGAAAGGATTATTTCCTGACTCTTGTATGTCATATTGTGAATGCACATGGTATCATATTTATTTTTAAAATAATGTGGTATACTTCTTTACTCTCCCAGGGTTTCCTGAGTCATGACACATGTGTTCATTGCTCCTGACAATGACCTCAAGAGACAAATGCCATAAGAGAGAGGACTCCCAAAAAGCAGGCGAGGCGGGGAAGGGAGGGGGCACCCAATCCCTTTCAGTCCTTTGCTCCTGTTTGTGGCTCAGTGCATTATGACCCTTGTCCATACCCCTTCCTCTAGGCAGATTTTGAGTCTCTCAGTTCTCTTCTCTCAGTTCTCTACAGGTTTTTGGAGCAGCATGCTAGGAGTCCACATGGTGGGACCTCTTCTGAGATTCATGAAAGAAACCTATGAGCAGATCAAAACTTTATTTAGAAACTCAAGCCTGACCTGCCCTCCCAGAGATTCTTGGTACTTTGAGGACTTGTCTGGAGGAGACCCAACAGGCTAGCTCCAAATGATGACTCCTTGAAAAAGGAAACCTTTTTCAGCAGCTCTCAAGCCCCAGACTAAACTACTCCCTGACATCAGGTTGGTAAAGGAGGAAGGTTTCTATTGCATTTCAGAGCCGCAGGTTCACATGAGCCACCACCCCTCCCCTCCACTCCCACTGTTCTCCACCCATGGTGGAGAGGAAAGGCACAGCTGTCATAAAGCTAAAGATGGCACATTCAACAGGGAAGGATGGGAATAGTCTCTAGCTTAAACAACAAACCTGACAATTATAGGACCTAACCAAGATAAATATAGCTGCTGAATAATCTCTGTTTTTTTTTCCTTTTGTTTATTTGAATCAAATGCTATATTTTAGGTTAAAGGAGCCTGAGGAGCAGGTGGCATTTCCAATGTGTATTTCAACTTATTTTATAATCTTTAAGAAAAAGAAAAACACTGTATTTGGACATAAAAGGAACACTATACTGCTTTTTAAGATATTTATTGTGACCTTGCCCCAAAAGAAGTCTGATAACAAAGAGATGGAAATTTTTCCTGCTTGAGGAAACAGGCTTCTCACCATGAATTCTCTGACACATCTGATTTCCCACTTAGCTCACTGATCCAAATAGCCACTAGGTAAGGATGGATGTGACACAGGCCTAGCTATGTTCCAGTAGCACAAAAGGAAGTATGAGCTACACAGCACTGGGAATTGGAAATCCTGTCTTCATTACTCAATCAAAGCTCTGCTACAGCAGCAGCCAAGCTCTAGGGCACCAACCATCATTTATATGAGACTTCCATATTGGAAAGCACTTGCCTTTAGAAAATTTTCCACATTTAAAAAAACATTAACCTTGAGTCTTAAATATTCATTGCTTTCCATTCTATCAAAGGCTTAATTTACATCACAAACTGGAACACTGTGAAATCTTTATGGAGGAGTTGGGGGATGAGTAGACCAGGTCTGCCATGGTTCATAATTCTAACAGGCAAATCACATACAAAAGCCTACAAGCAGCCTCTCCCATACCACTGACCAGGATTTTCCCTGTACCCCTAATGAAGCTATAGATTAGTTTTTCCCATCCCAGAATGAATACAGGGAAGATTCAGAGAGAGTTTCCCCTAAAAATTTGTTAGGTCAATGTAATGGACTCAGCAGCTAACATGTAATGAACTTCTCTTTCTCCTACAAGTCTCACTTTCTAACAAAAGGTGAAACTGTCACTTTTGCTACCTTGAGATTACCCTTTTATTTCAAAAAATAAATTTTTATATTCTTTTGGTCCTTTTATCACCTACATTTCCCAATGGATTCCTCCTCCGAGAAGGTCAACAAAAGTTTAGTAAAAGTAACATAATGAAAAAAATCTGACATGACATGCAATGTTCTTTACCTGTAGTTCCCCAGGTCTACAAAGAACGGTGATGGAGCAGAGAGGGGATTATACCTTCTCATAGGGGTGACTCCTGTTGGAAAAATATTCATTTTATGGATACCTTTGTCTTTATATCACTTTATTTCCAAATCTATCCCTTGACCCAAGATAGCAATCCCTTGTAACAAAGCTTTGAAAAACAAGAGAATAAAAGGAGTTTAGTAAAACTAAAGATACGTTGACCGTCTGACAGTTTAGATAATCGTCCACACTCATCGTCCCCTATCTCTACATGAAGAGAGGGAGATACATTTTCTCAGCTCTTATCTTGGACCAACTTCCTCTGATTTCCTTTTCAGACGTGGAGTGAGCAACCTAAGTGCACAGTAGGTAAGAAGAGTTTTGTTTTGTTTTGGTTTGGTTTGGTTTTAGTTTTGGGTTTTGGCGTTTTGTTTTGTTTTGTTTTTTGCTAAAGATATAAATGCACATTTCTATTTGGAGCTAAAACAATCCATGACAATTACATTCTTACCACATAATCCAGAGGTGAAATTTGTGGGCAGAGACTTTGCAGAAGAAGGTTTTATGGGATTTTGACTGATAAATGCTTTTTTTTCTTTAGTTCAGCTTCCTATAAGTGGTTTCCTCTCCACAAAAGTTGCTTTCCTCTTCCCTCAGGCTTTTGTCTTAATTTGCTTCATAAAAGGACTCTTTGTGGCATAATAGTAGTCCAAGGGGGGGCACCCACCCCCAAGGAAGCACCAACAAAATTCTATCCCTCCAGTCCTTGGAAAGGGCCCCATTGGGATAGGGTAGGAGCTTACCCAAGGCTGGGTCAAAGAAAGCAGGGGCTAGAAGACTTGCTCTTTGGGTCAGATGATCTGGGTTCAAAAATCTGCCTCTGTCTCCTACTGTGTGACCTTAGTTTAGTCAATAACCTCTGTTGGACCCTTTTCTTCATTTTTAAAATGAGTGGGGTTTCCAGTTCTGGCCTTTCCAGTTCTTGATATATGATCCTAAGTAGGAGTTCTCAGAACTGTGCCAGTAAGGGCACATCTGACACCATGAACGAAACAAATGATATCAAGAGCTTAGAAAAATTTTAAGTTATAAGACACAGGCTTCTTTACTATTTGTTTCTAGGGTATTTACTGGTAAAAAGTGGATATACACGTTTATAGATTCAGAAGAAATATTTGTTTGGGAGCCAAGCACTGAAAGAAGGCATAACTCAATGGTAGGAGTCTATCTCCCACAGACACTGTTAGGGGAATATTTAGTCCTAAACAAACTAAGGAATCTGCAAATCTAGTATGACTCTATTTGAGGTTTTCTTGGAAGAGTTAATGGAGTGGTTTGCCATGTCCTTCTCCAGCTCATTTTACAGATGAGGAAACGGAGGCAAACAGGGTTAAGTAAGTTACTTGGGATCACACAGCTAGTGTCCGAGGCAAGATTTGAAATCACAAAGATGAGTCTTCTTGACTACAGGCCTGGTGCTCTATCCACTGTGCCATCTAGCTGTTCTGTATGATTGTAGATAGCTTTGGTTTCTTCTTCTGAAAACTGTTCATTCTCATAAATTTTTATTCTTATACCTTCAACTCAGTTTTCTACTTGAGAAATGAGTCCTTTTATCTGATAAACTTGCAGTAAAATCCCTCCCCTCCTCCCACCCCAGTTTCTACATTTAATGAGAAGGCTTTTAGAAGACCTTTGATCCAGGAGATTTTATTTTTGTCCTTCTGAGGGGAATGAGGAGGGGCTGGAAAGTGATGTCTCTGCCAGGGAAATATGCCCTTAGCTGGCATGGCAGGAAGGGAGTCCAAGACTCCCTCTAACTCCCTTCTCATTAGTTAAGACCTTGGCTAAGACCATGGGAACATCCAAATGTGTCTCTCATTCTAATTGAGGTGGAAATGAACATGTTCTTTAACACGATTAAATTTAGAGATTTATGATAGGATGGAAAATCCCCAGCAGAAAACAAAGTGGCTCTAAAATAGAGAAGGAGCAGAGAAATGTCCGGTGTCAACATATCTTGGCTGCAATTGTATCTGGCCTCAGAGTGAGAAAGGGTAGAGTAGATTACCAGTTTCCAGTGCTGTTCATCCCATGTTTTTGTTTACACTATTCATGGCTCCAGAACATTCTCTCCATCTACCTTCTGATATAACCTAAATGGGAAGCCAGATGCATCATGGAAACATTATGGTGAAAGGACTAAGGATTATCCATTATGTCAGATGTTTGAGGCACTTTGCACATTACCCACAACATCCATGCTTGGGTTGCACTCAGGTTCGAGATGTTTTTGTCATTCATCATTAGCATTCACTGAGCATGCAAGTGGATCATAGGATGGTATATTTAGAACTGGAAGGAATCTTAGGAATCATTTAGTCCAACCCCTTCATTCATGAAGAGGAAGAAACTAGGCCCACAATGGGGAAATGACTTACCCAAGTCTCCATAGATATTAAGCAACTGAGCTGGAATTTGAAAATGGGCCCTCCAATTGTAAACCCTGTGTTCTTTCCAGTGTACTCACCTCTACTGTCTAGTGCTAAAATATCGGCAGAAAGCAGGAGATTTACTCTTTCCTACTGCTTTCTTACTCATGATCTATAGGATTAAGTCTGCATTTAGGATTTAGTCACTTTCGGTTCATTGTTTTTAGACTAGGCCTAAAGTTTTGAGACGTAGGGAGCTCCCAGTGAGAAAATGCCCTCTACTAACACAGTTTGGGTAATTGTTCCAAAATTTATATGATTTATATATTTGAGAATTTTATGATTTATATGATTAAGATGATTTATTTATTTGATTTTGTATTTATTTATTATTTGATTTAATTTGATATTATGAACTTATTTATTTATATGATTTATATATTTGAGAGCTTCTTAGAGGGTCTGAGAGGTTAAGGTTCACACAACTAGCATGTTGTCAGAGGGAGGACTTGAACCCCAATCTTCCTGACTCTAAGGCCATCTCTCTATCCACTGTACCACCCTGCCTGTCTTATAATGCCTTCCAGATACAAAACTTTGACTTTAAAAGATTTTTTATGAAGGCAGAAAACCTCAAATAGGGTGATGAAGAGTAGGACACAACTGAAAGGACCCAGTGATAGATAGTTCAACAGCAATACTAGGTTTGTATCCTAAAGAGATAAATAAAAACAAAAAGGAAAAGGAAAATGATCTATATGTACAAAAATATTTCTAACAACTTTTTTTGTGGTGGCAAAGAATTGGAAATTGAGGAGAGATGTTCATCAGTTTAGCCATCAGGACAATGGCTGAACAAGTTGTGGTATATGATCATGATGGACTATTGTGCTATAAGAAATGATGAGCAGGATGCTTTTAGGGGGCGGAGCCAAGATGGCGGAGTAGAAGGACGCACATTCACGAGCTCCGAGCCCACAACCCATGGAATTGAGGTAAAAGGAGAACCCCATAAATTCTGAATCTCTGCAGGGGGTGCACAAACATAGGGGAAGAGATTTCCGTTCCACTGAACCCTGGAGAGCCGTCCCCGGGGTCCATCGCAGCCAGGAAAGCGGACCCCACCCCCACCCCTGGCCGCGACCCAGAGAAGCTGACCTGAGCAGACTTCAGAGAGGAAAGCTCCGGGAGAATCTCCGGCAGCCGGGAAAGTCCCTCTGCCCACAGAAGCTAAAGGTCAGTTAAAAAGAAGCCTGCGCTAGGGGAGGGGAGCGGGCCCCCTCGGGAGGAAGCGGCGGCGGCAGAGACGGGGGCAGGAAGCGGCGGAGGCAGAGGCGTGGGCGGGCGGCTGAGGCGGCAACGGCCCGGGACTCAGGAATCCCCCAGCAGCAGGTAGGATCTTCAATACTGAAGGTCTTTCCAACCTGAGGGAGCCGAGCAGGGGAGACGGCCCTGCCCCCACCCTGCTCTACTGCTGAACGCCTCTGAATAAAACCCTCAAGGGAGCTGAGCACAGCAGGCGGGGTCCCCCACCCCGCCCCCATCGGCTCTGTTCCTGAAAGTCTCTGCGGAAAGCCCCTGAGGGCCCAAGCTAGGAAGCGGCCCTGCCCCCACCCTGCGCCAGAACTAAAGCTTGCCGCGGGAAAGCGCATTTGAATCTCAGAGGTCAAGTACTAGCTGGGCGGATCCAGGCGGAGGTGGAAAGGAATCTCAGAAGTCAAGTAACTGGCTGGGAAAATGCCTAGAAAGGGAAAGAAAAATAAGACTTTAGAGAGTTTTTTCCAACAAATGCAAATGATCCCGACCTTCGGATCTGATGGGGAGGACGAGGACGTATTTTTCCCATCAGGGAAAGATGTGGAGGGCGGGGCCTCAGTACCCCAGACACCCCAGGGGGGTGTTGGGTGGGCTCAGGCCTTGCAAGAGCTTAAAAAGGATTTTGAAAAGCAAGTTAGACAGGTGGAGGAAAGACTGGGAAGAGAAATGACAAAGATGCAAGAAGAGTATGAAAAAAAGGTCAATATCTTGGTAAAGGAGTCCCAAAAAAATGCTGAGGAAATTAACACCTTGAAAAATAGGCTCACTCAATTGGCAAAAGAGGGTCAAAAAGCCAATGAGGAGAAGAATGCATTCAAAAGCAGAATGAGCCAAATGGAAAAAGAGGCTCAAAAGCTCACTGAATTTAATAGTTCTCTCAAAATTAGAATGGAACAGATGGAGTCTAATGACTTTATGAGAAACCAAGAAATCACCAAACAAAACCAAAAGAACGATAAAATGGAAGAGAATGTGAAATATCTCATGGGAAAAACAACTGACCTGGAAAATAGATCAAGGAGAGACAACTTAAAAATTATGGGACTACCTGAAAGCCATGATCAAAAAAAGAGCCTAGACATCGTCTTGCATGAAATTATCAAGGAAAACTGCCCTGACATTCTAGGACCAGAGGGCAAAATAAGTATTGAAAGAATCCATCGATCACCACCTGAAAGAGATCCAAAAAGAGAAACTCCTAGGATGCTTTTAGAAAAATCTTGGAAGACATATATGAACTGATGCAAAGGGAAGTGAGCAGAACCAGGAAACTGTTGTACACAGAAACAGCAATGCTGTATGATCATGAACTGTGAAGGACTTTGCTATTTTCAGCTATACAATGATCCAAAGACTCATGATGAAAAGATGTTATCCACCTCTAGAGAAAGAACTGAAGGAATCTGAATGCAGATTGAAACACACTTTTTCCCCCACTTTATTTTTTGCTGTTGGTTTTTGTTTTTTGGTTTGTGTTTCTATTTGCAACATGGCTAATATGGAAATATGTTTTACATGACAGCACATATACTGGGTTGCTTGTCTTCTTGAAGAGGAAGGGAGAAAGAGAATTTGAAATTCAAAATTTTGAAAAATGAATGTTAAAAATTGCTTTTATGTGTAACTGGAAAGAAAATTACATACAAAAATTAAAAACAAAATACATTTTTTAAAAAGCCTTCCTTACTATTATGCTGTAGGAAATGATGAGCAGGATGATTTCAGAAAAACCTGGATTTATATGAACTGATGCTGAATAAAATGAGCCAAGACAAGAGAACATTGTACACAGTAACAGCAATATTGTGTGATGATCTACTATGATCAACTTAGCTCTTCTCAGCAATACAATCATCTAAGACATTTCTAAAAGACATTTCCATTCATGATGGAAAATATTATCCATATCCAGAGAAAGTGCTAGGGAGTCCGAATGCAGACCAAGACATACTATTTTCAATTTTTTTTGTTTTTTGTGACTTTTCCCCTTTGTTCTGTTTCTTCTTTCACAACATGACTAATATGGAAATACGCTTTACATGATTGCACATGTATAACCTCTATCAATTTGCTTGCTGTCTTGGAGAGGGGGAATAAGAGGGAGAGAAAGAGAAAAAATTTAAAACTCAAAATCAAAAAAAAGAATGCTGAAAACTAACTTTACATGTAATTGGAAAAAAATAAAATGCTATTTATCCAAAAAACACCCCTTCTTATTTAGAACTTGGACACCTTATAAATATTCAGTGTACAAAAATAAGCAAAGTATGAAGGTTATTTATAAAATCATATCTTTTGCTGAGCGTTAAAAGTGCCTAGCTGATGGACAGCTGAGAAGAAGGTATATCTAGCTTTTTCTGGTTATTGGATGAGCACTCTGAAAAAGAACCCAAACCAGAAATGAAAGCAGGGTACAGAAGGTTTCTGCATGACAGGAGAAATCATAGGCATGCCTAGAATGTGGGTGAAGAGGATCCAAATGCACTGGAGGGAGCATTATCATTAGTCCTTACACCAAGAGGAAAGGGAAAGGCCAATAGGAATGTTCCTTCTTAGGGTGTGCTGGCCCGTTTGGCCTACTCTTAAAGGTTGCCCAGGATGGAAATCTATTATCCTTGGGTACCCTGTTCTTCTAGGAAACTGTAAATAAAATGAATAAAAAATTTGGGAACAGGAAGAAAAAGAAAGAAGAGAAGGGGCTGAAAGAAGAGAGAGAATAAACACCAGGAGAAATCTTTGGAAAGGTGAATATCCAGAAATACATGGAGTAATTTTTGTGGGGGTTTTGAAGGGAATTGAGGGAGATTGTGCATATTGGCCTAAGGAATTCTTTCATGAGACAACAAATATCAGTAATTTATTCTGCCACTGAGCACTCATTCAATCCACTCTCCTACTCTTCCCAATCCCGTATGCCAAAATAAACTACCAACTCTTCTCTTCCTCAAACATAAACAAAAGAAATAGGGAGAGCAGTCCTCCAGGATGGGACCAAAAAGCTCCCAACTATTCATACTTTGATTTAAAAAAAAATTATAAGGTTGGAAGGTACATTAATGGTCACCTAGTCTACTTTCCTACCCTAGGTGTCAGTTTCCTTTAAGCCTCCCTAACAAGGGGTCATCTCGTCTTTTCAAGAAAATTTCCAGTGATAAGAACTCACTGCATTGTAAAGCAGCCTGTTCTACTGTTGACCAACTCTAATTACTAGAAAGTTTTTTGTTATATTGAGCCAAAAATCTGCTTCCTAGAAACTTTCCTATTTGTCCTAATATAACCAATGTATTCTCTGGGAATCCTTGTCCCAATTCCCACTCCCATTGATGAGCTGGTTCCCCAGAACTTGATTATCTCCCCCTTAGATTCTAGGGGTACTCTTTTTTTTTGAAAGAACAGTTATATTTTTATTCCATTCTTAAATAACCACTGTTACTAATTTGATGTGTGTGCCCGCTGGCACTGCACAACTTCTCAAACCCCTGGAATTAGATTGGACACCCCCACCCTCATTCCCTGTTCTGTGTTCATTTCTGAGCAATTCTTGCTTTATATCACAGAGACCATCCATCCCCCAGCTTCCCAGAGATATGATATTGTGAACAAGAAAATTCAGGAAGTTACAGGCATAGCCAAATGCACAGGTAAACAAAATACATGTCTCAAACATTCATTGACAAGAATGTAGCTTGATTTAATGTTGACACTGAGGTTACCTTGAACTATGGTTCCAGTGTATGATATCAGACAGATGTGACAGATGTTAGTGCATCAGACAGATGTCAGAATATTATTGCATTTCCCTTGGCAGCACAGCTCACAGTTTAGGAACTGTGGAGATAATTTATTGGAAAGGGAGACACTAGGATAATTTGGGGAATGTACAAGGTGATCCTTTGTAATAGGGGAGGAAAACATCAGAACTGAAGAGAGCAGCATAGCTGTTAAGCCAGCTTGAAAGCTACTACCTTATGCGCCCCCTTCCCCTTTCCCCTGCATATACCCAGTGTTTCTGCCCTGAATATCCAGAAACCATACAGGCTCCTCCTGAGGCAGGCAGTCATAACCTGCCTCCCCCCATCTTCCATTTCCCATCTCTCTGCAATAGTAGTTGAAGTAGCAACAGAAGCAGCATCAAGTCTCCTACATCTAGGGGTACTCTTGAGGAGGGGAGTCCAAGCTAAAGACTTTAGTTTGTTGAGTCAGCCACAATTTATTAAATTCTGCTTGCTCTGCGCTACAACAAGATTCTCTAATGCCATCAGCTCAAGCCCTGTACCAATATGCTCCACCATCCTCCCCTCTCCCAAGATTATCAGTAGAGAATCAATTTAATCAACTAAAGTGATAATGTAAGAACATATGGTACAAAATACTTCTCCCAAATGTGACTTACTCTCACACAAGTACATACAGAAACCAGGGAAAAGTGGGCTCAGGCTTAGAGAGAAGATATGGCAAAGGGGTAACAAACAGATTTTGGTTGTTATAAGTCCCTTTTTCCTATTTGTGAGGAGCTAATAAATTCTCCTTAGGCAGTGGGACTTGATTCATTGATTACAGAGATGACGCTTTTGTGCCATTCTTTGTTAGGTTCCTTACCGGGCTATAAATTCAGTTTGTCCTTGCCTCCTGCCTCAAATACCTCCACCATGCAGGGATATGGCTAAAACAGCAGAGGGGAGATGGGAAGTGGCATCCATCTGCCAGACTCATTGAAACTCACAAAGTCCTCCTTGAAGGAGATTGTACTCAAGTCTCCTGATCATGGATGTGTTTGAAAGTAAAAAATGCTCCAAGTTTTGGAATTGCTTCTGAATCCCTCTTCAACTCATTTGATAATTTGCAAATGATCTTTGTGGCATGGTCAAGTTTCATTGCCAAAGAACACTGGTGTAATGCAAAAGGTTTGTTTGTTTTAAGCACTTAGTCTAAGGCCAATGAGGGATTGATTGAGACATGTTCTCACCTAGATAAGGTATGAAAACTAAAATGAGGAGGGATGGTTTCTACCCTGCCCTTATACCCTATTCCTAGTTTTAATATTTACTAGCATCAGCAAATCTACTGATGTTTGTTTGGTAAAAATAGCTCTTTAGTGACTTGGGGAGGCTCTGTTTTCCTTTGTGAATGCCCCCCTCGGTGCCTTGTTCTAGAGTCTTGGGAAAGTATGTAGCATAGTTCATAATCAAATATGATAATTCATATTCTTCCATACTTCCAAATATGAGGTGATCTGACTTAACAAACTTGATTTGTACAAAGTCCTAATAGGTTATCACCTGTTCATTGCAAAAAAACTTCCCCAATCAAAAAAATTAAATAGAATCTTCCTTCACAGTGGGAAAGTCTAGTTCCTTACAGAATTTCCTGAGAACTGGGGAGTGGAAGTAGGGCATGGATTATCCCATCCACTTAAAAGAAATTAGCTTTGTTAGAAAGGAATATTTCTTGACTGAATCAATCAGAATGGAATATGAATAGGGCCTGTACAATTTGAAGTAATCAAAGCTACTATGTGAGAGACTTGGTCCCTCTTTAAGAAATTTGCATGAAAGGAAGAAACAGGCTATATCAGAACCAAAGAGAGATTCTGAGACTCTGAAAGCAAAGAGGTTGAAACAAATATGGCATTCCAACACAGCCCCGGGGAGAAAAGTAGGAATGATTTGTGGCAGAGAAAGGGAATATCTAGGAGGGACATCATCTCCAAGGGTATTTCTGAGAAGAAGACGTGGTCTGAGAAATCTTGAGAAAAGGTTGGCTCTTTCTCCAACTTCCCCACCTGCTGCCTGTCAACTGTCACTTGCATAATCTCTTATTTCATTACCCAAATGTTCCCAACAAATGAATCTAGTCCCAACTCCTAAGAGCCTGTGTTTAACTAGAGATCTATAAGGCATACCAAAAGTCTATGCTCTATTAGTTTAAAACTTCACTAAAACTTTTGGAACACTGTATATAAAAGTAAAGTTAGGCAAAGAATTCAGTCTGTGCCTAAATGTTAGGAATTTTCTTCAATGGGGATTAAAGCAATTTTAACTTTAACTTATAAAAACTTTATATAAAATCATATATAAATATAAAATAAAATATAAAAAATTTATTAAAAAAAACAAAAAAACCCAAAACCCTCCCTGAAGAAGAGGGAACTACATGGATATTTATTAAACTCCTACAATGTGCCAGGGATTGTGCTAAGCACTTTTCAAATATTATCTTATTTGATCCTAGGAAGATACAAGACGAACACAGAAAATAGTGTAGTCCAGGGTAGTGAGTGAAGGGTGCAAAGCGGAAATCAGTAGAGAAATCCTGTGTCTACCTGAGGAGGTCGAGAACCCTAAAAGTTTTTGGAATGCAGGAAGACTTTGTAAAGGAGATGGCTGAGCCTGAGTTGAACTTTGAAAGAAAGAGAATTACAAAAGGCAAAGGAAAAGAAAGAAGTGTATTCCACTTTCTAGGGACAGCCTGTGCAGCAAATGCTTGGACGTGGGAGACAGTATGTTGAGTTTGTCCAGTAGCTAGTACGTAGAACACATGGGGCTGGAGAGAGGCAGCAGCCAGGCTGCAGAAGGTTTAAAAAACTAGAACATGGCATTTAGAGATAATAGGGAGTCACCTTACACCTGGGGGTCTGCTGCGAAAAGAAGTACCAAGCCAAGACAAAATGTCTAGTAAAGGATATTGAGGTAATGGAACAAAATTGAACAAAGAACCAAAACACGGAGGAGTCATAGCAGATAATAGATACTGGTGGCTAAACTGGTATGCCTGCTGTATACTGTTATCTGCAGGCAGTTCTTACAAGCAAACCCCTTCCCTCCAATTAGAGAACTCCTAGAACCTCTGTTTAAGGAAGGTCGTCCAGGTCGGTCATCTGGCACTCCTATGGACTTGACTTTATTGCCCTCCAGTAGGGTGTCTTCCTCTCATCCCTCTGCAACTTGGTTTTGTGTGTTGTCTTCCCTGTTAGATTGTAAACTCTTTGAGGGCAGGAATTATCTTTGTTTTTCTTTCTTTCTTTTTTTCTTTTTTTGCATTCTCAGAGCTTAGCACAGTACCTGACACATAGTAGGAATGCAAAAAGTGTTCATAGACTGAGTTACTCTAGCCAGCACTTCCCAATGCTTTGTATCTAAGCCAGTGATGAGTCTCAGATTATTTATACCCCCAGCTCCTTTAGCTTCCCACCATAATACTTCTCCTCACAAGATAGCCAGTCCAAGCCTTGCCGGAAGATTTGTTATACTATATAGAATTTCAAAGTGACTAGACATACATTCCAAGTTTCTTCTCATAACATTATTTGTTTCCATGTGAATTAACAAAAAATGGGCAGGAGTTAACAGGTTTGGTAAGTTTTAACAGAATCTTCATTATTTAGCAGATACGTTTTCCAGAAGAATAGAATATTTCTTATTTAGCCATGTGGCTGGAAATTTGTATTGGGTCCAAATTCTGCCTTACCTCTTGGATAAGTAGCTTAACTTCTTTGGGGCTCAGTTTTCTCGTACAGCGAGGAGGTTAGACTCAATGACCTCTGAGTCCCTTTCAAGTCCAGATTTATGATCCTATACTCCTCCATAGGAAACCATCACCTCCTACTACGTACCTCTTTCTTCTGAGGTTAAAACAGGATTCCTCAGATTTGTATGATGACTGGCACAAAGTAGGAGCTTAATAAATAAATTCTCATTGATTGATTGCTAGTGCTTATAAGTCTCCCTTGTTACTCTGTGGAACACAGGATACTGGCTTGTCCAACTCAATTATATTTAATAAGCATTTATTGTCCAACTCAATTATATTTAATAAGTATTTATTTACCTGCTATACGCATGTCAAGATTAAGCATGGATGACAGATTATGAGGCCAGTCTCAGAGTCAGCTAGACTCTGACTTATACTTATGCAGTTATGTGGCAGAGTAGATAGAGGACCAAGCTTAACCTCAAGAAGACCTGAGTGCAAATCTGGTCTTAGATAGTCCCTTGCTGTGTGATCCTCAACAACTCAACCTCTCTGTATCAATTTTCTCAACTCTAAAATGGGGGTAATAATATTACCTATTTCCCAGAGCAGTTGTGAGAATCAATATTCATAAAGTACTTAATACAGTACCTGAAACATAGTAGGTACTAGCTATTACTACTGCTACTACTAGTCAGTCAATAAACATTTATTAAGCATCTACTACGTGCTAGGTTCTGTGCTAATTTACTGTGTTAACATTATGTCACCCAGGAAAGTCACTTGCAACGCTGCTGACCTAGCATAGTGCTTTTCATGTTAATACATTAAGCATCTGTGGTTCCATTACTGCATCACTGGCACAGGTCACAACTCATCTATCACTTTCTAAGTCCAAGAGAGCTGCCTCCAATCAGAGAAGATAAATAATAGCGCACATAATAATATAAGTTCCTGAGGTAAGTTTTGACCCCATATCTTGATGCCAAGTCCCACCACTAGACCATACTTCTTCTCAATGTGGTAGATTCTCTCAGACAAACTTAGACTTGGGAAAGACTTTAATTTAAAAGGCCTACTGGATTCTGGGCCATCATCAGTCATCTTGACTCTTATCTTGACACTGGACTCTAATGACTCTGGAGGAGATAGTGAGGCTGATGACTTTATGCAGCTCTGCCTCACTTAAATCCAGTTCATGAACAAGTCACAACATCACTCTCGTGACATCATTTTTTCTGCTTTGAGAACAAAAAATGAACCATAAAATGGTTGAGTTTATATACTGGGCATGCAGTATGATGATTAAATAAGAGACTGGGACCAAAAATACAAGAAAAATGAAAATGGCCATAATAATAACAATATTCATAGTGCTATTTTTTAAAGGCCCATAATTAAATCTCTATAGAAAATGCCTCATACATGTTGTTGTTGTCCATGGTTCGGTTTTGTCCCCTCTTTCTTTTCAATATGGCAGCTTTTTACTCACTAAACTCTAAATATTGGTTTGGATTCCATCCCTGCACCCCAAAATTATCTTTTATTTCCTTGACTTTTTTATTAGAGTATTTTTTCTGCCTTGTCTAGGAATCCCTCATCCTCTACAATAAGCAAAAGCAGAAAGATGCATTCTTCAAACCTTTCACCTTCTCTTTAGTTGGCATTTATGGCACACATAATTTATAAGTGCCTCAGGCAGGAAGAAAAACATAGCACATACTCTGAGAGTCATTGGAATCATTCCTTCAGTTTCCATACCTCCTGGGTCTGAAATGGAACTAATGAGTAAGTTCTTGCCACTTTATTTCACTGCTTTTTTTTCAAGAGGGCAAAATATCCAGAGGCATTGAAATGTGTTATGCTGAGATCCCATAACACTTACATTTTACCTTTATTAAAGATAAAATTTCTGGAAAGGTATTTGCATTAGCTTCTTGTGTTTTTGTATCTTCCCTAGGGTCTAGCACAGAGCAAGAAAAGTTTAATAAATAGTGGCTCAATGAATAAACTAAAGTCTTTTGTGGCTCCTCATGGTGGTATCCCCATAAACTACTTCCTATTTCAGCAGCTAACACAGAGCCTGCCACATAGTAGGCGCTTAATAAATGTTTATTGACTGTCTGACTCCTCTAGCCAGCACTTTCACTAGTACCAGTCAGTAGCAGTAGCTAGTTGACAGATCTATTTACTGCTGAGTTCTACTTACATGAAAGAATGCTAACCTTAAGCCTCTACTTCTCTTCATTAATTTAACATTAAGTAAAAAAAGGAAAGAAAGTATGGTCCAGTGTTTGGATTGGGAATCAAGAACTGGGGTCAAAATTACCATGGAAACATATTACTGTGTGCATTATTTTTTAATTTCTCTGACTGGAGGCAGCTGTCTTGGATTTAGAAAGTTAGAGGTGCATTGTAACCTGTGTTGATGACGCACCGCTGGAACCACAGATTCTTGATGTATTATCTTGAAAAGCACTACTCTAGGTCCTGAAGGAGATGCAAGGATATATAAGATTTGACCTCTGTTCTCAGATGGCTACCCAAGGTCACTCCCCTTGATGGGACCCCCCAGAAAGTCAGGTATTTTGAGAATCAAAATCCTCTCCAAAACATAATTCAAACCCTACCTAACGTTCCCATCAATATATTAATTTTACTTGTCAGCCAGAGGCACACTGCAAAGAAAAAGCATTAATTAAATAAAACTTACAATAGAACATCCCCTCATAAACAGAAGTCAAAACAAAAATCAGAAGTTCACTTTTCCTCACAAACACTCTGATTTGCAGGCCTCCCCTCTGCAGAGGAAGACCACAGTGATCCCGCTTTCAACAACCTCCACCACCCTCTGAGTCATACAACTGTTAAATGACTAGACCTTAAGCTACATTCCTCAGATAAGGCATTTTCTTCAGGGCCACCATCTCTACTATTTACCATCCACTGTGGAGGATGTGGTGGGCAGGGCGCTTTGGATAGCAAGCTTCTCCCTAGAAGGCACGAGTATAAGCTCTTTCAGTCAACAGCTTTGAACCACTTCCCCTTGGTCAGACTCCATCAGAAAGCAACAGATGCCCAGCCTGAGGTCACATCTTACTCTCTGAACTCCTATTGTCTCCACCACCATCTCTGATTCCCTTAGCACTTGATTTGTGAACAAAAATCTTTTTTTAGTTCTTAGCTTCGTGCTATTTCTTGGTTGGTACAAGTAAGTCCATCAAGATTTTTCCTCAAATATAGAAAAAGCTGGGGGAAACTACATTGACGTTCAGTGTAAACTACCTTCAGTGGCATTTATATATAATCCACCTCCCTGTCTGCTGTCTGTTTCCCTGCTGCCTACAAACATGCTCATGTCTCCTCTATCCTCAGACACCCTCATCTGATCCATCCATCCCTACTGACTATAGTTATTTTTCCTTCCCTTTAGTGGCTAAACTCCTTGAGAAGGCTCTCTACAATAGGTGCCTTATCTCCTCTTCCTCTCTTCTGACCTCCACAGTCTGGTTTCTGATTTCATCATTCAGCCCACCCTCCTCTCTCCAAAGGTGCCAATGATCTCTTAATTGACAAATCCAGTGGCCTTTCTCAGTCCTTGCCCTCCTTGACCTCTCCGCAGCCTCTCCCCGTATTGATCTTCTGATACGCTTTTTCTTTCTACATGTGACTATAGGGCAGCTAGGCGGCACAGTTATAGAATGGGCCTGGAGTCAGGAAGACCCATTTTCATGAGTTCAAATCTGACTTCAGAGACTTACTAGCTGTGTGACCTTGGGCAAGTCACTTAACCCTGATTGCCTCAGTTTCCTCATTTGTAGAAGAGGAAATGGCATAACACTCAAGTATCTTTGCCAAGAAAACCCCAAGTGGGGTAAGAAAGAGTTGGACAAGACTGAAAAACAACAGAAATTTCATGACTATTTTCTTCTGGTGTCAGTATTCTCTATTCTGGAACTCCATTTAGGTCATGCCTGGAAACAGTGCACATCCCACAGGATCCCATCCTGAGTCCTCTTCTTCCTTTATTCTATTTTACTTGGTGAACTCATCATTTCCCATAGATTCAATTATCATTCCTATGCTGATGATTCTCAGAGTTATTTGCACATTCTCCATTCTAACATCTCCAACTACCTATTGGACATCTCAGACTGGATGTTCTGTAGACATTTTGAACTCACTGTGTTCAAAAGTGAACTCACTATCTTTCTCCCTAAAGCTTCCCTTCTTCCAAATTTCTCTGTTATGGGCACTTCTATCTTCATAGTCATGTAGGCTTGTAACCTAGGTGTCATCCACTTCTCACTATCTCTCCCCCTATATCCAATTATTGCCAAGGATTTACCTTTGTAACATCTCTTGTTTATGCCCCCTTCTTTTCCCTGACACCACAACCAATAGTGCAGGCTTTCATTGCCTCATTCCTGACGTATCACAATAGCCTACTTTCCAAAAGTCTCTCCCTACTTCAATCTATCCTTCACCCATCTGTTAAAGTATCTTCCTAAAGTACAAGTCTGACCATTTATCACTTCTCTACTCAATTACTCCAGTGGCCTCCTATCACCTCCAAAATTAAAAAGAAAATTCTCTGTTTAGTTGTCAAAGCCCCTTCCTACCTCCAGTCTTCTTATACCTTATCCCACATACACTTCCTTCACATATTCTGCAATCCAGTGACGCTGGTCTCCTTGCTGTTCCTCCAATAAAATGATCCATCTTCTGACTCTGGTCATTTCCACTGCTGTCCCCTAGGCTTCGAATGATCTCCCTCTTTCTCGCCACCCTCTTGGCTTCCCTGCCTTCCTTTGAGTCCCCAGCTAAAATCCTGTCTTTTACAAGATGACTTTTTTTGAATCCCCTTTTGAATTACCCCCTCTGTTGATTAATATAGTTATTAGTATGTGGTCATTTGCATGTTGTCTCTGCTATTAGACCATAAGCTCCTTGAGGGTAGGGACCATTTTTTACCTTTTGAAGTATCCTAGGCACTTAACAGAGAGTTGGCAAACTTTGGCCTATATCCCCACCAGCAACTAATTACAGTCTATTCTCTCTGTGGTCTCTTTATGCTGACAAAGTTACAGAAGATTTCACACGTGGGCATAAATAACCACAGTTCAAAATAGAACATGATAAATGCATGAGTGAGATATAAGCAAAGTGCTCTGAGAGTTCTAAGGCATGAAAATCATTTCCGACCCTACAAATGAATGAAGGCTTCATATAAGAAGGGGCATTTGATCTTGAATCAAAGAATGAGAAGGAATTCAACAGGCAGATAGAGGTTCTTTGCTGATTAGCTAGGTGTCAACGTAGCCTCTTCCAACAGTCACCAAATACAGTACTGGACTAAAATATTAGAAGATCTCTCCCTTTTTCCTGCCTCTTCTTGATGAGACTGTTTGCTATGGACTTTGGGTGGGTTTAAGGAATAATACCTTTGAAAAATTTCAAAAGAGAAACAATGTACACTAGTTAAGATAACTCTTGTTATATTTTAATACAAACAACATACAATTAAAAAGAAAATGTGTGTTACCTAAATAAAAAAGTGTTTTCCTCTGACCTTTAGGCAGAGCCATAAATAGGGTAAAGTAACCAACCTCTGTACCAGGACATTGAAATTTAGAGGGTGCAAAAATACTCCAGCAGTAGAGAAGGCATCCTATTAAGCAATTCCTTCTCCTATTCAAATGAATTTATCTTAACTATTCTTGTACTATTTTCACATCAGGAATTAGAAACTTGATGGGAAGGCATAGTCTATTCTACTTTTCTTTAAAGTATTTCATGCTATTTACCTCTATTAGTCAGGAAAATGTATCCCAAAATCTAAAATAATTTTAGAAAGAAATATATTTGGTCATTTGGTAGAGAGCCAGAAGGTGTGGCTCCTTGAGGAGTCTCTGTGAGGTTTATGTTACATAGAGTACAGGCAAGGGCGTAAAGACATTTTCCTGATTGGTCACACATAGACAGTAGGTAGTCTCTAGAGAAGCACAGTTTGAGATGTATATCAACAGATAAATCAATCTAATTTGGGGAACCCAAAACACAAGCTTTGACTAAACCCAAAATAAAACCTGCATGTACCAAAACAAGCATGGAGTGGGATCTAGACATTCCTTACAGCCATCTGGCTTCCCTGGACATCCCTGACCTCTACACTAAGCTTTGAGTTAGATAATTTCTAGTCACATAAAGTTAGATTCAAATAATATTAATAAATGATAAATAATAAGTTGTTTTCCCATACCCTGTGATACCAAAATGACTAATGACAACTCTTTTTAGAGGCAACCAAGAGTAGATATCCAGTGAAGAGTAGGAGGAATATAGCACTTAGTAGTGACTAGGTCCAGCAAAGAAGCATGACGGCATCACCTGAAGAAAAGATGGCCCTCTGGCATGGGAAGTGTGAACTGTCCTTCTACATCTGTGCTGGTTATGTGATTCCTATGTCTGCCCAATCTTCCCACTGGGTAGTTGTGGGATACTAGGCCCTAGGTTTATGGGGGGAATATTCTACTGCTATTTTTTTAAACTATCCTATTTCATTAAATTCCTTTACCTTGAACTAATTACATCCTCTGGCTAACTAGTGAAAGTAAACATACTTGAGGGGAATTTTGAGCTAAAGTTTTGCATGGACACAGGTGCACAGAATACCTTGAACCTGAGTTAGCTTTGATGGCAGTGGAGTTCATGTATGAATGCTCTAGAAAACATAATGGATGAATGAATGAACAGAAGTTCAGAGAATTTAAGTGATTTGTCTAGGGTCACACAGCTAGCAAGGGCTGAAGGTAAATTTTGAACTCAGGACATTTTGATGCTGAATCCTGGAGTCTTAGCCACTATGCCATGCTGACCCACCAGCTGAGATTTCTTTTAGCTATTGTAATGCCACCCTAAGAAGCTGTGTTACATGGGTAACTTTCCCTGTGCTGAGAATTGGAGTTTATGTCCTTCTGTGTAGTGTCTATCCCTAGGGCAGGGGTTCTTAATCATTTTTTGTTTCATCAACACCTTCAGTAGTCTGGCAAATCCTATGGATCTCTTCTTAGAATAAATTTTAAATGCATAAAATAAAATACATAGGAATACAAAGAAAATCAATTAAACTGAAATACAGTTATCAAACTATGTTTTAAAGAAAGTTTACAGATCTCAGGTTAAGAACCCCTATCCTAGGAAAAGTATTACATGCTGGACTACACTGTAACCCCTGGAAGTCTTAGGTACAATGTACAGCAAAAGGTTGGTATGTATTGACTCCGTACCATATATGGTGAATGACAGCTGTGCCCTTGGAACTACCCACACATGCCCTTCTGTATTCACTTAGAGGTGTGTGTGTGTGTGTGTGTGTGAGAGAGAGAGAGACAGACAGACAGACAGACAGACAGACAGACAGACAGACAGACAGACTCTGGGACCCTCAACGTCAGTTACAGTTAGACACTAACAAATCTTTGTTTATTTCCTACTTATGCTGAAAAGCACATCCACAAACTAGTGGGGAGATACCATATGGATAATAACAAGCAAAGAAGAGACCTCTTATGGGTTATTTATCATGACATGGTCATTGAGGAAACTAGGTGGCCCAACGGATAGAAAGCTGGACCTGGAGTCAAGAAGATCTGAGTTCAAATGTGACCTCAGACACTTACTAGCTGTGCAATCTTGGACAAGTCCCTTGACCTCTTCTTGCCTCAGTCTCCTCATCTGTAAAATGAGGATAGTAATAGCCCCGACCTTTTAGGGTTGTCATGAGGATCAAGTGAGATGATATTTGTAAAGTGCTTAGAACAGTGTCTGCCAGATAGTAGGCACTTTAGAGAGGCTTATTTCCTCATCTCCCTCCCTCCCCTTCCCCTTCTCAAGCTATGGCTATCATCTTTGTCCAACTCTGCCTGATGACCAGGCACAGTCCTGGAGACAGGCCACCTTGAGGAGCCACATATGTTCCATCCTCATTTAAAATGCTTGACAGAACTACTTTTCAGACTTGAATAAGTTTTTGAGATTCCAGTTTTATAGAAATAACTCCACATCAATTGCTGCTCCCTTAGAGACAGGCATCTGGGGGCTTTGGTAAGAACATTATTGGAAAGAGGAAAAGTGATCCTTCTTATTTCAGTAAGCCACATTTTCCTCTCTGTTTCACATCTGTCCTCAGGACTAGGCCCCAGCCAAAACATTCTCATTCAAGCCCTTACCTCGCAGAAACACTGCGAAGGCCAAGGCATTCTTTTGTTCTACTTGAATGAAATAAGATACCTTTCATTCTCTCCAGCTTGTGCCCCTTCCTGGTATCGCTGCTTTCATTTAAAGAATGCACCAGTTGCATTCCTGAGAACGAGAAACCAAATGTTGTCAGGGCCTATTGGTGATACTAAAAAATTCCTTACAGGAGCAAAGAAGAGACAGGCAGAGGAAGAGTTTATTGGTGTGATTGAAATAACTGGAGCAGGATTGGCTGGATCAAGAAGCTGCTAATAAAATACAATATCTTTGATCTTGAGATCACTAGTTTATTTGGGGGGTTTTCTATAAAACCACTGAGACATTCCCTCCAAATATGCATCTCCAGAATCCTGCCAGATGCACTGAAAGTCTTCAAAGTCCTTTCTTCTTCTTCTCTTTAAAGCTGGAGATCTTTGAATTATCATCACCAATGGAGTTATGGGGAGAGTTCATGGAAGTCATCATTGCTGGAGTAAGTGCTAAACTTCTATGCGAGCACATTGGCTTCTTTCTGAATGTTTGCTCTCCCTACAAAAAGAATCAAACTGTGAGAAGAAGAAAATCACCTTTATAGCTAGGTCAGTTAGGGAATCAGGAAGACATCTCTGTCTTTCAAATCTGGCCTCAGATACTTATTAACTGTGTGATCCTGGGCAAGTCACTTAAGTGTGTGCGTGTATGTGTGTGTGTGTGTGTGTGTGTACACATATACTATATGTATGTATACGTACATACACACATATATGTGCATATGAACGCATACATATATTTTTTTATATATAGACATAGACATGGACACAGTTATACTGTGTACATAACAAATCCGGTAAGCTACAGATTGTTCATTCCCACATAGAAAATAGAATGACTAAGTGATAATCACAGAATGATAAGAACATAATCTAGTAACATGTCACTTCTAGTACAATTCAAGCCTCACTGGACCACAAATAGTTTTGTTGCAAGTTTGCTACTTAACGAAACATACTTTTCACTTCCACTGAGCGAAGTCTAGTTAAATACCAAGTATGGTCTTTCAAATGACCTAGCTTTCTTTTTGATGACAACTTTTCCTTCCTGCTAGTCTACCTCTCCTACTGTCATACCTTTAAATGTTCTGATAACTACTTTTCATTCTCACCAATATATACACTTCTAGGACTTTTTGATACTTCTAGAATGCTTTGATACTAACAATGGTGATGCCAAAGTAGATTCAAAAGCAAGAAAACACAGAAAAGAAGCTATCAAAGAAAAAAATTAATACTGCATTTTAGGTACAAATATGCCAGAAAGAACTTATTTAATTTCATGTTAATCCACTGGATCAAAGAAAGCAATGCCCAAATTAGCATAGTTCTATCAGGTCCTTCAACATGACTCTCCACCTCTGAGACAATCTTCGGTGACATTTATAGGAATCTTGAAGAAGAGCTATCACAATATCTAAAATACACTTTGGGGTCAATATTCTAGAATATTTGAGTAATAAAATAACCATCCATTCCCTCCTGGACGATTTCCCTCATTTCTGGAATAAAGGGACCTCCTTTTTTTGGCTAATATCTTAATCCTTTCCCAACAAAGAAGAGTGGGTCCTTACCCAATTGCTTCCCAGTAGGAAAGGCAATAATGTAAACTGAGTTACTCTGTTAAAAGGTTGATTTTCATCCTTTATTTCCTCAAGAAAAGTCTTTTTGCTCTTGACCTATTATTTACCTTTCCAAGGGACTTATCCCAAGAGCCTAGAAAAGACTTTTTCTGAGTTTTAATTTGACTTAAATAAAGGTTTTTAATATGCTCACCCAGAAAGGCAGTTGGTGACCCTGGTACAAGCCTGGCAAGTTAAGTGCCTACCTCAGAATGGGGAGAGGAAGAGCAACCCATAGCACCATTGTGCCAAAATAGAGCAAGGACTCCTCTATCTGCCCCTCCCCACCACTGAAATCATATTTTAATTCCTGGAATGTGGAAGCCAAAATGACTGCCTCCTGGATGCCATCTCTTTTTCTATTCTGTGTGGCAACTCATTTCATCAGTGATTTTCTGGCTCAGCAACCAATCAGAGGGATAGAACCCAGCAATGAATTATATGCATAGAGAAAACGGAGGGGATCCACACATGTTCGAACAAGTTTCTATGAAGTCCCTTGGGGGAAGGCAGTGAACATTTGTGCATGCTCCAAAGATGTATGGAGAGAAAAAGGAAGGAATCCATGAATCTGACTTCAATGCCTTAAGGAGAGTGCCACTAAAGAGAACTAACCCTCTTGTCCTGGTTGAAACACTTGCTACCCTCAGTACACTGGCTGAGATGCATTTTTAATTTGCTCATGTTCTCAATCCAGAAAAATTTTCTGGGGTCCTGAGGAGCCTTAGTCATTGTCCTTTTCAAATACCTTCACCAGATGCTTTCAGAAAAGTCCATGTGGCACACATATTACAAGGAGAAATCACAATCAACTTTCCAAATTCAGAATTGTGCAAATTCAACAAAGAACATTTTACAAAGCTCATCAGAGGTTATTATTTGCTAGGGGGCCTATCCCAACTTATAGATACAGAACTAACTAAAAATTACCAAAAAATCCAAATTGGAATAAATAAAGCTAGTAAAAATAGAAAAAAAATGGAGAAAAGGAAAACTGAGCTTCCTTTCTCAGAGAAAGACACTCTAATCCCAACCTAGTTTCCCAAACACATTGACATCTCTCCATAGGGATTAGGGAGTTGGAGCCAAATGGAAGCAACTCAGTCACCCTTCAGTTGAGAAATCAAACCAAACTGCTTTGCCTGGAAAATTCCTTGGAGATTCTGCAGTTGACTGCAAAGTCATCTGTGGCACACTTGGCATCTGGAATTAACAGTAAAGAATCAAATACACCGCGGCACATACATGACAAGGACGATTAACCCAGCATTGCAGGTTATCACTTTACAATGCTGAGCATGGCAAATACCCATCAACCACCCCCAGAATGGATATAAGCATAATGCAAGGCCTCCCTTGGCAGGTCGCTTCAGTTACTACAAGTCTAAATTACAAGCAGAACATATTGCATAATAACAAACTTATGCAATAACGTAAGTTTACAAAACAATAAGATAAGCAAATTAGCAAAAGCTATGTGCACAGAACTAACAAAAAAAGTAGGCAAAGTTAAACTAACATAGCTACAATATTAGCATAATATGAATGCAAAGCAAATGAGCATAAAAGAAAAGAAAGTAGAAGCATACTTTGACATGCAATAATTAGCAACACACTCTTCAATACGCAGATGGATATTAGCGATGTATTTGCATATAAACAAGCAAAGAAACTGCTCTGACTGGTAAAGAGAATGCACTAGAGAATGCTGCCCTGTTAGCATATAAAACAAAAGAGAAAAGTGTAAGATTTTCTCCAGTAGAGACCTTCAAATAAGGGTATCCAAGTGAAGAAGCCCTCTAAGGAGTCCCTACAAAACCAAAGGTCAAGTCTACAAGCATTTATTGAGTACCTACTATGTGCCAGGCACTGGGCAAAGCACTAAGGATATAAAGAAAAGCAAAAGACAATCCTGATCTTGAGGAACTCACAGTCTAATAGGAGAGATAACATGTAAAAAAATATGTACGCACACGATCCAAACAGGATAAAACAGAGATAATCACTGAGGGAAGTCACCAGGATTAAGTGGAATCTGCAGAGGCTTCTTGTAGAAGATGAAATTTTTAGCTCAGACTTGAGAAAAGTTAAGGAATCTAGGAGGCAGAGATCAGACAGACAGACAGACAGATAGACAGACAGACAGACAGCATTCCACACATAGGGAACAAAAAATCCTCAGTGCTACTTTATTTCTTACAGAGTCAAATTCTAACTTCTTTGGCATTTAAGCTCCTCCACAAATTGGTGCCATCTTACCAAAATTTATAAAATTTTGATTTTGTAAAATTAAGCTTTTGTATGTATAAAACCAATGCACTTAAAATTAGAAGGGAAGCTGTTGTTGTCATTTAGTCAGTTAATCATGTCCAATTCTTTGTGGTCCCACTTGGGGATTCCTTGGCAGAGATAAGAGTGGTTTGCCATTTCCTTCTCCAGTTCATTTTATAGATGAGGAACTCAGGGAAGCAGAGTTAAGTGACTTGCCCAGAGTCACATAGCTACTAAGTGTCCGAGTCTGGATTTGACCTGAGCTCCTCCTCATACTAAGGCCAGCAGTCTATTCACTGTGCCACCTAGCTGACTAGAAGACAAGTAGATACTTTGAAAAAAAAAATCTTTGCAGTGAGTTTCTCTGTTAAAATATGTAAGATCCAAGATATATAAGGAACTTATGTAAATTTTTAAGAATAAGTACAAATTTCTAATTTTGACAAATGGTCACAAATATGAACAGGCAGTTTGCTAAGGAAGAAATCTAAGTCATAGAGGGAAAATGCTCCAAATAAGGATTAATAAGAAAATTACAAATTAAAGCATTTCTAAAGTTCCACCCCATGCCTATCTGACTGGCAAAGTTGACAAAAAGGGAAAATAACAAATGGAGCAGCTGCAGGAAAAAAGGCACATTGATATATTCTGGGTAGATCTGTGAATTGGTGCAGTCATTCTGGAAAAGTAATTTGGAACTATGACCAAAAAGTCACTAAACTGCGAATATCCTTTGATCCAGTAATAGTTGGCCTATAGTCCAAAGAAACTAAAAAAAAAAAAAAAAGAGGAAAAGGACCCACATGAACAAAATTATTTATGGCAGGTCCTTTTGTGGTAGCCAAGAACTGAAAATGCCTGTCAATTGGAGAATGGATGAACGAGTTATGGCATATGAATGTGGTATGGTATGTGAACCGACAGTATACTACTGTGCTGTGAGAAATGATGAAGGGGAGGGTTTCATTGAAACCTGGGAAGACTTGTAGAATAAAGTAAGGAATGCCTGGAAAAACATATACAATAACAGCATTGTAAAGTTGAACAACTTGGAAAGACTTCGGAACTCTGATCAACAAAATGGTCAAAGTATTTTGAGAGGAATCATGATGAAACATGCTCCCCATCCCCAGGGATGTTCTGGTGGGGGAGGGCAAAACACATGGTCCATGAATTTGTTTTGCCTATGAAAGTTTGTAATGAGGTTATTTTTCTTTCTTTTTTTTCCAGTGGTGGGGAGGCAGGAGGGAAAGAAAATAGATTTCTGTTCATTGAAAAAAAATATTTTTTCAAAAAAGAAAAAAAATCAGAGGGGTAGACCTGGTAGTCTCCAAGGTCCCTTCTAGCTATAAATCCATGATTCTAGAAAAGTGAGTCTGGCATTAAGATTCAAGTTTTCAATTTTCCAAATGTTGTGGTCCAACTTCTTTGGTCATATCCGTTTTTGGTAGAAAAAAAAAGTATTGAAAAAACGAATATTTTTCATCGTGATCTCTTTCTTCCTTGTGTCTACTCAAAATATTTTTTCATCAATTTTGAAATTTGAATCTGCTATACATTGACTTAAATTCATTCTGCCTCCATAGTCTCACCCAACCACTCTTTCCCCCTCTCTTCCCATTGTGTTCAATTTAGTAATAAACCCTCAAAAGGTCTTTTCACTTTTACTCTGCATTCCAATGCTTTATATCAGAGCTTCTTAAACTTTTTCCATTCACAACCCCTTTACCACTTCTTAAACTGGGGGGTCAAAATACCAGTTTAAGAAATACTTCCCACTGTCAAAATGTTTTATTTACATAGATCAAACACGTCACTCCTCTATTCAAAAATCCTCAGTGCCATTTTATTTCTTACAGTCAAATTCTAATTTCTTTGGCATTTAAGGTCCTCCACAAATTGGTGCCACCTTACCTTTCCAGATTTATACCATCTACCACTACGTAGTCAATACTTCATCCAAGTATTGAATTGTACATGATATTCACTTCCCCTGAAATATCTTCCTCAGAGATTCAATGAACTCTTTCCTGATCTCCCTTACTAGTGTGACTTTTTATGCCTTGGACTTTGAAAATACTTTGCTTATGTAGCTATTATGCTATTTTGTTCAGTAGTTTTCTGCATAGGTGTATATCATCCCCCACTTAACTATAAGCTTCATGAGGGCAGAGAACATAGCTCATTTAAATTTTAAGTCCTCCCATGCTTAGTCTACTACTCTGTAGGGTGTATGCAGTATTCAGAAGGACTAATATCTTTGATAAACTAACATCTGAAGCCTTACTGAGCCTTTCATCCACTTTTGCTGTCCACTCTTCACCCAACTCTCATCTGTGGTTCCAAGAAGTTGTAGCATGCACAGCAGATACACCAGGCAAACAAACTATCTTAGCAGAAAGGTTGAACCAGGTTGAGCCTACAGGCCTCAAATTTATCAGTAAATTAGGGAGGCGTCTACCCCAAATATGTGAAGACTTCTCCTGGTAGAAGGGGTAGATGAGAACGTGAGGCCACCTAAGGACAAAAGAAAAAAATGACATACAAGATCCAAGAGAAATATAAGGTAAGCATCAAAAACTAATTACAAGGGTCTCAATAAGGGCAAATTGTTACTTTTATATGTGGAAATGTAAAAAGTATGTCTAAGATTGTCATTAGCAATTGGATAATTCCAATGAAAGAGTGGAGTAGAGTTGAGTATGATGTGTTTCTAAAAAGCAAAAAGATGTAGGAAAAGGCAAAAAGAGTGATTATCTTACGTAAATGAGGGGCAAGAGGAAGAACTGATACAGAGGAACTAGATGAGGAAGGAATGCTGGTAGTTCTGAAAACTTGCCCTCACAGGTAATAGGTTAAAAAAGGAAATATATATATATATTATATATTATATATTATATACAGATAGATAGATAAGTATAAAGTCTCCTAAATTCAGAAAGAAATAAGAGGGCAATGGGATAGGGAAAGGGGAGAGAATAAGGAAAGAATAGGGAATAGGATGGGGCAGGAGAAGGTATAGGGTGTGTAGATAAACAGGAATGGGATAAAGAGGGAACAACATATATTTAGAAAGGTATAAAAATCTTCTAAACTCAGAAAGAATAAGAAGGTAAGGGGATAGGGTGGAAGAAGAGGCTAGGGGAGGGATTCTTGTAATGGGGTAGCTTAAGGAAGAGGAGGGCAAGGTAGTGAGTGGGTAGAAATTAAGTAAAGGAGTGAGGAGGGATAGAAATAGGATAAGAAGGATAGTGAGGAAAATAGGAAGGAGGAAAATATACAAGTAATTATAGTTTAGAATGTGAATGGGATGAATTTACCCATAAAATGGAAACTGGTAGCAGATTAAAAATTTGAATTCAACAACATGTTGCTTTTAAGAAATGCCGTAAAAATGAGAGATGCACACAAGCATAAAAGTCAGGAATAGAATCTATTATGTAAAAAAGAAGGGACAGTAATCATCATCTCAGACAAAGTCAAAGTTAAAATCAGATTTAATCAAAGCAGAAAAATAAGAAAATTATACTATGTGTTGGCCATATTAATCCATAGTTTTAGACCATATAAAATAACTAGATAGTATAAAAAAAATGAGAGTATACCTGCCAAAACAGACATAGAAAATATACAAATATAAACACAAAATACCTTGTATATAAAATTAGATCTAAATAATTGAAGTAATATTTATTGTGCATGGATAGGTAAAGCTAAAGTGATCCCTTAATCTGCCTACCCACATCCCCTCCTTAATGGAATTACATCAAATCAGTGTCAGTTTTAAAGGAGAAATAGCTTCTGCTCTCAGACATGTGACAATTAACTCTCCTTCCCCTCTTTTCTTTTCTTCCTCCCTTTCTCCCCCCAACCTGTCTTTCTTTTCTCTTCTTTCAGACTACCCATAAGGATAGTTAGGGTAATTTCATAATGTGGAATATCTGAGCTGCCTAGAAGAATTTGAGCCTGACCATTGGCTTTTCCTGTTTTTTCCTGGATTTGGTTCCTTTCTCTGAACACAGATGACCAAACAACTAGAACACTATTTTTGGTCCCCCACTGCATAAAGAGCATATATGTTACAATTTTTTCTTCTCCCAGGGTTCTCCAGTACCCATAAGGGGATTTGGGATGTACAGGTACTCTACCAATGTTCCATTGATGGTGTTTCTTCAATTTTAGATACTGCACTATAGTTCCATTTAACCAAACAAAGAAATACTGGCTGCAGAAGTATAATCACAAATATATAAACTTACACCCTAACACGGGTGCTTAATCTTTCCTCTATACCAACTCATTCTCTGGGGAGGGGAAAAAGATTAAGTTAATTGCTTAGTTCCTATAGAACATAATCCCAAATTCCAAGTTCCAAGCCTTCCTTAGGTTCAAGTCATGGGCAGTCTGGCTTCTCATGGCTTCTCCCATGGGTTGACTGGTTACAACATCTAGCTTAGAATACTGTCTTTCTAATGTGATCAGCTTAAACCCCCATTCTGCTGCATTCTCCCTAATGTCAATCAACAATTATTGTTAGTATCCCCCTAATATGATCAATATCCTGCGGTGATAAATGCTCTAGTTACATTTAACCAATTAGAATAAATTTGCTTTTACAGAAGTATATATACTTTGAGAATTATATAACAAGGACAGAAGTTACAAAGCATTTCTTTCCAACATTTTGGGGCTCACTCTACCCTATACCACCTGTACCTATACCACCTCTGTCCCTGGGGAAAGTGGACTCAAGGTATCTGTCCTGTCAAGTTAAGTCCCCACCTTGGGATAGTCAATGGAAAAGTCATCCTTGCCCCTTCACTGCCTTTTGATCCACTTAGATGATAGGGTGCTCAGGGCTTTATTCCTTATCAGGCTTAATTGTCTATGACATTCTGCATGGACTTTAATTTCCAGGCTTCTGGAAATTCATTCTCCTGACCTCCTGAGCACATGCAGGTTTGGGTGGGCGAATCTCTTCTTTTCTCACGTAGAGGCTTACACCTTGTGGAAACATCTACTTATTTCTTCAGATTTTTCTCCCTCCCCTCCCTTTCCTCCTTGAAAATCCTTTATGTGATTAAGTTGTTGGTTATCCATCCATCTAGAAAGATTAAGAGATTGTGACGAACCAGTCGTAAAGGACCTATTCCTTTAGTACTCATCTTGATAAGGAAGGTCAGGTCCAGTGTTCTCCTGGTTTTACATTTTAAAATTCTCCTGTTTGCTCTAACCTTCACAAATTTTTCAAACTCATTTAAATTTTTCAATACTGAACTGAAAAATTTATTTGTAGTCAACATTTTAGGAAAACTGCTGGACTCTGATTTTGGACAGCTTGGTAGCCTAGTGGAGAGAGTACCAGGCTTGGAGTCAGGAAGACTCGTTTCTGTGAGTTCAAACTGGCCTCAGACACTTACCAGCTGTGTGACCCTGGGCAAGTCCCTTAAACCCTTTTACCTCAGTTTCCTCATCTGTAAAAAGAGCTAGAGAAGGCAATGGCAGGCCGCTCCAATATCTTTGCAAAGAAAACCCCAATTGTAGTTATGAAGAGTTGGACACAACTGAAAAAAAGACTGAATAACACAACTGGTTGCTGATTGTGTAATCCTGGGTAGGATCCTTAAATTCTCCAGGCCTCTGTTTCTTTATCTGTAAAATGAGGGTTGCACTAATTGACTCTTAATACGCCTAACAGCTGTAAATCTCTGATCCTATGAGACTTTATTTCCTTCTGTCATTTCTTATACACATCACCACACAAATACACACGTGCACTTTAAATGTGTGTTTTTACAATACAATTCTTAACTTCAGTTGTGCCTGACTCTTCACTTTTTTTCTTCGTTGCTTATAATTTCATCTCCTTATCATTCTAACCTTGAATGCTGATGGTGATATGTTTGGTTAAGTTTAATTTGGGTTTACCCCTGTTACAGTACTATGGATTCTGTCTCTTCTTTAAATCATTTTTATTTTATTTTATTTTTATACTCAGGCAACTTTTCTGGTATGATTTCCCGGAGAATAGTGGTCAAATTATTTTTATTTCTAGTTCTCAAAAGGCCTGAGAATCTTAAATTTTCTCTTCTTTTCTGCACTTTGTGATAGTCATTTTTATCTGTTTAGATTTAAATGTTTTTCAGGCACATAATTTTCTATGCGTGTTTTTCTCCTCCCTTCATTTCTGCTCCTCTGTCCTAAAGTGAAATGGTTGTCTTTCATTGATCTTGTTCTGTTTCTTTTTCCACAGATATATCCAGACTATAGAATTCCAACATCGTCTTGACCAAGATTTCTTAGTCATATTTAGTTCTTTATGTAACAGAGGCCTGGCCAATGGAGCCCCATCCTCGGAGTATGCACCGTACACTCCACCTGTCGCCCACATATGTGAAGAGACTAGAGATCCTGCTTCCACAAAGGCATGATGACATGTAAACAGAAGGGAGCCCTGCTCCCTAATTCAGAGCTCATGTCAACATTTTGTGTCTAATCCTTTACCATGAGAAGATGAGAAACTTTTTGATAGGCTACTGACTCAGAACTGAGAACATTTTCAAAGTACTCTAAATGGACAAGGTTTTTTTTTTCTTTTCTTACCTTGCTGTTGTCCAGTTGTATCCAACTCTTCATGATCTCATATGGGGTTTTCTTGACAAAGATACTAGAGTGGTTTGCCATTTTTTTCTCCAGCTCATTTTATAGATGAGAAAACTGAGGCAAACAGGTTAAGTGACACATCCAGGGCCACACAACTATGAAGTATCTAAAGCCGGATTTGAACTCAGGTATTCCTGAATCAGGATCCAACACTATCCACTGAGTCATCTAGCTTACCTGGCTATATTCAAATGGGAACGCAGAGTGCTATAGGCCCTAAGTGGGGAGAGAATTCTCAGGTTTTTATCTCCATACCTCGGCCTCTACCAGCTGAGATGTGGGCTCTTTCAACAGCTCTGCTACATTTGAAAGTGACTTTAGAGAGGCAATGCTTTTAGAAACCACTTTAATATTAATCATTCTCCTCAGTGACAGAGGAGTTATAGGGAAGTATGCTCCCAGATACTGGGTGTATTTGTGTGTGTGTATGGGTATAATGTTCATGCTTCTGAGTTCTTGCCGTATCTTCACAGAAAATGTCCTTTTGTAAAAGGTAACTGATACTAATTGGGGAACTAAAACTAGGGCAATAATCTTTGGCAATTGATGTTAGGAGAATACTCTAGAGAGATAAAGAATACTCTGATACATCCAAAAGGTAAGCAAAAGGTTCTCCTGGATCCCTGAGAGGGAAATATATAGCCTCGTTTTCGGGGGCGGGGGTGTCTGATTTGTCAATGTGAGTGGGAGTCGGACTCAGGACCCCCAGAACTTCACATAGGCTACGTTGATTTCATCTCATTATTATTATTCATTTTATTTCTTCTTTGAATTCCTTCAGTGCATGTTTTCAGTCATTTCATTATATCTTGAGACAATTCTATTTCTGTTTCCAGTGCTCCTCTGAGTGAATACATTTTTTTCTCCGTGTTTTTTACCTTGGCTTCTTTATATCCATAATAATTTTTTATTATGTTAGAACACTTCCTAGATTTCCTTACTTCTTTGAAAACGTTTTTCCTAAAAAAAAATCTATTTGGAGAGTTTTTGGTAGCTTTGCTTCCTTCGGACTTTTCCATGGCTATTTTTGGAGAAGGATATTGAGGAAACGGGCTCTCAACAATCCTCCTGGAAGCTCCTAAGGGAAGTCAAAAATAATAGCTTCAGTATTATTGCCTAAAAACCCAAGGGATAGCATAGAGTAGTTGAAAGAACACTGTGTTAGAAGACCTATGCTCAAATCTAAATTCTGACATGGCTGAGTGACTCTGCGACTCAGTTACACCTTCTCTAAAACTACAAGTTGTCATCTATAAAAAAAGGTTCAGCATTCTGGAGTCATCCTCAACTCATCACTCTCCGTCACTTCACATATCTTATCAGCTACCAAGGCTACCTCCACAACATCTTTCCCTATCTCTCTACTCACATGGCCACCAGTCTCATTCAGGCCAATCTCATTTCTCACTAAGACTATCCGAATAGCCTCTTCCCAACTGGCCTTCCTTCCTCAAGTCTCTCCTCTAATCTGTCCTCCAGACAGGTGATAGCCCTAAAGCATAAGTCTGATTGTGTCACTTCCCTGCATAGCAAACTCCAATAATTCCTAAGTATTTCTAGGATCTAATACAATATCCTCTCTTTGTTATTTAAAACCTTTCATAATCTGGTGTCAGCCTTATTGCTTATTACTTCCCTTCACACACTCTGTGGTCCCATCAACCTGGCCTTCTTGCTTTTCTACTCATGATAATCTACCTCTGCATCTAGGATACACTCCCTCCTCCAATAATACTTCTGCCTCTCAGAATACTTAGCTTCCTTTGAAGGTCCATGCAAAAGCCGCCTCCTCCTCCTCCAGACCTTTCCTGTTTATCTATCCCCGTGATACAAGTTCCTCTCTCACAATTTTTTATTTGGTATATACTGAATATATTGTTATATGCGGGCATGTTGTATGTAATATATGCTCCTTGAGGGCAGGGACCATTTCATTTCTATCTTCATATCCCCTGTGCCTGGTCTATACTAGATGATTACTGAGTATTTACAGATTAATTGATTGGTTGGTTGAGAGTATAACAACATTGTTTCCCCTATTTCATGGAATTTTTGTGAGGAAAGTACTGTGCGCAAACCTTTGCCATCTTTTTTTTCCCCCAGTCATGTCTGACTCTCTGTGACCCCTTTTTGGGCTTTTCTTGGCAAAGATACTTCAGTGCTTTGCCATTTCCTTCTCCAACTCATTTTACGGATGAGGAAGCTGAGGCAAACAGGGTAAAGTGACTTACCCAGGGTCATGCAGCTGGTTAAGTGTCTGAGGCCAAAGTTGAACTCAGGAAGATGAGTCTCCCTGACTCCATGTGTAGCACTCTGCACTGAGCTACCTAACTGTTGCTGTCAAAACCTTTAGGTTCTCTATAAAGGCAAGTTGTCATCAATGAATGGTCTGCTCTTTGGCTAGCAATCAAAGCTTATCCACTTCGGTGGTAGCCACCAAGTTTACTCTCCACTGACCTAGCCTTTGACAACTCTGTAACCCCTTCTGCTAGGAGAGGATTCCAGTTGAGTAAACCCATTTGTACTAGCAGAAAAACAACTCAGAGTACATACAGAGGCTCAGGGGAGTCATCGTATTATATGTAGAAAAACATGCTATGTTCCCTGCTATAAATTTTTAAATTGTGCAATTCTGGCATCTTACTCCATATCATAGTTGCTCCGGCTAAGCAACTGTTAAAACATTGAAACTGGATTTGACCGCAAGAGTTCATTCCTTCCTCGGCCAGGTTACACGATGTCATACAGATCAAACGTAGGGAAGACCTCTGCCTGAGACAGAGCAAGGGCACTGATCTAGAGTCAGGAGACCAGGATCTAGTCCCAACCAGATGACCACAAGCCCTCCACTCTTATCATCTTTAGAGCTCAGTTTCCCTAACTGCAAATTGAGGGGGCTGCTGGAATGGAATCAACTTGAAGTTCCCTTGCAGCTCTAGTATTCTATGATTCTAAAACATTTCTGAATTTCTCTCTGTGGAGAAAAATAATGAGGGCAGAGAACAATTGAGAAAACCATCATATTCCATCCATGAGAACATGGTTTCTCCTACCACAAGGCCATAACCTCTATGAGGATCAGGAACTTGGAGTTTATAGAATTAGATGCAGCCCATCATAGTGGCTCAGCCAATTTCCTGTAGTTGGAATTAACGATAATGTTCACTCTCCTTTTCTCCTTCACCCTTGTCCATTCTCTAGATCATTCTTCATCTCACCCTGCTTCCTGCTTGCTCCTCCTTAACAGGACGTCACAGAAATTTGTAACTCTATTTCCAGTACTGAGGTTAGGTAGAGGTAGGTCCTGGACCAAGTCTCAGAATCATAGTTTTAGCATTATTTTTTTGAAGGCTAAATATAAGGCTCCCAAATAGAAGTGGGGAGATGTTTATTTATATGATCAAAACCTCAGTCTTTTCCTTTGTAAAGGAGTATAAATTCCATATGTCACTAAGAGGTCCCTGGTGCACAAAAAGCTCCTGTTCTGGTTTCAGGTAGACTAGGTTCAGTTCTAGAGTAGCCCAATCCCAGAGAAAAGGAGCAAAACTTTTCCTAATCATCTCTGATGCATTATGTTCTCACTCTCAAGAGTCCAGCTTAGAGATGACTCCACCAAAGAATTAAGAGGGTACCCTCTAGTGAAAGTAGCTAGGTGGTGCAGTAGATAGGGCGCTTGCCCTGGAGTCAGGAGGACTTGTGTTCAAATCTGGCCTCACTTAATAGCTGTGTAACCCTGTGCAAGTTACTTAACCTTTCTTGCCTCAGTTTCCTCATCTGTAAAATGAGCTGGAGAAGGAAATGGCAAACCACTCCAGTGTCTCTGCCAAGAAAACTCCAAGTGGGGTCATGAAGAATCAGACTTGACAACAACAAAACTCTTACCCCTCATTTTACAGATGTGAAACCCAGCTCAAAAAGGTTAATTCAAACAGACAGTGAGAGAGACAGAATCTGAACCCAGCTGCTCACACTCCATATTTAGTGCTCTTTACTATCTTTAAGGGACAAAGCTAAACCATTCTTTGGTTTAAAAAATACTTTCTTCATAATAATCCTATGAGGTAGAAGTGGAGCTATCATTATTCTTATTTTACTCAAATGGAACTGTAATCTTCTTGATATAAATAATCCCTCAAATGATGAAACTCCATAGTTTCATAGCTTCTTTAATTATTAAAAACAATACCCAGCATTTCTAGAGTGTCTACCACATTCAAGGCACTCTGCTGTCTTATAAAAATTACCTCATTTGATCCTATTATTGGCCTTATTTTACAGTTCAGGAAACAGAGGCAGACAGAGGTTAAAGGATTTGCCCAAGGTCACACAGCTAGTACGTGTTGAAGACCAGGCTTTTGAACACAGCTCTACCAGACTCCGAGGCCTAGCACTCTACCCACTACACCACCCAGTCAACAGTTCCTCCCAATGTGGTGAGGGCTTTCCTTCCTCACTTTTCCTTGACATTGTGACTATTTCAGTGAGGCACATGGCTACCCATCATTTATCGATTAGTCTTGCCACTGGGCTGACCAGTCCATCTTCTTTTACCTTTTTGAGTCTTTAATGACATGCTTGACTCCACTTCTTTGCATTTCCCTGTTTGTATATGTTGTAACCTACCCATGACCACCTCAAGCTTCTCCGTTGCCTTTTGGTTGACCTTCAATTTCAATTTTTTGCCGACAAGTGTCCCATGACACTGGTAGAATACGTGTGTGCATGTTCACATACATATGTGTGTGTGTTAAGATGGCCACTTGTTTCTATAAGAAGCTTGGCATAATTGAAAGAGCTGCATTCTCTCCCAAAGGCAATGTAGACTGCTCTCCTCTTCCCATTCAAGTCTGGGCCCAGCGCATTCTCCCATTTGCAAAGCCTGTTCAACACACATGCACAGAAAGGTTGTCCACCCAACTATATTTCATAGTTTAGGCAGCAGGCATTTGTAATGTACTTTTATGTAGAGAGAGATAATTAACTCCAGCTTACCTATTAAAAATAAACTCTCTTTACAGATGAAAAGGTTGATTTCCCCAAGGTCACACCACTAAAAATTTGTAGAATCAAAACCTGAACCCAGATTCTTCATGACAAAGTTCCCTGAAAGTGCTCCTCCCACATGCAGCTCCTTTCATCTTTCATCATACAGCCTTTCCACTGGTTGAAATGTTTATTTCCACCTCTTGGAATCTAATTTCCTTCAAGATACAGTTCAATTCATATCTCCTTCAAGAAGCCTTTCTCCATCTCCCCACTCCCAGTGGTCTCTCTACCAAACTTGCCTTTTTTATGGTGCACAATCTGTAGATAATTTATATAATTCGAATAAAATTTTGCATATGATACTTACGTACATATTACCTCCTCTGATAGACTATAAGTTCCTTGAAGGGCAGGGCCTATTTCTCCTTTTGTCTTTGTATACTCTGGGCTTAGCATAGTGCCTGGTACATAGTGAGTGTTTGATAAATACTTGTTGACTAAGTGGTTGGGTAGCTAGGTGGTGCAATGGATAGAGCACTGGGCTTAGAATCAGGAAGACTGCTCTTTCTGAGTTCAAATCTGACCTTATTCACCAGCTGTGTGAACCTGGGCAAGTCACTTAACTCTTTACATTATTTTCTTCTTCTGCAAAATGAGTCAGAGAAGGAAATGGTAAGCCACTCTGGTATCTCTGCCAAGAAAGTCCTAAATGAGGTCACAAAGAGTTGAACATAACTGAACAATAACACAATGATCAATATATATACTCATATATATATATATTTGATTTATTTTTTTTTTTAAACCACATACCCCAGGTTAGGAATTCCTGGACTCTAGAGAATCTCTAATGTCCCTCCCAGGTTCTACATCTCAGTATTTCGTGTTCAGATTGAACAAGCTTAGAAAAGGACAACGATCCAACAGTTAAAGCCTTAAAAATCATTAGCACAATTTGTCTTTCGTCTTTTTCTTTCTGTCTACAAAAGATCCACTACCAATTTAAACTTACTGTGCAGAAGAACATTTTAATAATATCAGTTTTCTCCTTCAAGGCCCTTGGCTAGTTTCCCCCTTCATAGATCATAATGCTGGTGTGGGGCCAAGAGATGCTGTGGTTGACTCACAGGTCACTGCAGTTTATGAGAAGTAGGAATAATAAAGAGGAAGGGAGTTCTGACATCATTGGTGAGTGAAGGGAAAAAAAACCCACCCTGGTGTGTGCTGAGCAGGCTAATTACCCAGCTCTGCATAATGTGGAAAGAGACAGGGCATTGTTCTCCCCTCTAACTGAAGCAGAAAGCACAGTCATGGGAAATGCCATTAACAATGGCCAGGGTCTTCTGATACCCCAAATTCCACAACCGGGTTTTACGATAGGAATTGCAGTGGGGCTGTAAGCAAGGAGAAAGCTGAAACCTGTTTCAGCCAATGCTTCCAAAAAACCAACCCTTGAAAAGCAGGGAGGCCCATTATGGCCAATGAAAGGATGCAGCTGGGAAAACCCCACACCTTTCTTAAATTGGCTTTACCGCATAATAGCCAGTGGAGGCTCAAACTGCTTCTTTGTCCATTAACTTAATTCCATTAAGAAAAGAAAAATATCAAGATCAGCTCAATTTTTTAAGCTCCTTGCCTAGGGAAACCCCAACACAGCCTCAATTATGATTAGGCCTTGGTCTATGAAGGACTTTCATGGTTAAAAGCAAACCAGAGCTACCTTTGACCCATAAGGGATTACTCTTTTATTAGTATAGCCCAGGGATTAGTAGAAATGTTTGGCTAATGAATGTCACTACTATATTTGAGCACATGCCTAAATAAGCTACTTGTCGATTGAAACCTATCTATTTATAAGCACTTGTGTATGCTGTGAAAAATCCATGTGTGTTGTCGTGCTTGCCTTCCGCCATTCCAGCCCAGGGTCCTTTGCCCTGTTCATTTGAGGCCCCACTCAGTGAGGGAAACAAGAGGAAGCTTGGATTTTATTCCTCACATTTGGCCAATAAACCAAGAGTTAAGTCCCTAAGCAGTGGTTAGAAGTCGTTTGGACATTAAAAACTCTAAAACGAGATGGAAAAAGATGGTTTTTTCCACAATTCTAACTGTAGGCATTGATCCAGTAATATTTATTTGGATAATTTCCCACAAATGCCACAAATCAGCCATTTGCATTTCTACACTCAAATGTCTGAACTTCTTAAGTTTAAAAAGCAGCATATTTATTGCATAGACATAGAGTCACCAGACCTAGGTTTCTATCTTAGTTCTGGTATTTACTAGCTCTGTGACCCTAGGCAGGAAGCACTCAACTTTTCTCTGCCTCAGCTTCCTTATCTGTAAGATGAGAATAGGGAATGGGGAGAGGGAAGTACTTGTGGTGTAGGGGAAAGAGAGCTGGATTTAGAGTCAGAAACCTGAGTCCAAGTCTGTGTTCTGCTGCTCATTCTCTGTGTGACTGTGAGCATGTCTGGGTCTTTATTTTCTCATCTATAAAAGGAGGAAGTTGAAGTGAATGACCTCAAGGTTCCAGCTCGAGATCTTTATAATGGGCTACAGAAACATCAAGTTATTGTTATGAATTCTTGTTCTTATTTTTATTTTGAAATGCCATGCTGGCATGCATATTACATAGAAATCATTCTGCTAAAAAAGTCTAGGTTTGACACCCCATTGATCAATCATGGCAGACCCTCTCCTCCATGGTCCTAAAATTTCCCTGTCCAAAGGCAGAGCCTTAAGGACACATCAAATTCCATAAGGAATTCAGTAGTGAATAGTTTGGCAAAGATCTCCAACTATATCTCCCCCTCTGGCCCTCCTGCCAGTACAGATTCATTTCCTATTTCCTCATTGGTTTGGGTCTGGACAAGGGATTCCTTATCCTTTCAGTCTCCATGCCCTAGAGTCCTACTTGTCTGACCTGGATATGTTAATGTGAAAGCTGACTAAACTGATAATGCTACAAGGAAATTCAAAAGAGTAGCTAGGGATATGCAGATTTTGAGAGAACTAGGAAACATAGTAGACCACAAGTTAAATATATACCAAGGGACAGTGGAAACTTGATTGTCTTGGATAACCAAAGTGGAATCAGGATTTGAATCAAATGATCTTTGTTCTGTCTAGCTGTCAACAGGTCCATAAATATCTATATAATTTACAATTTGTACAATATTCATACTGTAAACATTCAATCCAATTCAATTTGAAATCAGGTATTTCTGATTCCAGGTTTTGCCCTTTATCTACTGGGCCACCTGTCTTTTCAACAAAATATTTATTAAACACTTATTATGTGCAAGGCAGACATCTAGATGACCCAATGGATGAAGTGCTGAACTTGGAATCAGAAAGACTCATCTTCCTGAGTTTATATCTAAACTCAGAATATCTATTAGCTATGGGACCCTGGGCATGTCATTAACCCTGTTTGCCTCGCTTTCCTCATCTGTAAAAGGAACTGGAGAAGGAAATGCAGACCACTCCAGTATCTCTGCCAAGATAATCCCAAACGGAGTCACAGTCAGACATGACTGACTGAACAAGAAAAATGTGTAAGGAGCTGGGATAGATGCATGGGATCTATGGACTAATATAAAATAATCTCCGCCCTCAAGGAGATTATATTCTACTGGGAAATACAATATGTGCACAAACAAATACAGAGTCTATACATGGTAATTTCAAGAGGGAGAAAGTGCACATAACTGGGGGCATCAGAAAAGTCCTTTAATGGGCGATGACAGCCAAGGCAGGCCTTGAAGCAAGCTAGGGATTCTGAGGCAGAGATAAGGAGGGAGGACATTCTAAATATGGAATCTGAGAAAAGGCATGTCTAATGGTAGCCATCTCTAAGATAAGGAGTGGAGGGGAAAAAAAAAGAAATTTACATGATTGTTATACATTTTAAAGGAACAGCAAATTGTACATCACAGATTTGCAGTTTCATGTGCAATCATCTTTTTATTATATTAGGGAAATGTTTGTTTTATTCCATAAATTAAAAATAAATTTTAAAAATTAAAAAAGAAGGAAAGGAGGCTAGAGAGAGAATGATTAGCAACCAGTCTGGCTGCAATAGCATAAGAAAGGGCATGATATAAAACAAGACTAGAAAGGGAAGTGGGAACGAAGGTCAGCCATAGCCTTTGGGAAGGTCTTTAAATGCTAGGCTGAAAGTTTGTAGTTTTGGTAGTTCCAAATCCTAAAGATTTTGTAGCGTATCCTAAAGGCAATAGGGAGACACTAGAGATTTTTGAGTCAGGGAAAAAACACATGGTCAGATCTTTCTTTTAAGAACAGTAATTGGATAGTTGCATGGAAGATGGCTCAGAAAAGGGAGGGATTGAGGGAGAGGGACCATTAGGAAGTTATTGCAATAAAGAGGTGATCCCCAGGGTTTGAATTAGGGTGGTGGCTGATTGAGCAGAGCAAACAGGGAAGGGGACAGATCCAAGAAAGCTTGTGAGAAAAGACTCACCAAGTCTTGGCAACTAATACGACAAGTGGGGTGAGGGACAGGGAAGAGTTATTCAGCAACAGCTATAAAATGATGGCGAAGCGGTCTCTTAATCCCTTAGTGCCTTGGTTTCCTAACTGAGAAATTGTTCATCTCTTCTGTGCTGTTTTTCAAACAAAATATTAGCACTGGAAAACTAGGATAAAGCTTAAAGGCACGCGGTGCTTGGAAATACCAAGTATTTAACCATGTCATTATTAGGCACCAAAGACCCAACACTAAATGAGATACAGCTGTTTGAACAGACATTGTTAGCTGCACTGCACACAGCTGGTGTGAAAGGGCTCTCTGAGACAGGAAGGCCTCTGTGGAAGGTATTTGTTTTCAAAAGAGGGTATATGTATTTTATAGTGGGGGTGGGGAAACCCCTTTTCCTATTATAGGGGGCCCAGACTCAGGAAGAAAAAAAATGAATCAAGGACTACATTCAAGTAGAAAGCAAATTTTAGGGATGGGGAGGAGAAAAATGAAAATATTTAACCTGATTGCTTTTAAAATGAGGAATAAGGAACATAAATTTTAATAAATATTTCTTATAAAATTAATGATCATCAACAAACATTTCAATATGTACAGAATAAAGGGACTGTACAGGAACCAAGTAGTTTTTTCAGGTTTTGTTTTTTAAGTGTATATTAAGTTTAACATGGTAGTAACAAAATTACCCTATTCATATACCTTTCTGAAGTGTTTTTGTTTTCTTCTATGTATTTTTATGCTTTATTGATGCTCTTTCTTTTGGGGGCTCTATTACAACTTATTAACTCCTCCCACCCCTGTCCAACTCCTGCCAGCACCTGTAGAAACTTTCCCTTGTACTACTATAACCAAGCAAAACAAATGTACCCATTGACCATGTCTGAAAATGAGGGCTTCATTCTGTACCTCAAGAGTCTGTCTATCAACTCACTCTGATCAAGACGATGATGCGGGATAATTCCAAAGGACCCATGATGGAAAACGCTATCCACTTCCAGAGAGAGAACTGATGAACATTCAGTGCAGATTAAAGCATAATTTTTTTACTTTTTTTTATTGTGTGTGTATTCTTTTGCGACATTGTTAATATAAAAATATATTTTGTATGACTTCACATGTATAATCAATAACATATTGCTTGCCTTCTCATTTGGTGGGTAAAGGGTGGGAGGGAAGGAAGAGAACTGGGAACTCAAGATTTTTTTTCAAGTGAACATCAATTTTTTTATTTGCAATTGTGAAATATTTAACAAAATGAATTTTCAAAAATTTTTTTTAAGAGTTTATCAGCTTCCAGCCAAGAAGTAGGAGGTATATTTCATCATCACCCTTCCAAGTTCTGATTGGTCACTCCTTGGATCAGACATCTCAAGTCTTCCAAAGTTATTTTCCTTTACATGATTGCGATCTTTACATAAATCAAGAATATAAAACTTAGCAAACAGATGATGCAGTGAATAGAGCACCACACTTGGAGTCAGGAAGACTTGAATTCAAATCTGCTCTCAGATACTTCTAGTTGTAAACCCTGGGCAAGTCACTTAATCTCTTTCTGCCTCATTTTCCTAACCTGGGAATAATAGTGAGGACAATAATAGCACCTCTCAAGGTTGTGAGGCACAAATGAGATAATATTTTTAAAGCATTCTGCAAACCTTAAAAAGTGCTATATAAGTCTTAGATATTATTGTTATTAATCAGTTTCATATTATTGCAATTTACAGGAGAAAATTATTCATAAGGAAGTAAGAAAGCTGTGAGAGGGAAGAAAAAGAAAAGAAAAAAGCAAGACTGGGAAAGGAGGAGAAGTGAGAGAGGGATAAAGGTCAATATTCCCTACTCATGCAGTTTTGGAATCCTGAGTCCTGGACTACCCTGCTAACCCCCAACCCGCACCCCACCTCCCAAGGTTTGTTGGGACCTCTTTGTTCCATTTCCACTACCATTCCCTACCAAGTTTGGCTTCCTCTTCACAAACCAACCAGAGGAAGCTTAATCCTAGTGGCTACAGTCAGAGCCCTGACTTAGCTCAATTGCCACTGTGAACATGACATCTTTCCTGATCTTGGTTATTAGCAACTCCTCCTCTCTCTCCCTCCCCTGATCTCCCTGAAAATTACTTTGGATTTACTTTGCATATATTTTACATTTCTAATCTGTGTATGTGTTGCTTCTTCCCAGCACAATGTCTACTCTTGGGGACAAAGATTCTTCATTTTGTATCCTCAGGCATACTGTTCATGCAAAATAAATGCTCATTGAATTGAACTGAATGGAGACTACAAACAAGTGATGTTTAAAAAGCTGAACTTCCAAAATCATTTGGGATTCAGAATATATTTTTCCCTTAATAACATGTTTACAGATGGCGGTTAGGTTCTCAGACTAGCCTACAAAAGACTAATCCATAATATAAATGAATTATTGTACTATACTTAAATGGAACAATAGAACTTACTTTTGGGGAAAGCTTTTGATTGAAAACCTCTAAATTGTTAACCTGTACTAAATCTGCTCTATTTTTGGCCTGGGGTTAGGATGGAGTCCTTGAATTACTCTCCGTTTATTTTTTTAAACATCTGAATAAGTATTCTATAATTCATAATATGACTGCATTATAGATACAGCTAAGTTCTTATAGTCCCACTCTTGTAATTTTATGCTAAAATCTAATGATCTGATTTCTAGATTCAAAACTATATTTGGTCAAGCCATAAAAAAATGACATGTATACATATTTCATTAAGATAGAACTAAATCCTCAGTGACCTCCTCCTAAGATAAGATGCTCTATAATTCCGAGATATTTCTTAGCAGAGATTAAAAGACCAAGGGAAGGGGTCCTTACTTAATGTAAAGGTAATTGTGATTGGAACAACTTATTGTGGCTATATTTAATGCTGAAAACATGGGGCTGTTTCACTGTTCCAATATTGGCAGCACACCTCTTCTTAAGAATTCAAGATTGACTTAGTGGGTAATAGTAATAAACTTATACTTGCTGTGATCTCTAGGTTGTCTCCAGGATGTTCACTGAAACATGTAAAATCAGATTAACTCTGGAAGATCTTAAAACTCAGCTGCAACTCTAACCATCATTTTAAACATTTTTTTCCTATAGGAAGATCTTCATAATTCAGACATTTCTGCTATTTTTTCCTTTACTTCTCTTCCCTTCTTTCCCTCACTGTCTCCACCTGGGTATGGTTCTCTGTCTCTGGCTGTCTTCTTCCCCGCTTCCCTCTCCCTGTCTCTTTATTTCTCTCTCAAAGGGTTATATTGAGATCCTCTACTATCCCCTATAAATCGATTAACTTTACCTTTAAGTATTTAAATGTCACTCAGAACATTTCCTCACCTGCAAAGTGAATTGTAGAAGGAAATGACAAAGTACTCTGGTATCTTTGCCAAGAAAACAACAAACAGGGTTTCAAAGAGTCACATACACTTGGAACAACTGAATAACAGAGCATACAAGTATGGATATTAATTATCTATGTTACCTTTAAGCACATTGTTGTATCCTTGTTTACCTTTCAGTGAACTCTATTTTTACCATTGCCTTCTCTGAAATTAATAATTGCTACCCTTACTTTTTTTTAATTCAGCCAATGCATCATAGATTTTAATTCAGATCCTTATTTTAACTCTGTGTAAATCTTTATGTTTCAAGGGTGTTTCCTTTAAACAACTAATTGTTTACATAAGCTTCTGCTTTTTAATCGATTTTGCTACCCTTCTCTATTTAATGGGTGAGTTTATCCCATTCACTTTCATTTTTGTTGTTATTTTTTCCTAATTTATTTATTTTAGTTCACAACAGTCTATTACACAAGCTTTTGAGTTCCAAATTTTCTCACCCCTCCTTCCCTTCTCCCCTCCCCAAGAAGGCATGCCATCTGATATAACCTCTACATATACATTCACATCAAGCATATTTTCTCATTAGTCATGTGGCAAAGAAGAATTATAACCAATGGAATGAATCACAAGAAAGAATAAAACAAAGCAAAAAAGAGAGCAAATAGTATTCTTTGATCTGCATTCAGACTCCGTAATTCTTTTTCTGGATGTGGATAGTATTTTCTGTCATAAGCCTTTTGGAGTTGTCTTAGAACACTGTACTGCTGAGAAGAGCCAAGTCTATCAAAATTAGTCATTGCACAATGTGGCTCCAGCTGTGCACAGTTTTCTTCTGGTTCTGCTCCCCTCATTCAGCATCAGTTCATACAAGTCTTTCCAGGTTTTTCTGAAATCTTCCTGCTCATCATTTCTTATAGCACAACACTATTCCATTAACATTCATATACCACAATTTATTCCCCACTTGATGGGTATCCCCAAAATTTTCATTTTTTTACCACCACAAAAGGAGCTTCTATGAATATTTTTGTACATGTGGGTCCTTTCCCCATTTTTATGATCTCTTTGGGATATAGCCCTAGAAGTGGTATTGTTGGGTCAAATGGTATGCACATTTTTTATAGCACTTTGAGCATAGTTCCAAATGCTCTCCAAAATGGGTGGATCAGTTCACAATTCCACCAACAATGCATTAGAGTTCAATTTTCCCACATCTTCTCCAGCACTTATATTTTCCTATTTTGTCACATTAGCCAATCTGACAGGTGTGATGTGGTACCTGGTAGTTGTTTTGATTTGCATTTCTCTAATAAATAGTGATTTAGTGCATTTTTATATGACTACAGATATCTTTAATTTCTTCCTCTGAAAACTACTTCTTTATATCCTTTGACCATTTATCAGCTGGGAAATGATTTGTGTTCTTATAAATTTGACTCAATTCTCTATATATTTTAGAAATGAGGCCTTTTTTCAGATACTGGTTGTAACAACTCTTTTCCACTTTTCTACTTCCTTTCTAATCTTGGTTGCAATGTTTTTGTACAAAAAAAATTTCAATTTATCTTAATCAAAATTATCAATTTTTCATTTCATAATGTTCTCTATCTCTTGTTTGGTCATAAATTCTTCCACTTCTTACTGACAGGTAAGCTATTCCTTGCTCTCCCAATTTGCTATATCTAAACCATGTAGCCATTGTGACTTTATATTGGTATACAGTATTTATTTTGGCATATTAATATCTATCTACACAGATAGATAGATAGATATTGACCTATGCCCAGTTTCTTCCATACTATTTTTCAGTTTCCCCAGAAGTTTTTGTCAAATAATAAGCTCTTATTCCAGAAACTGGAGTCTCTGAGTTTATCAAACCACAGATTACTATAGTCATTGACTACTGTGTCTTGTGTACCTAACCTATTCCACTGATCCACCACTCTATTTCTTAGCCAGTACAAAGTAGTTTTGATGATTGCTGCTTTATAATAAAATTTAAGATCTGGTATGACTAGGCTACCTTCCCTAGCATTTCTTTTCATTAATTCCCTTGATTTTTCGGGATCTTTTGTTCTTCTAGATGAATTTTTTTATTTTTTCTAGCTCTATAAAATAATTTTTTGTAGTTTGATTGCTAGGGGACTAAATAAGTAAATTAATTTAGGTAGAATTGTCATTTTTTAATATATTAGCTTGGTCTATCCAAGAGCAATTGATGTTTTTCCAATTATTTAGATATGACTTTATTTGTGTGAAGTGTTTTCTAACTGTGTTCATATAGTTCTTGTGTTTGTTTTGGCAGGTAGACTCCCAAATATTTTATAACATCTACAGTAACTTTAAATAGAATTTCTCTATCTCTTGCTGTTGGGCTTTGTCAGTAGAATCCCATTCATTTTCACAATTATGTTTGTTAATCATATATTTCCCTCTAGTCCACCTTGTTTTTTCTTTCCTTTTCCCTCCATTTTTTCTCTCTCCCTCACTCCTTTACAAAGAAGAGAGTGGTGAAAGAGGACACTACATTCAATATTAGTGAACACTATTGGATATAATCTGCTTCCATTCCATTGCCCGTTTTTTCTCAGCCAGTCCCTAATCACAGCTTCTTATCTTTTTTTGCTTTCCTTTTCCTTTGCCTCTGCATAATCAATCCTCCAAAAAGGGAGTTTGCATTGCTTATGGTTAATGCCTTTCTGAATCTTACTTGCCCTTGCTTCTTGTTCCCACCTATTTCCCTTTTGCATTTAATGTATTTGTGCAACAAACTCCTTGTGTTTTTCTCTGTATGTATACACATATATGTCAGCCCTTGTCCAATTCAGATGAGAATGAGTTCTCTGTGCAGTCTACTTCTCCCACTCCCTTCCCCATGCCTGTGTAGCCCATTGTTATAAGATGAAAGTAAATTCTATCCGCTTCTTCCCCCTTTCCACTGTATTCTTTCTTCCTTTCCCTTCCTTTCTTTTCTTAAGATCTTCAAGATGTAATAAAATCCTCTATGACCTTTGGAGACATTAGTGTTCTGAGAGAACACTTACTTCTTCTCCCTCTATTAGAATATAAATATTTCATTACCGTCAAGTCTCTTCCATTTGCTCAAATGTATTTACCATCCTATATTTTTCCTGCCTCTTCTGTTTACCTTTTAAAGTATCTATTCCTCTCTGATCTTTTCAAAAGGAATTTTAGGTAATCCTCTATTTATCAAAGATCCATTTTTCCCTTGTAGGATTATGTTCATTATTTTTCCAAGCCATAAGCCTTTATCATTTTCATCAACAACAATGAAAAAAGGGAAAGAATGGATCGAGTTGGGCATGCAACTAAAAAACACCTCACCATCACCGTCAACATCATCATCATCATCATCATGGTAGTTCACATTTATATAGCATTTACTGTGTACCAGGAATCATGCTAAGTGTTTTGTGATTATCATCTCACTTGATCCTCACAATAACCCTGGGAGGTTGGTGCTTTATTATCCCCAATTTACAGATGAGGAAACTGAGGCTAAGTGACTTGCCCAAGGTCACACAACTAGTAACTGTCTGAGGATAGATTTGAATTCAGCTCTTTCTAACTCCAGGTCCAGTTCTTTATCTATTGGACCACCTACTGCTTCTAATTGTACGCCAATCATATGCCAACAAAACTGACAGCTTACAAAATGGATCTATACTTGCAAAAACACAAAAGAGCAAGACTTTTACAGACCAAGAAACGGAGAATTTAAATAAACCAAATCTCAGGAAAATAAATCGAATCAACCATAAAGTCCCAAGTTGGAGGTAAGGAAAGAGTCAGAACTATATGGATTTTTAAATTAATTCTTTCAAACACTCAAAGAAAAATTACTTTCAGGAGTAAATTCATAAATGTTTAACAAGCAGCTATCCAAGCGGAAAAATTATATTCATAACACACTCCAAAATGAGGTCTGCATTATTAACACTTCTCCATAACTTTCTTAGTTATTCACTTGTTTTCTATCATGCCTGACTCTCCATGACCCCATTTGGGGTTTTCTTGGCAAAGGTGTGGGAGAGCTTTGCCATTTCCTTCTCCAGCTCATTTTATAGATGAGGACCAGAGATGAAGTAAATAGGGTTAAGTGACTTGCCCAGGGTCACATAGCTAGTAAATGTCTGAGGACAGATTTTAACTCAGAAAGATCAATCTTCCTGAATCCAGGTCCAGCACTCTATCCACTGTGCCCCATAGCTGCCCATAACTTTCTTAAATCTAAACACTCAACAAAACAATACACTTAGAAATATTCCTATTTATGAAACATAAATACTCATATTGAAAATTTAACAACAGTTCTTTAGATCTGTTTCAAGCTGGCTCCAACATATCAATATTATAAATACTTTTGAAAAATTAGGAAAGAATCCTATCAAATTTCTTCTGTGCTACAAATATAGTCTTGATATCTAAATCAGGGAGGAAACAAACCAGAGATACTTAAATATATAACTACCTAGATACCTAAGTCAAAACAAAGAAATTGTAAAACAATATTTCTAATGAATACTGATGTAAAAATTTTAAATAAAATAGAAGCAAAGAGGTTATAGTAACACATCAGAAAGATTACAATCCAGGTTAGATTTATAAAAGGAATGTAAGATTGGTTCAAAATTAGAAAAAATGAACACAGACCATATTAATAATAAAAATAAGTATCTCATAATTATATTGTCACAAAAAATTTTTTGACAAAATATAACACCCACTTTTTAAAAAGCACCAGAAAGCTAGAAATAAAATGATCTTTCCTTAATATGATAAATAATATCCATTTAAAACCAAGAACCAACATTATTATAATAATATCTAGCATTAATATAGTTTAGATTTGCAAAGTATTTTACAAACGTTATTTCATCTGACCCTTACCACAACCCTGGGCTGTTATTGCTATTATATCAGTACTATTATTATCTCCATTTTACATGTGAGGAAACTAAATGTAAATGCCCAAGGTCACAGCATATAGGTGTCTGAATTTTTACTCAGGATTTACTCAGGATTTTAACTCAGTTCTTCCTGATTCCAAGTCCTGTGCTTTTTCTAGCTGCTTTATATTACATATAATGGAGATTTTAAAAAAAGCTTTTTCAGATACAAAGCAAAATCAACGATCATTTCTACTATTTGGCATAATGCCAGAAATGCCAGCTATAACAATGAGATGAGAAAAAGAAATTAAGAGAATAGATGAAGATGAAACAAGCAGTATTTTTATTTTTTGTAGTCTGATGGTCTACTCAGAGAACTCTAAACTCGTAGTTGTCTAAAATTTGATTGAAAAAAATAATGACATCAGCAAAGTAGCAGGCTATGAAGTAAACCTACAGAAATCATCGACCTTTTTTATATATTACCAACAAAACCCAGCATAAAGAGAGAGAGGGAAATTCCACTCAAATTAACTACAGAACATACAAAATATTTAGGATTCCATATATCAAAGTATACACAGGAATTACATGAAAACAACTATGAATCATTCTTTACAGAAATAAATACAGACCTAAATATATGGAGACACATTAAGTACTCATGGTTGAGTTGGGCCAATATAATAAAAATGACAATAAGGCCAAATTTAATTTATTTATTTGTCATACCAATCAAATAACCAACTGATTTCCTTATAGAGCTAAAAAAAAAAACAAACCCAAAATTAATCTGGACAAACACAAAGTCAAGAGTCTCAAAGGGAATGATGTTAAAACGTGGTAAGGAAAGAGACTATCAGTACCAGATCTCAAACCACACAACAAAGCAATTAATAGAACTATTTAGTACTAGTTAAAACACTAGAGATCCATCAATGAAAAAGGTGCGTTAGTCAGCCAATAAATACAAGGTGTGTACCATATGGCTTAGCAGAATGTCTGGCACAAAGTAGGCATTTAAAAATGTTCACTCACTGACCGACTACATGTAGAAACAAATGAACAAAGCAACACATATTGAATAAACCCAAAGACCTACAATTACTGGATATTCAATGAAAATTCCTGGAAAAATCAAAAAGCAGCTGGCAGAAATTGGGTTTAGACCATACCATATACCAAGACAAGGCTCCCATTGATACATGACTTCAGTATGAAAGATCATGTCATAGACAAATTAGAGGGACAAGAAAGAAAATAATATTTTCAGACACATCTAATGTAGGAATTTGTTTAACTATGCATATTTGTTCCTAGGATTTTCTTTTTCTTTTCTTTAGTTGAGAGGAAGAGATGGGCTATAGATAGGATTGACAAAAAAAGAAAAAGGATAAAAGGGAAAGAGGGTCATTGAAACATTTTTAAAGGCATAGAAGAGAACAGAAAATCCAGAACAAACTACAGAGAAGCGGAATAGCTTTAAAAATTACATGTTGAATTTATCATATACTTAAGAGGAAAGGCAATCTGTATCTAATAGATTTGTAATTTCACAAACAATCCTCTTTCTGTTCTACTTTGTATATGAAATGCTCACTTTCTCTGGTGTTTAAGTTTGAAATAAAAAATAAATACATTTTTAAAAATTACCCCTTATTTATTTGATAATTAGGGAGAGCTTGGAGTGCTTTCTCAGCACCCCAACAATAAAGGAGTGCTCTCTTGGGCAGGATATGCCTATCCTAGGGATCAAAGGGAGAAAGGACGTTAAATTTTGTCACCATTCTTTTTGAATCCAGAGCTGATCAAAGAAAGAGAAAAAGATGCCTTTTCCCTTGGTAAGCTTTTCAGAGGCTGGAGGTCAGCCAATGGGGAACAGCATCCTTGGGAGCAAGCCCTTCTTCGGGTGCTACATCACCAGAGCAAGAACACAGGAAAAACAGGAAAACCCTGGGGGGGGGGCTTTACTTTCACGGGGACAGATACTCTACTCAGAAACCCAGAAAGTTGTTCCATCAAAGGGCTTTTCACTCTGCCGGAAAACAATGCTTGGCACTGCCCACTAATATCAATGTAGAATCACAAGGGATCCCACAAAGAAAAACAGGAACCCCCAGGTCTGGCCACACCCTTTGGAAGGACCAGGGAGAATACCCTGCCTATTTTGCACTGAAAATGACTGATATGGGGGAGTGAATTGCTTACTGGAGAACATCTGTTTTCTACAATTTTAACTTTGTTTTCTTTGATTTGTCAATAAAACATATGGAATGTATAATGTAGTTTATGTATAGGATAGCAATTTATTTCCTCCCCAGAAATGAAATGCCTAAAAAATAAAAGATTCACAACTTTGCTTAGCTAAAGACTTAAATAATTATTTTGTTCTCTGGGGAGACTGATACTTAAAACATTAAAATAAAGAGCATGGAAGGACTATCCAATAGGCATATCACCTTCACCCAAGCTCTATGCTATCCAAACAACTACCTCTAGGTCCATGTCTTCTGGAATGACAGGCCAGTAACTAGGATCATCCTCCTGACTCCTGCCAGCTCTCCTCCAAGAAGAATTGTAGGAGTTGTAGGGAACCCTTCCAGAAGTATAGTTAGAAATGACTGAGGAAACCATGCGCTCCCAATTCCCTCAAAAGTTCATCGCTCATGATCATAGGTTTGGTCACCTATGCTTAGGCAAAGAAATAGAGAAAAAAATTCATCCAAGGCCAGAGGCTCAGGATTAGCTTACTTAAAGAGTACATGTCACCTTAAAATCCAAAGTGGGAGAAAAAAACAAAGAAATTCCTCTTCCCACCCTTCATGGGAGGTATTAGAGGGACAGAATAACAAAGCACTCATTCCAGAAAAAGAAAAAAAAAGAGAGCACCAGAGGCTAGTGTCTCTCCTTTTAAGATCTACTGGGTAGATAGCTCCTCTTTAGAAGAGCAGCCTATAGAATACAACCAGAAATCTCTGGTTGTGCAGGTGCCCAGCTCCAAGGACAGTATATGTGAGACTAGAAGAGACTCCGTTTCAGGCATGTTCCATGTAACTTACTCCAGTCAGAGCCAAATGGGGTGGGTGTGGAGATAAGATGGGGATGTCCTTTGATTATGTCCATTACATAAATTTCCACTGGTTATCTTCAATTTGCATCACCTCCATTTAAACATTTATCCATCTGCTAACCTGTGGACCTTCTTTTGTAACAAAACAAAAAAAAAAATTAAAAGGGAAAAAAGGAATTCAGCAGAACTGACCAATGTACCAACATTCCATGAGTGTGTATATAATGTTTCACAAAAGCAGGAGGTTCATTTTCTCAACTCTTTTCTGGGACAATGCTTGGTATATCAACAAACATTTTTAAGTACCTACAATGTGAAAGACACTGTTAGGGGTGGCCAAATCCAAGCTCAGTTAAAGATCCCTTCTCCCAAATCTTTTATCCCTCTCTGCTTGACTTCTTGTATATTTTTCAATTTAATTTGCTTTATATTTGTTTTTTGCATATGGTATCTCCCACTACAAATTGTAAGCTTCTTCAGAGCATGCACCATGACCTGTCAGTTTTCATCTTTGTATTTCAAGAGCATAATATAGTACCTTTCACATTCGGTGGGGGGGGTGAGGGGGGAAGAGAATTGCTGAATGAATCTCAGAGAGAAACACAACTCTCTACTAAAGGAAAAGGAATCTTTCTGTTCACACAGTAGTGAAGATAGAAGTTTTTTCTTCTGATAGAGATCCTGCTTATACTTCTCCACGAGAGCCCCTAAGGCAGCTATTGTAGGAGCTCTAAGATCCACCCTGACAGAAGCAGAAAATAGGCACAATATTCCTAGGAGATTCATTGAATGGAGGGGAAGATCTGGTAGCTAAAGAGTCAGCTTCTGCCACAGGGTTAGCACTGTAACTCATGTGGAAAGAAGTTTGATTTGGGAGTCAGAAAATATGGGTTCCCTACTTACTACTTGGATAACCTGGGTAAATCCCTTCATCTCTCTGGGTCTCAGTTTCCTCACTTGTGCAAAAAGAAAAGTCTTGCACTAGATGATCTTTGAGGTCTGTTCCAATTCTAAATCTGTAATCATGTACTAGTCTTTCCAGGAGTGTGGGAGTCAGGTGAGCCCTGGATTCAATTCTTTTCTCAGACACTATGACTATGGGGTCTCTGAGCTTCAGTTTCCTCCTCTGCAAAAGAGGACAATAATATTTGGGTTACCTATCGCCAGGATTTTTGTGAAAGACTAAGTGAGTGAAAAGAAGTGAAACCCTCTGCAAAGTTTAAAGCACTATGTAAACCTCAGGCATTATTTTTATCACTATTCTTATGGCAGCAGTTGTAGCATTCACTCCCTCATAAGAATGACAATGACTCCTTTTGATTAGCACACTGATTTCATCAGTGTAGGAAGCTCCCTTCTTTCAAAGACTGGCACCTTCTCTAACAATCTTAGAGAGTTCAAGGATGTACCCAAGGACACACAGTTCTCCATATGGGTCAGAAGCAAGGCCAGTTCTCTAGCCACTACACAAAGTTGCCTATTATTTCTGTGATGGTGATAAGAACACGAGCTGACTTTATATAGCACGTTAAAGCTTGTGAAGCACTTCACATACATTATTGCATTTAATTCTCACAATAATCCTGTGGGGTAAGAATTATTATTATCCCCATTTTATAGAAGAGGAAATTGAGACAGAGAGGCCAAGTAACTTGCTTATTGTCACGTGGCAGTGAACATGAGAATCAGGATTAGAACTGAGGTCTCTCAAGACTCCCAGGAGTCTATTGCAACACTACATTGTGGGTTCACTATATTCAACATTTTAACACTGCATAACAGCTAGGTGCACAGTGGATAGAGTACTAGACCTAATCAGCAAGACCTAAGTTCAAATCCAGCCTCAAATACCTACTAGCTGTTTGACCCTGGGCAAGTCACTTAGCTTCTTCGTGCTTTAGCTACCTCATCCATAAAATGAAGATTATAATAGTACCCACTCCCCAGCATTGCAGTGAGGATAAAATAAGATATTTGTAAAGTACTCTGGAAACCTTAAAGGTGTTATATACATGCTGGCTGTTATTATTATTGTTATAAAATGAACAACGAAAAATCTGCCAGATCAAGATGACATTTAATATTTTAAAATCATATATTACACAGTAACGAAACCAAAGTTGGGAATGTTGGCTCCTCTAAATGTGAAGTATTAACATCATGCCAAAGATCATCTTTGACTAAAAATATTCTGGATTTCTCACTGTTATGTTTTTGTTGCTTTTATATAGTAATAGTCAAGAAGTGGCTTGAGGGTTTGGAAGTATGGAGCAAAGAGCCAGAGACGGGACATCTGACTCAAGGTGGAGGGGGCCAGATGGGGGCCAAACATGGGAGTTACTCTGATGTGGAAGCCAATGATGACAAGGGAGTTGGGAGCCAGAAGAAAACGCAGACTGGGGAAGATCGGTCAAAGCAGTAAGATCAGGAGTTCAGGAAAGTGAGCAGTGGGGGTGGGGTGGGGGGTGGAAGACTTGACAAGGCACCAGCAGCAAGAAAGGATTTTGGCTCTGCTCCAGAGACCATGATAGTTAGGTGTTCCTTCTATACTTTCTGCTAAGGGTAGGAATTTTATATAGTTCAGAGTGTTGAAAAGTTTGAGCCCAAGGGTCAGGGCAAGTGGGTGAACAGGGCTGGAATAGGGAGTGGAGAACTAAGCAGTTCCTGACAGGAAGTACTCATTGAATTTGCTTCCCTATCCATTTTTTAACACAAGAATAACATGCTTATATAAGTAGAAACTTCAGTAAATAAGTCTCTTAGAGTACCTCATTATTACACAGATTCATAAAATCATTAGAACACATAGCTACGTTACACTTACTTTATTAAGGGGTTATTAACCTGAGATCTATGGGCCCCCAAGGGGGTCTGTGGGATAGATTTTGGGAGAGCCATGAACTTGTTTTGCAAAAAAAAAAATCTTTTTTTCCTAATCTTTAGCAATTTGATTACTTCTTTTAAAATGTTATTCTGAGAAAGGATTTACAGGCATTACCAGATTGCCAAAGGGTCCATGACACATGCACGCACACGCGCACACACACACACACACAAAAGGCTGACCTAACCTAATCCTCTATATTATCCTGTAGCAAATTCATTGCAGGGAAAATTAGGATCAGGGGTTAAGTCACACAAAGAATAAGTTGCAGAGCTGAGATTCACAATACCCAGGTCTTTGTACTCCAAGACAGAACTCTTTCCATTACTTCACACATTCTTTGATTATATTAGAGGTCAAACCATGTCTCACAAAAATGGGACAAAATGTAGAAAAAGCTTTAATGTTCTAGACTTGCATAAGGGTACTAATTTAGTCTCCCAATACTCAGGGGTCTCATCAAAATTTTCTTTCAGGTGGAGTCAAGATGGCGGAGTAGAAAGACTCACCTATGATAGCTCTGAATCCACAGCCCATGGATTTAATGTAAGAAGAGCTCCCCACAAGTTCTGGATCACTGCAGGGTGTGCAGAAACACAGTGGAAGAGATTTCCATTCCAGAGAGCCCTGGAGAGCCATCCCCAGGGTCCATCGCACCCCAGAAAGCGGAGTCCACCCCTGCCCTGCCCTGGCCGGGCAGGACAAGAGGAACAGATCCGAGCAGGCTTCAGGGATGGAATCTCCGGCGGCCGGGAAGGTCCCTCCACCCACAGACACTACAGGTCAGTGAGAGAGATGTCTAGGCTGGCCAAGAGGGGAGCGGGGTGTCTCCGTGGCTCAGGCCCTCTCTGGAGGAAGCGGCGGAGGCAGAGGCAGGGGCAGCAGCAGCAGTAGCGGCCCCTGGGACTCCCCAAGCAGGCAGGATCTTCATTACTGAAGGTCTCTGCATAAAGCCCCTGAGGGAGCTGAGCCTGGGAGACAGCCCTGCCCCACCCACCCCATTCATGAAGGTCTCTGCATAAAGCCCCTGAGGGAACTGAGCCTGGGAGGCGGCCCTGCCGCCACCCCAGCACCAGAACTTAAGCTCACATTGAATAGCAGCCATGCCTGCCGCGGAAAGCCCATTTGAATCTCAGACTCCAAGCACTAGCTGGGCGGATCTAGGCAGGGGTGGACAGAAATCTCAGAAGTCAAGTAACTGGCTGGGAAAATGCCCACAAAAGGGAAGAAAAATAAGACTACAGAGAGCTTCTTTGAGCAGGTGCAAATGTTCCCGCCTTTCAATTCTGATGACGAGGAAATATTATTGTCATCAGGGAAAGACGTGGAGGGCGGGGCCTCTGTATCCCAGACATCCCAGGGGGATGTCTGGTGGGCTCAGGCCTTGGAAGAGCTCAAAAAGGACTTTGAAAATCAAGTTAGACAGGTGGAGGAAAAACTGGGAAGAGAGATGCAAGAAAAGCATGAAAAACGGGTCAATACCTTGGTAAAGGAGACCCAAAAAAATGCTGAAGAAAATAACACCTTGAAAAATAGGCTCACTCAACTGGCAAAAGAGGTTCAAAAAGCCAATGAGGAGAAGAATGCTTTCAAAAGCAGAATGAGCCAAATGGAAAAAGAGGTTCAAAAGCTCATTGAAGATAATAGTTCTCTCAAAATTAGAATGGAACAGATGGACTCTAATGACTTTCTGAGAAACCAAGAAATCACCAAACAAAACCAAAAGAATGAAAAAATGGAAGAGGATGTGAAATATCTCATGGGAAAAACAACTGACCTGGAAAATAGATCCAGGAGAGACAATTTAAAAATTATGGGACTACCTGAAAGTCACGATCAAAAAAAGAGCCTAGACATCATCTTCCATGAAATTATCAAGGAAAACTGCCCTGACATTCTACAACCAGAGGGCAAAATAAGTATTGAAAGAATCCATCAATCACCACCTGAAAGAGATCCAAAAAGAGAAACTCCTAGGAACATTGTGGCCAAATTCCAGAACTCCCAGCTCAAGGAGAAAATCTTGCAAGCAGCTAGAAAGAAACAATTCCAGTATTGTGGAAATACAATCAGGGTAACTCAAGATCTAGCAGCTTCTACATTAAGGGATCGAAGGGCATGGAATAGGATATTCCAGAAGTCAAAGGAACTAGGACTCAAACCAAGAATCACCTACCCAGCAAAACAGAGTATAATACTTCAAGGGAAAATATGGTCTTGCAATGAAACAGAGGACTTTCAAGAATTCTTGATGAAAAGACCAGAGCTGAAAAGAAAATTTGACTTTCAAACACAAGAATGAGAAGAAGCAGGAAAAAGGAAACAGCAAAGAGAAGTCATAAGGGACTTACCAAAAGTGAACTGTTTACATTCCTACATGGAAAGACAATATTTGTAACTCTTCAAACTTTTCAGTATCTGGGTAGTTGGTGGGATCACACACACACACGTACACACGTGCATGCACACACACATACACACATGCACGCACATACAGAGACAGAGCACAGAGTGAATTGAATAGGATGGGACCGTATCTTAAAAGAAATTAAGGTAAATGGTGAGAGAGAAATGTAGTGGGAGGAAAGAGGGTGAAATGGAATGGAATAATTATGTCATTTAAGAGGCAAGTAGGAGACTTTTTAGTGGAGGGAAAAAGAGGAGAGCTGAGAAAAAAAAACAAGAAGTTTACCCTTATCACATTTGACTAAAGGAAGGAATAAAATGCACACTCATTTTGGTATGAAAACCTATCTTACATTACAGGAAAGTGGGGGAGAAGGAAATAAGCAAGGGGGGGATGATGGAAGGGAGGGCAATGGGAGGAGGGAGCAATTTGAAATCAACACTTGGGGAGGGACAGGATCAAAAGACAGAATAGAAACAATGAGGGGCAGGATAGGCTGGAGAGTAATTCAGTTAGTCTTACACAGCACGACTATTATGGAAGTCATTTGCAAAACTACACAGATAGGGCCTATATTGAATTGCCTGCCTTCCCAAAGGGAACGGGTGGGGAGGGAGGGATGGGGAGAATTTGGACTCAAAGTTTTAGGAAGAACTGTTGAGTATTGTTCTTGTTACTAGGAAATAAGAAATACAGTTAATGGGGAATAGAAAGTCATCTGTCCCTACAGGACAAAAGAGAAGATGGGGACAAGAGAAGGGAGGGATGATAGAAGAGAGGGCAGATTGGAGATAGAGGAAATTAGAATGCTCGGTGTATTGGGGTGGGGGGAGGGGACAAAAGGGGAGAAAATTTGGAACCCAAAATTTTGTGAAAATGAATGTAGAAGTTAAATAAATAAATTTTTATAATAAAAAAATTTTCTTTCAATGATTTTAGACATTCATGTATTTTAAATAGTACTATCTTTTCCACGGCTTTCTATTAATCTGCCTCTTTTATGTTTTTACTTACTTAAATGTGTAACATTCCTCACTCCTTTGGGCTACGGCAGCTTTGCTACAGCAGAGGTGCCAGTGTTCCGGTCTGGAAAGGGGACGTGGCGTGAGGGCGCTCTTGTGGTAGCAGGGTTGGCTGCCAAGTCTACTCACGTTGTTCTCAGATGAGATAATGGTAGTCATAAGTGTCTACCAGCACCAATCCTCCTGAAATCCAGTTCACACTGGCCTTTGTAGCCTCTGTCTCCTGAGTCTACCCAGACCCTGAGTCCATCCCCTGGTACTGAATCTCTCTAGAGTTTCTGTATTAGCATCTAAAGACAGACTTTATTGGATATATGAGTTGAGATTGAAGGGACACTCTTGCTTGTGGAGAATTAACTCACCCAGCTGAAAGTATATATTTCCTCAAACTTCTGAATCAACCTATATTGGTTGGAGGGGTAGAGGCTTCTAAGTTTTAGGAAGGTGGTGGGCTCATAGCCCCTTTCCCTTTGCTAGGCACTTTATTTCATTATACCCTGTTAATTTTCTTATTGATTGTAACAAATAGTCCACATGAACATTTGAGGTGGATACTCCAAATTCATGCATCCTGCATTTCCTTTGAGCTGTCTCAATTCCACTTTGCTCATAGAAGAGAACCTTCTCTGATACAGGCATGCAATGCTGAGTGGTCCTGTGTCATTGTCTCCTATGTCACACAATCAATTCCAAAGTTCTTGGGAGACCTTGTGAGTGCCCCTCTATCACTTATTCTGACCACCATGTGAATGCTTGCCCTGGTGAGGTCTCCATAAAATACTTTTTGGCAAGCATAAGTTTTGCATTCCAACAATGTGGCCAACCCATCAGAGTTTTGCTCTCTCTGAAGCATAGTTTGAATGCTTGGCAGTTTAGTTCGAGTAAAGACCTCAGTGTCTGCTACCTTATCCTGCCAGGTGATCTTCAGAATCTTTCTAAGATAACTGAAGCAGAAGCAATTCAGTTTCCTGGCATGGCATACTGTCCAGGTTTCACAGACATACAACAAGGTCAGCGTAACAGCTCTGTAGACCTTCACTTTGGTAGTTGGTCTAACACTTCTTTCCTCACATACTTTCCTTTGAAGCCTCTCATTGAGCTAACTCTGGCAATACATGTGTCAACCTCCTTATCAATGTGCACATCCCTGGAAAGTACACTACCAAGGTAAGCATTCAAAACTTCCCCATTTCCTATAACTGATGGGTCCATGTATGGTATGGTGGTGGCTGATGGAGCACCTGTGTTCTCTGTGTTCTCTTGGTGTTAATTGTTAAGTCAAACTTTGCACAAGCAGCAGAGAACTGGTTCACACTTTGTTGCAGCTCAGCTTCAGAGGCTGCATTGAGTATACAATCATCTGCTAACAAAAAAATCATGTATCAACATTCCCTCTACTTCGGCCTTGGCCTTTTCAAGTTGAAGAATTTACCATCAGTGTAGTAGCTGACCTTGATGCCTTCTGCATCCTCATTGAAAGCATCTGACAACATGGCTGAAAACATCATATTAAGATGCACGGGTGCAAGCACATAGCCCTGTGGAAAGCACTAGAGCATTGTCCATTATTCATTATTGATTCTATGACAAGTAAAAACATCTGTATACATTATCTAAGCAAGTCTGTTGGCTTCTGTGGTATACTTGGACTTTATAGTCGATGGGACCAATCAATTTCAGGGACCATAAGGGGCATCATATGAGTCTTTAAAAACAGCTTGAGACAATTGAGACATAGCAGGTATTAGTAAATTCTTAGGGCTTGAATCAGAAAGTTCTAAGGATGAAAGGGACCTTACAGTGTCATTTAGTCAAAATCCCTTGTTTTGACAGATTGTTGTTCACTTGTTTTCAGTTGTGTCTGACTCTTTGTGACCCCATGGGATTTTCTTGGCAAAGACACTGAAGTGGTTTGCCATTTCCTTTTCCCGCTTATTTTACAGATGAGGAAACTGATAAATGTAAATTAATGTGTTCAAAGCCACACCACAAGATAGTGGCAGAGACTGGCCTTGAACCAAGGTCTTTGGTCAGCCTCTTAGCTCAGTGCTTTTTTCTTTCCATTTCCATCCATTATGCTGAAACTATGAAATTATAACTCACTGAAATATAGTAAGGTCAGGAAAGAGGCTTCAAAACCTATTGAAACAAGGGACTTTGACTAAATAATCTGTAGAGTTCCTTTCAGCCCTGGGATTCGCTGAGTCAAAACCGAAGTAACACATTTACTAAATATATCTGTTCTATCTCAATTGGCTCAAGCTGTTTTTAAAAAACTTACATAATTCCCTTGTGGTTGTTTTCAGTCGTGCCTGACTCTTTGTGACTCTATTTGGGGTTTTGTTGGCAAAGATACAGGAGTGGTTTGCCATTTCCTTCTCTAATTCATTTCATAGATGACAAAATTGGGGCAAACAGGGTTACATAACCTGCCCAGCGTCACCTACTTAGCAAGTGTCTGAGGCTGGATTTGAACTCAGGAAGATGAGTCATTCACTGCATCACCTAGCTACTCTTTAATTCCCTCACAATCCCTAAAATTGATTTGGCTCCATTGATTGTAAAGTCCAAGATCTTCACTGGCATTTGTATGAAAGGGCCAAGATAAAAAGATGCATCAGCTGATATGGATGATGTGAAGAAATGGTGAAAAGAGATTTGGACTAATCGTACTTTGGTCAATACTGTTTTAATGTATATGTTATACTTTTCCTACTCCCCCTTACTTTTTCCAGAAGTGAGATAGCATTTGCAGAAGGTAGAGGAAATAGTGAAACTTTTTTACTAGCTGTTTCCCACAAGCTGTGCCTTTGCCTCTGGCTGTCGCCCCATCTGGATTACATGTCACCTACCACTCAGGTGCCACTTCTTAACCAGGCCTCTCCTCATCTTTTCCTCTGCCCCCCCAGGAACCCTCTCATTTAAATTACTTAGTACTGCTTTGTGTATGTTTGGCTTATATGCATACAGACTAACTCTCCAATAGAATGTAAACTCCTGGAAGTCAGGTAGTTTTGTTTTCTACCACGAGCACCTAACACTAGGACCTTGCATATGGTAATCATTGAATAAATATTTGCTGAATTAATTCCCATGCAAGCCTAATTTTAAAGTTCAGGAATGGACAGAAGTATACATGCTACCAATATCATTTTATTTCCAAGATGTAGTACATCTTGAAAGAATTTTCTTCTTTGGAGCAAATACTCTTCCATTTAGGCATTTCTGAATGGAAAATAGTTAAAAGTTAGCTGCTACTTAATAACCACTGACGACTGGCATATGCTTGGAAATGAAACCATAGCAAAGTCCAACATGAATAGCTGCACAGCCTGAGAGCCATCATGGTTTTCTTGAGATAGCCAAAGAACCTGAGGAAAGTCTTTAGGACACTGGGTGCATTCTCTGCGGGAGATTTGTGGAAGGATAGAGACACAAATCCTACAGGATTTAGGGAGGGTTTCAACCTGCACTGTCACCAATGAGATCAGAGATCCATTTTTAACCATCATGCCGCCTCCCTCTTGGACTTGTCAAACTGATTTTTTTTGAACCTAAGTGCAAGATTATTTTTATCTCTACTGAATTTTATCTTATTAGCTTCAGCCCAGTGCACTACCTGGTCAAGATACTTTTGTATCCTGAATTAAGCCTACGGTGTGGTAGCTATGTCTCCTAGTTTTGTAGTAGTTGGAAATTATATGAGATTTATCCCTTTATCCATGTCATCCCCTCAAAAACGTTTTTTTCAAATTGCACAGATCCATGGAGATCTTCTGTCAAGATGAAATCAAACTGTTAATGACTATTCTGAGTCCAGCACCAAATCCAAGCCCAAATCCATTGAATTGTAGTGATATAGCCAACATCTCTATTCCACAAAAACAGCAAGAAATATCTGATAAAAGGTGTTAGCACTACAAGAACTGGAACAAAGATGATGGATAAGAGGCAGCCAAATGAACTCTCCCATCATTCCCCTCCAAACAACTTTGAAATAATAATGCCTCAAATGAAATTTTTGAGTACCAGAGCTAACAAAAAGTTGAGCTGAAATAGTTTTCTGGTGTAAAAAAATTTAAGACAGCAGAAATCTGTAACAGGTCTGGGGTCCAGTGGGGGTCTGTCTGGAACCTACACACTTAACAGCAACAACAGCCCCAGCAGCAGCAGCTTAGGGAGCTCAGAACCTAGAGAAGGGAAAGGGGTTGAACAGCTAGAAACAGAAAACTGGGAAAGAATTTTTGCAACTAGTGTCTGTGATAAAGGCCTCATTTCTAAAATATAGAGAACCAAGTCAAATTTACAAGAATATAAGTCATTCCCTAATTGATAAATGGTCAAAGGATATGAACAGGCAGTTTTCAGAGGAAGAAATTAAAGCTATCTGTAGTCATATGAAAAAAATGCTCTAAATCACTATTGATTGGAGAGATGCAAATCAAAACAACTTTGAGGTACCACATCACATCTATCAAATTGGCTAACATGACAAAACAGGAAGGTGATAAACACTGAAGATGTGGGAGAGTTGGAACACTAATTCATTATTGGTAGAGCTGTAAGCTGATCCAACCATTCTGGAGAGCAATTTGGAACTATGTCCAAAGGGATACAAAAAGGTGCATACCTTTGACCCAGCAATATCGCTTCTAGGGCTGTATCCCAAAGAAATCATAAAAATGGGAAAAGGTCCCACATGTACAAAAATATTTATAGCAGCTCTCTTTGTGATGGCCAAGAACTGGAAATCAAGGGGATGCCCATCAATTGAGGAATGGCTGAACAAGTTGTGGCATATGTATGTAATGGAATACTACTGTGCTATAAGAAATGATGAATAGGAGGACTTCAGAAAGCAATGGAAGGACTTATATGAACTGATCTGGGTGAAATGAGCAGAACCAGGAGAACATGGTATGGAAGACCAGGACATAAACTCAGAAGGTATTAATGTGAAAAGTGCTACCAAAAAAGCCTCCAAGAAAATGCTAATTGGACCTTAACCCAACAAGAATTCCTAGAAGAGTTAAAGAAAGAGACAAGAGTGATAAAAGAAAAATTCAGAAAAGAAATAAGAGTGATGCAAGATGATTATGAAAAGAGAATTAACAGCTTGGTAAAAGAGGCACAAAAAAAATCCTGAAGAAAATATACCTTAAAAAACAGAAACGACCTAATGGCAAAAGAGGCACAAAAATTCATGGAAGAACTCCTTAACAAAAAGAATTGGCCAAATGGAAAGGGAAGTACTAAAATTAAATGAAGAAAACAACTCCTTAAAAAGAAGACCTGACCAAATAGAATAAGAGGTATAAAATTTCACTAAAAAAAAAAATTCCTTAAAAATTAGAATTTAATAACTCTATGAGACATCAGAAAACAATAAAACAAAGTCAAAAGCATAAAAAAATAGAAGAAAATGTGAAATACATCATCAGAAAAACAACTGACTTGGAAAAATAGATCCAGGAGAGATAATTTAAGAATTACTGAACTATATGAAAGTCATGATCAAAGAAAAAACCTAGACATCATATTTCAAGAAATAATCAAGGAAAACTGTCCCTATATCTTATATCCAGAGGGTAAAATAAAAATTCAAAGAATCTGCTGATTATCTCCTAAAAGAGATCCCAAGATGAAAGCTAACAGGATATTATAGCCAAATTTCAGAGCTCCTAGATCAAAGAGAAAATACTTCAAGCAACCAGAAAAAAACAATTCAAATACCATGGAGCCACAGACAGGATCATGCAAAATTTAGTGGCTTCCATATTAATGGAGTGAATGGCTTAGAATATGATATTCCAGAAGGAAAAAGAGCTAGGAATACAACCAAGAATAACCTACTCAGCAAAACTTGGGATAATCCTTCAGGGATAAAAAATGAATATTTAATGAAATAGAGAACTTTCAAGCATTCCTGATGAAAAATTTGAATAGAAAATATGACACTGAAACAGAAGACTCAAGAGAAACATAAAAAGGTTAACATGAAAGAGTAACCATAAGAGACTCAATAAAGTTAAACTGCTTGTATTCCTATATTGGACGATGACACATGTAACTCCTAAGAATTATGATATTACTAGGTCAGTTAAAAAGTGTTTAGGTAGAGAGAGGGCATGAGTGTGAGTCAATTATGTTGGAATGAGGGGAGGAGAAAGATGCACTGAGAGAAGAGAGAAGGGAGAGGTAGAATAGGGAAAATTTTCTCACATAAAAGAAGTGTGCAAGGAAGAGCTTTTACAAAGGAGGGGAAAACTGGGGCCTTGGTGAAAGGTAATACTTGAACCTAACTTTCAATGGAATTGGTTCAAAGAAGGAAGTATACACACACACACACACACACACACACACACACACACACACATACACTGTTGTGTATAAAATGGAATTTACCCAATAGGGAAATAGGAAGGGAAAGGCAGAAAAGACACGGGTGGAAGGTGGAACGATAAAAGGAAAAGCAGATTTAGGGAGAAGCCACAAAATAGACTTTTGAGGAGTAACAGGGTAAAAAAGAGAGATAGAGGAAGAAACAGAAGATAACAGGATACAGAGAAATAGATAGTTAATAATCATAAGTGGGAATGGGAATGGGAGGAGCTCACCCATAAAACAGAAGCAGATAGCATAACAGAAAAGAATCCAAAATCCAACAAACACAACAGACCAGAGACTTAAACTCACAAATTCTTAAATTTTTGTACCTGGACTATCTGACTCTTGTTATCCACAACATTTGCACATAGTACTAAGAACATTTTGCCCTGGCATTCTTACAAAGATTCATGATTTATAGTCTTCACCCACAACCATCTTATGAAATGATCATTTTTAGGACAGGCAGTGTATACCGATTTTTTAAAAACTGATCAATCTGTCTATACACTGCTTATTCACTCCCCATTCCACCCATCCCCATCTATTTAGGACAAGCAGTTCTAAAAATCATCACTTGGTAAGATTATTATGGGTAAAAACTATAAATTACACATTCTTGCAAAAACACCAGGGTAAAATGTTTCTCAGTAACATAGGAGAGCTAGAGCTAGATATAGATATAGAGACATAGTACATACAGGCAGCCTGGGTACTAGTTAATTGCTAATGGTTTGGTAAGAATTCAAGTAAAACATTTCTTTCTTTTCACACATCCAAGTCCCTCATTTTGCCAACTCTATGTTCTTCTGACAAAGGTACATAATCTTTTAGAAGTATAAAGATTTCTGACCTTTTTTTTAATCACTTGTGGATAACATAGAAGACAATTACAAACCAGTAGTCATCTCGCTCCACCCCACCCCAGCCCCCAATTCAGACCAATCGTTCCACATAACAACCAATTAATGTTCAGATGATACAATAGACTCCATGCCACAAAGAGCTGTCATTTATTTCCTCATAATGCCCCAACATTTCATGAACAATGAAACACACTTTATCCCATAGTGCCTGGACCCTTAAAAAAAAGCCCACTTGAGGAGCCTCAGAAAGTTAATGGGGGTTTGGGGGTGAGGTGGAGAATGCTGAGTGGCAATAATGAAGACAACAACAAAACAGGTCCTTTTTAATGGTTTCTCTGCGTTACAGATCCTCAAGTGTGACTGAAGAACAGACATGTTGACAGGAAATCTCTCCCCAGCGCCTGTCCCATGACAGCTCAATACTGATTCCTCAGCTGGTTGCTCATGTCCTGGAGTTCTGTTATCAACGTGTCCATGGTGGTCATTTCCTCAGCTAATTCAGGGGAAATCTCACCACTTGCCAAATCCACAAAAAGCTGCTGCAATGTTTGAAAAAGAACATACAAGGGTTTTATTTCATGTAGACCACCTAGACAACACCCCTTACCCACTGCCCCTCTTTTACTCCTTCCAAAATAACTTCATATTTATTTACATATGTAATTGCAAATGGTGTGGGGAGTTTGAGGAGAGAAGAGGTTTGGAAAAACCACTTCATCTTGGAAGGTGGTAAGGTTTAATAAGTGACTGATATACAGTAGTGATAAGGGTCATAGGAGTTGAAAAATTTGATACATTGGAAAGCCAGGATAACCAAAAGGTCATCAACTTAAAGAAGTATCCAAGAATCAGAGCAAGTTTAGGGACAGATGGGAAAACTAAGTCAGGTACCAAATTCCTAGAGAAAGGGGAGTGCCCCCAGAAGTGGGTAGATAGGTGACAGCAATGAGGAACCAGACAGATGGTACAGATGGGTACAATGAACCTCAGAGAAAAAGCTAGTGAGGGGTAAAACAGAGAGAAGAGTAGGGAACAAGGAATATACAGACTCCTTCCAACCTCCATGTGGTTTGGGGGCATAATTCAATCCAACAAGCATTTAAGTGCCTACTGCATGCCAGGACCTATGTGGTGAGTGCTAGGGACACAAGCCAAAAATATGCAAACAATTCAAGGGAAACAATGTGTACAAAGACAAATAAAAAATATAAAAATTAAATACAACACAATTTCAGTGAGGAGTAGGAAAGGAGAGCTCTAACAATGGGACACATCAGGAAAGGCTTTTTTGTAAGTGTTGGCATTTGAACCTAGTCTTGAATGAAGTTAGGAGTTTGTTAAGAGGCATATTTGCTTCTAATAACACCTTAGAATTAAGCGGCATTTTGCCTAATTACAATATGAAGTGCTTTCACATGTTCTTGGGGAAAAAGGTTCTGAACAACGAGAGAAAATAATCTCAGAAAGGTTAAGTGAATTGCTTACCATCACAGGGTTGGTCAATAGCAAATTTGAGCCCTCTCTCTAGGTTCAAAGATCTTCTCACCTCTTCTGCTGACCCAATCATAACCATATTTTGCTGAAGATATTTAGATTCATCAAGCATTGAGTGAGGAATGAGTAGACAGTAGCTGGCTCTGCTGCATGTCTCAGGCTTGGTTTCCCTATAGCTTCTCAATGGCTGCCAGGCCAAGTCTAATCAGGCCGGGTACCTTCACGCAGCCATCCTAACTTCATTTCTATAAAATGTACAAAAATGGGGCTCCTCTTTTTAGGTGCTTCTCACTTTACAAGTGAGTTTGGCATCTCAATTTATATAGGAAGGGAAAAGAGGCATGTGCCTATTATTAAGTCACACAATTGGAAACCTTAAACTAAAATGCCAAGAGGGATTTTTTCCCCTTTTTTCAAATGATCCAATGAGACTGAATGAGAGCAAAAATCTAACCCAGACAGTCAGACCTCACATCCCATGTTTGGCAACTCCATCACCACAAAGGAAGACTATGCAACTAGAAGGGAAAATTCATATAAATACAGGGTTATGCTAAAATAGATGTTCAAGACATTCAACTTATAAAGTAAAAGTTTTATACGGAATGAGGAAAGGCACTTCCACTGGAAGGTAAAAAATAAGCGAGATTTTAAAAATATCCATATAAAAATATGGCTGCTTTCAAGCACATTTAGAAGCTCTTACTGCCCATAATATTAATAACATTCACTGTTAATAAGACTATTATCTATTAACAAATTAATCTTGGGAGAAATGATACTGGTTTAATAAAAATCAAAACTTTTTTAAATTATTTATCAGCCTGTTCAGATTGTTTTAACAATGAAGAGAGAAAAACAACCCCAAAATTTTCAACTTTCAGCCAGCGAATTTTTTTTCAAAAAACTTCGTTTTTAAATTCAGTAAACTTCTATGACTGCAGTGTTAAACAGATGTTAAATCTGTCTCTTAAGACAGTCACAGAAGTTTTCCAGTTTAGAAGTTAAATGTAATACCTCAATTCCTCAGAAAAAAGTCTTCAAAGAAAATTTGTATTAATTATCCATCATATGTCAAGGCTTTGAAAAGAATATGCGCACATCACGGTTTCTCTCTACTATTCCAAAACTGCAGGACATAACGTAGACATGGTCGCACAAGGTTTACAGACATTCTGAGTTCTGGTTTTTATTTTCCACTCATTAATGTAATACCCTTGAAGTGAACATAAGGGAGGATGAATATTACGACCTATCACAGTGTCCCATCAGGTCAAAAATTCAGTAAATTAATACTCCCTGATAACTACGGAGCTGAGGAAGTGATTACGAAAGATGACAGAAGAGCTCTGGGTCAGTATGGTAATAAAGAAAAGATGAAGACTTTGCTTAAATTTTTTTTCCACTTCAAATGGTTTTTAAATTTTTCTGTAAGAAAAGAATGGGATCCTTTAAGCAGAGTTTTCACAAGGAACATTTACTAACAGGAAGGCTAAATGGTAAAATTCTAAAGACTCCAGATACTGCTGAGCAGAGTTAAGGAAGAATCCTTAGAATTATACTTAAAAAAAAATACAAAAAAATCCACCTTCTGCTCAAATGGTTGAGTTTCAAAGGAAGATGAGGGTGTATCTAAAAACTGTTGCCTATAAAACAAATTCTGACTGAAGAATCAGCTACCAAGTGGTTTTTGGTTGCCAAATGAACCTAAGATAAAGTGATCACGATCAGAAAATCCTGATGGGGGGTAAAACTAGGTGCAGCCTTGCTCTTTGAAGGTTGGACAGGAAACAAACGAAATATACAAAGTATATGGAGAAGGTGAGAGAAAAAAAGATCTTTTTTCTGGTACCTGCTTCCAGGAAGGGTAAAGACAAGGTACTAAGTAGAAGGGGTAAGCCAGCTATTTATCAGTGCTAACAAGGTAAAAGAAATATTTCAATCTGAAAACTGAATTGAATTGAAAAAGCAAAGAGAGTTAGTTAAAAAGATCCATCTGAAGCAGCTTTCTATGCCTCCCTCCCATGAGTATACACTAAAAAGATATCTGACTCTAAAAGTGAGTCAGAATCAGTTTGTGACTCAAGATTAAGTAACTATTGATAACCCAAAGGAAGAAAAAGAGTAAGCATATACATAGGTATTATATTTCTTTATATTTTGTCTCAAGTACTATTTTGTTTAAGGTTAGTCAACTCAGTTTATGTTTAATCAACATAGATTAATAAAACATTTTCTTTTCTTTCTAACATTCATTATTTTAAAATTTTATTTCATTATTACAATATGAACATGCTCTTTGAATAAACAATCATAGCTTTATGGAAAAGCAAACAGTAAATTAACGCTGTCTGATAACTAAGAGCCTGAGAAGTGATTGTAAGCCTTAGTTCCTGATACACTGGGCTAACCATGTTTAAAGGCAGTTTAACCCCTTGAGCCTTTACTATGATAATTAATAGGCAAGCGTTGTACAAATTGTGAAGCATTATACTAGTGTAAACTATCATCATCATTATCACCATCTATTTGGTGGCAGTTATTCAAACTGTAGACTTTGGGCCCAAGAGTAACCAGCTAGCATCAAAAGGGCACTTCCTAAAAAATCCCAATGTACTTCAGTGGTAGAAATCTCTCCCAGACTCCACAAGGATTTCCAATTTGGAACAGAAAGAAGGGTTGGAAAGCAATCATGGCAGGGCACGTAGGTGGTACAGTAGATAGAGCACCAGCCCTAGAGTCAGAGGACCTGAGTTCCATAGTCTAGGACCACAGTCCTATCTATGTGAACCTGAAAATCACTTAACCTTGACTGTCTCCTTAAAAAAACATAAAAGATGCAATAATGCAGATTTAAGGACCATTCATTTCATAGATTGTGTTTCTAAGAAATAAACAGTCCAGCCTCACCTTTGCTTTGGATGACAAGCCACGTAGGTTGAGTCGAGCTGATGAAAGCACCTGTACTGCTTCTTGGGGATCTGACTTGTTCTTACTGCAATTCAATGCCACTGGATGTTAAACAGGAGAAAGACAATCAATCAAAACTGAATAAGGAGCACATGTGCTATCAACAGTGATTTTTGGTAACAACACTATATTCCAACAACCCTCAGAGGATATTTCAATGTAAAAGCACAATTAAAACTATGGGAAAATTACCATAATTGCCTGAATAATTTCCTCCTTATTTTGAAAGAAAATTTACTGCTAGAACACGAATTCTGAAGAAAGTCATTATCAGTGAACCCTCATCCCCTTTTGCAGGAGGCAGGTACAAACATAATTTTCCCCACCAAGCTGTAAGATTACACATTTACAGCTGAAAGGATCCTCAGAGGCCATTTGTTGAAGCCCAGAAAAGTTAAATGGTGTATCCAAAGTCATCAAGTAGTAGGCAGCAGAGCTAGGATTCAAAATTAGGTGAACTGACTCAAAATGCAGTGCTCTTTCTATGGTACTGAGCTGCCTGCAGGCATGAGAAGGTAAAAAGATGGGAAAAACAGTAATGCCAGAAATTTTTCTATGATTTTTTTTTTGTTCTCTATTAAATATTCTATCACTAAGAACTCAACTTGGGCAAGAGGCAAGTTTTTATTTTCTAAAAATACTTCAGGCAAACAATGAAGTATGCCCAGCACTCTGCAGTATTAATCAGACCTCAATAAATGCTGAAGGGAGTCAGAGTCATGAGGAGGACCATGATATTTTTTTTTTAAATGTGTTAAACAGGCAAATGTAATAGAACAACATAATGTATTCTACAGCATAGGGCTGAGCTACCCTAGCTAGAGTGTTTGAGCTTTTAAAATCTCTAGGAACTTTGTATCAGAAAGAACTGTGGTTTTCATAGTCCATTTTCACTCCTCCAGAATGAGAGAATCAGATCTTCTAAGGTAGAAGCAAAACTACAAAGAAGTACTCCACCTATCTCATTTCTAAATTAGGTTATAAGTACACACAAAGAAGCACTGAAAAAAATATTCCAAATACAACACTAGTGGAGATTTCAGGAATGCCAAGAGAATACTGTAATTTCATACTGACTACTATGAAAATATAGTATGCCATTATGAAAATATGCCACTGTGAAATAGCATGCAAAAATATGATGCACCCATTCCATTCAAAATTGCAAATAAAACCTCAAAGTACAAATGAGTGAACACTGTCAGACCCTTGTGCAAAAATGTCTAAATCCCACAAGTTAGATTGCCCTTACCAAGTCTTCTGAAGGTTAGAGCTGCCTACCTAGGGTGCATTATGCACAAGAGAAATATGTTTATTTTTCCTCTTCAAAACAGGTGACTTGGTAGACAAAGAGAAGGATGGACAGCTAAAACTAGTCATGGAGGAACAGTTCTTATTCTCTACTGGAAAATGAATTCGCACTGATCCATGAAAATATTTATAGAAAAGTTAAGATCATAAATCCAGATTTCTATAAAGCTAAATTGGCCCGTTTGATTTTTCTTCGAAGACCATGTATCTTTTTTCTACCAAGCATCCTCCTTCACCAGGGCTATTGCAACTTATATTGAAGACGCACTAAAGCCTACAGTGAAATCAGGAAAAGAAACCCGTGCTTTCAGCCACAGGGAATGCTGAACTATTTGCAAATTACAACCAATAATAAATAGCTGATAGGGATTAAGGTTAGGGATTGGGTCCATGATTTCTTTGGTGTAAGAAACTTCCAGATGAGGAAACTACAACCAGTGCAGGTGGGTACCTTCTCTATTTTAGACAGATCATCAGAGTCAGAGAGCCAGGATACACCAAAGTCTGCACCTGAATCCAGGCATTTGTAACTCCAAGGCCAGGTCTCTCTACACCATCCATAGTGATCCTCGCTACTAAAGCTGGACTTATTTCTAGGGTATTCATGAAACCTCTACTTTTACACCTACAGGGCTTTAAAAGTCAACTGTCTGATGATGACCAAGATATCCTGAGCTTCTGTTGTCAGAGATTTCCCGAAAAAATCTTTCCTTACTGACCAGCTGAAGGAAAGAATTTTTTACAAAAGATATCCCATTGGTGGTGCACAAATCTGCATTCTACCATTTTCTCGAGAATTTGATAATAATCATGTCCATTTATATAAGCAGAGAGCTATTTTGCAAGGAGTGTTGGATGGATGCTGTACAGAGAATTTGTGAAGATAGGCACAAGGTCAGAAGTCAAGAATGGGCTGTGATTGGCTTGGTGAAGAAGTACCTCCATGGAAGAACATGTTTGATCTATGTAATATGGTCACCAGAAAATCTTCATCAGTGGTTCAGAAACTACTACATTTTCTTTGGAACTGAACTAATCACTTAGGCCCCATCTGCTTCATTACAAGATTTAAAGAAATTTATACAAGTCATTAGATTTAGTTGAGAAGTCAACAAATACTTCATTCTCTCCCTGGTTCAGGAAAGGCCTGAAAAAGAAATCTAATCCCAGGTGAAATGGACAACAGGGAGGAGTCTGGCAACAATCTTAGGGCATCTGGACAGCTTCCTAATCCCCTGATTCAGGTCTTTAAAATGTGACTTCATTATATTTTTTGAAGTGGATTCCCAAGACATCAGATACACCCATACTGAAATACAAGTAAACATAAGTATTACTAAGCCCAAAGGGTAGATTTTTGGAATATCTACTTTTCTGTCCCCACCCATTAGTATAAATAATAAAAAGTTGACAGTTTGGGATTCACTGACAATACGGACATCCTTGCACCAAATAATGTAAGTTCCTAGGGAGTATGTTTTCTTCTTTTGAATACCTCACAATGGTTAATAAGTTGCCATGACTATAGTAGTCTGTAAATTCTCATAAAATTAATACTCCTAATAAGTGAACCAAAGGAAGCAGAAAGCAACAAAACTGCTTGCTTAATATTTCCATGTAAGTAAAGGTCTGCGATGTAAACTGGTCCTCTCCATGAGGCCAAATTCAATTTAGAAATATGGCCATCAACAAAAACAAATGGTAACAGCAACTTACATTTGCATGGCATTCTAGGGTTAAAAAGTATTTTCTCACTTGATTTGTCTAGCAACCCCATGAAATAAGCAGATGAAATATTACAGGATTTGTACTGAGGTGTTCTCACTCTGAATCCAGTGTTCTTTTCCCACTACAAATCTCCATGAAATAACAAATTCCAAGTCCCTCTCACTTTGAAAAGTATTCAATACAGGAAAATCTCTAGCCAATAAATCACCTGATAATCAATTAAATTATAAAACTAACTAGTAAGTAGAGTAATTTTTTTTTAAAGCAGCTAAGTCTTTAGATCAAGGGACTTGGAATCAGGAATACCTGAGTTCAAATCCTGCCTGAGATACTTACTCGATGCACAAGTCTGTTTGATTTTTTTACTGGGAAACTAGGGATAACAATAGCACCTACCTCCTAGAGTTGTTGTGAAGTAGATGAGTTAACACACATAAAGTGCTTTGCAAAGCTTAAATCACTATGTAAAAGATAGATTTTACTATTATCAGTGAAGTTCATGAAACTGAGAAATGAATATAAATGTTATAATACATGAAAAATATACCATGTGCAAGGTCTATGGCCCCTTTAACAATTTCCTTGAATGAAGCAATGTCTTTCTCCCACAAACTGGACTGTGTATCACACTTATAAGCCTTAGTGAGATACTGGAGGACCTAGAGAAAGAAAAGATGCAATATTATCAGCAAAACAAAATTTCTACTTTAAATTTTGTATTTCCTGGAAATCACATGGAACTAATTCCAACTTGAAAAACTGCATTTATGCAATATAGTCTGTTCTCTGTTATTCATCACAATGAAGGGTACAGTAGCACATAAAATAGCAAATAGTTATTAACACATAGAACCATCTAAGCATGCTTGGACAGACCTTCCTCTCTGGAAAATAAAGAAATGAACCAGGCACTGAAAGCTTATTATATAATGAACCAAGAGTCAGGAATGGGATTCTGAGAAAATTCTGGTGCTACTGAATGGCTTCTGGCCTCCTTGATTTTGGATTACTCAACAGTAGTCTCTCTCTTTCTCTGTCTGACCTATAGTTAGGTCAAAATTAGGGTACTTAGGAGGTCATCCAGACTAACCCCCTTATTTCATACATGAAAAAACTGGGGGCCAAAGAAATTAAGTAACAGAGTTCTAGAAGACTTAGGTCTATAACCTAGTAATATGTGGCCTTAGGAAAGTTATTTTACTGGCCTTAGTTTCCTCATCTGTAATATGGGGACAATAAGACAAGAGATTTAGAGCTGGAAGGAATCTCAGAGATCACCTGATCCAATCTCCTCATTTTAGAGATTTGAAAAATGAGGCCAAGAGAAGTGAAGACACTTGCCCACAGGTACATAGGTAGGAAGTGGTAGAGTTAGGATCTGATCATCGTAAGGTCCCCCCTCAGTGAATCCAGTGCTCATTTCACTCTTTCATGCTACCCTACAGACACAGCTGGACTACCTACTTCAAAAAGTTGGTAACAGGATCAAAAGAGAGTTTATGAGCAGTACTTATGGACCTCAAAGAGTGATATACATGACAGCTATTGTCATTTAGGATGACATTTATAACGATGAGGAATGCCCAAGGTCAGACATTTAGATAGGGGCCCAGAGAGAACTTGAATCTACTTTACTTCATTCATGTGTTACAAAAAGAGTCTGTAACTAGATGAGTGATTTGTGTGTGTGTGTTTGTGTGTGCATGTGTATTTCAGTCTTCTCTGGACAGCAGAACAGTGAGAAAGGTCATGTAGAAAGAAAGAGGGAGAGGACAAAGAAAAAGCGTTTTATGGTTAAGGTCTAACCCACATAATAATAAGGCACCAATGTACTGTATCATGGGCTCTTTGCAGAGAGAGGTTCTGAAAAAACATATGTGAAGCAGAAAGAGCACTTGCCTTAAAAGCTGGAAGAACTCTGCCTAAGTACTAGCTTGTATGATTTACTAGGACTGTCAAGTAAACTCAATCCAACGATTACTAATAAAGCCCTCACTGTGGGCCAGTCACTACAGCCCTCACTGTGGGCCAGTCACTATGCTAAGTGCTAGGGATAAAAAGAAAGACAAGTCAATAAACTCCTCCAAGGCTGTTTTCTTATAGAGAAAATGGAGATAATGTTACTATACTCTTCACAGGTGTGTTGTAATTTTTCAAATCCATAGTAAGAGTGAGCTGAGCTTTCGAGGATGGCAAGTATTCAAAAGACAAATAGGAATAGATGGAGCATTTGAGGTACAAGAACAGCATGAGCTGAGGTTCAGAGGCATGGTAAGTTCAGTGAATGTTTTTGTGGTTGTCCATATAATGGTTCAGATTGGCTGCAACTTCAAATTCTTAGGAAGAAGTCATTTGAGAACTCTGGAAAACTAAGACCCGAAGCAACAGGCAAAGAGGAAGACCATAAACCAGGTCCTAATGTCACTGGCAAGCTGAGAGAATGTTCAAGAAGTTGGTTGTTGGGGCAACAAAAAGAAAAGGGAGAAAACCATACAAGCTCACCACAATGCCTCTAGAAGAGCAAAAGCTCATGGGATGGTGGTACAGGAAAGTCTGAGAAGTACTGCGAGGAGGAAGGGATAATTGCTGAACCTTTTCTTGGGTCTCTGAAGAGGGAGTGAAAGAAGCAGAGGCCACCTGCCTAGCCTGACAGAGTGGACAGAGTTGTAAAGGATGCGGTGACCTCAAGAGTCAGGTTCTTTTGTTTAAGAAAGAATGTCCATTGAAAATTTCATGGATGTGAGGGAGTTTTCACATAACAGAGTAGAGGTTACAAAGAACACAGTGGAAGGAAGTAAATGACAGGCAAAGTGGGCTGAAGTAAAACAGGAAGGAATGGGGATGACTGCGCACGGTTCAGGAGGATGCTATCTAGCCAGCAAGATTGGATGACTAGGACTTGGGGTTCCATATAACAAAAGGAAGACTGATGCGGTAAGATCCATGTGCAGAATTTAAAAGACCAGGAAAGTTCATGTGGCCCAGAGTTCAAGTCATATTTTTGAAATCTGCTATTCTGAGATGCTCCTACATGAATACTCTTGTCCACCCTCTCCCCCCACCCCACCCCCTCGAGATACGCTTATGTTCCTTGGATAAAGGAACAAGGCCTCCCAATCTGGACTCTAGGTCTGTAGGTAAGGTAAGGACGGACAATTAGGGATAGGATACTGGGCTTCCTCACTGGTTCTTTTTCTAGTTATGGTTCAAACCCTTGACAGACCATCAATGTTTTATTCTGCCCATAAGGACCAGAATAAGATACCTTCTACTGTCATCAGAAAGTCTAACTCTATTCGCAAACATAAATTATTTTAGGCATTCCTATGTGTTACTTTCCTCCATCTCTTCACTGTTTGAAATCTTTCATCTTTACAAATGTACTTTTTGTCCTTGTATCCAATTTACCCTCTCTTCAGAACAGAGGGAAAAGGGTGGGGGAACAAAGGAGGGAGGTAACTCAAAGGCATTCATTTGCAATAGCATGTGACAGAAAAAGCTCTTTGCCCCAGGAAACAGACAACTACTTCAAAAGCAAAGTTTATGGAAGGGAAAATGGATGAAATGTATGCAAGTCCTGACCCACTCAAGATCTCTTTCATTGAAAATGCTGAATTTTGACTAAAATATTGGGCAAACTATTTCAAATTAAGGCAGCCTGATGGCACGGTGGAAAATGCCAGCTCTGCTACAATGGAACCTTTGGTAAATTAGTAAATCTCTCAGGTTCTGCGTTTCCCTCACTGTAAAATGAAGGACTTGTTTTTCCACAAATAAAACCAAAGCAGTTAAAATGATAAGGGAAATAGTTAATTAAGGGGAAAAAGTCTTTACATCAAGTTTCTCCAATATATGTCTGATATACAAGATATGTAATACAATGAATTAAAGTACTCAAGCATACAAGTCATTTCCCAATAAATAAGTAGTCAAAAGAGATTAAAAGGCATTTCTCAAAGGAAGAAACTCAAGCTATCCACAACCATATGGAAAAAATGCTTCAAATAACTATCAGAGAGATTCAAATTAAATCATACATAAGATCCTCTTTCACAGATTGGCAAAGATGACCAGAAAGGAAAATGACAATTGCCAAAAGGACCCTAGGAAGATAGACACATAGCCATACTTTTGGTGTAACTGTAAATTGATCTAGTCATTCTGGAAAGGAATTCTGAATGATTCCCCATCAAAGTCACTACACTGTGCCTGCCCTCTGAACCAGTGCTATCACTAGACATAGATCCCAAAAGAAAGAGGAAACAGCCTTCTTGCGCACACACACACACACACACACACACAGGCAGCTCATTTTGTTGTAGCAAAGAATTGGAAACAAAGGAGGCTCCCATCAACTAAAAAAATATGGTATTTGAAAGTAATAGAACAGTATTATTCCATAAGAAATGACAAGAGGTGATTCCAGACAAGCCTGGGAAACTTATGTTTCCCAGATGCAGAACAGTCAAAAGAATAATTTCCACAATCACAACACTGTAACGAAAAACAACTTGAAGAGACTTAAGACCTCTGATCAATGTAATGATTAATTATCACAATTCATGATTCAGGAACATCAGTAATAAAGTACATTACTCACCTGAAAGCGAGGTAATGAACCCAAGAAGCGGAATTCTATAATCACACACACACGTGTGTGTATGCTTATATGTATACACATACATACAGCAGGTATTTGTTCTGCTGTTTGTCCTTTGTTCTTGATGAGGATGACATCAGAAAGGTGATATCATGACTTGCACACTTAGAGATACAGACAGATATGGATATATAGAGATATATGTGCATGGATAGATATACAGATACAGATATACATGGGACATGGCAAATGTATGTATTTGTTTTGTTTTGTACTTATGTGCATGTGTCTGTATGTGTGTGTGCGTGTATCACATTTAGGCAATATACAAAAATATTTCTTTTTTCTTTCTTATTTATGGGAGGGGACTTTGAAGGAAGAAAAGAGTTAATGTAGCCTCAAAAAAAATTTTTTTTAAGGGAATCAGTGAAGCACCTTAGAAATGTACAGAAAGGGAAAGAACAGGCAAGCAGGACAACTTAAAAAGCTGCAAGCTGAATTTATTACATACAGCTTTAAAAAGCAAGCCATACACAGTAGAAATCGGCAGTTCCTATATAATCCTTTTTCTCTGTTCTAATTTGTAAATAAAAATATTCTTTTTTTTGGTGTTCATTAAATTCCAAAAAAATTTTTTAAATAAAATGAAGGTACTGGACTAAGTGACTTCTAAGGTATCTTCCACTTCTACATCAATGATATTAACAAGCTCTTTATTCTCCAACAACTCTCCCTTTGTCCAACCAAGAAAACAGATCGATGCCTGTGTGATTTATCCCATTTTAGATTGTGAAAAAGTACCCAGGAGAATTTAAAAGCTACCTTTTCATTTTCATCAGGATTATCACTCTGACCATTCCCATATATTTGTGCATACAATCTCCAAATCTCTCCATCATTTGTTACTCTTGAAGTCACTCTGCCAAACAATTCCCGTAGTTTCCCTTTCAGGCCAGTTGCGACATCACCACTACGATCAGCCATCCCATCAGTGACGGCCCGGACCAGAATTTTCAGAACCTTACGAAAAAATGCATGCAAGTAAGTAATTATTAGTAAATTACAAAAACATCTTGTAATTTTGTGTATAATCAGGCTGTAATAAGTGTATTTGTAGAATATATAGAATATATATGAACTGAAGTCAGAAACCAAGGCTTCTGTATTCAACAGATTATTACATGCAAAGCATTAAATTTGTTTTTTATAGAGCATGTATATGGACAAGATGCCAATGACTGGTTCTTCATGTGGGTGAAATGCCAAGGATGTGTCCTCAAGTTTTAGCATCATGGAATTTGAAAGAGAAGCAAGGAATACACACGTATGCCTTGATGCAGTATAGATTTTCTGTCTTGAGTCTTGAATTGGGAGGGTGAAGGGAGGAACCATGTGTTTGCAGTCCCATGGAAAGATAAAAGTAGCATTAGAAGTGTCAGAGAGTAGCCAGAGGCAAATCAATTAGCCATCTGAACCTCAGATACATTACCTGTAAAAATGGGGACGGCAACACCTGTGGTAACTCCTCATAGGGATAGCAAAATGAATAAGGCAATGTACATAAGATGTGTGGCAAGCTTTAAAATGCTATTGAAGCATCAGCTGCTATGTTTTTTTTCCAATAAAATGTAAGCTCCTTGAGGGCAGGGGCAATTTTTTTTCTTCACTGTATCTCTAGGTCCTAGTACACTGCCTGGAACATGGTAGATATTTAATAATTACAGTACTGAACTGAATTAAAGAAACCCTTTTAAAACCTTAAAATGCTATAAAAATATGAGCTATTATTAAATCAAATTCTTACACTGTAATATTTAGAGACCAAACCACACAGATACCCAGTCTCTCTGAAATGGGCAGCAAATGTTATGGATCATAGGATTTAAAGCTGGGAAGGACCTCAGAGATCACGTAGTCCAACCTCCCCTTTATATCTGAGGTTAAGTGAAGGCCACACAACTGGTGATGGCATGCTATTGAAGCAATGTGATTTGATAGCCAGTAACTGGGGGTCACTAAAATAACTCTGTTAGGGAAAAAAATATTTAGATGTTGGGCAAACTATATATTCCTACTCAAGACAGCAGGGCACTGGAGGGGAAATATGACTAATTTGGAGCCAGAGGTAGAAATGAATTTATGAATTTTATCTATCTTTCCTATTTCTCAATTTAATGTGATTCAGAAAGAGTATGTCAAGGTCCTCGCTTTGGCCTTTAAATAAAAGTCAGAATGTTGAAAACTGAAAATAAAAAATTTATATGAAATAAAAAAATAAACAGCCATTGGAAGAAAGGCAGCATGGTTTCTACAAAAGGAAATCACATTTAATTTGCAGAGGGGTAGAAGACTGATCAATTGTGAGGAACACAAGGTTCCACACCAAAGGCTATTAAATTAATGTGGCCTTCCTGGAATTAGCAGTATTCCTTTACCAAAAAGAAGGAAGGAGTTGCCTTAGAAATAGTGAACAAAGACTAGGAATAAAAGCAAGTTTTCTTGGAGATTGTGCTGAGATCTGTCAATTAACATTCAGAAATCTGAAGAAATGAAAAATGGAATTTCCAAGTTTGAAGGTGACATGAGATTCTTTTTAGGTAGTAAAGGTGAAGTCCAGTGAAGACACACATTTGTTGCTTTTGCTCCTTGAGGCTGAACACCCATAGGTCTCCATTTATCACTTGCCATAAAACTCTTGACACTTTACCCTGTATTTAATCATGCTCACAGTCCACATGGTCAAAGCTCTGTTGCTGGCTTTGCCCATTCCAGTAGATCTGCATGCTTGTTCTGAGTCTTTACTCTGGCTTATCTCACTGCCCTACCAAACCTTGACACTAATGGGAAAGTAGAATTACAGATTTGAGAATAAAAGGCACCTTAGAGATTATTTAGTTTAACTCCATCATTTTACAGACAAGGAAAATGAAGCTCAGAGATGTTTAAATGTATACAAAAGCAATTATATCATGTTTAATTCTCTGATTTTGGTAATACTAGTGCATAATTTATTTTCACCTTTTAATCTAACATCCCAAAAGCAATCACTTTCTTCACAAAAACTGAAAACCCTGGGAAGAAGCAGCCGTTCCCAGAGCTTAAGAGAATAAGGAGAACAAAGACAGGCATCATCTGATACACTCTACTCTAAATTTTAAGAGTGGAGATTTCAAAAAGTAAAAGTAGTAGTACATGCTGACATTTATATAGTACTTTAAAGTTTGCAAAATACTTTACAGTAAGTAGAAGTATGAAGCAATGGAGAGAATCCTAGACATGAACTCAAGAAGAGCCAAGTCTGAATCCACTCCCCACCCCTACCTTGACATTTACTATCTGGGCAAATCACTTACCCTCTCAGAGCCAGTTTCTTTCTCTGGGATATAAAGGAGTTGGCCTCCATAGCCTCTTAAGGTCCCTCCCAGATCCATATTTTTAACCTCATTTAACCTTCACAGCTCTCTCCCTTGAGGTAAGAATTATTTAACCTGTGATTACTCATGCTGAGAAAATTCCCTCTCCCAACTGTATTCTATAATTTACAATGTTAGAGAACTGCCTGGGGAACTTAAATACTTAAGTGATTTGACCAGGGCTACAGTCAGTATGGCTACAGTCAGTATGTGGGACAGGCAACACCCAAGTCAAGGCTGTCCTAATTCCAAGGTGAGCCTTTTATCCTCCATGCCTTGTTGCCTCTCCCTTACAAATATGATTATCTCTGCATTACAGAGAGGAAACTGAACTCTGAAAGGCTAAGTGACTTGTCCATGGTCACTTAGGTCTCTTCAGACTTCAAATCCAAAGCTCTTTTCATTATATCACAATGCTAATTTAAAAAGTTTGGGAGAAACAAATAGGTAGGATCCCACTTTTTTTTTAAATTTTATTTAACTTTTCAACATTCCACAAAATTTTGGGTTCCAAATTTTCTCCCCATTTCTACCCTCCCCCCACCCCAAAATGCTGAGCATTCTAATTGCCCCTATCACCAATCTGCCCTCTCTTCTAACATCCCTCCCTTCCCTTATCCCCATCTTCTCTTTTCTCCTGTAGAGCAAGATAACTTTCTATACTCCATTACCTGTATTTCTATTTCTTAGTTGCAAGAACAATACTCAACAGTTACTCCTAACTCTTTGAGTTCCAACTTCTCCCCATCCCTCCCTCCCCACCCATTCCCTTTGGCAAGGCAGGCAATTCAATATAGGCCATATCTGTGTAGTTTTGCAAATGACTTCCATAGTAGTCTTGTTGTGTAAGACTAACTGTTTTTCTCTCCATCCTCCCCTGCCCCCCATTGTTTCTATTCTGTCTTTTGATCCTGTCCCTCCCCAAGAGTGTTGACTTCAAATTGCTCCCTCCTCCCACTGCCCTCCCTTCCATCACCCCTCCCACCCTACTTATCTCCTTCTCCCCCACTTTCCTGTATTGTAAGATAGGTTTTCATACTAAAATGAATGTGTATTTTACTCCCTCCTTTAGTCGAATGTGATGAGTAAGCTTCATGTTTTTCTCTCACCTCCCCTCTTTTTCCCTTCACTGAAAAGTCTTTTGCTTGCCTCTTTTATGAGAGATAATTTGCCCCATTCCATTTCTCCCTTTCTCCTCCCAATATATTTCTCTCTCACTGCTTAACTTCATTTTTTTAAGATATGATCCCATCCTATTCAAATTACCCTGTGCTCTGTGTGTGTGTGTGTGTGTGTGTGTGTGTGTGTACGTGTAATCCCACCAACTACCCAGATACTGAAAAAAGTTTCAAGAGTTACAAATATTGTCTTTCCATGTAGGAATGTAAACAGTTCAACTTTAGCAAGTCCCTTATGATTTCTCTTTTTTGTTTACCTTTTCATGCTACTCTTGATTCTTGTGTTTGAAGGTCAAATGTTCTTTTCAGCTCTGGTCTTTTCATCAAGAATGCTTGAAAGTCCTATATTTCATTGAAAGACCATATTTTCCCCTGAAGTTTTATACTTAGTTTTGCTGGGTAGGTGATTCTTGGTTTTAGTCCTAGGTCCTTTGACTTCTGGAATATCCTATTCCACGCCCTTCAATTCCTTAATGTAGAAGCTGCTAGATCTTGTATTATCCTGATTCTATTTCCACAATACCTGAATTGTTTCTTTCTAGCTGCTTGCAATATTTTCTCCTTGACCTGGGAACTCTGGAATTTGGCCACAATGTTCCTAGGAGTTTCTCTTTTTGGATCTCTTTCAGGAGGTGATCTGTGGATTCTTTCAATATTTATTTTGCCCCCTGGTCCTAGAATATCAGGGGAGTTTTCCTTGATAATTTCATGAAAGATGATGTCTAGGCTCTTTTTTTTGATCATGGCTTTCAGGTAGTCTCATAATTTTTAAATTGTCTCTCCTGGATCTATTTTCCAGGTCAGTTGTTTTTTCAATGAGATATTTCATATTATCTTCCATTTTTTCATTCTTTTGGTTTTGTTTGGTGATTTCTTGGTTTCTCATAAAGTCATTATCCTCCATCTGTTCCATTCTAATTCTGAGAGAACTATTTTCTTCAGTGAACTTTTGAACCTCCTTTTCCATTTGGCTAATTCTGCTTTTGAAAGCATTTTTCTCCTCATTGGCTTTTTGAACCTCTTTTGCCAATTGAGTTAGCCTATTTTTAAAGGTGTTATTTTATTCAGCATTTTTGGGGGTCTCCTTTAGCAAGTTGTTGACCCGCTTTTCATGCTTTTCTTGCATGTGTCTCATTTCTCTTCCCAGTTTTTCCTCCACCTCTCTGACTTGATTTTCAAAATCCTTTTTGAACTCTTCCCTGGCCTGAGATCACTGAATATTTATTTTGGATGTCTGGGATACAGAAGCCTTGACTTTTATGTCTTTCCCTGATGGTAAACATTCTTCTTCCTCATCTGAAAGGATGGGAGGAGATATCTGTTCACCAAGGAAGTAACCTTCTATGGTCATATTTTTTTCCCCTTTTTTGGGCATTTTCTCAACCAAAGGACTTTTGGGTCCTTTGTCAAATAGGGTATACTCTGGGGACCTGTAAGATATCAGTTCCTCCAAGGTGGCAGAATCAATCGTGTACTGATCTGGGCGCAGGCAAGGATTTTTGTGCCCAAAATGTTAGCAGAGTTTCCTTTCCACAGGCACCTGACCTCCAGTTCCACCAAGCTAGCACTGGGGGGAGGGGGGTTGGGATTCAGTTAAGCTGTGGGGGCAGGGCCACCATTCAGTGAGAGACAAAGACCAACTCCCTCAGTGTCCCCAGGGGTTTTCACAATCCAGCAATGGTCTCGGGCTGCTGTAGAGGTTGGGTGAGATCTGCTGCTGCCTGCCTGATGTGGCCTCTGCAGCAGCTGCCTTAGGCTGGAGATATAGAAAGGCCCTTCTCCCTTCCTGGCCAGCTGAAAAAACCATGTCATTGACCTCTGGCGCTTGGGGGCTGAGGGATCTACAGATCCGCTGTTACTGGGACTGGAGATTCCGCCCTCGAGGGCTGTTCGCAACCCCACAGCCAAGGCTGGGCTCTGTGCTCACTCTGTGTCTGGAGCAACTGACATTTCCTGTGGGCCTTTCAGGTCACCCTAGGCTGGAAATCTCCTCCACTCTGTTGTTCTCCACTTCTGCTGCTCCAAAATTTGTTGAGAGTCCCTCTCTACAGGTGTTTTATGGGCTGTGTCTAGGATCCCACTTCTTAAAATTCAATTATGGAAATTGGCCCCAGAGAAATGGCAACTGCTCAAAACTGATGTTCTAACATGAGGACTAATGACTCCAATGAGAAAGAAAAAGGAGGAGGCACTGCATGAGGTCAAAGTGGACACACAGGAAACTCACTGCCAAATTTAAGAGTTTAAAAAGACACACATAAAAGACAGAAGCCAGGGCACGTGGCTGAGGATGAATACAAGTGATAGATAGGCATGACCCTGTAAAAACAATGTTAGAGGGAAGCTAGAGGTCAGAATGAACTCAAATTGGTGGTGAATTTTTAAAAATATATTGATGGCAAGAGAAAGATTAAATAAGGGATGAATAAGACTGACAAATTAGATTATACACTGAAGATGGCTAATAGGGAAAAGGTAGAATTGCTCAATACTTATTTTGTTTATAAATTCCACCTTAAGATTGGGAAATATGGAACAAAAATGAATCACAAAAAGATAAAATCTAAGACCAAAAGTACATGGTAAAGAAAGGGCTGAGATGTCCTCAATAAATTCATGTGACAGATCTTGAAAAAACTGTCAGGTGTGATTGCTGAGCTGCTGTCAATGATATGACTGTGGAAAGTAGAAGTAGTATCACAAGACTGAGGACAAGTAGTCAATGTTCTGATTTTCCCCTCAAAGTGGAAGTGAGTTGCATCTTCACACTTCTGATGGATGAACCTGACTTTGATTCTTGACAAAAACCTAGATCATATCATTATCAGGAGGCATGTGACTATCTAGAAAGAGAAAGAATGGCTAAGAGCATGTATAGGTTCATGAGAACAAGTACCTAACCAAGTTCATTTCCTATTCTGCTGGGATTACTAGAGCAATCAGAACAATTTCACTGACAAAATGCTGCATCTGTCAAAGCTCTCATGATATCTTCATGACTAAGATAGTGAGATGTTAGGTAGACAGAAGGATTTGGAACAATTTAAAATAACTGAATCCAAAGAGTGGTTATTTAATCGGATGTTATACTAGGCATTCTCTAGCATTCCAGTTACGTATCACTGGCCTTGTGATACTCATTTTTATCAGTGAATTGCATTAAGGTTCATGTAACCCATGTCAGATGAGGAAAGGACCAGGTTCAATCACAGGGACATCACTAATACTACAATGTGACTTCTGCCCCCAAACTTAAATACATGAATTTGGCTGATTTTAGGATATTTTATTTAGGTCACTTGATACAAAGTAAATCACTGAGCACATTAAATACATACACATTTATTTTTCAAAAAAGAAAAAATGAGTGGAACTTGGTCCCAAGTCAACTAGCAAGAAACAAACCCACAATCTCAAAGGAGAAGTCCCAAGAACATGTATCACTTCTTTGGTGAAGACTGTCCCCTCCTGATCTTGACCGTTCCCCCCTTGCTTCTAGATTCTCCTTAGAGTCTCACCCCACTTTCTTGATTCTGAAATCTGGCATTATCCAGATCCTCTTCTGCCACTACTAGCACTTGAGGTTTATCTAGCCCTGGCTTAGGAAGCCCCAGTGCTATGAGCAAAAACAGCCATTGCCCATGTTTTTCATTTTTCTACAAACCTGTGTTTTTGGTTTGTTTTTTTCCCCATATCCTCTTCTTGGTCATACTTAAACAAATGCTTTCTGTTCACAGCATTCTGGAAAATAAAGTCCTTTCCTACTGATACCATGTATGAGAAATATATATATATATATGTATCTTTTGTATACATACATGCATATCTTTGATAACATGCATACATATACATCTATCTATTTAACATGCTTATTAAATTTACAGAAGATAAAAAACCGGGAAATAAAATGAAAAACATCAATAGGCTAGAATGATGGGACAGAACTAATGAGATTTCATTCAACAGGGATGAATGTTATCTTCATATACAGATGATGGGGCAGGTGTGCTTAGATAACACTTTAAGTGGAAAAAAGGCTGGAACTTTTAGGAGTCAGCCATATGACATGACAATCCTAAAAGCTAATGCCATCTCAAACTGTGAACAGAGATATAATCTCCAAAGGAATGACTGCACACCTCTGATCTTGATGTCTTTGATCGGGTTGTCTGTCATGCCTGGATGGAGCTTTGTCTCCACATGATCATCAGCTAAAGCACCACTTTCTATATGAAGACTGTCTTACCCACTATTCCTAGTATCCTCCCTCCCAAACTTCCTTTTATTTATTTGTTGGTTCTATTTTTTTGTATACACACACACACACACACACACACACACACATATATATATATATATACTTGTTGACTCCTTCATTAAAATGTAAACTCAAAAGTAGAATATACTAAGTCTTTAATAACTGCTTACCAATAATTCTGATGTTTTCTGCCCTAATCAGACAACATATGGAGCATTGTGTTCAGTTTGGGAGGACATTAATAGACTGGCACCTGAATTATGAGAGGCCATAAAACAAAAGGAACCATAGATGTTAAGATGTATGTTAAGATGTATAAGAGAAGATCTGAAAGAGGCTCTCACAGCTCTCTCCAAGGATTTTGAAGGGCTGTTACGCAGAGGATGATCAGAATTTGCTTGGCTTGACTCCAGAAGAAAGACCTAGATGCAGACAGTAGAAGCTGTAATGAGGCAAGCTTTGGCTCAGTGAAAGGAAAAACTTGTTAATATGCAGAGCTGTCTGGAATAAATAAAATGGGCTCCCCCAGCTATAGCAGGCTCCCCATTACTGGAGGTCATCAAGGAGAGACTAAAGGATCATGTGTCATTCATTCCTGGTCAGATCCAGCTTAGTCAGACTCATTGTCTTCTAACTATGAGCTTCTGAAATACTGCATAACTGAAAATGTTACTCCAGCTTTGCAATGAACTATTTAAACATATTGTTTAGCCTGTCAAATGATCTATGGCTCAGAGTTGGTGGGCACCCAATGCTTCAATAATAATAATATTCCATTACATCAGCATTGTACTATTTTTTATGGTGTGAAAGAACTAATTCTGACATAAAGTGATCACTTAAGAGGTTATTTTTCACAATGGATGTCAGATAAACATCTTACTGACTTATACTGGCTATGTTACTGTATCGCTGGTCTGCATATGACAGTTATAAAGTCCCTGCTATTTATTATTTGGGGGAATGACTGCAGGGAGTAATTAATACACAAGCCATTGTGCACTAGTTCTTTTCATGCAGTAAATGTCTAGGCTATCTGTAGCTAGATAGGGAACTATTCCAATGCAACAAGGAAAGGTCTCTCAGACATTTCTGTAGTCTTTAATTGAGGAGTAACCTGAATCCCACAGTCTTCAGAGTTAAAGTCATCTAGTTTGCACTCCTGCACAGCACAGGCCCTCATCACCTGACATTTGGATTACTACAATAACCTGCTGGTTGGCCTCCCTGCCTCAAGTCTCTCCCCAACTGCACTCGGGCCTCCATTCGGCTGTCAAAATGCCGTTTTCTAAAGTCCAGGTCTCACCATGTGAACTCCAGTGGCTCCCTATCAACTGCAAGAGCCAATACAAAATCCTCTGTCTTTTAAACTCTTCATAACCTGGCCTCTTCCTATCCATCCAGTCTTCATATATTTTATTTCTTGCTGCCAACCACCAGCTTATTCTCTGATCCAGTGATACCAGACTTTTTACTGTTTCTTGCACTGAATATTCCATCTGCCAGCTCCATGCTTTTTCACTGGCTGTCCCCCATTCCTGGAATTCTCCCCCCCACCCCCAATTCCCTTTCCTGGCTGCCCTAGTTTCCCTTCGAGTCTCAGTTCAAATCCTATCTTCTATCCTATTCTTTTCTGATTCTTCTTACTTCTAGTACCCTCCCTTTATTGATTATCTCCAGTTTATCCAGCATATATCTTGTTTGTATATGGTTATGTTCATATTGTCTGCCTCAATCAGACTGTGAGCTCCCTGCCAGAAAAAATTGTCTTTTGTTTTTATTTTTTTTTATTTAACTTTTTACATTCATTTTCACAAAATTTTGGGTTCCAAATTTTCTCCCCATTTATCCCCTCCCCCACCCCAATACACCGAGCATTCTAATTTTCCCTATCATCAATCTGCCCTCTTTTCTATCATCCCTCCCTTCTCTTGCCCCCATCTTCTCTTTTGTCCTGTAGGGCCACATGACTTTCTATTCCCCATTACCTGTATTTCTTATTTCCTAGTAGCAACAATACTAAACAATTGTTCCTAAAACTTTGAGTTCCAAATTCGCCCCATCCCTCCCTCCCCACCCATTTCCTTTGGGAAGGCAGGCAATTCAATATAGGCCCTATCTGTGTAGTTTTGCAAATGACTTCGATAATAGTCATGTTGTGTAAGACTAAGTGTTATTTCCCTCCATCCTATCCTGCCCCCCATTGTTTCTATTCTCTCTTTTGATCCTGTCCCTCCCCAAGTGTTGACTTCAAATTGCTCCCTCCTCCCATTACACTCCCTACCATCATCCCCGCCCCCCCCGTTGCTTATCTCCTTCTCCCCCACTTTCCTGTATTGTAAGATAGCTTTTCATACCAAAATGAGTGTGCATTTTATTCCTTCCTTTAATTGAATGTGATGAGAGTAAACTTCTTGTTTTTTTTTCTCAGCTCTCCTCTTTTCCCCTCCATTAAAAAGGCTCCTGCTTGCCTCTTGAATGAGAGATAATTTACCCCATTCCATTTCACCCTCTTTCATCCCCCTACATTTCTCTCTCATCATTTACCTTAATTTCTTTTAAGATATCGTCCCATCCTATTCAATTCACTCTGTGCTCTCTGTCTCTGTGTGTGCATGTATGTGTGTATGTGTGTGTGCGTGCACGCGTATACGTGTGTGTGTGTATGTGTGTGTGTATAATCCCACCAACTACCTAGATACTGAAAAATTTTAAGAGTTACAAATAGTCTTTCCATGTAGGAATGTAAACAGTTCACTTTTGGTAAGTCCCTTATAACTTCTCCTTGCTGTTTCCTTTTTCATGCTTCTTCTCATTCTTGTGTTTGAAAGTCAAATTTTCTTTTCAGTGCTGGTCTTTTCATCAAGAATGCTTGAAAGTCCTCTGTTTCATTGAAAGACCATATTTTCCCCTGAAGTATTATACTCAGTTTTGCTGGGTAGGTGATTCTTGGTTTGAGTCCTAGTTCCTTTGACTTCTGGAATATCCTATTCCACGCCCTTCGATCCCTTAATGTAGAAGCTGCTAGATCTTGAGTTATCTTGATTGTATTTCCACAGTACTGGAATTGTTTCTTTCTAGCTGCTTGCAAGATTTTCTCCTTGACCTGGGAGTTCTGGAATTTGGCCACAATGTTCCCAGGAGTTTCTCTTTTTGGATCTCTTTCAGGTGGTGATCGATGGATTCTTTCAATACTTATTTTGCCCTCTGGTTCTAGAATGTCAGGGCAGTTTTCCTTGAGAATTTCATGGAAGATGATGTCTAGGCTCTTTTTTTGATCATGGCTTTCAGGTAGTCCCATAATTTTTAAATTGTCTCTCCTGGATCTATTTTCCAGGTCAGTTGTTTTTCCCATGAGATATTTCACATTCTCTTCCATTTTTTTCATTCTTTTGGTTTTGTTTGGTGATTTCTTGGTTTCTCAGAAAGTCATTAGACTCCATCTGTTCCATTCTAATTTTGAGAGAACTATTCTCTTCAGTGAGCTTTTGAACCTCTTTTTCCATTTGGCTAATTCTGCTTTTGAAAGCATTCTTCTCCTCATTGGCTTTTTGAACCTCTTTTGTCAATTGAGTGAGCCTATTTTTCAAGGTGTTATTTTCTTCAGCATTTTTGGGGGTCTCCTTTAGCAAGGTATTGACCCGTTTTTCATGCTTTTCTTGCATCTCTCTCATTTCTCTTCCCAGTTTTTCCTCCACCTGTCTAACTTGATTTTCAAAATCCTTTTTGAGCTCTTCCATGGCCTGAGTCCACCGGACATCCACCTGGGGTGTCTGGGAAACAGAGGACCCTTCCTCCACGTCTTTCCCTGATGGTAAGAATATTTCCTCGTCATCAGAATTGAAAGATGGGAACATCTGCATCCCATTAAAATAGCTCTCTATGGTCTTATTTTGCTTCCTTTTTCTGGGCATTTTCCCAGCCAGTTACTTGACTTCTGAGATTCCTCTGCACCCCCGCCTAGATCCGCCCAGCTAATGCTTGGGGTCTGAGATTCAAATGCTGCTTCCCAGTCTCAGGGCTATCCATGGTGGGAGGGGCTGCTATTCAATGTGAGCTTAAGTTCTGGTGCTTGGGTGGGGGCAGGGCCGTCTCTCAGGCTCAGTTCTCTCAGGGGCTTTATGCAGAGACCTTCAGTAATGGAGTGGGTGGGGGCAGGGCCACCTCCCAGTCTCAGCTCCTTCAGGTGGTTTATGCAGAGACCTTCAGTAATGAAGATCCTGCCTGCTTGGGGAGTCCCGGGGGCCACCCGCTGCTGCCTCTGCCTCCGCCGCTGCCTCTGCCTCCCGAGGGGCCCTGAGCCACGGAGACACCCCGCTCTCCTCTCGGCCAGCCCAGATGTCTCTCTCACTGACCTGTAGTGTCTGTGGGCGGAGAGACCTTCATGGCAACAGGAGGTTCCGTCCCTGAAGCCTGCTTGGATCTGCTCCTCTGGGGCCGTGACCAGGACAGCGCTGGGGTGGGCTCCGCTTTCCGGGGCACCACGGACCCTGGGGACCGCTCTCCAGAGCTCTCTGGAACGGAAATCTCTTCCACTGTGTTTCTGCGTGCCTTACAATGATCCAGAATTTGTGGGGAGTTCTTCTTGTAGGAAATTTATGGGCTGTGGGTTCGGAGCTAGTATACGTGAGTCTTTCTACTCTGCCATCTTGGCTCCACCCCCTTTTGTTTTTCTTTGTATCTCCAGTAATTAGCACAGTGCCAAGAAAATAATAAGCATTTAGCAAATGCTCTTGTTGATTTGACTTGGTCGCTAAACCAGGCTCAATCCTTCATGGAAGAAGGGGCGGGGAGAGGAGAGGAATGTTGCTTTGGAATTTCTCCACTTCCTCAGGTCCAGGAAGAACATCCTTTTTTCTCTACACTACCTTCAGGTCTAATCACCGGAGATAAGATAGGATCAAAAAGAGTCCATATATGCCAGGGTTGGCAAGAAGTACAGGAAAACAAGGTTTTACAAGGCTTAAGTGCACAGTTAAAATTAAGCCATGGGGATTTTAGCTCATTTTTGCCTTTCCCCTTATTTTAACTTTTGATAGCTTTCTAATTTAGACAAAGTTAACTCAACAAACTTTTACTACTAAGTACCTATTATGAGCTGGGCACTCTGTTAATTCCTGGGGATGCAAAGGCAAAAAGAAAAATCATCCCTCTAGAATTCCTAGAGCAGTACTCTTTCCAGTGTACCTCTTCATTTTAAAGATAGTAAGCTGAATGGACATACACAACAGTAATTCCTATAACTGGGAAGCTGAGGCTAAGGTGATTATGGAGCAAGTGAGATTTGAGCTCAGCCCTGAAGAATGAGAGAAAGGGAAGGATTAAAAGGCAGGAGAAGACAACCTTTAATACACATCTGAACATGACAACAGCTGACGTTGCTATACTACTTTAAAGCTTACAACACATTTAATCTCCTTTAACTTCCACAAGTACCTAGTTACCCTGTGAGGTAGGTGCTAAAAATTACTTCTCCCCCTTTCTGTTTGGTTGGGATCTATAATTTCAACAATACTGGTAAATCCTTATGTATAAACTTTGTCCACTAGTGCAGATAAGCAATTAGTTGGTAATTTGTATTCTGAAAGAACCCCTGAGAGATTGAGTCACTTGCTCATGGTCTCATAGCTAAGATATGAGAGGTAAAACATGAACCTAGATCTTCCTGACTCCAAGGTTGGCCCTGGCCATGCTACCATTCATATTCCCATTTTATAGAACAATGAGGTTCAGAGGGCTTATATGGTTAGCTCAGGATCACAGAGATCGTAAATATAAGAGGTAGAATTTGAAACCAGGTCTCTCCTGACCCCATGTCTAGCACTTTTTGTACTATACCATCCTAATGAGGAAACTGGTCTAGCAAGAATGGAAGATTCAGATTGCAAATCAGTTGGAATAAAAGTTTAAGATATTGTGGCCATTTTATAGTAGTCTATAAAAGTAGTCTGTAAAATCTAGACTTTATGCTATGAGCAATAAATATTGCTTGAAAGTTCCTGGGGTTGTTTAACCTGGAAAAGAAAGGACAAAGAGAACATTCAATGAGCTATCCTGTAAAAGAGAGAAAACACGTATCTGTTTGATTAAATTAAGTTACAAAGGAGCACATTTAGCATTTCTTAGCACCTGGCACTATCCAGATGTGGAGTGAGCAGCCAGTAGAGGGAGAGGGTGACCTGTCCTTCCCCTAATGCCACCCCCACACACTAGATATCTTCAAGCAATGGCCAAATGACTACTTGTGAGGGATATTACAGTAGAGATTGTTGTGGCAGACTGGATGAATGCTCACTGCTCAGTCCCTTCCCTTAGAGGGACTAACTAATTTCTACTAGGGAATTTACCTATGGTCCTGACAGCTGCAATCTACTAGATAATAGTGCTTCTAAGGGTAGAAAAGCCTCAGTGATTAAAATCCTTCCCTACATGCTGACGTCCTGGAGCATTTAGCTCATAGTATGGTCAGTTATGTCTCTTCTACATAAACATAGAGTATGAGTGGAAACAGTGAAATTGGGAGGTCGATTGTGAAGAACAGTAACAAATAGAAATGAGTCACAACACTGACAATGGTTGGAATGTCATAAAGTTTGAAGAGGATTGACACACTTGGCCTAATGATATTTCAAGTCAAAAAATTTTATGAAAAGGAAAATCTTCCACATAATTCTATATTCCACCACGGAAAGGGTTTTACGTCTAAGGAACAAGAATGAATACAAGAAAGGAATCTATTGGCATACTTGGAGATAATCTCTTGGCTAATAAAGCGTATAGAAAGGTGTGATTTCAAAATTCAATAATTAATTATTCAAATCATTGAATGATCTTCAAAATTACTTAAATTAACAAAAATGTAATTATAATTAAATATGTATCAAATGATCCTGGAGCTAATACTTTCATTGCATTTTAAGGTTTGAAAAATATACTTAATTTTATTTTATCTTCACCTAAAACCTATGAAGTAGGTGCTATTATTATCTCCATTTTGCAGATGAAAAAACTGACTCCAAGAGAGGTTAAATGACTAAGCATCTGTTGTCTACCCTTGGGTCTCAAAGAGGACCACATTAGGAAGGTGACGTCATGGCTTTCAAGTGAATCAGATTTAAATGAGGCAGGGCTGTGCAAAGTCACTAGTGGCAAGATAGAGAAAAGGATGACTGGAGATGGCCCAGGATGCAATGGGAGACCTTAGCCTTGTTAAGCTAAGGTCTTTCCCAAGTCTTAGTTTGTCTGAAGTAATGTCCATACAGTGGTATAAAGTGAGGTAAGAAATGAGGTAAAGAATGACTTCTTTAACCTAGTCAAAGATATACTAATCATCTAAGGGAGGATTCAAAACCAGGTCTTCCTGATTCCAACCCTAGCATTCCATCTATTCCATTCAGCTGCTTCTCTAATTACTATGGCAATGCACTATGATTAATTCTATACAACTATTGACAGAACTTCTGCCAGGATAGCTCTTTATGGTAGGCTAATAAGAAAATGTCTAATCTCTACAGTCAAATGCCTGAAAGCACCTCTAAGTTGAAAAACATCAAAATTTAATCCAGGAAGGTCATTTAATTAATTTTCCCAAGACCTCAGGTCAAGTTAAGTCAAGGCAGGGCAAGTCTTCCTGACTCCAAAGCTGGCCCTCTATCTGCAACACCATACTGCTTCTCAATCATCTTTTGAGTTCCCATCTGGAGTGATAGTTTCCAAACAGTATATTTCTTTATTAGGGTCTCTGACATAATGTCTATTTTTCTTCCTTGAATGCTACTTATTTATTATAGACTAGTTTCTTTTCAAAATTCTTTGGAAATATTATTCCCAAATGAAATGAAAATTCCAATTTGAAAAATGAAGCTGTTTCTATATTATTAAGTGGAGTAGAAATGGAAGGATAAAGGAAATGTAACTGACCAAGGAATTAAAATATGGCCTGGTGGGGGCAGAGTAGAAGGACTGACCTGTAGAAGCTCTCTCCCCATAGTCCATAAAATACCTGTAAAAAAATGACCCTGAACAAATTCTAGGGCAGCAGAAGCCACAAAGGGACAAAGTGAAAGAGATTTTCAACCCAAGACAGTTTGTAAGGCCAACAGGAAATGTCTATTGCACTGGTCTATTGCACTGGTCTCAGAGTAGAGCACAGCCCAGCCTTGGCCATGCAGCATGGCAAGGATAGGACTGGAGCAGGCTTCAGGGCATGGAATCTTTGGGAGCAGTTATGGTTCCCAGATTCCTCACCCCACAAATGCTAAAGACAGCTTCAAAGGTCAGTAAGAAAGCTCTTTCACCTGGGTGAGAAGGGAACACGGTCTGGCACCAGCCATAGGGCAGCAGCAGTATCCATTTTTGGAGCCCTCAGGCTATAAAGAACCTGGGGGTTCTTGAGCCACTGATCTCGGTCTCATCCCTGAGTGGTGGCCCTGGAGTGAGGAGGAGCACTGGCTGGTGGAGCTGGTGGAGGTTCTGGAGAGGGAATTCTCACAGATCCTAGGCAGAAAGGCTTGTGGTTACTCCCAGACCAAAGCGCAGGCCAGGAGAGGAGTAAACTCCTCTCCCCTTGATTGTGTCACACTGGAGAAACTGAGAATTTAGAGATCCTGAGAGTATACCCTCCACTTGACAAAGGATTCAAAAGTCAAGTAACTGGCTAGAAAAATGCCCCAAAAAGGGAAAAAAAAAACTTTAGAAGGTTACTTTCTTGATGAACAGGTATTTTCTTCCATCCTTTCAGATGAGGAAGAACAATGTATACCATCAGAGGAAGGCATAAAAGTCAAGGCTTCTACATCCAAAACATCCAAAATAAATATGCAATGGTCTCATGCCATGGAAGAGCTCAAAAAGGATTTTGAAAATCAAGTAAGAGGGATGGAGGAAAAATTGGGAAGAGAAATGAGAGCAATGAAATAAAATCATGAAAAGCAAGTCAACAGCTTGCTAAAGGAGACCCAAAAAAATGCTGAAAAAAATAATACCTTTAAAAAGAGAGTAACTCAAATGACAAGAGGTCCAAAAAGTCAATGAGGAGAAGACTGCTTTAAAAAGCAGAATTAGCCAAATGGAAAAGGAGGTTCAAAAGCTCACTGAAGAAAATAGTTCTTTAAAAATTAGAATGTAGCAGATGGAAGCTAATGACTTTATGACAAGCTAAGAAATTACAAACAAAATGAAAAGAATGAAAAAATAGAAAACAATGTGAAATATCTCATTGGAAAAACAACTGCTCTGGAAAATAGATCCAGGAGAGACAATTTAAAAATTATAGGAATATCTGAAAGCCATGACCAAAAAAAAAAAAAAAGAGCCTAGACATCATCTTTCATGAAATTATCAAGGAAAACTGCCCTGATATTCTAAAACCGGAGGGTAAAATATTGAAAAAAGCCATTGATCGCCTCCTAAAAGAGATCTGAAAAGAAAAGCTCCTAGGAATACTGTAGCCAAATTCCAGAGTTCCCAGGTCAAGGAGAAAATATTGCAAGCAGCCAGAAGGAAACAATTTAAGTATTGTGGAAATACGATCAAGATAACACAAGATTTAGCAGTTTCTACACTAAGGGATCTGTGGGCTTGGCATATGATATTCCAGAGGTCAAAGGAACTAGGACTAAAACCAAGAATCACCTACCCAGCAAAACTGAGTATAATACTTCAGGAGAAAAAATGGTCATTCAATGAAACAGAAGACTTTCAAGCATTTTTGATGAAAAGACCAGAGCTGAATAGAAAATCTGACTTACAAACACCAGAATCAAGAGAAGCATGAAAAGATAAACAGGAAAGAGAAATCATAAGAGACTTTCTAAAATTGAACTGTTTATATTCCTACATGAAAAGACAATATTTGTAACTATTGAAACTTTTCTCAGTATTTGGGTAGTTGGAGGAATTATATACATATAGACAAAGGGCATAGAGTGAGTTGAATAGGAAGGGATGATACCTAAAAAAATAAAATTAAGGGCTGAGAAAGGGAGAAATGGAATGGGGCAAATTATCTCTCATGAAAGAGGCAAGAAAAAAGCTATTTCAATGGAGGGGGAAAGGGAGGATGTGAGAAGGAAAAAGTGAAGCTTACACTCATCACATTTGGCTTAAGGAGGGAATAACATGCACACTCAATTTGGTATGAAAATCTATCTTACACTACAGGAAAGTAGGGGAGGAGATAAGCGGGATAGGGCTATGACAGAAGGGAGGGCAAATGGGAGGAGGGAATAATTAGAAGTAAACACTTTTGGGGAGGAACAAGGTCAAAAGAGAGACTAGAATAGATGAGGGGAAGATAGGATGTAGGGAAATATAATTAGTCTTTCACAACATGACTATTACGGAAGTCTTTAGCAAAACTACACATATACAGCCTCTATTGAATTGCTTGCCTTCTCAGTGGGGATGGGTGGGGAGGGAGGAAGGGAGAGAAGCTGGAACTCAAAAGTTTTAGGAATGAATGTTGAGAACTGTTTTTGCATACAACTGGGAAATAAGAAATACAGGTAATGAGGTATAGAAATCTATCTTGCCCTACAAGAAAAGAGAGAAGACAGGGATACGGGAAGGGAGGGGTGTGACAGAAGGAAAGGCAGATTAGAGGAAGGGGTATTCAGAATGCACAGTGTTTTGCGGTGGGGGAGGGGAGAGATGGAGAGAAAATGTGGAACTCAAAATCTTGTGGAAATGAATGTTGAAAACTAAAAGTAAATAGATAAATTAGAAAATAAATGAAATATGGCCTGGCTTCTTTACATACTAACTAAACTTACACTAACTTCCAACCAAAACACAAGCAATTCTATGTCAGACAGGGTACAGGAATAAAAAATAAAAAAATAACAATAAAAACCAACATCTAAGAGGTCATTTAAAGTTTGCAAAAACATTTTACGTACATTAGGTCATTTGGAACTCAAAATAACCTTTACTATATATGTAATGAGAGTGGAAACCTAAATTCAATTATGTTGTTTGTGATTTGCATTCTAAGTCTGTCCCAAGATAGAACTACAATGGAATTTATCAAAATCTGACATTTGTCTAACATCAGGGAGAAATCTTATGAAAAGAACAAAAACAATGCATCATCTCCTGACTAAAAAAATGCCTTCATCTCTAATGTGGAAATATGCTTAACATAATCGTACATATATAACTTATAACAAATTGTTTGCTGTCTTCAGAAGGGGGAGGAAAGAGAGGGAGGAAAAGTTGTAACTCAAAATCTTACAAAAATGTTGAAAACTATCTTTACCTGTAATTGGAAATAAATACTATTAAATGTAAAAAAAGAAAAAAAGAAATTGTAGAAATTGACTTAGTCTCTCTCATGTGCACTCCGGACAGGCACACCACAGCATAATATGTTCCTCTATGACAAGGTGCTCTTTACCTCCATTCAGCAGCACTGTTTTCTCTCCTGTAACTCAAACTCAATGAGAAAAGAAATGCTTGTTCTTCCCCTTGAACTGATTTCATTCATTCTCCCCTGTCTTTCTGAAGGTATGTGCACACAGTGAACAACTGTGCACAAAAAAAAGAGTCCTAGCTTGGGGCTCCCCAAACATTTCTAAGGACCAGTTCTTAGAGGGCTATTGAAGTTCAGACAGTATTCAACACAGCTAAGCCACAAACGAAGTTGGGTCTTTAGCTGTCTCTAGGAGACTGACAATTACTGGCTGTTCCTGCCAAGGCAACTCTCAAGGGAGTGAAGAGGTTCTGCTGCCACCTCTTCTCACACATCTCACAGTCCTTGAACACAGTTCAGTTCTCTATAGCTTTCAAAGAATGTTTCCATCCTGATTAAAACTTATTTCAGTTTTAGCGGGGCTTAGAAAAGGGACCCTTAGGAAGAGTCTACAAAAGATTTTGTAATAACTGGAGCCATATTCAAAAGACTTCAGTTCTAACCAAATATTCTAATCATTATGGATCACATATTTATGCTCATTTTATTTCTCTCTTGGCATATAAATCTCCCAATTGTACGTTAGCAAATGGATTTAGTGTTTAGAGTGTCCTAGTTTGAGGGATCAACAAGTTAATTCCAATTAGTAGATTACAATGTAGTTCTTTGTGCCAAGGAATGTGTAATCAGGGTAACAAGTCATTCTGAAGAGAAATAGATGTAGATAAGAGAAACATATGCAGCATCCTGGACAGAGCAGTGGTGGGCCTAGAGTCAGGAAGAACTGAATACAAATCTAGCCTGAAGACACTTACTACCTGTGTGACCCTGGGCAAATCACTTAATCTGTTTGTCTCAGTTTCCTCTTCTTTAAAATGAGGACTTTCTTGACCTCCCTATTAATGTGCCCTTCCCCACCCCGCCCTCCCAGTTATTAGCACTCTCCTTCCTAAAATGAATGAAAAGGTATTTAGTAAGAACCTACCACATATCATACACCGTGCAAAACACTGGGGATTCAAATACTAAAGTAATCAGTCACCACCTTCAAGAGGCTTGTATTCTAATAAGAGGACATCATAAAGTATGAGGAAAGGAAATTTTGATCTGAGGAGTCTAAGAGTTTCTGAATGGAACCACACAGATTATTATACTCTTTTTTGAGTTGCAATGATCATAATAATTTTCATAGCAAGCCCTGGAAGCTAGGGTAGGGAATGGGAGAGAGGCCAATGTAAAATGAAGGAGGGTAGACAGATGAATGCAATTCATGGTCTGGGGCTTTCTAGAAAGAGTGAGCTCAGTGACTTTGCAGTCACTCAACAATCAGAACATCTCTTTTCTAGGGCAAAGGTCCAAAATTCCAAAAGTGAGTAAATTAACTCTCCCAGTATTTCAGGAAATCTGGACCAGAAGATGTTGTTCAGGTGAGGGGAAATAGGGAAATGGGTTATAGCAAATGATAGGATGCTGGGGTGGATGGAAATTATGGGGCTTCATTTTGTAAATATTTTGTATTCACTTATTTATTTGTATTGTATCTTCCCCTCTCCACCCCCCACAATATAAGTTCTATGAAAACTGTTTTGTTTTTGACTTTATTGCCACAATACTCTGCACATAGCAGATGCATAATACATGTTGAAGGAATAGAATTCTTGAATGGAAGATTAATTTGTTCTATATAAACCAGTTTTTTGCAAGTTTTTCAAAGAGAAGTTTGAACAGTGATAAAGCATATATCACTAATTGGATGGATCAATGACTACAGTGGTATCGGTCCTTCTCCCTTCAGTGTATATCACATCCCTCTAACATCAATAAGATTCTTACTAATATCCTAGTTTCTCATAAGGGACATACTCGATACACTACAATGGAGTCTTGACTGTGAGTCTTTTAATGGTTTAGAGACACCAACACAGGGTTGTGGATTTCTATCAGTTGTGCCTTCCTCGCACAATGTGACTAGCCTTCTTCTCAATGCACATGTCCTTGATGTCTTTTACACCACTTCCTGAATACAAGTAAGGGTAATGGCAATACTGAAGTAATATGGAAATGTTTTAAAAAGTCTATACCACCATGCATCTCTCCATTATTCAATGGGTCACCTGATATTTTGAAAGTTATAAGATCATAATGTACCATGATTGGTAGCCACATACAATCACAAGAATACTGGTGTTTAAATGACTGAGCTTTTCAACAATGAGCAACTTGGGATTATTTAATGCGCTGTATTATTTCCTAAATGCATACAATCCAATTTCCTCCTAACACATTTTGGAAATAGGCCAGGCTCATTTTCCATCTCTTGTCAAAGACTCACACACTACTGCAATGCCTGCCTAATTGCATATTATACTCTGGCCAATATGCATTCTTCACCCACTGGGTTTTTTCCCTATAGATAATTACACTGATCTCATTTGAGGATCTTACTCAGAAACCCTTAGAGGGTTGATATAATCAACAAAATACCATTTGTGAACAGGAGCATATGAAGAATTTCACTGTCAGTAGGAAATCCCTATTCCATTAAACGCCATTTAAGGATTTCTACAAGATACTGGTAAAAAGCTCCAGCAAAACATCACTCTGTTTTATGTCTTCTTGGTGCTGGGATTCAATGACTTTTTGAGGAAAACATGTTAACTGACTTGCCCAGGCTCACACAGCTAGTATATGCTTAAGACCAGTTTTGAAATTAGGTCTTCCTGACTCCAGGACCATCTCTATTTCCATTTTACTACCTAGTTGCCCTATAGTTCACAAGGTTTAACAAAGTTCAAAGTTGCCACTTGGGAGATATCCAAGATGTTCTGTTATAGAGACAGAAGATAAATTTAATTCATATCTGCCAGGGCCATAACAATGAGTTCAAGAGGTGCAAGGGAGAAGGGGGTGATGGACAGGAAAGAATAACTGAAAAAAAACATATCAGAGAGTGATGAAAAGGGCTATCTATCTTACAGGATGGAAAAGGTGATATGATCATTATAAATTATTCTAACTTCCTTACCAGCAGCCTTTATCACTTAAAGGTGTCTCCTTTTTCCAGATGTCCTTCATATATTTTCTTCCTTCATTAAAAGTAAGCTCTGAGGGTAGGAACTGTCCTGTTTGCTTATATTGTGTTATGATGTGTTCAGGACTTAGCACAGTGCTTGGTACATAGTGAGTTCTTAATAAATGCTTTGTTTTTCTCTCCTCTCTTCCCCTCCTCCTCTTCCTCTCTTTTTTGCATAAGCTGCATGCTCCTCCCCCCATTCATGGAAAAGTCAGGAAATCTCCTGACTTTTATAGCAAGATTCTCAGATAAAAGCCTCATTTCTCAAACACGCAGGGAACTGAGCCAGATTTATAAAATAAGGACCATTCTCCAATGGATAAACAGTCAAAGGATATAAACAGGCAGTTTTCAGAAGAAATCAAAACTATCAACACTCATATGAAAATAATGCTATAAATCATTACAGACTAGAGAAATGCAAATTAAAACAACTCTGAGATACTACCTCATAACTATCAGATCCACTAACATGAGAGAAAAGTAAAATGATAAATTCTGGGGGAATACAGAAAAACAGGTACACTGAAGCACTGCTGGTAGAGTTGTGAACTGATCCAACCATTCTGAAGAACCATTTGGAATCTTGGCCAAAGGGCTATAAAACTATGCATTCCCTTTAATTCAGCAATATCACTACTAGGTCTATATCCCAAAGACATCAAAGAAAGTGAGATAAGACCTTTACGTACACAAAATATTTACAGGATCTCTTTGTGGTGGCAAAGAAGGAAACTGAAGGCATGCCCATGTGTTGGGGAATGGCTGAACAAGCCGTGGCATCGTTAATGATTGTGATGATGGAGTACTACTGTGCTATAAAAAATGAGGGGGAGGATGGTTTCAGAAAAACCTGGATAATCTTCTTTGAATTAGTACAAAGTGAAGTGAGCAGAACCAAAGAAATTATACACTAAGAGCCATACTATAATGATGATCAGCTGTGAGCTGCCCTGATCAATCCCATAATCCAAGACAGTGCCAAAGGAGCCATGATGGAAAATGCTATCCACCTCCAGAGAGAGAACTGATGACCTCTGAGGGCAGACTCTTTTTACGTTTCTTGCTTTTGTTTGTTTGTTTGTTTTTTTTGGGGGTTGGGGGGAGGTGCTGGCAACACAGCTAATATGGAAATATGTTTTGCATTATTTCACAAGTATAACTCACAGCACATTGCTTCTCAAGGGTGAGGGAGGGGCAGAAAGGAGGGAAAATTTGGAACTCAATTTTTTATTTTTTAAAAAATGAATGTTAAAAATAAATAAGGATAAAAAAAGGAAAAATACACTTGCTCTTGACTTGTAGTCACCACAATTGTACAGACTATTTTATTGTCAAGAACAGGAGCCCCAGACCCAGACTTTTATGTTCTCTGTAAATAAATTATCTCCCAAAATGTTATGAACATGACAGAAGTTCAAGTGATTCTGCAACAGGATTCCCCAGGAAGTCGGAAAGCCAGTCTGGCTAGTCATTAGTAATCCTCAGGAAAATCTAGGGGCGGGGCTAACGTATATGAAATTACCTAAGAGGGAGAAGGAACAGAAAATCCAAATTCATGTCAATGAGCCAAGACCAACAAACTGGCATAACCAATCTGGTCTGGTTAAACTAACTGGTCCCCATGTGGGGAAGCAGTTTCCAAGGAAGCGCAGAGAAATATCACCCAGAAGATTCCTATTTTCTGTTCTTCCCAGGCAGGAAAGGAGGCTAAAAGACAAGAGAAGCTGCCCTCAGCTGACTTAGCAGAACATAGAGACTGCCTTCAGGAGAGAAAGCAGGTAGGGATTCACATTTCTATTTGATAATGCATTGTCCTTAAGAGGATATGACTCAGCAACAGGTGACCACACCAGGTAGTTTCAAGCGCCACCTCTGATGGTAAATGGACAATTCCAGAAGAACTGGACCTTAAAGGAAGCTCTGAAACTTCTAAAAGTCAAAGCAATTCCATCTATCACAGCTAAAGCTACTAGCCTTAAAGGACAAACTGTGAGTAGGTCACCATAATGGTTGTAAGACAAGTCAAGTTAAGCTCAACTTTAGCAATGGCAGAAGTGATTTAGGAAAAGAGATTGATAAATTATCACAGAAAACAATGTAGTTTTTTTAATTCATGTGTCTTTTATAATTTTTAGTTCATCCTTTTTTAAATACATGCAATTGACTCATTAATTATAAATAAAAAATATTCATTACAATGTTGATTAACAAAAAGAAATGTTTTCCTAAACAAGTGATGGACAATGAACAATTAATGGTTAGCCTACTTAGATATTCATGCTAGACAGAGCTTTTCAGTTCGTATATTTAACCTAACAAAGCGACCAACTCCAACTGCAGACAATGTCCCCAGATGGTGCTTTTCTTTGGAGCTGACCTATGATTTCATTGGCATAAAAAAACTCTCTGGAGATATCCTCTACCAATGGAGATTGGCACACAAAAGGGAGGAAAATTTCAAAGGGTATTCCAGATACTATTCAACTGGCTAGAAGTATAATTCCAAAAAAATTATTTTTACAGCAATGGAATAGAAATCAGGAATTGTGATCTCTAGTCTTGGCTCTGTCACTTACTAGCTTTGTGACCATAGCCAAATCACTTCATCACTGGATTTCAGTTTCCTCAGTGCAAAATGAAGGAATTTGACATAATTGTCTCTCAGGTCACTAAGTTCTATCATTCTATGACTCAGTTTGGTTATGACATTAACCCACAAAAATGTGTCACATTTATTTAGGTAAACAATGCTGCTGTGCAGTCACTTCAGTTGTATCTGACCTTCATGACCCCATTTCGGGTTTTCTTGGCAAAGATACAGAACTAGTTTGCCCTGTCCTTCTCCAGCTCACTTTACAGATAAAACGGAGATAAATGGTTAAGTGACTTACCCAGGGTTACACAGCTAGTAAGTGTCTGAGCCCAGATTTGAACTCAGGAAGATGAGTCTTCCTGAATCCAGGCCAAGTATTCTATCCACTGAACCTCCTAGCTGTCCCATGGTAAGCAGTGCAAGTATTATTATCCTGATTTTACACATTTAGAAACTAAGAGTTAGAGTGATAAAGAAGTGACTTATCTATGGCCACAGTGAGAAACTTTCAGAGAGCTCAGATTAGTGCTCTGGTCTCCTGAATTCCAGTTCAGCATTCTTTCTGCACAATCACAGATTCCCCTCCAACAGTCCAGTTAGAGATCTCCAATGTAAAAGTGATAAGGATACCATTTTGTGTAGGCTGTGTATGATGACTGAATGCTTATCAATTTTTAAGCCATTGATTCAGAGTTTTGTACAAAATAGAGATAAAATTCCCAATTTATTATTGTTTTAAAATATCTGGCATTATAGTACCAGGGAAAAGAGAACCCAACTTCCTAATCTGGAGGCTATTTCTTCAGGAAGAATTATTTTTTACTTTTCCCTTGTGAAATATAACAAATTTTACTTAAATCAAATTTGAAAGAATTTTATATTTTTACATTATAGTTTGTTGGTTATAGTATATTAAGTTATGTTTCATTTCATTATGTTAGGTATTATATTGTTATTACACATTATTATATAACATTATATTGTATATTTAAGGATCAATTTCAACTGCAGAATTGAATGAGACAATCTCTCTCTTACCTGAACATCTTTGTATTTATCTCGTAAATCCATGAGTCGATGATATGCTTTAATGGCTTCTGAAAATTCACCAACATCAGTGCTGGTGAGAATATAGTTCTCCCAGATCTGCCAATGTTCATAATTACATTTAAGAGCTTCCTGAAGTGTTCGAAAAGCTTTGATTCTGTGGAAGGTGAAATAAAGAAAGTGATACACATAAACATAAGAACATATATAGCTATATGATATTATAGATGCTATGTTAGTTGAGATGAGAAAAAAATTTCAGGATTCAGAATAAGATATACATTTTCAGATATGTAGGAAACTAAGATTTTTTTTTTTTTTGCTCAACTAAGCATATTTGTTACAAGAGCAATTTCTTCAGTTTGTTTTTGCTTTGCTTTGTTTTGGTTTTGGCTTTCAGTTGGGGGGTAGAAGAAAAAGGGGGATAGTGATAGGGTAGCCAAAAAGAAAAGAAAGTAAAGAAATGCAAAAGAGGGAGAATGAAGTATTTTTTAAATGCACAAAAGAGAATAGCAAAAATCCCACAAGGATTCAGTTACATAAGACAATTGTGAAAGCTATATATTGAATTCAACATATAAAGTGTTCCAAAAGACTTATCGCAGTTTTAAGTCATTACAGCTTTTGTATCACCCTACATATTTAAAAAGAAAAGCTAGCTTTACATAATAAACATTTATAGATTCAAGTGCAATAAAATGAGTCAAAACTCTGTTTATAAAATGAATTCAGTAAGTTAGGATTATATTAGACTTACTGACAAATCTTGATAAAAGCTCACATGACCTAAGACACCAAATATTTCAAAAATCATTTGTAGATGAGTTTGAAATTCACTGGGCACACTCAAATATTCAGAGATATCTACCATTGTATGACAGTAACCTGGAATCCAAGATGGCAGTAGAAGAGAGTAGGCTGGAAAACTACTGGAAGGATGTATGGTAAATAAGTCCGTAATTCAGAGTCACTGTCAAATTACTTTAAAAAAAATCCATGGCTATTTTATATTACAGAGTCTCAAAGTTAGAAGGGACTTTGGAGGACACCTAGTCTAACATAATCAACCACTCTTTCCTTCAAGAACTCCACTAAAGGAGAACCTATGTTCATATTTACCCCCTCAGCTTTATGGGTATGTCTAATTTTTTTAGAAGTTTTCCTTACCTCAAGCCTTAATTGGCTTCTCTTCAATTTCTACTCATTGCAATCTACCTAGTTCTGCTCTCTTGGACTCAAAAGAACAAGCCTAACCCCTCATCTACAGCACCACCCTTCAAATATTTGGAGATAGTTATCCTGCCCCTCAGTTCCACCTCACCCTCCAAATCTTTTCTTGATGATAAACATCCCTAATTGTCCCAGATGATCCATACATGGCATGATCTCCAGCTCATCAATTTCCTTCCTAATATTTTGTCAATAACAGAATATGGTCTAAACAATACCAAGGAGTTATTGCATCCCAAGGATCCTCTCAATGTAGCTTAATGAAGCTACTCTGTTAAATCATATTGAATATGTAGCTCATTAAAAACTTCAGATCTTTTACAGAAGGACTGTTAAGAGCTGTGTTTCCCCCATATTATGCTTGGCAGAGATTAGGTTTTTCTTTTAACCCCAAATGCAAAACTTTACATTAATCTCTATTAAATTTCACCACCTTAGATTTAGTTTCATATTCTAAACTGTAAAGATCATTTTAAATCCTGACTTTGCTATCTAGCACTTTGGCTATCTCTCTCAAATCTCTTTCATTTGCAAATGTGATGATTTCTATGGTTTTATTGAAGTTATTAATAAAATTGTTAAACAAAATTTTAGGAAAATTCCTAATGAACTATTTAGGTGTAATGAATAGGAACTGAAGAGAAAGAAATTTAGGTTTGATATAAGGAAAATTTCCAAACAATTAGCCATATCTGAAAGCTGACAGGACAATGGGTTCAGCAGAGATCTGTGGAGGACCCTATAAGAGATAGTCCTTTATAACAGGACATTATATCCTCTATTAGGATATAAAGGACATTATAGCCTATTACAGGGCATAATAGGACATTAAAAGAACTGTAACAACAACAAAATTGAAGACAAAAAAGTTCTTGGTGCAAAAACTGAGGGTTGGTAGAACAAACTACTATACATAAGTCTATACATAATGGAATATCATTGTTCCATTCCAAAGGATGAATATGAAATATATAAAGAATTTCATTAAGACATACAAAATAATTTAAAGCTTATAAAGCAGAAATAAAGCAGCATATACATGTACTATGACAGACGGAAAGAAACAAGTATTTATCAAGTGCCGACTATGTGCCAGGCACTGTGCTAATAAGTTCTTTACAATGAAACTACTGAAAGGTATGAGTTGTGTGTGTGTATATATGTGTGTGTGTATGTGTATATATACATATACAAATAAAAACATGAATATATTACCTATATAAATATATACATATTTTCCTATACATGCATAGTACATATACACACACATATATATAATATAATCACTATTTTGTTACATATCTATTTTTAAAAGGAAAAAATAAAATAAATTCAGTTCCAGTTCAAACTGGCCCCCTAATTTTTAATTTGATTAAGTTATTTCTCAGCAGAAAAAAGTGAGGTCATTTCAGGCTTTAGCAAGTTAAGAGAACTCACGACAGACATGGTTTGATTTGATTTAAAGATTTTCTAGTTATGAGGAAATTACTTTAAATGTGTTCATAAAATCTTATTTATATTTTGTTTAAATGGCTTATGGTAACAGCAATATAAGTTCTATCAGGAAAATGAAAATTTTAAAAACTTGTAAAAGTTCTATCTAGTACTAGGAAATCATTACATTTAAATCTGAACACCTACACAATTGATATTACTAAAATGTCTGTTGGAAAGGAAGCTGTTTTTCTCTTTAAAGGTAGAAATTTACTCCTGATCACTGGGAGGAAAAAAGGTGGGCTGGGACACAGGGGCTTTTGTGATATACCTTATGTGGTTCTTCTGTTCTCCTTAGATTGCATGAAGGAGAAAAATAAACACTAGGTGGAATTTGCCTCAATGGTTATAAAGAAGCCTGAAATCACTGGAAATATTCTTTCAGTTCTATTATAGTCAGTGCTATGAAAAGCTGGAAAAGGTACTTTCTGCTGTACAGGAGAACACTTAAGGACAAGTCACTGGAAAGGATTTCCTCAGTTGAAATGTCCAGCTATATATATCAGTTCTAAGTACAGAATTATTCCTAAGAAGAAATCATCCGTGAGTTAGAATATATGGTTTCACAGAAATCAAGGAGGATATTACCACTGATGGCAATGTACTCCTGGGGCAAAAATAACTGACAATTTTATACCATTTTAACATCTGCAGGATGCTTTACATATCCTCACAACCTATGGGGTAGATTTTGCAGCTATTCTGCGATGAAGAAAATGAGGTTTACAGAGATGTATAGGCCTGTCCGAGGTCACACAGCCAAGAGTCTAGCAAAGTCAAGGCTAGAGGGCAAGGACCTTGATTCCTCAGGTATGTGCTTCCCATTACAAATGATATTTATTGTTTAGCTTGCCCTTAAAATGGAAAGGAGAAACATTTATTAAGTACTTCCTATGGGCTAGGGACTGTACTAGGTGCTAGTGATACAAATAAAGAAGTGAGACAATCTCTGCTCTCAAAGACAATACATAAAAGAGGGTTAAGTTCATGGCATATGGAAAGGTCAGGAAGTACTTAGCAGGGGAAATGGAAGGAACTGAGCTCAGGGATGCCTCCAGCAGAGGTGAGCACTGGGAGTGGGGCATGGAAAAAAGAGTCAGTCAAATCAGCTGAGAGCGGGCTGGGCAGAAGAGAAAGGCCACGCTTCTCTGTGTCCAGAGGTAGTTGGCCTGCCCATTCGCAGGCTAGAGTGGAAAAGGAAAAGGTCCCTGCCATTGCTTTTCAAGTATTAAAGAAATATAAAATACTACCTTCTTCTGCTCAGTCACTGGTAAAATAAGACTGGGGGTGAAGGGGGGTAAAGGTCAGCGTTTTGATGTCTATCTTGTTTGTCTGTATTAGGAATATGCCAAGATACAGCACAGATGTTTTCAACATAAAATGAAATCATCCCAGTATATGTGAAATTGTGACCTACTTAACTTCCTCACAGTTTTAGGACTTCCTCAGCCTACTGACTTAAATGTTGATCACAAATCAACAGCCATTCCATCATAATCAGAAGTCCTCAAGTGGATCCCTATGGAAAGGCAACAAGAATAAATGGTAAACCCCATCACTTACTGACCAAGTTAGTGAAGTCCAGATTTACAGTAGAGACCCCTCTCCACCATAAACACACAGTCACCTTGTGTCTCATTACTTATATAAAGCCAGAGGGTATGGTGGCTCTCTCTGCACCGTGCCATTTCAAATTCCAATAGTGCATACATAGGAAGGTGGTTATGACAGTGACATTTGTCTGCTCTGCAAACCCATAACACACACAACACACCCGTCTTTTAAATCCATTTCCCCTTTTCCCTTCCCTTTGCTACCATCATCGTACTAAATTATGGGCCTGAATGACCTCTCAGATGTTACAGAAGCTTTCTAATTAGTTTCCCTAACTCCAGTTTCTCGAATCTTTCTTAATAATCACAGCCATAGTATGAATATGATGATCATGTCACTGCCCTCTTCAAAAACCATTAATAGCTCCCCACTGTCAACTGTATAAAGTTCAAACTCCTTAGCTTCACATTTAAGGTTTTCGGTAATCTTCAAACTGACTGATTCATTGTTCCCAGGAATTGTTCGACTCTTTTCGATTCCTAATAATCTCTCATTTCTCAGAGGTCCCTAGATAGACTCTATTCCCTAGTAATCTCCAATACTATCTACTGGAATTCCATCTATCCTTCAAGGCCCTGTTCAAATGCTGTGTACTCCATGAAGCCTTTCCTGGTTCTCCTACCCAGAAGTAACCTCTCTCATTCCAGATCTCTCCCAGTATTGTTTCTATCTCTCCTATTATCTGTATATCAGTATAATCTTTCATCAGCCAGATTTTCAACTCACAAAGGACACGAGCTGTGTCTTATTCGCCTTCATATCCCCAACAGTGCAGAACTGTGCTGTGCACACAGTAAGTACAAAATGCTTACTGGGTATCGTGTATATACTCTCTGGAATAAAATACAAACTCCTTAGCTTAGCAGTTAAAACCCTCCACAATCTGGCTCCAACCTACCTTTCGGGAGTGTTTCACTATTCTCCTTCATGCACTATATGTCACAGCCAAGTTGGCTTAGTTTCCTTCCAGGTTCAGTTCAAGTGCTATCCCAACAAGTCTTTCCTGGTCTCTCCCTTTGTTAAGTTTCTCTCCCTCCTGAAACTCCCTTACGTTGACCCTGCTGTTTATGTGTTATATTCCCCAGGTTACATTAAGTTTCCAGAAAGCAGACTTTTTTTTAGTCCTAGTATTCCTCGTACTTAGCACAGAGAAAGCAAAGTGCTTAATGAATAGCTTAAATGAAGTGAATCCCAACTTGGAAAGACCTGAGAACTCCAATCAAAGCGAGGATCAACTATGATTCCGGAGAACCAATGAAGAAAGATATTACCCATCTCCTGACAGAGAGATCATAAAGCCTCAGGGTCTAGAAGGAGAAAGATATTTTTGTACGTGGTCAGTGTGGAAGTTTATTTTTCTTGAGAGGCAGATTTATTCCAAGGGTTTGGATTGGTTTATATTTTTCCCTCAAAGTTGGGTGAGGTGGGAGCAAAAGAAAATAAATTTATTTAAAAAAAAAAAATGAAGTGAATTACTACAAGGTTGAGCACTCCTATTCCAGACTTTGTAAGAGCATAGCTAGAGGTTAAAAAAAAAAAGTTATGTAGTTGCAACCAAGATTATCAAAGTCCATTGACCCTAAAGAAAATCAGAATTAGGATGTTAATGGAGTAAAACGCAAACATTCCCCAGAACTAAACAAGACAAAACAAGACCCAATGTTCTTTCAGTGAATTCCTCTTCAAACTAAAACCATCCCTTGAGGACAAAAATGTAAAATCTTTACTCTGACTTAAATTTTAATTCTGTAATATGAAGATGCTTTCCAACTCTTCAATGTCGATTTCTACTAAAATGATTTTCTTTTGTCTTGCCCCTCCTCCAGTAAGGAGCCAGAAAAATATATGTATTGTCAAGTTTAAAAACATCCAAAGAATAGGGGTCAATTTCAAAGCTAATTATCACCTCCAATTAGAGCACTGTGCTTAGCCATGATTGATGTGGGTAAAAGAGAATTAAGGCTTAAGGGGGAAAGAAGAAGGGAAAAAACAGAACAACACATTATCTGGGCAGCTACTAAACAAGAGTGTGTCAGAATGCTTGAGAAGGAACCTGAAGAGCCATGGACCCCTAAATAGCAATGAAGAGATCCCCAACAGACTTTCACCCAAGGCCCATATAAACCAAATGAAGATCTTTCCAAACTTTCAGGCAACTTTAGGAATTGTTCTGGAACTCTTCATTCTAAAGAATCTTTACTATTATTAATGATAACTAGGTCTCTATACAGTACTTTAAGGTTTGAAAAACTCTTTACACATGTTATTTAATTTGATCTTTCCAACACCCCTGTGAGGTCAATATTACATTATCATAACCCCCATTTTATGGGTAGGAAATTCACTTATAGAGAAATGAATTGACTTGGTCAGAGTTCACACAACTACTAAGGCGAAATTCAAACCCAGGTCGTTCTAACTTCAGGCTCACATTCCATCTACTATGTCAAGCTCTCTCTCCAGATTCTATGAAGAATCATAGTAAAAACAAAATACAAGATTTTTTTAAAAATAGAGTAGAGGTGGAAGATTCCCAACAGTTGGTCAGTCCACAAACATTTATTAAGCACTTAATATTTACTAGCACTATGCTAAATATGATGGATATGAAGAAAGGCAAGAATCAAACGACAGTGTCTGCTCTTACAGAAGGAACATATACAACCTTGTAAATATGTAAGGATTCCTTTTGTTTCTTAGATTTTAACCATCCCCAAAGAACAAAGAATGAGAAGTTACATGGCCATTTCTGATAGAAATCTTCATGGAAAATACTTTTAGATATGTCAATGGACCTATAATCTGCTTTATGAAGAAGTTACCTCTTCAGATTCTCAGACCACAAGGCAGATCAAGACAATTGACTGTATTATGGAAATGGCAGGGTCGGCAAAGAACTTGATATATAATTTTGGGCAGATCACTGACCCACTCTAAGTTTCTAGCTTCCTTATCTTTCAAATGGGGTGTCTTCTACTCCTGGAATTCTACAGCTTCTATAACTTCAGGTTGAAAGTGGGAGAAAAATTCTGATCCTTCTCATTTAACTGACTGTGCCATTTTGTGACAATACTATGATATGAAATGAACATGGCTGACATAACCTGACTTTCACTCTACTTGGCTTTTAAAGAAGCCCTTTGTAATCTGGCCCCTTCCCACCTTTCTAGTTTTCTTACACCTTACTCCCCTCCACACACTCTGTGGCAATGGTCTCCCTGAGGTTCCTTGCACCAGTCTATTTCCTGACTCGAAGTTTTCACTGGCTATGCCCCCCCCATGCCTGGAATGCTTTCTCTTCTCATCTCTGCCTCTGGCATCTCTGGCTCCTGCCAAGTCTCACTAAAAGTACCACCTTTCCCAAGCCCTCCTTAATGTTAGTGCTTTTGCTCTGAGACTACCCCCAATTTGTTCTCTATCTTGTTTGTACAAAATTTTTTGCATATTATCTCCTTTATTTACTCTGCGAGCTCCTTGAGAGCAGGGATTTTATTTATCTATTTAGTCTTTTTTTTGGCCTTTCTTTGTTTCCCCAGCCCTCTTCACAGTGCTGGGCAAACAGTACCCATTTAAAAAATGCTAGCTGATTGACCGCCTTTTCCCCTATGGCAAACAATGTAATGTACCTAAATAACACATAAACTGCCCATAGACTGAATCAAGATATTCAATACAAGGTGGGTCTAAATGACTGATACTTCTCTGTATAGCCTCCCTCTATATTTTAATGCCTTTAATTGAGAAATAAATCAAGAAAATAAGAAGTAATTCAAAGTTTTATAGGTAGCATATTTTGTCCACAATTATAAAAGGAACTCTTGGCATGACTGTACTTTTTCCTCTTGAAAGAAGCTGTCTCCTCTTATCACAGACCTAACAATTTAAAAACCACAGGAAACAGCAGGTATTTTAGTCCCATCATGTTGTTTCCAAACACTACAGTTATCATCTTTATGAAAACAAGTCTAGAAATACTGGACTACACATATATACAAACACACACATACATACACACACACACACACACACACACACACACACACACACACTCTCTCTCTCTCTCTCTCTCTCTCTCCCACACGTCTACTTCCTTGAACAGATCTGTAAAATGTCAAAAACCATAGGAGCCTGATAACTTGGCAACAACCTCTTCTGAAAAACTATCTCCACAGTGTCAGCATTGCTGGGACACCAAATTACACCAATTTGAAATACCTACCTGTAGAAGAGTATTTTGGAAAAGGGCAGAAGGGGCTCTGTTGAAATTTTTAACTTTACTGAGCTTTTTTAGTATTATTATTAACAACTTCAATGGAGGTATGGAAGGCAGGTTTATCAGATTTGGAGATGATACAAAGCTGAGAAGGAAAACTCACTACAGATATCAGATTGAGGACTCAGAAACAATACTAGGCTGAATCTATTATCAATTCAATAAAGGTAAATATAAAATCTTACACCTGAATCCAAAAAAATCAGCACCCCCGCAAGACAGGAGAGTCATAGCTAGATGGTAGAGCACGGTTAAAAAAAAAAAAAGACCTGTGGATTTCAGATGGCTAAAAGCTCAATAATGTGATATTGACAGCCAAGGAAGCTAACGTAATCTGAGGGTACATTAAAAAAGAAATGGTGTCTAGTACTGGGGAAGGCAGTAAGTCAGTCCCCGATATGACCACATCTTGAGAATTACATTTAACTCTGGGCACTACACTTTAGTATGGACATTGTCAAATAGCAGAGTGCCCATAATCAGGACCATCTGAGAATCAGGTAAAGGAACTGGGGTTGGGGAGGAATAGATAGAGAGCCTCCAATAGAAGAGAAGACTTAGCAGCTGTTAGTTGTCTTAAAATATTCAAATGACTGACAAGTAGAAGAGATTAAACATTCTGACTGGCCCCAGTGGGAAGCACTAGGCCCATAACTTGGAACAGGGTAGGTAGTTAATAAATGTTTGTTGACTGACAGAATGATGCAAAGAACTAAATTTAGACTTGACATAAGAAAAACTTTCTAACAATAAGAGCTCTCCAAAATTGGAATGGGATGCTTCAAGAAGTACTGAGTCCCTCATTGTTAAAGGCTTTGAAGTAAAAAGTGGATGACCACTTGTCAAGTATTTTGTAGCAAGGACTCCTGTTTGGGTAGGGGTTGGACCTTCCAATATTGATTTTCTAATTTCTTTAGGATTTCATTTGAATATACTAAGTGCACTCTGCAAATTTCAGGATTCTTTTAAACTACAAGTTTCAGAGAAGGTGTCCACCTGTGTGAATAGAAGGAGTAAATTCATCAGAGTTCTTTATGCCAGTGTAATGACAAGTCCAGCTCTCACAATTCAGTCAGCAGCAAGGATTTATTAACCTGTACTAAGGTCCAAGGAATCCAAAAGCAACCAAGTTCTTACCCTCAATGTGATAATTAAAGGGACTGATATTTAATTGAGACGACAGAAGCTCCTTTCAAAGGCACTGTAATTTACATATTATTTGTGAAGTTTGCACCAAAGGTATTCTTTTAGGTGTATCACCTATTTCTAAACAAACAATTCCTAGGAAACATGTTAAATAGCAGTCCTCAATGGCAATTTTCAAATGTGCTACACTAAGTCCCCCTGACATCCCCTCCCCATGTCCACAAAGGTTAGGTTAGTCCTCTGCATAAAGACAAAGGAGCTGTCCCCAAGACTTGACTGGTCTAGGGGACTGAAGCAAGCCACCTAGCTACTGACTCATCTGCCCAATAGTCTCAATTCATATTGACTTGGCTCCTGTTCACCTAAGGGAAGAAAACATTATCCCTTGAGGAGTTGGGGCCCTTCTGACTTGGTAGATGAATCATAGTAACCTGCCCTGTGTGACCAGTTAAGTTTCCACATGGAGGTAAGGGGGCCAAGTCTAATTAAAATGAGTTGCTGCATCCTTTTTCAGTATCCTTTCTACGCAATGACTAAGTAAACCTTTTTTGGCTCACTGCTGAATGACCTAGGAATGTTTCATTTCACTCCAATACCAGACATAAATTACTAGGAGACCTTCCTGAGTCAGGCTCAGCCCACCATATCTAATAAATTTTCCCAATTTTCTGATGACATCATTATCATCATCTATAAATATTTTCTGAGCACAAGCTAGAGTGTAGGACATAATGCTAAGTATTGGGATAAAAGGCCAGATAGTAAAGTCCCTGCCTTGAAGAAATTTATCATCTAGATATGTGTGTTTTTTTAAAAGGGGCTGGATGTATGTATCTATACTTATACATGCACATGAATGCATGTATGTATATGCATGGAAAATAACATTACAAAGTACTATGTGCTTAATGAATGATAAAAGATAAATCATATAGTAGTTCAAAAGGCAATTCAACACACAAAAGTGGTGTGTTCTAGACTCACTCTACTACCCCCAATGCAATATGCCTGCTCTGATTATTATGGTTCAGGAAGTATTGTTGCTCTTATGTAAAAGGAAGACTAAGCACTCCATTCTAATTAGCTGGTAAGTTTAATGGAAAGTTCACAACTCAAATGAATTCAGCTTGACACATTCATTAAGTGACTACTCTGCTCAAGGCTTACTGTTGTTCAGTAAATGCAGCCGTGTCTGACTCCTCGTGGCCTCACATGAGGTTTCTGACAAAGATACTAAAGTAGTTTGCCATTTCCTTCTCCAGTTTGTTTTACAGATGAGGAAACCGAGGCAAACAGGGTTAAGTGACTTGACCAGGGTCACAAAGCTAGTAGGTATCTAAGGCCAGAATTGAACACAGAACGACGGGTCTTCCTGACTTCAGGCCCAGAACTCCATCCATGGAGCCACCTAGCAGCCCAAGTATAAGGCACTGGGTTTTAAATATAAGTTTCAAATGTAACCTCCTGCAGGCCCGGGAGCTTTTGACCCTTTTTTTTGGGTCACTGACCACTTTGGCACAATCTGGGGCAGCCTGTGGATCTCTTTCTAGAGTGTTGGGTTTTTCTGAATGAATAAAGCAAAATGGATTACAAAGGAAACCAATTATATTGAGCCATTCAAATATCTTAAAGATAAATTGAAAGACCTCAAGTTAAGAACTCCTGTCTGAGATCAAGGTTATTTACTATGGTAACTTCAAACTATAATTATCCCTTCCCTTACATATCACAGGGATTAAGGGCATAGTGCCCCCATATTCTGGAAAATCTACATTAAATGCTTTGGCCTTCCCTTCATACTACAGAAGTCTGAATTATTATGGTATTAAAAGGTAAAGTATATGTGTATATATAATATGTACAATACTCTGTGTGTATGTATAATGCATTGTGTATAAATACATACTTTTTTTTAATGAAAATTCATTTCTGAGTTTCTAAGCTTTCTCTGTATCTGTTGGGTTTTGTGTGTTATCTGCGGCTTCTGCAAAACTCCTCAAAAATTCCCATTTAATTTATGCCAAACTGTGATATATTGAAACCATGGTGGGAAAAGTCATGATGTGGAAGAGAAAACTGTAAACCCTAAGTTCTGTCAACAATGCTCCTGAGTTCATAAGCAACGCAAAAAGAGCATGGTGTTAAGAGAACCAGGTTTGTGATTTCTAGCTAGAACAGTTGATTTATCATACAGAACTTTGTTCGGGTGTGCACTTAACAGCTGAACCAAACACAAATGTAGCCCTGCTCATTTATCTTGCAAATCCTGCTATTAGTTAGTACTTGTTAGAAGAGTAAGACAAGGAAAAGGTTTTTCCCCTTCCCCCCCAACTCGTGCTTTCTGCTGACTCCCAAGGTTGAGATCCAAAACCTCTCCTACCATTTGTCTACTATAACTACCTTATACATGAGTTCACTAAATCCAGGCTACTACTTGCAGCTGATTACACATATGTATCTCTGCCTCGCTTAAATCCAATTCATGTACAAGTCAAGACATCACCAGTGATATGTCATTGGTTCTCTTCGAAAACAAAATAAGAACAGCAATATTAACTGTTGCAAATCTTTGCAAAACTAAAAAATGGAGAAAGTGTGGTGAAAAGGGCTAGGTAGTGGGAACCTGGATTCTAGTCTCATGTCTGCCACTAACTGGTTAAACTTGGTTGAGTTAACTTATTTCTCTGAGCCGCATTTTTCTCATCTAGAATCTGGAAGTCGGAGAGTCAGATTAGATGACTCCTAAGTTTTATTTTACTGCCCTAATTCTCAGTGGTTTTATGATTCACTACAGTGCAATTTTCATTATGACACATTATGACAATCAAAACATCTTCGAGGCAAAATGATTTCTTAATGGCCCTGCTATTTCAAACAGTATTTATTATGACAATCGGAAAGCTCTGTCCCCAAAACAGACTAGCTGTATAAAAGTCATTTAACCTCAAAGGGTACCAGGTGACTCTTTAAGATTATAAAGTTGTCCATTTGAGTTAGTGGAAGGAGTTCCCTACACTTATGACTAACTCTCACCTCTCCCCCTCCCCCAATAGTTAAGATAGCAATTCCACCAAGGCAAAATAATTGGAAATAGTTCTACTGAGCTCACTATAAATAAATGCGACCATCATAATCTTTCCTTAACAGATAAAGGGGAAAAGTTGAACAATTAAGCAAAATAAAACTGCACAATGACATCTCGATTTAACTCTCAAGTTCTTTTGCTACAAAGCCAAATCTCACTTCTGCTAAAGATTTCTGAATTGGTTCTGACTAAACCACAAGAAGACTTTATTATTATTATTAATTACAAACTGTTTCAAAGAGAAAAAAAGGATTATAGAATCATAGATTTGGAGCTGGAAGAGAACTCAGAGGTCATTTTAAAGATAAGGACAACAAGAACTAAAGAGGAAAAGGCTGATTCAAACAGGTAGGAAGCAATAGGAACAAGATTTGAACACAGGTCCCCTGTACCCAAGTCTAGCACTCTTCCCTAAAGTATAAATCTAAATCAAACTGTGTAACGTGACCAGTAAATAAAGACGCAGTTTTGTTTTTGCCAGAAATAGAGATCTGAACTAACTTAGTTACTAATAGTTCTTAATTCTATTTATTGGTTTTCAAATTTATCTATGACTGATTACTTTCCAAAAGTACAATAAACAAATGTCTCATTATTTTGCTATGTCATCTTTCTACCATAAAATCACATACACATTTTCCTCCATGCAAAAAAATTTCTACCAATTCTCTTAAATAGGGTACTGTGAGAGATTATCATCATTTTTTTCTTATTTTTTATTTTAATTTTATAAGTTAACTTAAGCTGTTTCTATGTTGCAAAGGAACTATGAACCCATTATATAAATTTCAGTGCCATATTTTTAAAGCTTAATTCTTTGTAGTAAAAATTAAATTTATAGAGGCCAAGTATAGGTCAGTATTTTCTATATTATAAATGAATCTCAATTTTTTCCCTCATGGAGCCTTCCCTATGACCACTACTTTATTTAATTCATTCAGCTGTGAAACTCTCACCCTTGAGTCAAGCTGTCCTGATCTTTGAAAGTATGAACACAAATTCACATAGCATATCATATCTAGCTGGCCACAGTACAGATCCTCCAGACTAATGGCTCTCAAAGCATGGTCCAGGGATTCTTGAGGACCCCTGAGACCCTTTCCAGGGGTCCATAACGCCAAAACTATTTTCATAAAACTAAGATGTTTTAACTTCCAATATATGAAATACTAATATAATCCATATAAACAAAAGCTCTTAGGGAGGGCCTCAATTATTTTTTAAGAGTATAAAGGATCGAGGGGAGGAGCCAAGATGGAGGAGTAGCAAGACTCACGTATGCTAGCTCCGAAGCCGCAGTCCATATATTTCCTGCAAAAAGAACTTCCCACAAATTCTGGATCACTGCAAGGTGCGCAGAAACACAGTGGAAAAGATCTCCATTCCAGAGAGCCCTGGAGAGCCATCCCCAGGGGTCCGTTGCACCCCGGAAAGCGGAGTCCACCCCTGTGCTGCCCTGGCCACGCGGCACCAGAGGAGCAGATCCGAGCAGGCTTCAGGGATGGAATCTCCAGCGGCCGGGAAGGTCCCTCTGCCCACAGACGGTACAGATCAGTGAGAGAGACGTCTAGGCTGGCTGAGAAGGGAGCGGAGTGTCTCCGTGACTCGGGCCCCCTCAGGAGGCAGCGGCAGATGCAGAGGCACAGGCAGAGGCCCAGAACTCCTGGAGCAGCAGGCAGAAGTTCAGGGCCATTACCGAAGGCCTCTGCAAAAACCCCCTGAGGGAACTGAGCCTGGGAGACGGCCCTGCCCCCACCCGCTCCATTACTGAAAGTCTCTGCATAAAGCCCCTGAGGGAACTGAGCCTGTGAGGCGGCCCTGCCCCCATCCCAGCACCAGAACTTAAGCTCACACTGAATAGCAGCCGCGCCTGCGGCAGAAAGCCCATTTGAATCTCAGACCCCAAGCACTAGCTGGGCGGATATAGGCGGGGGTGGACAGGAATCTCAGAAGTCAAGTAACTGGCTGGGAAAATGCCCAGAAAAGGGAAGAAAAATAAGACTATAGAAAGCTACTTTGATGGGGTACAGATGTTCCTGCCTTTCAATTCTGATGACGAGGAACAATTCTTACCATCAGGGAAAGACGTGGAGGGAGGGGCCTCTGTATCCCAGACATCCTAGGTGGATGTCCGGTGGGCTCAGGCCATGCAAGAGCTCAAAAAGGATTTTGAAAATCAAGTTAGACAGGTGGAGGAAAAACTGGGAAGAGAAATGGGAGAGATGCAAGAAAAGCATGAAAAACAGGTCAGTACCTTGGTAAAGGAGACCAAAAAAAATGCTGAAGAAAATAACACCTTGAAAAATAGGCTCACTCAATTGGCAAAAGAGAATCAAAAAGCCAATGAGGAGAATGCTTTCAAAAGCAGAATGAGCCAAATGGAAAAAGAGGTTCAAAAGCTCACTGAAGACAATAATTCTCTCAAAATTAGAATGGAACAGATGGAGTCTAATGACTTTACGAGAAACCAAGAAATCACCAAACAAAACCAAAAGAATGAAAAAATGGAAGAGAATGTGAAATATCTCATGGGAAAAACAACTGACCTGGAAAATAGATCCAGGAGAGACAATTTAAAAATTATGGGACTACCTGAAAGTCATGATCAAAAAAGAGCCTAGACATCATCTTTCATGAAATTATCAAGGAAAACTGCCCTGAGATTCTAGAACCAGAGGGCAAAATAAGTATTGAAAGAATCCATGGATCACCGCCTGAAAGAGATCCAAAAAGAGAGACTCCTAGGAACATTGTGGCCAAATTCTAGAATTCCCAGGTCAAGGAGAAAATATTGCAAGCAGCTAGAAAGAAACAATTCCAGTATTGTGGAAATACAATCAGGATAACTCAAGATCTAGCAGCTTTTACATTAAGGGATCGAAGGGCGTGGAATAGGATATTCCAGAAGTCAAAGGAACTAGGACTCAAACCAAGAATCACCTACCCAGCTAAACTGAGTATAATACTTCAGGGGAAAATATGGTCTTTCAATGAAACAGAGGACTTTCAAGCATTCTTGATGAAAAGACCAAAGCTGAAAAGAAAATTTGACTTTCAAACACAAAAATGAGAAGAAGCATGAAAAAGTAAACAGGAAAGAGAAGTCATAAGGGACTTATCAAAGGTGAACTGTTTACATTCCTACATGGAAAGATAATATTTGTAACTCTTCAAACTTTTCAGTATCTGGGTAGTTGGTGGTATCACACACCACATACACACATGCACGTACATACAGAGACAGAGATCACAGGGTGAATTGAATAGGATGGGACCATATCTTAAAAGAAATTAAGGTAAACGGTGAGAGAGAAATGTAGTGGAAGGAGAGAGGGTGAAATGGAATGGGGTAAATTATATCGAATATCATTCAAGAGGCAAGCAGGAGACTTTTTAGTGGAGGGAAAAAAGAGGAGAGCTGAGAAAAAAACAAGAAGTTTACCCTCATCACATTTGATTCCTTCCTAAAGGAAGGAATAAAATGCACACTCATTTTGGTATGAAAACCTATCATACAATACAGGAAAGTGGGGGAGAAGGAGATAAGTAAGGTGAGGGGGATGATGGAAGGGAGGGCAATGGGAGGAGGGAGCAATTTGAAGTCAACACTTGGGGAGGGACAGGATCAAAAGACAGAATAGAAACAGTGGGGGGCAGGACAGGATGGAGGGAAATACAATTAGTCTTACACAACATGACTCTTATCGAAGTCATTTGCAAAACTACACAGATAGGGCCTATATTGAATTGCCTGCCTTCCCAAAGGGAATGGGTGGGGAGGGAGGGATGTGGAGGTGAAACTCAAAGTTTTAGGAACAACTGTTGAGTATTGTTCTTGCTACTAGGAAATAAGGAATACAGTTAATGGGGAATAGAAAGTCATCTGGCCCTACAGGACAAAAGAGAAGATGGGGACAAGAGAAGGGAGGGATGATAGAAGAGAGGGCAGATGGGTGATAGGGAAAATTAGAATGCTCAGTGTATTGGGGTGGGGGAAGGGGAGAAAAGGGGAGAAAATTTGGAACCCAAAATTTTGTGAAAATGAATGTAAAAAGTTAAATAAATAAATTTATAAAAAAAAAGGTATAAAGGATCCTGAGACCAAAAAGTTTGAGAATGTCTGCTTAGATCATGCTTCAAAACCCATCTAGTAATAACCAATCAATACTACGACTGCTTCTGGAAGGGATGATTAATTCATTGCCTTAAGGCTCTTTAATTACCATCTCTGTAACCTACAAATTGTCCCTCCCAAGCTGCCAGTCCTCTATCAATGCCATTTCCCCTTATGAAAATGTAAGTGCCTTGAGGGAAGGGAAGTTCAGTTTTTTCTTTCTTTTTTTTTATGTCTATCTCCCACCATTTAGTAAAACAGTAAAGATTTAATAAATACTTTTCATTCATTAGTTTGTTCAACAAGGAAACTACTCTTTTCTCTCCCATCATCCTCTCTGATTGCAGTATCATAGCTCCATCTTTGTGGCTCTCAATGACTGCTCTTAAAGAAAAGAGGGGAAAAAGGAAGGATGAGGGAAAAGACTCAGTCATTAGGTACATGTAAAAATAAATATAAAAACACCTAACACAAAAAATAAAAAGGTGATCATTCTGAAATTAACACAAAAGAATGTAGATATCTCAAGAATATGAAAAATAAAATCATTCAGCTAGATACATAGTACGCGAGAATACTATTAAATTACATTGGCAGCACTTTTCAGGAGCTTTCCATACAGATGACCTCATTTAATCCTCATAACAACCCTGTTAGGTAGTGAGTACAAATATGTTACTGGTCTCATTTCACAGACGACAGAATTCATTTTCAGAGAGGTGAAAAAGATGTGTCTAAGATGCAGCATGGCCACCACAACCCAAGGGGGAGGTTCAGAACTTCCTCACTTCATTTTCCCAATCCTACTCTATGCCTAGGTTTCTTAGGCTCCACAGATGGTGAAACTTTTCTTTAAAAACAAAAACAAAACGCAAAACAACAACTTCAGATGACTTCTTAAAAAAGGGAGTTTCATTTCTAGAAGATCCATTAATCAAAGTTTCCCTCTACTAGAGAAGTCTAATGTGGAAAGCTAACAAAACAAGGACAACTTCCCAAGGGAATTTTGGAAACCATCACTGAAGATATTGTTGTACTAAACAGGGTTTAGTTGTACTAAACAGAGCAGTTGGAAAATACCATACAGTAAAAAATCCTGCAGTGATGGGAGAACAAGATGATTTAAGAGACCATAATCATCTCTAGCCTTTTTTCTGAAAGAATCAACAGTGATTTACTCCTGATGTCATGATCTCCTGAGTCTAACATGAGCTACGTGTGGTGCAGCAGCAAGAGAGAAGGAATGGAAAGGAGGCTTACCTCTGATGTTACAACTTTACTTCTACACAGTGAGCTAATTCAGAGAAGCTGCTAAAAGGCAAGGGGCAGGAACTCCTAGGAAAGAGTTGTGCTCACAAGACTGATGGGATGGAAGAAAAACAAGGAGCACCAAGAGTCTAGTAACTCAAAATTATCAGAGTTACTAGAAAATATCGCTGAGATCATCCTGCAAGTATGCCAGGCCTGCCTCCCCCTCAGTCCCTGTACCACTTTTAAAACTTGCTTTGGCTTTCTTTTGGTTAAATATAATCAGTTGCTATCAGAAATCTAATATTAATGATTTACAGAAAGAGTAAAGAAAGAACAAGCTGTGTGTTATTCAGAGACTGTTAGCTTATGCCAGAGGAAGCATTTCAGGATCTCAAAAAGACGGGGGGAAAAAATTCCCTTCTGCTTAAACTACTGCAGACTAATTCAAGGGAAATGAAATAAGTGGACATGAGACAAAGCCCTTGCACCAGAATCTACTTCCTCTTCATCATTACTGGAGTAATAGTGTGGGGTATCACATCCAGTTTAATTCAAGGGCCTATGTTTAAAGGCTCTCTCACTCCAGAACCCACAACATGGGGGAAGGCTGTATCTATTCTACTGTATACTGTGTCATCAAAACATCTAAGAAAAGAATGTTTCAGTTCCCATGACAAAGTAAAGTAGGAATGCTGCTACCATTCGAGGACCTATCCCTTCCTCCCGCTTTACAATCAATAAACCTGGATATATGGGGTGAATGAGTCAAGAATGACTCCTAGGCTGAAAACCAGCATGATTCCTCCAAAAGAGAGCAGTTTGGAAGACAACTAGATTAGGCAAGGAAAGATAATGAGTTCTGTCTGGAGCATGAAGAGTTTGAGACTATGGGAAATCCATTTCAAAGTGCTCAATAGTTAGCTAATGATTATAGGATCATAGAATCCTAGTACTATAACTGAAAGGAACCGCAGAAGCCAACCCCTCTCATTTTACATATAAGGGAAGTGGGGTCTATGGAGTTAAAGGTCACACAGGTAGTGAGTTTCATAAGCAGAATATGAACCCAGGTCTTCTAAATCCAGAGCACATTCCTTGATGCAGGAGTAGAGATTGAGCAATTTAGGCAGAAGAAAGACGGATGGATGGATGGATGGATGGATGGATGGATGGATGGATGGATGGATGAATGGATGGATGATGCAATATACAAATGCATATACAGATATGTGAATATGCACATCTACTTTAATGATGACAAATTAGACACATGGGAGCTGGTGAGATCACTGAGAGAATGTAGAAAGAAAAGAGATGGCTAGGACAAAGTCTTAGATATACACCCAAAATGAGGAGGTATGACATGGATGATGATCCAACAAAGGAGACTGGGAAGATGTCAAAAAGTTAAAAGGAGAATCAAGAGAGAGCAGTGTCATGAGAAGCCAAAGTTATATGTAGAGGAGGGTGGTGGACAAAAAGGGACACATCCTTCTCATCACAGACCACCAAAGGAGTAAAGAGTAGGAGAGATTATTGTATCTCTTCTTTGTGGCCAAGCTTGCTCTTTGTAATTTTATAGTGTTCACTTTTTATTGTTTTGGGTCATTACTCTTTTCATTTAAATTGTTGTAGCCATTGTGTATGTCATTTTCCTTGGTTTGCTTACTTCACTTTGCATCAGTTCCCCTAAATCTTTCTATGCTTCTCTTTATTCATCATGTTCATTCTTCTCACAGAACAGATTTAGGGGAAGAAATACGAGAAAACATCTCTAGTAGGATTGATATTATGCAATTAGGGTCCAGTTGAGGTTAAATTAACAATTCTGTAGTTGACTCAGTGACCATGGTTGCACGACTTTCTCCAGCTTTATTCAGTAGCACCTGAAATGAAGTGGAGGATGGTATCCCAAGTGAGGAAAAAAAAACCAAACCTCTCCAACAATTGAGAACCCAGGTACCAGGTCTTTTACTGTCACAAACCTATCTCAGATTAGTCCTTGATGGAGAGAAAAGTACACGTTCTGCATTCAAGTACCTTCTGCGTGGGTCTCATCTCTCACCACTGTGGTATAAGGAAAGGGATCCACAAATGTGAGCTCATCTAGGGCACAGGGTAAACCAATAACTAAATATTTGCCAATTCAAGTGCTTGAATTGATCTCCTTTCTGTTTCCATATTCTATCTCTATTATTTGAAGAAAGAATAAGCTGAGGCAACCTTCCTTCATTCATTCCAGGACATGGAAAGTGAGGGTTCTGCTCAACTGATAGCTCTTCTATAGCTAAAAATCTCCTTTTCCCTTTTCTCCTTATCCCTATGATTCAGAATCACTGTAAGCCGTACTGAAAAAAATCCCTTGGCCTGTTAGTACTCCCTGCTTTTTATTCACATCTTGCTTAACCCTAACTCCAGCAGAGTACCAATCCCATTCTTTCCTTGTCTTTCATCATACTCTGTGAAATTTCTCATTCTATTATTAGCAACCTCTTATCCAACCTATGGCTGATTTTCCTTTTCTTTAGTATCACAAATTCTAGGATGGTAGGATCACCACCCCAAGGGTTATACCAATGCACTGCAGCATTTTCACTTTGCAGGCAAGAATCAGATCAGATCTATCTGATGGAGATGGAGGGGAAGGAAGCAGAAGTGATGAGCTCCCATCTCTAAGTGACCAAGGCCAAAATACAGTTAGTCATGAGGAAGGTACAAATAGCAAGAGCTGCCTTCTGTACATGGTGGCACTAGAGCCAGGTCCAGGCAGAAACATGTAGAGAAGCTTATGGAGAAGTTGTTACCAATGGGAAGACCAGTGATTCTGAAGCCCTATCTGTCATACTAACAGCATGACTACAGGTCACATTTAGAAAAGTTTCAGTAATTACTTTAATTAAATACCCACAGTTAATATCAGTGGGCATACTATCACAAGAAATAAGAACACTGCACTACGTGAAACTTTATTGCAGTGCAGAGCAGGGGAAAAACTGAGATATCTATTTTTAATACATTTGATTAGACAAGAGAAGAAAGGGGCCTCACTGAAACATAGTAAATATTTGTTGATTAATATAAATAGTTTAAATTTATTCACTTGCCCTTGTATATTTAATATTCCAAAATAAAAGATTGAAATTTTTATCACACAACTGAGATTTTTCACATATAAAACCCAAAAGGTGTATGTGTGTGTGTGTGTGTGTGTGTGTGTGTGTGTGTGTGTGTGTATTTGTTTCATTAGAAAACAAACTCCAGACCAAACTACTGCATGAGCAAGCTTTAAATCACAGAATGGGAAAAAGTCAAAAAGTAATAAAAACTATGAGAGTGATATCTTCAGTGCTGAGATAGAAGGAAATCTGATTTGTTTACTTTGGATGCAATGTTCTCCTTACTTGTTTGAAGTACTTACTTTTGTTTTAATCTGATATAAGCAGTAGATAAATTGTTCCAGGCCTCAGCATTCTATAATGATAAAAAAAGAATGTAATTAACAAAACCAAGTATTTCTAATTTGGTGGGAAAAAAATGTTTGTATCTAAAACATGGCATCTTTAAAATCTTTTTATGTTTCTTTCATACTCCAGCAAATAAAAAGAAAATAAACTTAATTTTTATGATAATTATGACAAATTTTAAAATTTAATCTTCAAAATGCTCACAGTATAGTCAATTTCAAAAAGCACTATTATAATAATAGTGCCTTGTACATAGTAGGGGATTAATAAATGAGAGTTGCATTGGACTGAACTATTTAGGATTTATTTTCCATAGAAAGTTGTGGGAGTACTGTTATTATACCTTAACATACTATTTTTGAGAAGGCCAAATTTAACTTTAAATTTAACTTTTTAACTTTTTGCCAAAGAAGAGTTTCAATAACTGATTTAATTAAACATGTACTGTTAATATAGACAGTACATGATATTACCTGAGAATAAGAACATAGTGACTAGGAAACTTTATTCTAGTGAAAGGGATGGATAAAATGGAAGTTTCTTTTTAGAGCAATAGCTCCAAATAACAAGAATTGTTAAACAAATAAGTTATTTCACTTGATCCTCACAACAAAACTGGGTAGTAGGTACTATATCTACTAAAAAAATTTTTTCTTCATTAAAATGAGAAGACAGTCTGCTTAAAGCACAGACTTCAGAGTAATGCTGGTTTTATACAACCTGTATTTCTTCTTGTTCCTGCCTCCCTTAAGGGATAGTTTTCTCCCAATATCACAGTCCTCTGTTAAATTAGTACATAAATTAAATGAATGATTAGAGACAATTATTTATTGATTTTCTTTCTTTGTCGCAAGCACAAAACCAAACATACATCAGGCTCCAATGTCACACAGCGCTGAAAGGCCTTTGCTGAACCTCCCCAGTCTTCCAGTGCTATATAAGCACAGCCTAGGGAAAACCATACTCCCAACTAAAAAGAGAAAAAAGAAAGTCAGTCATTCTAGCATAAAGATAAAATGAAATAAACAATTCCAAGGGGCAATACTTAACCATATTTATAAAGCTATGGACAGGTCTTACTTCAAATGTCAATTTCTCTTTTAAGCAGAGGGTGTAGAAACACTAACTTGTCTTCATTTTTATTTTACAACTTGGTGTCTCTGTCCCTGAAATATAAAGGCTCAGTATCTGAATAGTGGAAAGAACACTAGCTTCAGATTCAGATGGTCTGGGTTCAAATCTTAATTACATGACAATCTTTCTGGACCTCAGTTTGCTCCTCCATAAAATGAGGTCATTATAACAGATGGTCTCTGAAGTCCCCACCCGCTTCTAGAGCTAGGATTCTATGAAATAAGTTTTACCTATCTTTGGCTAGTTTTTGTAGTTAACAGAAAAGGTGGGAAAAGGCCCAATCTTTCTTTCCTAAACATACATACTTTAAAACTTTAAACTAGAAATTCCTAGTCAAAGCATCACAGAATTGTTTAGTATTTCAAAAGTACCACAAGACCTGAGAGCATCAAATCCAATCATTTCATTTTACAGAAGAGGAAAGAGAGACTGAGAAAGATTAAGACTTTCCTAAGAATGCTTGGGGAATCGGTGGCAGAGCTGAGAGTAGAATCCAGTTTTCAGACTCCCACTTAAATTCTCCTTTCACTAAGGCATGCTAATCCCTGTTGAAGCCACAGTTCATGTAACTGTGTGGAAAGTTAAATGTACAAGAGGAAGTGAAATGTCAACTCATTTCAAGTAGTCTCCATTAGTTCAGTACAGATTTCTAGTTACAAATCTTTCCACTACAGCCTCTCCAATAACAAATCAAGTCAGCAGTTCTATATTTAAGCATATGTAAATATATACATACACACATGTGTGCGTATAGGAATAGTCGATTTGAAAAAGCACTATTATAATGAGCGTGCCTTGTTCATAGCAGGGGATTGATAAATGACTGTTGGATTGAACTATTTTGGATTTATTATCTATAGAAAGTCGCTAGCTTTGGGGGGTTACTGATGGAGTACTTTCAAGAAACAATCCGCATGTCGCTCCTGCCTGTCTTAAAAAAGAAAAAGTTTCAAATACACTCAAAAGTGTATTTGTCCTTGTTGCCACCAAAATAGCAAATAGAGCACTTGGGTGCTATACCCTGAAGCCGAACAGGAAGTAAGTAGCTCTGTAGTTTAACTAAGAACTAAACTATAGCAGGAACATCCTGTCATTTGCCAAAGGAAAGCTTAGCTTAAGGGATACCTCTTATATGAAGCCTGTTCTGAACCTCTCAGTTGTCACTCCCTCCCACTAGACTTACTTGGTATATATTTAATTTTCTAAACATGTGTTTTTTCTGCAAAACAGAAACTAAGCTCAAGAGAAGCCATTTTCTCTGCCTACCTAGCACAAAATTTGTGCCCTGGAACCATTTAACAAATGTTGAATGAATGAATGGGCTCAAAGTGTGAATTACCAAGCATTCTTCCATATTCTAATACAGATGTCTCTCACAACAAACACAAAAGTGCCCTTTCTTAAAAAAAAGAAAAAAATGAAGAAAACTAAACTAAACTTACACATTAAATAATTTAAGGTGTCATCACACAAGTTTACAAAAGAATTCTTTTTAAACAAGATTCATCACATGGCACCTTAAATAATGAGTTCTTATAAAAATATTATTTATTATTATCAATAATGACAGGCATAATGATACAGCAAAGATAGGACCAACCTTGTAGATGAGAAAGACTGTGTTTATGTCCCAACTATGATCCATACTAGGTGTGTAACCATGGGCAAGGTATTAACTTCTCCATAGCATGGAATGCTAAATATGTATATATTTTAAAAATTATGAACTACTGTATAGATAAAACAAATTCCATGGTTTGTGAATAATCACACTCCTACAAACTAAATACAAGAAAGAAAACATGAAAGTAAAAGCAAAAAAAACTATATCATGTGATTTTTTTTAAAAAAATCGTATGTGTACAAAACTAAGTACTAATGTAGAGTAATAGGGTAGTACTTCTCAAGAAGACATAAGGAGAGGTAAGAAAAATAGAAGAAAATGACTTCTCAGACATTTTCTTGAAAGATCATAAAATATCACTAACACCTTTACCCCACAACATCAAAGGAATAACAGACAAGTTGCTTTTGGGCATTGATAGAGGTGTTCACTTTGATAATTTCTCAATGAAATGACAGGTTAGACTAATGATATTTACATAACAATAACAACTACATGAATATGTGTCATGTATACACACACATACATATATATATATGTCACTTGATACCTTACAATTTTAAGAGAAGCTCCTACTAAAACTATCACAGAATTATTGAGTATTCAAAAGTATGACAAGACATTAAACCATCTAATCCAACTCTCTACTTTACTTACCCTCAAGTACTTTACATATGTTTTTCTCATAATAACACTATGAATTAGTTGCTCTATGCAAAAATCTTCTGTGTGTTTTTAGGAATAGTATAATTATACAAAACTGAAGCAGTTTTAAAATACATTCAAGGAAAAAATGACTTTTAAGTCAATATAAATAAAGAGAATCCTACTTTTCCCTTGACTTTTATTATAAAGTAAATAGGTGCATTTTTTTTTTTACCAGAAGGAAAACATTCCCCAAACAACTTAGTTTGGATGTTTGGATGAAAGAAAAAGAAAGGTAGTGGCCAGTCTCATTACCTCTGGCACTGGTACATCCCTACAGATACACCTGTTAAGATATACTTGCATTTCAAGTTTGAGCTCTAATTATGGAATGGAAGGGTTCATTCTTTGTTCAAGAAATTTCAAGCAGACCTTCCTCTAGCACCAAAATAAAAATGACAGGAATTATCCTCAAGGGACTCAAATCCACCCAAGTGCTCTATTTGCTATTTTGGTGGCAACAAGGACAAACTATTCCCATAATAACATGGGCACATATTGGTATAACACATCAGTGAATAAAAGCTCAAGCTATAAATAAAGGTTGTTTGTTTCAAATTCATTTTGAAAAGACCTAAGAATAATCATAAATGACTAGAATGTCTTTTTTTTTCTTCCATTTTGCTATCTTTCTTTCCTTTTCAAATTGAGGGATAGATTCAACTTTGTCCAGGATAACAAACTGTATTACATAATCAAGATCTGCCCTTATAAGTACTGCTTTAAAGAATTCAAAAGAACTGTAGAAATGAAATGGGGAAAGGGAAAATGAGATAGAAAAGAAAAGAAATAAAGGGGGAAAGGTAAGAGAATTAAGCAGATAGCCTAATTTAATATACCAAGCTTTTAGTATTTTTTTCCTGGCTACCACTACTATTGACAATGTGATCTTAAGAATTTTGGTCTATGTGAAAATAAAACCAAAGACTTAATAAAAATTGTTATGGAGATGTTACATAGATTCTACTGTATAAAATCATATGGTAGATCCTTTACAACAAAAATGTCTAATATTTATTTATTTGGAAGCTAATTACATATGTCTGAACCACTGTACAGAAATGACAAATTCCAAGGTTTGTTAATAATCACATTCCTACAAAATAAATAATAGAAAAGAAAAATGAAATCAAAAACAAACAAATCAAATTATCTTATCACATGATTAAAAAAAATCAGTATGTTTATAAGACTAAATATTAACTATAGAGGAAGAAGACAGAGGTAGAGTAAAGAATAGGAAAAACAGACTGAGAGAGAAGAAAAGAGTGACTCCCCAGACATTTCCTTGAAAAATCACAAAATACCACCAACACCTTACCTCACAAACACATACATATACAAACACATACCAAAGGAACAACAAACAAAAACCGGCCAACTCTGGCAGAGAAATCAATTTTCCCTTTTCTACCCTATCTAGAGTTCCTCCTACATCCTAAGACACGGCAGTAGCATCTTCATTTTTAGTGCAACCAAATAAAAAAATGCCATTTATTTGACATTTAAGCAATGAGTAATGATTGTTTTTTTAAAAAGTAAATTAATGACAACATTCAGCTCAAAAACACAACTTAGTATCAAATTGGATATGTGAGAAAAGAAGGAAAATAGCTTGCTTCTACTTAAGAAGTTTTCTCATAAGATATCTGACTAGAAAAGAGCTTCTGCCCATTATATGATGTTTCAATCAATCAATAAGCAATTATTAATAACCAATTACACGCAAAGTGATATGCTAAGCATCAAGAATACAAAGGTAAAAGCAAAACATACCTACCTTCAAAGAGCTATCATTCTACCAAGGGAGCAGATATATACATGCTAGGTACGCACAAGAAATACACAAATCAAATACAAAATGATCTTGGAAGGGAAGGCAATGGGGATGCTGTGGTGAGGGTGGAGGGTGCAATCCAGATCAGGAAAGGTACTTGAACTGAATCTTAAAGAAAAACAGGGAGTCTAGCAGGCAGAGATGAAGAAAGAGCATTCCAGGAAGAGAGGATAGCCAGTAAAAAGACATGGAGGTGGGAGATGGATTGTCATTTGTGAGGAGCAGCGCATGGGCCTATTTACCTTCACCATAATGCAGTGGCGATGGGAGGGAAGGAAGGAGAGGAGGGGTAACGTGTGAGAAGATTGGGAAGGTAAGAGAAGAGACGACCATGTTGTAAAGAGCTTTAAATTGCAAACAGAGGAATTTACATTGAGATCTTAGGGGAAATGGAGGAACAGCTGGATTTCAACAGGTGGAGGAATGACTTGCTGTACTTTAAGAAAATCACTGGCTAGGTGGAAGACAAACTGGTGTAAGGAGATCTGAGGCAGGGCAACCAAACCAGAGGCTGCTGCAATAGTCCAGGCAAAAGGCAATGAGGTCCTCAACCACAGTGGTGGTTATGTGCCAAAGAGACGAGGACATATTTGAGATGTTGTGGGGATAAAAATGATAAGACTTGGCAACTAAATGTATATATGAATGTACGAATGAAGAACAGAAAGAAGACACCAAGGGTTCAAACCTGGGTAACTGGTAGTACAGTGACGCCAGTAATAGGCAAGATCTGAGGAGGCATGGATTTGGTGGGAAAGAGGATGATGAGATGCTGATCCTAAGACACATATGAGACATTCAGTTACAGACCTCTAAAAGCAGCTTGTGACATGGGATTGGAGTTTAGGAGAAAGACAAAGGATGTATACTCTCATAATTGATGGCTTTGATAAATCAGTGACTGCCAGAAAAACAATTAGCAGGCCAGCATCCAGAAGGAATGGAGGTTTCTAACAATCTATTGCATAAGAAAAGGCATAGCTAAAGTATATTCTGAGCAAACCTAGAAAAAATCAAGTTTTTAGAGTGTTTACTGAAAACCTCTCCTGATTCGACAGACCACTTCAACAAAGAAAGAAGAAGCAACGGCACAGTTTTACTTTACATTTAGCAAAGAATCCAAAAGTATCTAGGGGCAGTCATTCTGACCTCATCACCCAGGCTGAATAAGGGCAGCCAAGTTTAATGAACAAGGACTAATAAGTGAAAGAGTGCTCAAGCTACAACATATGAAAAATTTATCTTCGGAGAAAAATGTGAAGCTGAAAGCATTCAAAGTCAAGATAAAAAGTGCTGAGCATAGCATCTGAATTAGAAGATCCAAAAACAGGGGTCTTCCCAATTTCAAAGGAACATTACAGAATTTTAGAAAGTCTGGACCAGGGGCTCTAAATCTGGGGGCAAGAGGGGGTACATGGAGAAATTTCAAGGAATCCATTAATTTAGATGGGGGGGGAGGATTATACCTTTTATTTTCACTAGCTTTTGGTTCCGTTGGTAATATTTTAGTTAATGCATTTATAGACATTACTCTCCCAAGGTCCATGACACCAAAAAGGTTAAGAACCTTTGGCTAGATAGAAAAGTTTTTATTACACCTTTAACTCCTCTGACTATTACTCTAAATGTACACTATCAAACCTCTAATGAAGCACAGGAGGCATCATGGCAGACTGGCTAGAGAGCAGGCCTTAGAACCAGAAATACTTGGCTTTAAGTCCTGGCTCTGACATCTTCTGGTTGTGTGACCCTGGGTAAGTCACTGAACCTCTAGGAAACTCTGTAAGACTGCACTGAAGAGCTTCCTCATCTTGAAGTTCACTGCATCAATGAAATTACATGTTACATTCATATTCTTATATATTCCTATATATAACTGTGCTTTTAATGGAAGAATCAGACTAGTTGCCAACCTAGAGCGTTCTCATTTAAAATGTTCTTTGGAAGAGGGTATTGTGAGAACCTTTGTCGATTGACTGACTGAACCTGAAGTACCACTAATTTTTAAAAAGGCACATGTGCCCCCTAGCGACAAAATAAGCATATTACAGGTGGAACATAGCACATCAGATAGTCTAATGCAGAATTTTTTTTAACTGTAAATGGAACCCAACATAGACTCTGACACTTAATATTCATGTCCCATCTTATAAGGAGATATTTAGGGACACTGGTCAGTTTGCTGTCCTTTGTAGTCAAAGAGGACAAAATGACATTACTATGTCAGGGTCAATGTATAGTATGTCCAACTATGGCTGATCAAACCCAGAAGCTCAGAAGGCTGTACAAGTTGGGCACAAATAGTCCATGTGAACATTTGGATACGAGAGGTCCCTAAATTTGCACATCCCACATTTCTTTTAACTACCACAAATCTGCTTTGCTCATAGCACACAGCACCTTCTGTGATGTGGGCACACCATGCTGGGCCCACATATCTTCAACATCTTCCATATCTCAGTGCCAATTCCAAAATTCTTCAGAGAGACCTGGAAAGGGGAGCTTTACTCTCTGCAGTACAGTTTGAATGCTTGGTAGTTCAGCTCAAGAAAGGACCTCAGTGATTGGTACCTTATCCTGTCAGGTGATCTTCAGAATCTTTCTAAGATAATTCAAATGGAAATGATTCAATTTGCTGACTTTGTGCTGGTGTACTGTCCAGGTTTCACAGGATTACAAGAATGATGTAAGAAGAATCATATGGCAGGTCATCTAATACCTCTTCTCTCCCACACTCTCCTGTGAAGTCTCCCAAACACTGAGCTAGCTCTGGAAATGCATGTATCCACTTTACCATCTATGTGCATACCTCTGGAAAGTATACTGCCAAGGTAAGCGAACTTATCCAAAAAATTTCTCCATTTGCTCTAACTGATGGTTCTACACATGGAGAGTGTGATGTCGGCTGACAGAGAACCTCTGTTTTCTTGATGTTCGCTACGAAGACAAAATTGGCACAAGTAGCACAGAATCGATCATTCTCTGTTGTATCTCACCTCAGAGGCTGCACTGAATGCACAATCATCTGCAAATAAAAAGTCACCCACCAACTCTCCCTCCATTTTAGTCTTGGCTTGTAGCCTTTTCAAGTTAAATAATTTATTGTCATTGAGGTAGCAGACCTTGATGTTGTTTTCATCCTCACTGAAAGCATCCAACAATAGAGCTGAAAACATCATTGTAAAAAGTATGGGAGCTAACACACAGTCCTACTTCACTCTACTGGTGACTAAGAAAGTACAAGAGCATTTTCCATGATCCAGAACCCTTGCAAGCATGCCATCATGGGACTGGTGTACAATACTGATGAACTTCTCTGGGCAACCAAATTTTGCCATGATCTTCCACAAGCCCTCATGACTGATAGCATCAAAGGACTTAGTCAGATCAACATTATACACAATGTATATCTGTTCTGCTCCCATTGTTCATTTTGAAGTTGGCAGGCAGTAAACATCATATTAATTGTTCCTCAGCATTTCCTGAAGCCACACAGGCTCTGAGGTAGATAACTGTTTTCTAGGTGAAGGATCATCCTGACAAAGAGGACTCTGGCAAGAATCTTGCCATCAATAACTAAGAGAGAGACCCCCTGTAAATGTCATAGGACAACCTATTTCCTTTTCTTTTATAGAGATGGACAAGGGAGGTATCCTTGAACTTCTATGGGATAACCTCCTCTTGCCATATAACCTGGAAGACTTCAGTCAGTTCTTACATGAGCAATGGACTCCCTGACTTGTAAATCTCTGCTGGAATAGAATCAGCAGAGTATTACTAAGTATTACTAGTATTACAAAATACTAAGTATTTTGTCAAATTAGAGGAGCCTAATGGCTTTCAAAACCTCTTCTTCAGTTGGAAGTTCAGTTAGAAAGGGATTGACTTCAACCTGAGGTATACAGTCAGTAGCTTCAGCACTGGTTGATGATAATCTGTTGAGAACATTATGGAAGTGTTCAGCCCATCTCTCCAGGATCATGTCCTTATCACCAATCAATGTGGCTCCATCAGCACTAAGTAGTTGTGATGCGCTGTAGGCCTCTGGTCTATAAATAGCCTTCAAGGAATCATAAAAGCACTTTGGATTGTTACAATCAGCATAAAATGAATCTCATCTGCCTTCTTACTGAGCCAAGAATCCCCTGCATTTCTCTAAGCTTTACTTGCACTTTACTTTTGGTGGAGTTAAATGCTGCCTTTTTACAGATGAACAAACTACACTGTTGATAAATCCTGTGGAATTCATTTAGTAACTTCTGAATTTTAGCTTCATTTCATCAAACCAATCCTGATGTTTGTGAACGTTCTGACCTAAATGAGTAAACATGATGCTACACACCAAATCTCTGAAAGTTGCCTACTTCTTTTCCGCTCCACTGTTGTCAACCACGTGTTGGCTCAGCTTTCCTTTCAAATTAGTAACAAACTGTTCACCCATGGAGAAGCACTGTAATCTGTTGACATTAAATCTCCTGCTAGCTGTCTTGCCTTGGGGCCACCACTTTTGTTGAATGCAACATTTAGCTTGGAGGGGACACATCTATGATCAGTCCAGCACTATGCACCACACAATGCCTTTGTCTCTTACGTCTGTCTCTTCTCCTTACAATGACATAGCCTATGAAATGCCAATGCTTGCTGCAAGCATGAAGTTTCAATGCATTTAGGTAAACAGAAGACAGTACCGATGATGAGAATGTCATGAGACAAGTCTTCAATAGTAAGAGACCATTGCTGTTTCTGATGCCATTCCTCCCAAGACTTCCCTGCTATGCCTGACAGTCTGTAACTATTGTGGCGTTACAGTCACCCAGAATGACAAGCTTATCCTCTCTGGACATACTGATGATGAGGGTCTCCAGGTCTTCATAAAAATTCCTTTTGACTTCATCAGGGATCGCCATGGTGGGAGCATACACAGTAATGATGACGATGTGGCACTTCACTCCAAGTGGCAACCATGTTATCATGAACGTAAATGTTCACTTCTTTTGGGAGGCATACAAGCTTGTTGCCTAGATGAGATCTGACAGCAAAATCTACGCCAGCTTCACGGTGCTCCTCATGACAGTGACCACTCTAGAAAAATGTTTATCTAATTCAGACTTCAGTAAGCTGGCCTTCATTGGCCAGCTCAGTTTCATTCAGGGCTGCTATTTAGAGTTCTCTTGCAGCAAGAGCTGCTTGTTTTTCAAGTCTACTGAGTTTTGTGTTGTCCGTAAGTGTGCATACAATTCCATGTACCAATGGTAAGTGGAATCACCTTCCCAAAAGTTTTTATTCATTTTTTTGGGTTTTGACTGCAGGGTGGGATCCCCACCTGCTGTGGTAAGCAGGCCAAGGTTAGGTCTGATGAAGCAGACAATTTTTAGGGTACTTTTTCTAGGCCCTTCCTCATGCTGGGAGGTAAGCAATGCAGTCCTTCAAAAAGGCTGCTCAGATATTCAGGGGGTTACCAATTCCCACTTCTGCTTTAGTCCCTCAGAGAAGATAACCCTCTGACCTGGGCTGCCTGTGTGCAGGATTGTGACCACAGCTTCCAGTGGATCTGTATCTGCTGCTTCATCATTTGCATCACCACAGGACTCTGAGGTAGGTTAAATGGTATGGGTGATGTCTTTTGACTTGTGCATAAATTATATTTAAATGAAGTAGGCCTGAACAAAATCATTAGCCCCTCTCTTCCAGAGTCAGCAGAGTCCAGTGGCAAGACAAAAGTCAAGACAACTGTTAATGGCTTGAAATGCAGTGGATAACCTTGGCATCTTCAATGTGTAACCAAACTCTAAGCACTCCACAGTGCCTGCTTCTGCCACCTTCATAACCTGTTAGATGAAACTGTTCCACTGAGGAAGTCTTCACATTCCCCCAACACACCTATGGGGTTATCTCAACCTAGTTTAGCCCATCTACCAAAACAGTTTTACAAGAGGGTGGTCACTGTGCGTGGTACAGTTTCTTGGAGCCACAGGTGAGAGTTGGGTGGCAGGTAGAAATCAAAGGTGGAAAGCAGTCCTGAAAGGCTTAGTGGCAGCCCTCACATTAGATTCCCTTAATACTCTATACACTGTTCAGAAACTCTAGGTGACTCACAAAGACCAAGAATCATTAGAAATACAGATGAAGGTAATTTTAACAGCTATCTCTCTTCTCTAACTTTTGGGTTCAACAGACAACTTTTCTTTGTCTCAACAGCTGTCATCACATTTCACAAAGTTTACAAAGGATGAACAATCAGGAGTACTCATTTTCCTCACTTCTCTTGATGAGTCACTCAAAAAAAATAAACACTCTAGGGAACAATTGCCTAGGACTTTTATTTTCAAAGTGAGGAAAAAATGGACTTTTAAAAATTAGTCATACACAAGTAAAGCTTAAAATATTACACTGTCTTAAACCAAGACATTCTACCCTAATCCCACAATGTCAAAATACAGGTGATTCCATCAAAAATTATCCCCAATATAAAATCAAACAATGAGATCTATGTTTTTTAAAAACAAAAAAAAAATCAAATTAGTACACAGGCATTACTTTTTGAAGAGGAAGGGTCCATCAACTATGAATAATAATTAAAATATTATTTTACCATTTCTAAAATATTCCCCTTCCTAAGGAAGTAGAAGTCTCATACTCCTTAAGATAGACCTTCTCCAAAGCATTTTTCTTTATTTCAAATGGTTCCCATAAGTATTTGCTTCATTTGGCACTTGGTTTTGGTTTACTTTTCCCTGGTCAGTCATCACTGGATGGCATTCTCTCACTTTCTTGACCTAGAAATAATCAACTTAATTTCTTTTTTCCTCATCCTAGAAATAACCCTCTTTTTCCTACACAGACTCCCACCTACCATTATTCTGTTCCAAAATTTTGAGTGGCTCCCTTTAGAGAGTAAAGCCCTCATCCCCAGACATTCTGATGAATATCAGGTCACTGTCTTCAGATGGCTCTGGAGAAGAAGTGAGGCTGGTGACCTGCACAGCAATCCCTCACTCAAAACAAATTCAAGTGCAAGTCATGCCATCATTTCTCAGATGGCATGGTCTTCTTCAGCCACGAAGGACGAACATAATCTTGTGAGTAGACACAGCTGGCCAAATGGGGACCCAGCTAGCTGGATAACTCAACTCCTTCTCTCCTGTCTGTCTCCCTCTCCCCTTCCTTCTCCTCTCCAAAGGAAGGTAAATTTGGATGGCCAAAAGATACCCAGTTGAACTGGGTTTTATTGGCTCCTTTCCTTTCATTTCCTTCCTTCCTTCCTTTCCCCTGTCCTGTACTCCCCCAAAACCTTAAATCTACTGCACTCTGAAGCTGAGACGTCAATGGGCTCCTGCCTAAGGCCTCCTCTGGACCCTCCTAGCTTTAGAGTGATTATCAGTAGTTAACACACAAAGCCCAAACACCTTTCCTTGCTGTTCAAGGCCCTCTACATTCTCACCTACCTCCTACCTTTCCAGCCTTAATCTATGGTCTTCCCCTTTATGTATTCTGCTCTAGCTACTGCATTTTTCCAATGCTTGATCTTCGTTCATGCGTTCCTATAGTTTTCTAAAATTCCCCCTTTCACTGCTGAGTTCCTACATAATCTTGAAAACCCAACTCAAATGCCACCTCTTCCATGAATTTGGCTATGAAGAGACAGTAAAGTCTGATGGAAAAAGTATTGGATTTGGAATCCAGAGATACTTAGGTTTGAACCCAGTACTGACAACTTACTAGCTATATGAGCTGAGCAAATGGTGTCTTTTCCCTGAAGTGCTGGTCATGGGATACTACCAATTATAGCTATCAGTGTTTGGGTCTTAGCTCTCCCTTTTCTCCTTACCATTCCCCAGATTCTAAGATTCATGAGATTAGGGAATATGTGTTACTGATCTTCTGTCTAGCCTTTGTAAACTCTCCATCAGCGTGGATCATTAAACTTCGTAATGTTTTTAAAAAAGAGGAAAATGCTAAGTGAAGCAAGTAGAACCAAGAGAACAATATACAATGAACATAAAAATTTAAATGGGGTAAAAAATGAATCTCAAAGTTCAGTGATTATGATGAGCAATCTGATCTCAAGAGAAAGAGAAGAGGAAGTGTCTCCATCCTGTAATAACACAATCCTTTATAATACTACTTTCTTTCCTAAAAATAATTCACATCACTAACATTATATGTACAATTATTATCAATTAAACATCAAATAAACAAAATATTTCTAAACAATAGTTATCAAATTCAAATAGAAATGGATCCCTTCAGGCTGCATGTTGACTTAGAAAATGATAAATTAACATTATCTATACTGTACTATATTTCTTAATTATTCTGTTAAATATTTCCCAATGACGTTTTAATCTGGTACAGCTCCACTCAAGAGTTTTACAGGCAGCTTTGGTCAGAGTTAGACACCTTTGTTATTTAAACATTAAAGAACTTAAAACCATTACACTGCTTTGTTTACTTTAAACAGTAGACACTGATTTGTAATTATTCAAATGTGATTACTATACACAGGGTTTTACAATCACATACTTTATGTCAAGTGGATAGAAACAATAATATTATCAGGTTTTGGGGAATAAATAATTCAGAAGTCTAAACAGTATCTTATTTTTTGCTTCATTCTCCAAAATCAAACAAATTAAAGAAGGATCTGGGTATTCATTTCATACCTCCTGTCATCCCTAAAGACAAATTTAAAATGCTAAAAGAAAAAGGTATTCTTAATTGGAACCACACAACACTGTGGTCAAATAAAGTCTCTCCCTCCTAACAGCATTGCTAGCAGCGCAGCAAGGCAAATGAATACGATGCTGGCGACACATGTATTGACACAGGTGTAAAACCTTAAAGTTTGCTTAGGAACCTGCTGGATATCCTGTCCTTCATTTCCCTAGTATACCATGTTCCTTTAGGTGAAGGGTCATGGGACTCTGATTATGGAATGTTGCATTCATTGGCATACTCAATCACTTGGGTTGTTGATTGTGCTTAGCTGTTTTTCTTTGTGTTTGTTTTTGGCATCGGACATAGTGGGGATATCTGGAAATGGTTATGACGTAAAAGTAAAAGGCAAAAAACTCAAAACAAAAAAGGAAGAAAGGATTACTTACCTAGTTTCTATCTAAGGCACTGTGTAAAACTGGGACTATTCTGGGACCTGTGCTCTGCATTTATAAAAAAACAAAAAGGCAAGAAGTGAAGGAGAAAATTAAGAAAGAATGAGGAAAGGAAAAAAGTACTTAGCCTGGGAAGAACCAGAGATAGGAGAAAAAGGTTTTGAGTTGAGTATTTGTCATATCAGTTTGTTGTTACCCACATTTGTTGAGGTTATCTGCATAATGGTAGTATGGTTCATCTGTTTTCCTGGAGAAATAAATAAAGGAAATGATGGAAGTTGATTTAATCAGGTACCCAAAGGTAATAAGAAACATAGATGGGATTGCTGGTTATTTAATCCTGTAATCCTAATGATAAGCAGAAGCAGAAAGACTACTGACCAATCAACAAGCATTTATTATTTTCTGTCTTGTCAGGTACCTTGCTAAAATCTACAGATGCAAAGAAAAAGAATTTCTGTCCTCAAGGGGTTTATATCCTAATGGAGGAGATAACATATACAAAAATAACAGAAACAGATACAAAGAAAAAGAATTTTTGTCCTCAAGGGGTTCGTATCCTAATGGAGGAGATAACATATACAAAAATAACAGAAATAACATGTATACAAGACACAGAGAGAGTAGATGGAAAGTTACTAGGGAAGGTTCTAGAAACTGGGAAAGTCAGGATATTTACTGTTAATGAGTTAACTGTTGAAGAGAATGAAAAGGAAAAATAATTCTACAAAAACTCAAAATTATATCAACATATAAATTTTCACTTGGTTACTTCTATGTGTCAGTATGAAGAAGACAGCAAAAACAATTTGGAAAATATGGCTCAGGACTAGGAAAGGACAAATGTTTGTGTATTATTCAAATGCTGAACACATATATCATGAATACTTTCTTCCAGAAGAGAATCAGAAGGTCCTAGACATTAGAGGCCCTGAAAAGCATCACAAAATGAAACTGAGTATATTCTAAAAGACAGAAAATTAATGGCAACCAATATAGAAGATGTTTCTGGCTCTGCTATCAGTGCACAGTCAAACCATGACTGAGCTTGAGCAGTGGTCAAAATCAACACCAAACTAGAAGAAAGAAATGTGAGAAGACAGCATGCAATTATAAAAACTAAAACCTCACTGACCTATTCAAACAAACTACTAAAGAACGCAAAATGAACAAAAGAAAAAAGTGACTTTGATTATCATATTTTCCAACAGAAGTTTAAATCATGCAAAGGAATCATCCCAATAGCAGTCCAAAAAATTTCAGAAACTGTACCAACCAACAAACATCTGAACTACTTAAGAAACATGGCAGTCACAGGCCACATATGTATGGCAAATTATGATTAGGACTACCTTACAAAAGCGCAAAGAATGATAGAGGAGAATAGAAGTCTGTAGAAAGTTCAGCCTGAGACTCAAGTAAATCAGAACATCCCAAGAGTATTTATAGATGAAACAGGGAGGACAAGAAATGCAAAAAAAGTAGAACATCTGCATATGTTTCTGTAGTGACTTATTCTTATCCATCAGGCAGGCAACAAACACTTCAGTGCCTTATTAGGTGATAGGCACTATGCTAAAGATACAAAGAAAAGCAAAAGACAAGGTAGTCAAGATGGTAGTGTAAAAGCTAGGACATCCCTGAGTTGTCCCCCAAAGTCCTACAAATACCTGTATAAAAATGACTCTAAGCAAACTCTAGAACTATAGAACTCAGAAAATGACAGAATGAAACAAATCTCCAGCCCATGAAAACCTGTGAAGTCAACAGGAAGGGTCTTTCACATTGGGTGCCAGCACAGACCTGCAGGAGCAAGCGTCAGGGCACTAAATCATTGGGAGAAGTAGAAGTTTCCTGACTTCTCAACCCACAAATGCCAAAAAGGTCAGTGAGAAACTTTGTGGGATTTGGGTGCAACAGGAGCTCAAGGTCTAGAGGCTAATGATGTTATGAGAAACCAAGAAATCACCAAACAAAACCAAAAGAATGAAAAAATGGATGATAATGTAAAATATCTCACTGGAAAAACAACTGACCTGGAAAATAGATCCAGGAGAGACAATTTAAAAATTATGGGACTACCTGAAAACCATGATCAAAAAAAGAGCCTAGACATCATCTTTCATGAAATTATCAAGGAAAACTGCCCTGATATTCTAGAACCAGGGGACAAAATAAATATTGAAAGAATCCACAGATCACTTCCTGAAAGAGATCCAAAAAGAGAAACTCCTAGGAACATTGTGGCCAAATTCCAGAGTTCCCTGGTCAAGGAGAAAATATTGCAAGCATCTAGAAAGAAACAATTCAAGTATTGTGCAAACAGAATAAGGATAACACAAGATCTAGCAGTTTCTACATTAAGGGATCGAAGGGCGTGGAATAGGATATTCCAGAAGTCAAAGGAACTAGGATTAAAACCAAGAATCACCTATCCAGCAAAATTGAGTATAATACTTCAGGGGAAAAAATGGTCTTTCAATGAAATATAGGACTTTCAAGCATTCTTGATGAAAAGACCAGAGCTGAAAAGAAAATTTGACCTTCAAACACAAGAATGAAGAGAAGCATGAAAAGGTAAACAGCAAAGAGAAGTCATAAAGAGACTGCCTAAAGTTCAACTGTTTACATTCCTACATGGAAAGACAATATTTGTAACTCTTGAAACTTTTTTCAGTATCTGGGTAGTTGGTGGGATTACACGTACACACACACACACACACACACACACACACACACACACACACAGAGCACAGGGTAAATTGAATAGGATGGGATCATATCTTAAAAAAATGAAATTAAGCAGTGAGAGAGAAATATATTGAGAGGAGAAAGGGAGAAATGGAATGGGGCAAATTATCTCTCATAAAAGAGGCAAGCAAAAGACTTTTCAGTGAAGGGAAAAAGAGGAGAGGTGAGAGAAAAAACATGAAGCTTACTCTCATCACATTTAACTAAAGGAAGGAATAAAATGCACACTCATTTTGGTATGAAAACCTATCTTACAATACAGGAAAGTTGGGGGAGAAAGGGATAAGTGGGGGGGGGAATGATGGAAGGGAGGGCAGTGGGAGGAGGGAGCAATTTGAAGTCAACACTCAGGGAGGGACAGGATCAAAAGACAGAATAGAAACAATGGGGGGCAGGATAGGATGGAGGGAAATATAGTTAGTCTTACACAACACGACTACTACGGAAGTCATTTGCAAAACTACACAGATATGGCCTATATTGAATTGTTTGCCTTCCCAAAGGGGATAGGTGGGGAGGAAGAGATGGGGAGAAGTTGGAAGTCAAAGTTTTAGGAAGAACTGCTGAGTACTGTTCTTGCAACTAGGTAATAAGAAATATAGGTAATGGAGTATAGAAAGTTATCTTGCCCTACAGAACAAAAGAGAAGATGGGGATAAGGGAAGGGAGGGATGTTAGAAGAGGGCAGATTGGTGATAGGGGCAATTAGAATGCTCAGCGTTTTGGGGTGGGGGGAGGGGAAAAATGGGGAGAAAATTTGGAACCTAAAATTTTGTGAAAATGAATGTTAAAAGTTAAATAAATAAATTTTTAAAAAAAAAAGAAGACAAGGTGAAATATTTCACTGAAAAAGCCACTGACTTGGAAAATAGATCCAGGAGAGATAATTTAAAAGTTATTGGACTACCTGAAAGTCATGAAAAAAAAAAGTCTAGACATCACCTTTCAAGAAATGATCAAGGAAAACTGTCTTGAAATTCTAGAATCACAGGGTAAAACAGAAATAGAAAGAATCCACCAACTGCCAACTAAAAGAGATCCCAAAAGGAAAACTCCTAGGGAACTAGGAGTTCCCAGGTCAAAGAGAAAATATTGCAAATAACCAGAAAGAAACAATTCAAGTATTGTGGAAATACAATCAGGACAACAAAAGATCTAGCAGCTTCTACATTAAGGGATCGAAAGGCTTGGAATATGATATTCCAGAGGTCAGAGGAGCTAAGATTAAAACCAGGAATCACCTACCAATTAAAACCAAGAATTACCTACCCAGCAAAACTAAGTATAATCCTTCAGGGGAAAAAATGCACATTCAATAAGGAAACAGAGGACTTTCAAGCATTCTTGATGAAAAGTCCAGAGCTGAATAGAAAATCTGACTTTCAAACACACGAAAATCAAGAGACACATGAAAAGGAAAACAGGAAAGAGAAATCATAAGAGACTTATTGAAGTTGAATTATTTATATTCCTACATGGAAAGACGATATTTGTAACTCATGAGATGTTTCTCAGTACTTGGATAGTTGGAGGAAACAGAGAGACAGATAGATAAATACAGAGGGCATAGGGTGAGTTGAAGTTGAAAGGAAGATATTTAAAAATAAAATTAAGGCATGAAAGGGGAATATATTAGGAGGAGAAAGGGAGAGATAGAATGTGGTACATTATTTCACATAAAAGAGGCAAGAGAAAGGTTTCACAATGGAGGGGAAGAGGGGGGAGGTGAGAAGGAATGAGTGAATCTTACTCTCATCAGATTTGGCTTCAGGAGGGAATAATATACAATAATATACACAATCAATACAGGAAAGTTGGGGGAAAGAGGATAAGGGAGGGGAGGGATAATAGAAGGGAGGGCAGATTGAGGAAGGGAGTAGTCAGAAGCAAGCACTTTAGAAAACAGACAGGGTCAAAGGAGAAAATAGAATAATTGGGGGCAGGACAGGATGGAGGGAAATATAGTTAGTATTTCACAACATGACTATTATGGAGGTGTTTTGCATAATTACACATGTATAAACTATACTGAATTGCTTGCCTTCTCAATGGCAGTACAAGGAAGAAAGAAGGGAGAGAATTTGGAACTCCAAGTTTTAAAAACAAATATTAAAAAATTGTTTTCACATGCAATTGAGACATAAGATATGCAGGCAACAACGTACAGAAATCTATCTTGCCCTTCAATAAAGTAGAGGGGAAGGAGATAAGAGAGGGGAATGATAAAAGGGAGGGCAGACTGGAGGAAAGGGTAACCAGAATGCATGCCATCTCGGGAAGATAGGAAGAAAATCTGAAACTTAAAATCTTGTGGAAATGAATGGTGAAAAATAAAAATAAATTTAAATCTTAAAAAAAAAAAAAGCAAAAGACTGACCCTATGAGGCCTCTACATTTAGAATCTATTACCTCAGTACCCAATAGGCTATAGGATATGAACAAGACACTACCACTCCTCCTGTCCCCATACAAACAGACAAATCTGGACCAGATCTGGACACAGGAAAAAAAAAATCCATACTCTGGGTTTTTAAAGCAATGAAGGATGGATTTCCCAGATATTGAAATGGGGGAAGATGTGAAAAAAATTGAGAAAAGTCATAGACTTGTATTATTAAAAAATGGTGATCCAAAAGACATCAATGACTACCATTCCACATTTATATTCTAATATATAAAAAGTCTTTATGAAAGTAATCTACACTTGCATCAAAATTATCTTTGAGGAAAACAAAAGACAGTAAGTAAGTTTTCATGCACAATTTCCTAAAAATGTCTTCATCTTAACAGATGCACATCTGAAAGCCTTAGGGCAACTCACTGAAAAATATAGGGAACATAACCTTTTACTAGGCTTATTATTTGATCATTCTTTTTTTAAAGCACTTGACCCAGCAAAATGCAACTTCAGAAACTCTCCTTGTTCAGTGGTTCTTCCATGCCTATGTCAAACTCATATGAGATTCCCTGATGCATTCTGAGAGATAACTGTTTAGCAACCCTCTGATTATCAATATTAGCAAAGAACACAAGTTCACCAAAGTGTTTGTTACCAACACAAAAATATACTTTGCAAAATCCCGAGAGAAGAGGGAGCATATAATTTCCCCTCTGAGAAAAATCTAGTCAAGCCCTCTCATGTTACAGATGGGAAAACTGAGACCCAAAGTGGGGAAGTGATTTGCCCAAGGTCATGCAGGTAGCATATGGCAGCATTGGAATCAAAATCTAGATCTTCTGGCTCCAAATACAGAGATACCACATCATGGGAAGACTCTCTTAGGAGGAAGGCAGGAAGAAATTCAGTAGTATTCTGCCGCTTGGTGCTATCATCACAACATAGCCTGTAACAAGAGGTAACTGGACTAGATTATCACTGAGGTCCCTTCCAAACCTAAAACTATAATCTTGGAGCCACAACTGACTTAATAATGTACACAGGAAAAAAAAATGGAAGAAAAATCCACCCAGACTATAACATGCAGCTGGACTGGCCGCCCATTGAGTTAGTGCATCAGTATGTCTGTCTTGGACAAAGATTCAAGGTAGACAGTGAGCTGAGCCCAGAATCAAACAGCAAGAAGAGGAGAAGCTTGGGTTGCATCTGAGAAACTGTGCAATGTTTTCAGTGACTCCAAGCTGCATTGTGTTTAAAACAAACAACAAAAAAAAAAAAAACCAGACCAACCATCTTTTTCACATCAGTATTCTTCTGGTGAGACTATAGAGCTGCAAGTCATAGACTATCTCAAAAGAATGAGAATTATTAGGGGTGACTCAAAGGACAATGGTGACATACACTGCAGGCATATGCAGGATGCAACGCACATGGCTTGAGCACAAGCATGAAAGAAGTACAGGAAATGTATAATTGGAAAAGAAGGTAGATTGTGGAGCACAAGCAAGTAATAACAGATGAATGTACCAAATACTGCACTGTATCCACATAATGCTTTAAGATCTAAAAGGAAAGCCTACAACACACTGGGCAGATCACCGATAGAGGACTCCTCCTGTGGAGCATTCAGAGGCAGGCATGGGTACTTCATGATTTATATCACTGGAGACAGTACCCACATTACTGAGAACACATATGCTTTTAGGTATAAGAAATATCTGCCCACAGATAGATATAGATAATAGAGGTTCAACGACTACGTGAGACTAGGAGACAAGGTACAAAGGTTTTAGGCCTTCATTGTGAAAAAGTCTATTATGGAAAAAAACATAACCTCCCAAACTTTTCTCTAATGTGTTTCTTCACACTAATTATAAAAAAACTGAGGATGGAAACTTTAGTAACTGTGACAGGAGTGATTTCAGAAGTTACAATTTGTGGACAGGGAGAAATTATGAAAGAATAAAAATGAATGGATAAAAAAAGTAAAATTCCCAGTATAAATTTTCAGTATGAAAGTGTAAGAATCAGATATGTCTTATGGCTCTTAAACTTTAGAAGAAAGTTTAGACAATTTGGACAATTAGGAAATTTGGCAACTTGGACAATTAGTAAATGTTGCTACAAACCACGGCAATATATCTAAATATGCTTATTTTGATCTTTTGTGAGGTAGGAACCTTTAAGCTACCAGGAAATAACATTATGAACAAGGACTCTAAATATCATTCGAATTTAAATGAATAGGAAAAGTATTGTATTCATTATTAATGCATGTTACTTAATGGTACCATGAACAAACAAGGAGTTACAATCAAATAAGTTATTCAAATAGCACTTCATTCTGCCCTAATTTTGTTTTCAAAAGTACCAAAAGTACAAAATTTTGTTTCAAAAGTTTTCATGGTATCAAGTGAATTGAAAATACCTGAAACTGACAACAGTGAATCAACTGTAAGATAGATTTTTCTATTTTAATTTCAATTTCTCTTCTTTCCTAAGATTTGAGAAAGAATTTTTAAAAAAACCCATGGCCTATATTAACCCTTCATCTGTAGGGAGAGTTAGATTTGGATCAAAAGCGTATTTCCATCTTTGTCTTGTGTTACTACCACACATCCTCTGAATTCTCTACTCTGACATGACTTAGAGCCTGCTGGAATTGGATTCACATGTGGTGATGCAGGAAAATCTTTTAGAACATCTGCTTACATTGTGTCTGGTTTTTAACAATTATCATCCCTTTTGTTTCCCTGGAATAATTAGTTCCTAATTATGTTACTTCATCATAACAACTCTCACATTTTTATCTCTCTTTCCATTCCTGCTAACACTAGCCTTAACCCCTCATATGTAGACTGGATTATTTTATGACAATAACCTCCTAACTAGCTCTTTTTTTTCAGACTCTTCATGCTCTAAGTCCCTCTAACCAAGTCAAAGTGAGAGACAGATTATTGTTCCTAAAACACTTCCTTTGCACACACTGCCTCTCTGTCTTCTCAAACCTAACTTGCTTCATGGTTACCTGCAGAATAAAATCCAAACACCTTTAACCTGGCACTTTACACGAACTCACTCTCTGTTCCTGTTATTTCCTGCTTTTTTTCTAATTTCACTCCTACAATAAAGCCTCTATTTTGACCAGACTGGTCTAGTTACTCATTTGCCATCTCTCCTCCTTACCTTATATACATACTGACTTTTTCCACTTATTACAAAAAAAAAGTCGGGGTGGGGGGGGTTTTGTCTTTATCTCTTCTTCCCAAAACTTAGAGGAAAAACATCAAGTCATTAAAAAACTATAATTAGAAATTATCGGAAAACATCCTGATTCTATGATAATGTAGTAAATATTAAAATTCCACCTCCTCTGTAATTTTTTATGGGCACATGATTCTCTGTTCCTTTTCTACACACTTTTTTATTTATTAACAAAAGACATATGAGTTAAAACATTTTATCAATATAAACAAACTCTTACTATGAATCAGATATCCTTGATGCTAAATTCAACTATCCCTAAGTTCCGTTACAGAAACCTTTGGTTTTTATGTTATTTTTCTCACTCACTTGTGGTCTCAGGGCTTCTTTATCACTCTTTCCTCTCTGTTCCAGCCAGCTTTTAAAAACTGCCTGTCATTGCTTTGTATTCACTTCAATGCATTTGCTCATCTTTGTAGATCTTTTTCCAGTAAAATGCACATTCCTTTCTTGAACACCAGTTAGTGAATGCAGCAACTATTTGTAGGGCCATTTGTACCTTTGGGTCTTATTCATGATTCTCATTCTTCTAAAAATCATTGCTCTAAAAAGTCATTCCCACTCTCTATACCACACCTTAAAGTGATTCTTTCAGCTGAATCCTGGGATGGGATAAACGAGGTTCTGAGAGAAACAATGATGTGGGAAATGGAGCAATGTGCAGTACTCAAAGGAAATTATTATCTCTCCACTATTTACACTAAAAGAAAAGGGATAAGGTCTGTGGATTATTATCTTAAAGATATTTTAATCATTTAGGAGAGAAAAATGGTACTGACTCACTAAGAATAAGTGGGATGGGGGAGGAGAAATGAGCATAAACCCACCAAAAAAAGGCAGGGGGGATTCTATCTGTTTTCTGACCTGCATGGGATTAATCTTCACGGAACGTTCAAAGCACTCCACACATTCTTTAAACTCCTTGTTGCGAAGATGAAGGAGCCCTTTGGAACGCTGAGCACGAGCACTCCGGTGACTGGACAGCTCCCAGGCCTTGTCATAGCAATGGTGGTCTCGAAGCACATCTCCAAGCAAACAATATAAAGATGGTGTTTCTTTCTTGTCTAATTCTTGTCTTAAGATTTCTTCTGCCTAATAATAACAGAAATAATTCAATTGCTTAATAAAGAAAACCAATGGCTAATCTAAAGCATGCAATACATTCCTCAATCATAGAGTGATCCCACATGTTCCTAAACTTTTATGGGTTTCTTAGGAATACCTATCCAACTGAATACGACATCTTGGATGCAGACTCAATTAAGATGAACACCAGAAAAGAAATACCCTTCCAAGTAAACTTAAGGTTAAGGGAGAAAGAAGAAATAAGTCAACTCCATTCTTTGGGGGTTATGTGCCTGCTTTGACCATAAGTTGTAACACCAGATAGGCAACTTCACAGCCAGACCGTGAAGACAGATGTGTGAAATATATGCATTATTGCTGACCTATTACAGCAGGAATCACAGAATCTCAGCATAGATGGGGACCTCAAAGACTACATCCAAGGCACCTGGAATCAGGAAGACAAGAGTTCAAATCTAGTCTCAGACAATAGCTGTGTGATCTTAGTCATGTCACATTTTTGCCTCAGCTTCCTCACTTGTAAAATAGAGGTAATAATAACAGCTACCTTGAAAGGATGTAAGGATTGAAGGAGATAATATATATGTAAAACTCTTAGCACAGCACCTGGCACATATGCTAGCCATCGTTGTAGTTACTGTCATTAGATGTTCCAACTGAAGAGGATTTCCCCTAAATCATTTTCACCACCACATGGTCCTCCAGTCTCTGCTCAAACACTCCCAGTAAAGGTATACTTTTAGAGTGGGGTTAGAGTTTGATTAGCGACAGTTCAATGAGGTGTTTAGTACATGCTTTTTTATAACCATTTCACAGATGATGAAACAAAATTAGAGAAGTGAAAGGTCTAGCTAACAGAGTCTTTACTCCTGTGGGAATGAAGGCTGGCTGAGTGGGAGTAAATGGTTAATTTTTCTCTGTAGAAGGCAGGGAGATAGAGATATCAAGGTGGAGGCTGAGGAAAAGCAGAAGAATTCTGAGAAGGAATAAAGAATGAAGGGAAGCAATAATCCCTTATGTTTGTACAGCCCCAAAGTGCTTTACAGGAGGCTAATGGAGAGCGGGTGTTAATGCAGAGGTATCACTCACAGCCCAGCACCTGAGTCAGATTAAATGTAATTAGGAAATGTTTAACAAAATAAATAAAAACACTACATGAAATAGATAGTGATAATTTGTAGTTTTCTAAATAGACAGGCAGCCCAGAGGGATCCATTTCTGGTGTGGCAGAATGAACTCAAGACTAAGAATCAAAGACATAAAGCCAAGGACAGTCCTATGAAAAATATTTCACCTCTTGAGGCCTGTTTCCACATTTATAAAATGATGGATTGAACTAGAAAATTTCCAAGGTGCTTTCCAACTTTAACTTTCAGTGATTCAATCCCAACTGTTTCCCATAACAGCTCTATAAGACAGGTAGATACACATCTGATGCATGTACTTGAATCCTGCTCATACCATATGCTTGATAGCATTATTTCCTGCAATTCTGAGAGGGACATCAGTCAGCCAAAGCTCTGTCCACAGAGCAGGTCAGCCAGGATGGGGAGGCAACTGAGAACCAGGAAGACTAGCGGGAGGCACATGAGGGGTGCAGCCTGAAGAGAAGAAGTCTAAGGACCTGTTTTTAACCCTTCTGGGTGACCTCAACACTGAACAAGGCCCGCGGCACTTGTAGCAATTGTTGCTGCTTAATCATGCCCAACCCTACGTGACCCTGTGGACCACAGCACGTCTCAATGTCCACTGGGTGTTCTTAGCTATGATCCCTGAGTGTTCTGACGGGCACTCAGTAAGTGCTGAATAAATGCTGCTTGAAAAATATGGTAGGAGGGTTCAAGTATCTGAAGGCCTGTCACGTAAAAGAAGGATTTATACTTGTTTTGCTTGGCCAGAACAAGGAATAACAGGCACAAGCTAAAGAGGTTATTTTCAGCTCAAATTAAGGAAGAACTTAACAGAACAATCCCAAGCTGAAATGGACTATCTTGAGGGAGTGTATCTGTCCCACTATTTGAGGTCTTCAGGTGGAAGACAGAAGAATCCTAGTTAGGGAAGCTGGTATGAGGTGGAAGGAGACCTCTAAGGTCCCCTCCAACTCTGAAACTCTATGACACCTTAAGTTGAATAGTGATTACTTTTGATACTATATAACACATGGATATGATGTGATTGATAAATGATGTGATACATTGTGGTGTCATGTTGTGCTATGTTAAGTTACATTATGCCTCATCTTCTGGCTCCTCAGTTTCCTAACTCCTGTTGCCACCAATATGGGCTCTAGCTGTCTCCTGCCTACTGGCATTATAGGCCAGGGCAACCCTGGCTAATCAGTTTTATCTACCTTCAATGAAAAGCATTATTTTAAAAACCTGAGAATGCTAGGAAACATATGTACACAGATATGTACATACATGTAAGACATATAAACACTAGCACACAGAAGGGCTGCAAGATTCACTCTTGATCTAGTCAGACAGGAAAGACACAAAGACAACTTTGAAGGGGTTAATAATCTTACTTTATTCGAGGTTAGTCTTCTCACAAGGGGTGCACCAAATTCTACAGCATTTTCTAATCACCCTTCTCGCAGGGGGTGGTGAGAAGAGGGGGCAACTACCCCTAAGTCTTGATGAGGTCAATTGAGACAGGCACAGTTTGTGCACTCCCCTAGGTCCCCTCAAGCCTCAATGGGGGCCAGTTGAGGCACACACAGAATCCCGCCAAGCCTTGATGGGGCTGATTAAGGCATGCATAGCATTTGTGCATTCAACCCTAAGGGTTCCCCTCTCCTTGACAAGTGCCCACTTGCTTTACAGAGCAACAGACAAAGAAAGCATCTTGCCAGCAATAGTCTCCAATTTTACATAACCTCATCCCTGTATCTCACTGCACAGTTGCAGTAAATATTTACAATTTAAGCACAAATGTTTATATCATTTATCATTATGTAATACTGCACAAGCATAGTGGAGATGTTTTGAACCATAATCATAAGAACTTGTATCTAATACTTGGGAACAAGAGATCATTATGGCTATGAATCCTGGGAAACTGAACTCTACAAAATAATAACAAAAATCCACTTCACACACACTAAAATCCACCTTAGTTACAATAAGTGTTTGTGTGTGTGTGTGTGAGTGATAGAAAGACAGAACAAACAGTGTCAGCCTAAAAAAGTCTTTCCACAAAATGATTGCCTCTTCTTCCAAACTTGTATTAAATTTGATCATATCTATGAAGCCTTATTAGCTCTTGTCCCACTTGGCTCCACTCACTTTGAGAACTAAAGGCCAAGATGTGATCATAGGTTTAGATACAGATTTTTTAAATTAACTTGCCCAAGGAAGTTTTCACATGTCAATATATTAGAGCCAACTCATGACCCACACTAATTTTGTCCATATCACCTGCCCCAATGCGCTTCTCCCCTAGAATCTACAATATCCCCCTCTCTGAAAACCACTTACCCACAGGGGCCTCATGGTGGCCAGGGCCAAACCAGGAGTCATTTTAATTCTCAGCATGGTCCTAAGTATTTCACAGGGGATGTGGACCTCTAAACAAAGCTCCCCAAAGCACAGCTGGAATAATATTGTATGTCCCGTCATTTATGTTTTGTGAGTTGTGTTTGGCTTTAAAAGAACAGGGTTCATCAACATTTCAAAGCTAAGCTAGATACCATGTGAGTACCTGCAGAATGTAAGCACACAGTACCTGTCCCCCCAAAGACTTACACTTTATTCACAGAAAGAAAACATTTACACATCAAAAATTAATTCAGGAAATTTGAGTGATTTCAAATTACCTCATAGAGCAACCCCCATTTCCTCCTTGACTATTTTACTTTGATGGGGGTGAGGGAGGAGGAGGAGGAGGAGGAGGAACGAGTCACATGCAAAGGTGAGGAAGTACTACTGATGTTATGCAGCTGTGCGCCATTAACCAGCGCTGATTCCAGATATTTCTCTCTGCCAGCAAGCTGTGGGCACTAAGAATGTGGCGCTTTGGGGAGGGAAGAAGGGGTGGCTGGTAGAGAGGCAAAAAAGCACAACAAGGCCCCCCTTCAAGGTAAAATATCCTATTTTTAATGTTTTCAATGTTCCCAGGCCCAAGTTTATGTGTTGGATAAATTAATTTGTTTCTCCTTGAAATACTGACACTTCTCCCTCTTGCCAAAAGAATAATCTTTCCCAAGGGCAGCATTCACATGTAATATGTTTCCTCCATCCCTTAGTCACATTTCACTCCTCAGCCTATGCCATCTCCTTTCCAAAAGTTATGTATTCATTTTCAATCAGTGGCTTTCAAGGAGCACATCTTTCATAGCACAGAATTTTTCCCTATTAGGAATATTACTGAAAAATCTTCGTTTTGTAGTGGTTGACCGCACTATGGCAAAGTAAAGGCACCATAAAGGGCTATGCTGAGCTTCTGTCAGGTCTCAGGTGTGGGTGGCAGGAAATCTTCAGGGCATGCAAAAGATATATCATTCCCAACTCTAGGCTGCTACATGAGCAATGAGCAAATAGAAAAGTGTATTTTTAAGCCTTCAGGTAAAACTCTATTCATTAAGATAAAAAACTGAACACAACATGCAAAAATAAAGTTTCCTAAAGAACTACCTGCAAAGTTTCTAGAGAATATCTACAGAAAATGCATCAGGCTTTTAAACCCTAGAAGTACTGCCACTGCCCCAAAATGGGCTGTTTTTGCAATGTATTTGTTTCAACTTGTCCCCTGATTCCAATTTTTGCTCTTAGTTCATTTTTAGGGAGATGAGTAAACATTGATGATGGATTTCAATCTAAAATTAAGTACATTAAAAGCCTCAAGGAGGGCTTACAGACACACAGGAGTTGGACTAAACGAGACATGACTAAGAGAATCGCATTCAACACCTGGCAAGATCTGTGACTTCCCTGGTATGGTTACTCCCTCCATCAACCAAAAGCACAGTGCTGCCTTGTTTCTTAAGTTTGCTGTGATGTTTGGACTCAGAGAAGAAAAAAAGACAACGGACCTCCTTTCTTCACAGAAATGAGTTTATACAGATTGGAATATCTGCCCGTACTGTCAGACTCCACTGATGTGTCTCCTCGTCGAATTGCTTTTGTCCTTTTTTATGCTTGGTGACAAAGGAAGTTTCAGTGGGGAGGAGGGGGTATATCTTAAAATGAAGGCATTGTAAAAACATAAGGTATCAATAAGTATTTAATAAAAAACAAGCTGAGTAAAAAATTCATCAGTGTGTTAGCAAAATTTGGTAATGAGCTTCTTTGTATTTAACTGTGCTGGGCTTCTGATGATAACCATATGGTCCACTGCCATATGCTCCACTGGTATATAATTCAGGAACCCAGGTTTAGATCCATACAACAAAGAAGCATCAAATGACAACTCTAATGAAGGCTGCTGCGTACTAATTTCTCCAAAAACCTATTATCATCTTGGAGGAATGAGCCTCCTGCACTCCCTTATTCTATTAGGAAACTCAGCAGCAGGAGACCACTTCAGTCTTTCTGATCCTGCCTGAGGACCAACGAAGCAACCAAAATGTGAGAGAATGGCTTGGCCGAGATTTTTTCTCAAGGACACGGGATGGAGTCAACAGGTTTTTGGGTTTTTGGGGGAGGGGGGATGGGGATCTTGGTAACTAACTGAAGTTTCTAAAAAAAAAAAAAGTTACTGTCTTTATCAAGTGCAATACAAAGATGATTATGTAGCTCGATGACCAGAGATAGGTGAGGACTATCCATTGTAGGATCACAAGAATGAACTGAAATTCTCAGCAAGAAGTTAGGTTCAAAATGCAGCTATGTCTTAAATGCAGCTATGTCCTTTACTTGAAGAGGAGGAAGACTATGGGCACAGAATGTTGCATAGGCTGTCTGACGAGGTCCTTACGTCAGTTTTGCTTAACTGTTTTTCCTTGTTACACTACAAGGGTAAATTCACTGAGCCAATGGGAGAGGCATTGGAGAATATATTAAAATGGATGATGTAAACATACCAACAAAGTTTTGTTTTGTTTTTAAAGGTTTGGTTTAAGCAATGGTAGTTTTAGGGTCAGTTTTGTTTTTGTTTTTGAATACAATTGAGTATGAAAGATGAGACAGATGCCTTACAGATCTCTGAGGTGGAAGTCCTTCAGAACTATAGATAAAACTGCCCTGCCCCCAGATAAATAGGTCATAACTTTAGGGAAGCAGGGGGAAGGCTGGCTCCTTTTAACCGAAGGAAATAGAATCTGCTGACCAGATGGAAAGGGCTCTTTTGTAAAAATGATTGGCCCACAGAGTCAATGCCAAAGGAAGCAAAGAACAGTTGGTGCTGTCTGATCTTCTTAAGACTTTCTAGGTGAAAACAAAGCTCTCCTCATAGCTAGAACACAGAGCTGGAGAGCTCCGTCAGGAGATGATTTCTTGATTAATGTAGAAATTAGACACATGACTTGAAGATGAAGTTGGGAAAGAAATACAAAGACAAACAGTTATTTCCCTAAGCTATTCTAATGAGCAAAGAAAGTGTGTCCCTGAGTCTACAGTTTGTTGATCATTCTGGTCATAAAGACTACTACTGGAGGAAGAATCTTATGATAAAGTGCCAGAAAGGTTAGGATCACATTAATGATTGGAGGGTAAGGAGGCTCAATAGTCTTTGTAAGAAATGAGAAACTAAGGATTTTTTGTAATTGAAAGAGTTCCCTGCCCTAGGCTATATATTTAAAAAGAAACAGTCAAACCTTAAGATCAGATGGTACAAGGATGGCGGACGCCTAAGAAGCTTACCTTCTCTGGCTGTAATAGCTCTAACATCCTCTAACACACCAGATTGTGAATTATTTCTATTTATAGGGACAGAACTTTCTGACAACTTCTGTGGCCTTAGAATGTCAGGGAGAGGACAGAAATTAAGTTCTCAGTATGAATGATAAGAACTTGAAACACAGAACATAGAGAATCCGAACTTTTAGAGCTACAAGGGACCTTAGTGGTCATCTAGTCTTTCTTCCCTTGTTTATAGTTGAGGAAATTGAGCTGGAATGATGCAACTTACTTAAGGTCACATAATCGAGAAGTGGGAGAACAAGCCTTCGAACTCACATCTTTTGACTTCAGGCCCAACGTTCGTTCTTTCTATTCCATCATGCCAGCTGCCTGAGCTAATACGGGACCCTTTGCCTCCAGACTAACAACTTTTTTAGAAGAGCACTTTCAACAAGAACAAAATAGTTTGTGGCTGGCTTAGGAGTAGAGGGTTCTAACTTTGGCAACTGTTATTTCCAAGAGATATTGTTGTATGGTTCATGGACCACTCATTGAATCTACAGCTGGATAGCATATGAGGCCTGCCACACTGTTGTCAACTTCTGATAAGGGAAATCACTAATTGATGCCCCAGTGTCAAATCTCTATGACCTAAATGAGAGGGAAATACATGGGTGTTCCCTTGCTTGTTGATACAGACAGAGAAGAGGAAACACTAGAAGCCACATGTTGATGTCCCTAATATAAACAGAGAGGCAGGACACACATCTCCCAGCAAGTTCCTCAATTAAGGACACTCCAATGAGGCTAAAAGTCTTGGAAAAACTCCATGCAATGAGAGAACAGCTCTCTTCTAACAGCTGCCAGACACAATCCTTTCATCTTTGGAAAGAAAGAGGCAAACTCTTCCTGAACCAAACTCTTGCTGTATGAGCAACAACTGAAAGGTGAAAAGTGCAAGGCACACAGGCCCCTTCACCTCACCCCACAAAGTCACTCCCCATCACAGCTCTTTTTGTATGATAGTTCCTAGCACTAATCTTTGACCCAGTAAGCAAAATGTCCACTCACAGCATTCTACACTTAGATGCCTTACAGGAGTTTGCTCTGGCCTGGTTTTAGGAGGACAAACCGCCAATACAAATATTCCAGGTCCAAAATATATTAGAATAATTAGAAATGTTGCTCTGGGCAGGCTGTTCATTTGATCAGCTAACTAATCACCTCCTGGGTTTGTGTTATAAAGTAATATAGTATTTTCCATTTTTTGGTCCATTTCTTCCATTTGAAGGAAATATAGTTTAAACTTACTGATTTAATTCATGTTTTAAAAACTATTAAGCAGTGACCACCACGAGAAAGAAAAATCCAACAATGTTTTCAGCACTCACAGCCCTGAATACTTAAATCTAGTTGCTCTCCTGTTTCATCCATTCAAGAGAAATGAAATTCGAAGAGAGAGAATATCACAATCTCCAATGTGTTGTCCTCTCTTTCAGTATAAGTGCAACAAAGGCTAAAGAGATGTTTTTCTCCATGTCATTAAATTTTTGGTAAACAGCATATACAGCAAGAATCTTCCCCTAAGTCAGAAAACAACAAGCATTTGCCCTTAAGACTTAGGCCAAATTTACTCTACAAAATGAGAGGAAAACAGAGTTTTTTTTGCATCACATGAGTTCAAGGGAATGCTGCTGGCAAACGAGAAACAGTTCTGACACCTACTTTATCAGTCTATAGTCAAACATATGATGGCCCCCTTATGTTGTCCATGACTGACTAAAAGAAGTTGAGAAAAATCTCAAAAATGGATGGGTACTCACACATGCTACTAAGACCACAAAAATTGTGTTTCTCTGAATCTTGCATTTAAAGGAATATTACACCATTAATTAGGGTTGAAATTTCACAAAACCTCAAATTAAACCAAAATCTACATTTTTGATACTACTATCAAGTAACTAATGCCTGAGATTGTTCAATTACGAGGAGGTGCTATTCTAGAAATAAAATATGTGCTAACCTCTTAGGGGAGAGGCAATATTGTATAGTGGATAGAAAGCCATCATTGAAGGCAACAAGATTTGGATTCCATAACAGCCACATTGTGTGATGACTGACCTTGATAGACTTAGTTCTTCTCAGCAATGCAAGAATCTAAGACAACTCAAGCTGGAAAATGCTATCCATATCCAGAGAAAGAACTCTGGAGTCTGAATGCCGATGGAAGCAAACTATTTGTTCTCCTTTTCTATTGTTGTTTTACTTTATTTCTTTCTTGTGGTTCCTCCCATTATTCTAATTCTTCTTTACATCATGACTAATGTGAAAATAAGTTTAATATGAATGTAGAAGTAGAGCCTATATCAGACTGTATGCCATCTTGGGGAGGGGGAGGAAAGGATGGGGGAGAAAATTCAAAACTCAAAATCTTATGGAACTGAATGCTGAAAACTAAAAATAAATGAATTTTTAAAATAATTGGATTCCATTTCTTGACATGCTGGTTGTGCAGCTCTGGGCAAGTCACTTAACCTGACTGTTACAGAAAATTCTCTCAAACTATAAATTGCAGGGTAGCCGCAGAACAACATTGGCACCGGAAGTTTTCTCACCCTGAGGTGCCCTGTATTAATGAAATGACCAACTAAGTTCCTATATTTTCCTGAGGAAAAACTTCAGCCTACATATAAGCTTTTCTGCAAATACAATATAAGAAAAAGAAGTGACATAAGTATTTGTGTTTTATAAATCTTGAAATACATATAATCTAAATTACTATCTCCACCTTCACCCCATCTCACAGGAGACAGTTCTTCTCTTTCCAAGGCAAAATGTTCTACATACACAAGTCATCCCATTCTATTCTTTCTTCAAAAGATTGCTGCCTCTATCATCCCTACTCTAAGCTCCCAGATCTCCCTATCTACTGGCTACATTCCCATGTCTCCCTCATCCTTAAAAAACCTTCCTTTGAGTCATCCATCCCTAGCTATGGTCCCATATTTCTGTAACCCCTTTATGGTCAAGTTCCTTCAGAAGTCATGTCTAATAAGTGCCTCCACTTCCTTTCTCCTCACTATCATCTTAGCTTTTCACAGTCTGGCTTCTGACTTCACCATACAACCAAGACTACTTTCTCTAAAGTCACCAATATCCTTTTAATTGCCAAATCTCATGGCACTTTTCAATTTTCATCCTTCTTGACCTTACTACAGACTCTGACATTGTTAATTATCCTCCCTCTCCTTGATACTGTCTTCTATATTTTTGTGAAACTATGTATTTATTTTGGTCACTCTTCAGTCTCCTTTCCTCAATCTTCATTCAGGTCAGGCCCACTAAACACAGGTGTCCCTAGGGCTCTGTCCTGGTCCTTCTTCTCCTCTTACTCTAAGTTATTTCACTTGGTGATCTTGTCTGCTCCCATTGTTTCAATTATCAACTCTATGCTGATGCTTCTCCAATCTACTTACCCTGCCCTAAACTTTATTCTGCCAACTACCTCCCGTAGTTCCAAATGGATGTCCCATAGACAGCTAAAACTCAGCATGTCCAAAACTGAACTCATTATCTTTCTCCACAAACCCTCTGTTCTTCCTAACTTTCCTATTATTGTTCCCAACATCCTCCCAAACAATCATGCTCACCATTCCTTACCCTCCCTCATGCCCATATTCAATCTGTTACCAAGGTATGTACACTTTACTTTCAGAACTTCTCTCACATATACTTCTCTCCTCTGATACTACTACCTGGTTACCACTGTAGTGCAGCTCACACAACCTCAGATCTGGACTACCACAGTAGTCAGCTGGTCAGTCTCCCGACCTCAAGTATCTCCCCATTATAGTCCATCTTCCACTTAGCTGTCAAAATGATCTTTGGAAAGCTCAGATCTGATAATATTAACCTTCTACTCAGTTAACTCCAAGAGCTCCCCTCTGTTCTCTATGATCAAATATAAAAATTCTGTTTGGCATTCAAAACCCTCCGTAATCTGACGTATTCCTACTTCTCTAGTCTTCTTACTCCTCAACCCCCTCGTAGCCCTTGCATACACTCTCTCGGTCTCTGTTTCTGTGTATCTGTCTCTCCCTTTTCTTCTTTCCCTCACTGCAATCCAGTGACACTGGCTTCTTGACCATTCCTCCAACAAGACATTTCATCTACCAATTCTAGGCATTTTTCACTAGATATCTTCCCAGTCTTTAAGTCCCAGCTAAAATTCTACCTTCTAGTGAAAGTCTTTCCCAACCCCTCTTAATTCTAGTGCCTTCCTTCTGTTGACTGTTTCCTATCTGTCCTGTGTATAGATTGTTTGTAAATGGTTGTTTACCTGTTATCTCCCCACTTTACTGTGAGCTCCTCAAGGACAAGGACTGCCTTTTGCCTTTCTTTGTATCCCCACCCCTTAGCACAGATGCTGGTACATTACAGGCACTTAATAAATATTTAATGATTAACTACAAATAACCAACCATACATTCATAAAATATATGTATTCACACACATTAACATAATTTACTTTTAACAGAATCATTTTCAACATTTTAAAATGCAATTGGGGAGGGAGGACAGAGAGAGGGAAAGGATACCAGAATACAGTAAAACTCTTCCCCCTAAGGAGAAAGTGGGGCAATTAGATTCTACTTGATTTAACAAACATTTATAAAACACGTACTATATCCAAGGAAATGTACAAAAAAGAATATTAAAAATTTGCTGCTTCCCTGTCAAATGAATGTATGTAAGGAAGGAGGAAATGTTACTATGTTTCTAAGTCAATGACTCCAGATTCAGTTTTTGGAGTTCATACTCTCACATTATTTATCTAAAATGTTAACTGAGACTTTTATATCATTAACTTTTGATTAACCAAGGTGGAGAGAAAGGCAGTGTGGTAAAGTGAAAAGAGCACCTGGTTAGTAATCAGAAGCTCTAGATTCAAGAAGAGACCTTGGAGGAGTCTTTTAACCTCTATGAGACTCAATTTCTTCATCATTAAAATGAGAAGGGTGGAATGGAAAGGAATCTCATCACTTTTTTTAAAATCTAAAATTATATGATTCTACAGTACCCCAGAGCAAAATTTTAAGTACAGACTGGCTTCGACAATCATTCACTTAATTCAACTGCCCTAAAAAAAAAAAAAAAGGTATTCCCAGGTAATAGAAATGAAGTAAAATAAATTAAATATTAAATTTAATAAATTAAAGAATTAAATTTATTAAAAGAATAAAGAAATTAAGCTAAATAAAATACACTAAAGAAGATATGAACACATGCCCATTTCATAGAGACGTTATTTTTCATTATCTACTACTTAGATCACTTATGCTACCACTTTCTTGCTTTAGCGTAGCCAAGGAAGAGTTGACTATAAGGTAGATGTGAACAGTTTGAATAGGCTTCTTCCAACCTCTTTGCCGAGATCCTTGCCTCATATACTGAAAAAAATGAGATCATTCACAGATAGCTCCTTTTCTCCCCTGTTCCTCATCTCACATCTCCCAAATGGCTTCTGTCACTATTTCCACCTTCACCCCATGTCACATGAGATGGTTCTTCATGCCAAGGCAAATTCCTCTACATATACAAATGATCCAATTCTTTCTCATTTTCTCCAGAAGACTGTCCCTTCTATCATTCCTACTCTCAAATAACCTTTCCTCTCTTCCTGTCTGTTTCCCTACTGCCTATAAATATGTCCCTGTCTCCCTTGTCCTTAAAAAAATAACTCTCCCTTGATCCACATGTCCCCACTAGCTATCATCCTGTATCTCTCCTTCCTTTTCTGGCTAAACTTCTTGACAAGGTCATCTACAGTAGGTGTCTCCATTCCCTTTCCTCTACTTCTATTCTTAACACTTTACATTCTGGTTTCTGAGTTCATTATTCAATTGAAATTACTGCCTCTAAAGACATTAATGATCTCTTAATTGCCAAATCTCATGGTTTTTCTTAATCCATACCCTTCTTGACTTCTCTGCTGCCTTTAACATTGACATTCATTATCTTCTACTTAACATTCTTTTCTTTCTACGTTTTCCTAGACAATGCTCTCTCCTGATTCTCCCCCATCTGTCTTACTGCTTCTCTTGCTTCTTTGCTAGATGTTCATCTACCTCATGCCAGTCAAGGGCTCTGTCCGGGGCCTCTTCTCTTCTCTATCCATCTTATTTAACTTGGTAATCTCATCAGCTCCTATCAATTCAATTATCACCTCTATGCAGGTGATTCTTCAGATCTATTTGTCCAGTCTTAACTTCTTTCCTAACCTCTATTCTTATATCTCCAACAGTCTTGAACTGCATTTCCCATTGACATCTTAAACTCAACATGTCCAAAACCGATCTCCTTATTTTTCCCCTCAAACCCTCTCCTTTTTCTAATTTCTCTATTACTATCCAAAATACTACCATTATCCTCCCAATGACCTAGGCTTACAACCCAAGTGCTATCCTGAAATCCTTTCTCATGCTGTCTAAATCTAATCTATTGTCAATGCCTGTCATTTCCATCTTCATAACATTTTTCATACATGCCCTCTTCTCTCCTCTGACACTGCCACCAGTGGGGTGCAAGCCCTCATAACCTCATGCCCAGAGTAATCCAACAGCTGACAGGTTGGTCAACCAATTCATCCTTCATTCAACTGATGAAGTTAACTTCCTAAAACCTAGATTTGACCATGTCACCCCTCTATTCAATCAACTCCAGTGGTTCTCTGTAATCTCCAGGATCAAATAGAAAATCCTGTTTTCCTTTTAAAGCCCTTTCCTACCTTTCCAGTCTTCTTATCCCTTAGTGCCCTCTCCATGTACTCTGACACAGTGACACCAGCTTCCCTGTTGTTCCATACACAAGACATTCCATCTCTCAACTCAGTACATATTCATGTCTGGAACTGTCTTCTTCCTCATCTCCACCTCCTGGCTTTCCTGGCTTCCTTTAAGTGTCAACTAAAGCCCCACTTTCTGTGAGGAGCCTCTTATAGTGTCTCTCACTGCTAGAGCCCTCCCTTTGTGGGCTGTCTCCAATTTATCCTGTCTATATCTGGTTCGCGTATTGTTGTTTGCATACTGTCTCTCTCAATAGATTGCTCCTTAAGAGCAAGGACTGGCTTTTACTTTTCTTTCTATCTCTAGCATTTAGCACTGACCCAGCACAAAATAAGAATTTAGTAAATGCAAGATAACTTACTGTTTTATATTACGTTATCTACATTTGCAGCAGCCTTTTATCTATTTTAAATTTCAATTCACAATATTATTTGATTTCAATATGTCCACTTAGCTGAACAGTTATAATTTAACACCCATTGATAGCCTTTTAAGTTATGTTCATTTGGGAGAAGGAGAAAACAAAAAGAAATATTGCAACATTTTCCTTATTACACAACATAAGGGTGGAATCCAATATGCATTACATATTTAACAATTTGTCCTCCTCAAGAGGGACTGTCACACCCTTTGGACCTTCCTGAATAGGGCTTGCCAGCTGTTCTCCCTTTTAGTTACCTCCCTTCTCTGTTCCACAGCTGACTACACAACAGGGAACCTAGAAACATCAAGAAGGAATTGTCTCATTTTTTGCATCTTGCATTTGTAGTTTCCATCTGTTGTTCTACATAAAGCTGATGGAAGAACAGTTAGAAAGAAAAATAAAATAAAATGGAATAGGTCCTAATAGTTCACTGTTCTCCCTGAAGCTTTCAATATCTATTACACACACACAATATGAATGGAATGAAGTGAGAACATCATGGTGAAAAAAAGGTCTGGAAGAGCATATTAAATAAAGCACTTAAAGGAGTGACGGGTAATTGTGAAGAATCTAAATAGATGTGGCACACTGGAAAAAACAAACATTTAGAAGATGCAAAATAAATGAAACGTCACAACAGTACAGATGATTTTAGGTTACATACCTTCCCGTGATGTCCTGCTCGTTCATGACAAATGATGACATCTTCCCACATTTCTAGTTTCTCAAAGATCTGGAGGGCTGAACTAGTGCATCCCAATTCAAAAAGCAAGGCTGCAAGCTGGCGCTAGGAAAAGCAAGTTAATATAAGTTAATATTTCTTAAGACAGACAGGAAGACATACTCATGGGATACCATGCATGGAATACAATGTACACGTGTGTACATATGAAATATTCTGTGTGTATGCATACACGAGCACACAGAAAAGCTTTAAACTGTACTAAAATTTTTGAATCTCTCTCTCTCTCTCAAACTCATATATACAAACACATACACCCCCCGCATAAAACATACATACAACACACCATAATGGTTTGACTAGGATGCTTGAGAGAGGCTTATAATCAGTGCTATTTTTCAGTCAAGTTAATATTAGTTGACATTTCCTGATACAGACACAGAGCTATACACACATACAAGTATGTATGCAGACACACATGTACGTGTACACATACACATGCCCCACAATGGTCTAACAACAGTTGGTCTGAGAGACTTGCATCTAGTATTTAAAAACTGTTAGCATTTCTATAGCACTTCAAAGTCTATAAAGCACTTCACAGATCTCTCATCTTATCATCACAACTTCCCTGGGAAGTGGGTGCTATTCCCAGGATCACATAGCTGGGAAGTTTCTGAGGCTGAATTTAAGCTCAGGTCTTCCCAACTCCAGGCAGATACTCTTGTGTCTTTTCCTTTTAAAGAGATTCCATTTTAGGGGTAAGGCCTACACTGAGATGAACACAACACCATAATCACTCTCTTCAGAGAAGCCGGTCAGCTCATAAACAAAAAGCCTCTTTATTAGAATTCTGTGGAATCCAACCTTTGTTTAACAAGCTCTTATTCCATAAAGAATGAAGATATATATATATATATATGAGAAAACTGGAAGGAGGACTGGGGGGGAAGTGGGAGAAAGGGGAGGGTTATCTCTTAAAATATTTAAGAGAACAAAGGAATACTGAATGCCCACAATCACAAGAGTGTTCCAAAAATCTTACTGGACTTCCAGCCATGTAAGTGATACACACTGCTGGTAAATGGTAATACTATACTCATGGCTAATCAAGTCACTCTTCAAGTCAACTCAAGTCAGAACTCCAGTCAAGAAGCAAGCAAAAAAGGACCTCAGGGAAGTCAGAAATGCCACATCCACAGACGGCTACAACAGGAAAGCCTAAGTGCTTTATTCAAAGGAGAGGAGGACTGTCAACCAGCCTACTTCTAACATAAAAGCCAGCTGCATCTTACTAATGTGGTTTGTCAGGAATAACTTTTTGAAAGATATGATTTTGGATTGAGATGCTGATTAAGTTTTTTTTTTTTAATCTGTTATACGGGGTGGCTCTCTGGATGAGGATAGGAATATATTAGGAAATGGCAATCTAAAAACAAAAGATGCCAATAAAAATTAATTTTTAAAAGGACTGTGATTATGATCCTAAGTTAAAATATCTACTTTGTTCTCTACAAAATTAAAAGTATTACATGAAGTATAATTATATTTAAGATACAGCATTTTAGAATTTTGAGACCATATAATGATAACTGAACTAGATAGAATTGAAGGCTAGAACTTTTGGGATCCTTGGTTAAAATAAATATACTATTTCAAATTTAAAAGAAAAAAAAAGGCTGTGATTTTGATAACCTGCTATGTAAACTACACAGGCTCTCATTCAGAACCAAATTAATCTTTTTTTCCCAAAAATGTATTAATTTATTTGTTTTCAGTTTTCAACAATCACTTCCATAAGTTCCAAATTTTCTTCCCCTCCCTCCCAACTCCCTCCAAGATGGCATACAACCTTATATGGGTTCTACACATCCATTCCTATTAAACACATTTTCACATTAGTCATGTTGCATAGAAGAATTAAAATGAATGGAAGAAACCACGAGAAAAACAAAACAAAACATAACATAACAAAAGAGAAAATCATCTACTCCACTCTGCATTCGGTCCCCATAGTACTTTCTCTGGGTGTGGATGGCATTTTGTATCATTAGCCCTTTGGAAATATTTTAGGTCCTTGTATTGCTGTGAAGGGCTAAGTCTATCAGAAACAGCCCTTCCACACTGTGGCTGTTACTGTGTATAAGGTTCTCTTGGCTCTGCTCACTTCACCCAGCATCAGTTCATATAAATCTTTCCAGGTTTTTCTGAAGTCTGCCTGCTCATCATTTCTTATGGAACAGTAGTATTCCATTACATTCATATACCATAACTTGTTCAGCCATTCCCCAACTGATGGGCATCCCTTTGATTTCTAGTTCTTGGCTACCACAAAAGGAGCTGCTATAAATATTTTTGTACATGTGGGTACTTTTTCCATTTTTATGACCTCTTCGGGAGACAGTTCTAGAAGCGGTATTGCTGGGTCAAAGGGTATGCACATTTTTATAGCCCTTTGGGAATAGTTCCAAACTGTTCTCCAGAATGGCTGGATCAACTCACAGGTCCACCAGCAATGAATTAGTGTTCTAACTCTCCCACATCTTCTCCAACATTTATCATTTTCCTGTTTTGTCATGTTAGCTAATCTGTTAGGTGTGATGCGGTACCTCAGAGTTGTTTTGATTCACATCTCTCCAACTAAAAGTGATTTAGAGCATTTTTTTCATATGACTATAGAGAGTTTTAATTTCTTTGTCTGAAAACTGCCTGTTCATATCCTTTGAGCATTTATCAGTTGGGGAATGGCTTGTATTCTTGTACATTTGACTCAGTTCTCTATATATTTTAGAAATGAGGCCTGTATCATAGACATTACTTGTAAAAATTCTTTCCCAGTTTTCTGCTTCCTTCCGGATCTTGAGAACCAATTTACTCTTAACTTAGATGCAATCCCAACAAACTTAGCTCATCAGCTTGCTTCTAGAAAGTTAGAAAAGGTTAGTGTGCAATGATGACTGATAGAGTCCAAAAGCAAGGAAAGAAAAACAGGAAGCTTTGTAAAAATAAAAGAAACTCAAAAAGCAAAGCTAGTTGGGATCAGTTAACATAATGTCAAATTCTGTACTATGCTATATTGCATAAAATTTGCATTCCCCAATGGTTAAAATAAACATGTTTTGGTGTTTTGAGGTATAAACTGAAGTCAACATGAAGTTGCAAAGCAAGTGAACTATTGTATTTTCTGAATTTGCTAGATAAATGACCTCACCATTAGCAATGACAAATTGATATTATCTATATATTTAATAAAACAAACTGTCCTAAATATTGGGACACCTGCAATGAACTCAGGCCTCTTTGAAAATAATAAACCCTTAATTTTAAATAATACTTTTTACACAGTATTTTTCAAATATACTCCAGAGATATTCCAGGAGAACATCAACTTACTTAATGTTACAAATTCAAGACTGCTTGTGAGCTCTGGAGGCTAATAAGTGGCCCTAAAAATGGAAGGACAAAGCAAAGACAGGGAAGTAGGTGAGGTTCCTGAACAAGACATTCCTTCATCCTAGTGAGACCGGGACGATAACTGATTTTTGCCTTCATCAACATACTCTTCCACTTAAATCCCCTTCCTCATCATGGTGAGGCAATAACCTAAAGTCTTCAAAAGTTTTATCAGTGCATCACAGACTGGGTATTACAGCAAGTTAGAAAGTCTCAGAGTGGTTTGCAACAAGGAAGAATAAAGGACTATATCTCTGTCTTCGAAGACTAACCTCCAGCTAATTGAGTAATACATCACCAGGCTGGCTGGAGAAGGATGGATCTTTTAGCCACAGCAGCTTTTGAAATTCATCTTAAGGGGTAAATAGCTTGCAGTCTGTCTTAGTACGCACACTGAGGGCTGAATCCCTGAAGTTCGAAAGTTTCATTAAATTACTTTGTAGATTAGCACAATGACAGGGTTTCAAATTTTTTTTTAACAAAAAGAAGCCATTGTCCCCAAAATGATAAAGAGAGAAATCTGAAAAAGATAAAAAAAAAATTGTTCTCTCTGTGATAATACAGATATATAGATTGTGTATGTGATACACACACATAAATGGTTTTAACTGCACTAAGATTTTTGGGACACCCTACACACACAGTCATATGTGTGTATGATATTTTATTTTCTCATATATATATATATATATGAATGAAACATACAATACCGAATATATATGAATTTATAAATAAATCTGTACGTACGTGCACACATATTTACCCACACACACTTAATTGTGGGAGTGTAGGTGGCGATTTATCTGAAGTTTGCAGTCTTAGAGAGTTAGCTTGGGATCAAAGGGGTTTCAGGACACATTCATGGTCCTATACCCCGTATGTAACAGAAGCAGAGTTTGAAGTCAGGTCTTCCTATTTTCAAGTCCAGCCCTCTATTTACTATAACATGGCACCTACCTCTCAAAGGTAAATATGAACTGTCAAACACAATGCACCATATGGAACAGCCAGAAGGAACAATAAGTTATCCTTTTACTTAACATAAAGATGAAATATGGGAGAAAAATCACAGTATTTTAAGAAGATATTTTCAAGACCTGAATAATGAAAACTGAGAATTTGAGAATGCATTCTAAATAGACGATACAAATGGGTTTCCAAGGAAAAAGGAAGGCTATTTATTGCTCACTGTGAGACCATATCAATTATTCAATGAAAAAGGGAGCATCAGCCATCTCTCCTGAATAAGGCTGCACAATGGCCAGAGCCATGATGGTAGGAAGAACAAGGACTTGGAGCAATGCCTGAATCTTCTAGACAGACTCCAGAGAAAAGATGGACATTCAACAGACATAAGCTTTGCAGTATTTTTACAGATTTTTATATTTTTATCCTTCAAGTCCCATGGTCCAAAACATTTAAAAAATTATATAGTTCAGCATCATAAAGTTGCCAAAAATCTTTCAGCTGCTAACTTAACACCTTCCTGATGAAAAAAGGCTATTACTTTGGGAATGATGTGTTAAAGCCTTTTACTTTCCAATATTTTTTTGCAGACTATCTCAAAATATAAAAGGACCTCCATCAAGCAAGTGGTCAGATCTACTAGTGTGTCACTGAACATTAAGAATATAATCCATATTATGAATCTATATTAAAGTACAGTGAACTGTCTAAACTCATAGTGGCTTCATCACAAAGAAGCTACCGCCTGAATAATGATGTATCACTTTTTCTCCTGAGACAAAAATGGTTTCAAATCATTATTTTGATTATACTTAGATTTGAACTGTAGAATCAACTTGGGCATTTCTAGACTGCCTCTGCTGGGGTTGGAAAATATATCACTCCATTTTTTGGAAGGAGGGAAAGAATTCACAGTATTTAACCAAGGAAAGTGATAAATAAGAAGGAAACAGGATCAGGAAAAAGGAAACTGAAGTTCCAATCTTACCTCCTTGACTATACTGTGTGTTCTGAGAAAAGTCAACTTACTTGGACAGACCTTAGATTTCTCAGGGAGAAACTGAGGAGGCTGGACTAAAGGATCATGAAATCCCTGCAAGTTCCTTCATTCCATTCCCTTAAGTCAGCATACCTGCACCAATGGAAAACTGGAGGCGTGGAAACCAGGGACCTCCACTCTCATTCTGGTCTACATATGATGTCGAGACCAGGATTATCTTCCTACTGAACTCAGTTACAATACCATGTACAAAAGTCCTATTCTCTTTTTTTTCTTATCCTTCATGTTCATTTCCCTAGGTGATTGTTTACTATTATTATGGTACATATGTGTGATCTTACAAATAAACTTCTCTTCTTTCTTAAAAGGAAAAAAAAACCTTTTAGATACCTTCAGAATAATATAATTGAAATGTGACTATATCTGCAGAATCAAGCCTTAAAAGTATCAAGTTATTTGGAAAATAAATGCTTGTGTCAAAATAGCTATAAAATTTCCAGGATTAATATGAGAATAGGTTTTTTAAACTCTTACTTAACTAAGATTCTGCAGAATGTGATTTTAAACAAAACATTAATTGGAGTAGGAGTTATTCTCTTTTTCAGGCTAGATGTCCAATGGTTTTAATTAAAAATTTAAAAATTCAAACATGGTAAATTCTAATTAGTGATCTGAATGAATAATTCATAGCATCTGAGATCAGTGATTTCTAGTAAAATTTGATTTTATGTAACGTCAAAAAAAGAGGTAGTGTTGAAATTAACCTGTATAGCCCAGCGTGTTGGCACTTGGCAGCAATAGAAAATCTTCAGACGCTCCAATACAGAAGTATTCTTATCCTCAAACTGGTCTGCAAGAGCCTGCAAACAAAATAATAACGATGCAAGTTTAACGAACTTGTACCCAGGAAAGACTATTCTAATAAACATGTGACTTAAAATTTTTAAAACAATTTAGCAAAACCACAAATAAAAAACCGACTAGAAAAAAATGATTTTATTTAACCACAAAAATCCAGATCCCCAAAGGCATATTGAAGATATCTAAAATACATCTATTTTCTATATCTATTAATGTAAATAAATTCTAATTAGTATTTTCATTCCAATTCTAATGAGTACTTTCAAGAATAAGCAAAATTTCACTGACCAATTAAAGACTTAATTGCTTAAGAATGTTTTCCTGTTTATTGACCATAAACAAAAGCAGATTATCCTGACTATAAAGTTTTCCTCAATATTACTGAAATATAGCTCTGATTAAAGAAGTTATCATATATGTAGTTGGAGTGAAAAAACTGGATGACAGATGAGCAGAGGACTCATGTGTAGCACACCCTAGAATAACACAAGGCCATGGAACATTAGGAAATTATACCAACAAACAGAGCAGCGTGGCACTGAAGCAGCCTTCTTTGAAAAAGCACTGCACCTCTACAATGCCCTAAGGGGTAATAAGTAATGCAAACAGTGACCAGTTATCTAAACAGCAACTACAGCTGTAACACTTCTCACATAATCTGTTATTAAAATTAATATAGCAATCTTCTTTCATAAGCACATAAACACAGAATAATATCACCAGGATCACAAGTGAGCTTGGATCCAGCTTCATGAGGATACTGGAAAAAGTGGCATGTTTTCTTTTCACCTCCAAATTCTTATAGCTCTTTACTCAACTTTGAATCATGACCTTCTCTGCACTAATCACATCTTTTTATATGGTTTAATTGGTTTAATTTCCTTCATGGCTACAAGATTGTAATCTCTGATGAATTAAAGTCATCCAAAGAGACGTGTTTGGTGGATATAAGGAGATTCTGATTTATTATCCTCCCAGCCCCCCAAAAAAAGGAATTTGCAAAAAGAAAGTAAAAGATGTCAATAAAGAACTATATGAGTGGGAAAAAGAACAACTAGATAACCATGCTAGTGACATGGCAAGAAGAAGGGGTGACCTTTAGACAGTCAGTGTATTACATTGGTATCCTCACCATGTCAAAAGAAAGACTCCGAATATGTTGGCTGGACTGACCTGTACAAATTTATGGGAGGGCATAGACAAGGGCAGCCATGGATGGATTATAACTGGCATTACTGGAGAGAACATAATAGCTGCACTGGAATACCGAAGAGTATAGGATCATGGATTTAGATCTCAAAGAAACCTCAGGGGCTATTAAGTCTAACCCTTTTATTTTACAGAAGAGGAAATAAACTGATCTGAGCAGTCCTTTCACAAAAGGTGAAAGTTTAGGGATGAACACACCTTTGAGATACTTTCTAAAACACAAAAAGGTAAACCAATTAACAAGTGCTTCATGAACTGAACACTCACACTAATTTTAGAGTTGTAAAGAACCACAAGGGGACAGCTAGGTGGCACAGCAGACAGAGCACCAGGCTTGAAGTCAGGAAAACTGATCTTCCTGAGTTCAAATCTGGCCTCAGACACTTACTAGCAGTGTGACCCTGGACACTTAACCCTATTTACTTCACTTTCCTCAGATGTAAAATACGCTGGAGAAGGAAATGGCAAATCACTCCAGATACTCCAGTATCTTAACAAGAAAATCTCAAATGCGGTCGTGAAGAGTATGTGATGAAGAGTTAGAGACACTAAACAACAAGAGAGAAATACTTTTAGGCAGCTCAGTGGCTCAGTGGATAGAGAGCTCAGTCTGGAGTCAACAAGATCTGAGTTCAAATCCATCCTTAGACACTCATTTGCTGTGTGGCCCCAAACAACTCACATAACTTCTTTCTGCCTTAATTCACTCAAGAAGGAAATGGCAAACCACTACAGTATCTTTGTCAAGATACAGGGCCACAAAGAGTTGGACACAACTGAACAGCACAAGGACAACTAGATTTTCTAATCTCACACTCACATATTTTAACTGAAGAAATGGAAGTCCCTCTCTTCCACAAGTCCCTCCTTTTCTCATCTTTTCCCTTTCTACTTCCCTGTAAAGGAAGATATATTCTATACCCAGCTGAGTGTGTAAGTTATTCCCTCTTTGAGCCAGTTCTGATGAGTGTAAGGTTCAAGTACTCTACCCCCTTCTTCCCCTCCACAGAAAAAGCTCTTTTGTGCTTCTTATATGTAAGGTAATTTATCCTATTCTATCTCTCCCTTTCCCTTTCTCCAGGAGCATTCCTCTTTCTCACCTCTTCATTTTATTTTTTTAGATACCGTCCCATCATTTTCAATTCACATCCATGCTCTCTATGTATGCTCCTTCTAACTGCCTTAATGAAAACGTTCTTAGGAGCTACAAGTATCATTTTCCCATGAAGGAATGTAAACAGTTCCAACTTTGTTATTGAATCCTTTATGATGTCTTTTTCCTGTTTACCTTTCTGCTTCTCTTGAATCTTGTATTTGAAAGTCAGCTCTGGTCTTTTCAACAAGAATGACTGAATGTACTGTACTCTATTTTATTAAATAGCCATTTTCCCCCTGAAGAATTACATTCAATTTTGCTGAATAGGTGATTCTTGGTTGTAATCCTAGCTCCTTCGCCCTTCGGAATATTACACTCCAAGTTCTGTGATCCTTTCATGTAGAAATCTTGAGATTGTAGTTCCACAATATTTGAGCTGTTTCTTCCGGGCTGCTTTCTATTTGACCTGGGAATTCTGGAATTTGGCTATAATATTCTTGAGCATTTTCATTTTGGGATCTCTTTTAGTGGGTGATTGGTGGATTCTTTCAATTTCTATTTCATCATCTAGTTCTAGACTAGCAGGGCAGTTTTAATTTCTTGAAAGATGACGTTCAGACTTTTCTTTTTCTAATCATAACTTTTAGGTAGTCGAATAATTCTTAAATCATCTCTATTTGACCTATTTTGCAGGTCAGCTTTTTTTTTTTAATTAGAAATTTCACATTTTCCTCTATTTTTTCATTCTTTTGATTTTATTTTACTGTTTTTGGATGTCTCATGGAAGTCATTAGTTCCACTCCCCCGGTTCTATTGGTTTTTTTTTTTTATTTATTGAAATTTTTACAATCATTTTCACAAAATTTTGGGTTCCAAATTTTCTCCCGTTTTAACACCTCCCCCCACCCCAATACCCCAAGCAATCTAATTTTCCCTATCTCCAATCTGCCCTCTCTTCTGTCATCCCTCCCTTCTCTTGTCTCCATCTTCTCTTTTCTCCTGTAGGGCCAGATGACTTTCTATTCCTCATTAACTGTATGTCTTCTTTCCTAGTAGCAACAGCAATACTAAACAGTTGTTCCTAAAACTATGAGTTCCAAATTCTCCCCATCCCTCCCTCCCCACCCATTCCCTTTGGGAAGGCAGGCAACTCAATATAGGCCATATCTGTGTAGTTTTGCAAATGTCTTCCCTGATAGTCGTGTTATATAAGACTAACTGAATTACCCTCCATCCTACCCTGCCCCTCATTGTTTCTCTTCTTTTGATCCTGTCCCTCCCCAAGTGTTGACTTCAAATTGCTCCCTCCTCCCTTTGCCCTCCCTTCCATCATGCCCCACCTTGCTTATCTCCTTCTCCCCCACTTTCCTATACTGCAAGATAAGTTTTCATACCAAAATGAGTGTGCATTTTATTCCTTCCTTTAGTCAAATGTGATGAGGGTAAACTAATTGTTTGGTTTTTTTTTCTCAGCTCTCCTCCTTTTCCCTCCACTAAGAAGTCTCCTACTTGCCTCTTAAATGACATATAATTACCCCCTTCCATATCACCCTCTTTCCTCCCAGTACATTTCTCTCTCACCATTTACCTTAATTTCTTTTAAGATATGGTCCCATCCTATTCAATTCACTCTGTGCTCTCTGTCTCTGTATGTGTGTGCATGTGTGTGTGTGTGTGTGTGTGTGCATGCATGTACATGTGTGTGTGGTCCCACCAACTACCCAGATACTGAAAAGTTTTAAGAGTTACAAATACTGTCTTTCCATGTAGGAATGTAAACAGTTCACTTCTGGTAAGTCCCTTAAGACATCTCTTTGCTGTTTACTTTTTCATGCTTCTTCTCATTCTTGTGTTTGGAAGTCAAATTTTCTTTTCAGCTCTGCTCTTTTCATCAAGAATGATTGAAAGTCCTCTGTTTCATTGAAAGACCATATTTTCCCTTAAAGGATTATACTCAGTTTAGCTGGGTAGGTGATTCTTGGTTTGAGTCCTAGTTCCTTTGACTTCTGGAATATCCTATTCCACGCCCTTCGATCCCTTAATGTAGAGGCTGCTAGATCTTGAGTTATCCTGATCGTATTTCCACAGTACTGGAATTGTTTCTTTCTAGCTGCTTGCAAGATTTTCTCCTTGAGCTGGGAGTTCTAGAATTTGGCCACAATGTTCCTAGGAGTTTCTCTTTTTGGATCTCTTTCAGGTGGTGATCGATGGATTCTTTCAATACTTATTTTGCCCTCTGGTTCTAGAATGTCAGGGCAGTTTTCCTTGATAATTTCATGGGAGATGATATCTGGGCTCTTTTTTTGATCATGGCTTTCAAGTAGTCCCATAATTTTTAAATTGTCTCTCCTGGACCTATTTTCCAGGTCAGTTGTTTTTCCCATGAGATATTTCACATTCTCTTCCATTTTTTCATTCTTTTGGTTTTGTTTGGTGATTTCTTGGTTTCTTGTAAAGTCATTAGACTCCATCTGTTCCATTCTAATTTTGAGAGAACTATTCTCTTCAGTGAGCTTTTGAACCTCTTTTTCCATTTGGCTAATTCTGCTTTTGAAAGCATTCTTCTCCTCATTGGCTTTTTGAACCTCTTTTGCCAGTTGAGTGAGCCTATTCTTCAAGGTGTTATTTTCTTCAGCATTTTTTTGGGTCTCCTTAACCAAGGTATTGACCCGTTTTTTCATACTTTCCTTGCATCTCTCTCATTTCTCTTCCCAGTTTTTCCTCCACCTGTTTAATTTGCTTTTCAAAATCCTTTTTGAGCTCTTCCAAGGCCTGAGCCCACCCGACATCCCCCTGGGGTGTCTGGGGTGCTGAGGCCCCACTCTCCACGTCTTTCCCTGATGGCAAGAATATTTCCTCGTCCTCGTCATCCGATCCGAATGTCGGGATCATTTGCATTTGTTGGAAAAAACTCTCTATAGTCTTATTTTTCTTCCCTTTTCTAGGCATTTTCCCCGCCGGTTACTTGACTTCTGAGATTCCTGTCTACCCCCGCCTAGATCCGCCCAGCTAGTGCTTGGGGTCTGAGGTTCAAATGGGCTTTCCGCAGCAAGCTTTAGTTCTGGTGCTGGGGTGGGGGCAGGGCCGCCTCCCAGGCTCAGCTCTCTCAGGGGCTTTACGCAGAGGCCTTCAGTAAAAGAGCAGGGTGGGGCAGGGCCGTCTCCCAGGCTCAGCTCCCTCAGGTTGTTTATGCAGAGATCTTCCTTAATGAGGATCCTGCCTGCTGCTGGGGGAGTCCGGGCCAGCCGCCGCCGCTGCCTCCTCCACTGCCGCCCACGCCTCTGCCTCCGCCGCTTCCTGCCCCCGTCTATGCTGCCGCCGCTTCCTCCCAAGGAGGCCCGAGTCACGGAGACACTCCGCTCCCCCTCTCGTCCAGCCCAGCCTTCTCTCTCACTGACCTGTAGCTTCTGTGGGCGGAGGGACTTTCCCAGCTGCCAGAGCTTCCATCCCTGAAGGCCCGGGTCAGCTTCTCTGGGGCCGCGGCCAGGGCAGCACTGGGGTGGGGTCCGCTTTCCGGGGCGCGACGGACCCTGGGGATGGCTCTCCAGGGCTCCCTGGAACGGAAACCTCTTCCACTCCGTTTCTGTACCCTTTTCAGTGGTCCAGAAGTTATGGGGGACTCTTTACATTAATTCTATGGGCTGTGGTTTCAGAGCTCGTAAACGTGCGTCCTTCTACTCCCAGTTCTATTGTTTAGGATTTATTTCTTCAGTGAGCTTTTGCATCTTTTTCCATTTGACTAATTCTACTTTTTAAGGAGATCTCTTCAGTGACTTTTTGTATTTCCTTTTCCATTTGATCAATTCTGCTTTATAAGGCATTTTTCTCCTTAGTGGATTTTTGTGCCTGTTTTATCAACTGATCTATTCTATTTTTTTAGGATATTATTTTCTTCACTTCTTTTGTTCCTTTTTGATTCAAGTTATTGGTTCTTTTTTCATGATTTTCTTATATCACTCTCATGTCTTCTCCCAATTTTTCCTCTACTTTTTTTATTTGGGCTTTAAAATTCTTTTTGAGCTATTCCATGGCTTGAGACCAACTCACAAATGGAGGTTGGGGGGAACGGAATATAGTAGTTTTGACTTTGTTGTCTTCTTCTGTTGATCTTCTCTGTTACTATAACAAATTTTTATGGTCAGGTTTCTTTTGTTGTTTGCTCATTTCTCCAACCTATTTCTTGACTTTTAACTTTATATGTTAAAATTGGGCTCTGCGCCCAGGGTGGAGGGGCAAATTTCAGGGGGTTTTGGTAGCTGTTTTCAGGGCTAATTCTGGGAATTTGTAAGTTTTCAGTTCTTCCCAGGTGCTATGATCTAAGGAGAGGTGTGTTTCCTATTCTCCTGGCCTGTGCTCTGGTCTATGAATAATCATAAGCATTCTTTTTTACTCTGGAACTATGACTAGCGTCTCCACTTCCCTGTGGCTGCAAATTCTAGTACACTAGTGCTCCACCTTGTCCTGGGACTAAGACCCAGGACTGCAACCCAAATACACATATAGGCAATGCAAAAGAGTCCTGCACCTTGTGGTGTAGCAAAGGGACCTCTGTTTTCTCCTTCTGGTCAGTTGTCTGACCCCCTTGCTGTCTGTTGGCTGAAAAGTCTGAAAGGGGCCACTGCCGCCACTGATTCAGTTACCCTCAAGGCTTGTTACTGGTTTGCTGGGGCTCGTTATTGTGCAGTTTGTGCTGGAGCTGGACTGTGCTTCACTTTCAACCCAGTGTGACAGACCTTTCCTGTCATCTGTCTAAGTTGTCTCGGGCTACAAAATTGTTTTACCCCATACTTTTATGGATTCTACTACTTTAGAATTCATTTTGAGGCATTTTAAAGTTGTTTGTAGGGGAATTTGGGAGAGCTTAGACAAGTCCTAGTCTTTTCTCCACCATCTTGGCTCTATCCCCCAGAAAAGTTTTTAACTGCATAAATCCTCCTGCAGCACATATACAAAATATTATATAATAACTATTTGTTGTTCTATGTAAAGTACTGCCTTTTAAAATATAACAACTTTGCTGCTGAAAGGAGCAGAAAAAGTATTTTGGTATAAAGAAAAAATAAAAAATTATCATGGGAAAAAATATAAAGTAACATCCCTTTCACTGGTGAACAGTTTCATAGTTAAAAGTGGAAAAGAACACCTTTGTTTAATAAAAACTGCTAAAAATCCATGTGTAAAAAACCCATAGTTTTTAAGTGGGATGTGAGAAGTCTGGTTTCCAAAAGGGACAGAAAAAATTTTTTTGCATAAATAAAAGGCTTGAAATCATCTCATAAATTTTGTATACGAATACTCTGGTGGCTGAACAGAGCAGAGAAATAACTTTTATTTGCTAAAAACTCATGAGTTTTTGTGAAGAAGCACAATTTTCAGAAAACAAAATGATAAGAGGAAAGGTTGAGGCTCCATCAAAAACAAAGAAGAGAATGAGGAATCCCAGAAGCTAACCATTCATACTTAAATGGTATTTGTGAGGAGGGTTGGGAGCTGCCTATATCATACTTAATTGAATTTATATGCCACTTCCACCATAAAATACTGTGTACGATTCTCAGCATGAGACAACACTGATTACATCGCTCTTTTGTCCATCCAAGAAGTATTTCAGTCCTTTGGTCAAACACATTCAGAATAAATTAAGACATAATGAGACTTTTAAACCATCTTGGTCAAAATATTTTGAAAGTTTTTTGGCTTTCCTTCATAGAAACTAAACAATAAAAGGGTTGCACAGTTCTGTCCACTGTTCTTTAGCTAGTGGAAAGGTTGGAGGAATAAGAAAAAAAAAAGAGAGAATGACTTCTAGTTTCAAACATATGGTTACAATACTGGGATAAAGAAATCATTGAATTATTTCATGAAAAAGAAAAAAAAAATTAGCTCATATCCTCCAACATACAGGGCCAGGAAGAGAATTCTGCTTACTCCTTACTCCCCACTACTCTCTTCCCTCTGCTACTATCAGGCAAACCTCTGTTCTTGAAGTTCATGCCTTTGATTACATTAGCCCAAGTAGATTCTTTCTGCTATTCCCTCCCCATCTACATCTACACTCTCCCTACTTCCACAATGACTTCAGCATTTGTCTCACAGTAGTATTCCTTAAGAACTAACATCTTTGAAAATTTCAGTAGTCCCACTGATGCCCCCTCTCACATCCTGGCTTGCCAGGTCAATATCCTCAGTGTTCCAAAACCTTCATATCTGCCCTACTTCAACCACCAGTGGAGGAATACCTTAAGCTATCAATTAAAGTAACTATCTCCTAGCTAATTACAATCTCTCATCTTTTGGTCTTTCTTATTCCAATCCAATAAGCACTTAAGGGCCTACTACATGCAAGGCACTTTGTTAGGCACTAGGAATACAAAGAAAAGAATGAAAACTAATCTCAGCCTCAAGGAACATTCTACTGGAAAGTAAGCTATTTCCACTGCCACCCTCCTGAACTTGTTCTCAGTCCTCAATTTTAAGCTTCTGTGCTTCTCTTGGTCTATCACTCTCTGCTGTCCTCAGTTCCCTCCCTTCAAAGGTCCTAATCCTACAGTGATCCACTTTACCAAAGCACTGTTCTTCCCCCTTGAATTCCTAATCCTCTTTGTGTTCAACTTCTCAGTCTTTGTCCTCAAGCTTAAATCCTTTCATTCAATAAAGATTCAGCTCATCTGGTGCTTCCTTTGTTCCCCATTTACTCCTGTTGAAAGCACTAACTCCTTCCTCAGACTTTCTAGAGCAGTTTGTGTTTATCTCCCCTTTCCCTGACCTTTACCTTCAACCATGTATATTATACTAACTTGTGTAAATGCACTCCACAAAAGTCCTTTTCTAAGATCTCATCCTGGAGTGGATATGATCCTGGACTCTCAAAGGAGAAAGACCCCAAAATAGACTATGCCTGTTGCCTAAGGACAGATACTGTATATCACCAGAAGAATGGCCATGAGGTGATGAATTCTCTAGTTATGCACACGCATGAAAACAGAATGAATACAAAACAGCGCTCAGGCCTGCATGCTCCCTTACAATTTCCAGAGTTGCACAAGGAAAAATGGAGAAAAATAAAAATAGGAAAAAAGGAGTTGAGGATACCAATAATTTCCCTGATTTTAAACCATCCACAAACAGTACATGTTTGGAGAAGCCTAAAACTCCCACAAACACCACAGTACAGATCTAAAAATTCATCAAATGGAACAATGAAGAGAATCAGCTATAAACTCCTTTATTAAGGGCAGGACTACACAAAAAACCAGCAAGAACCCTGTGGAATTTCAGAATAAAGACAAGTCAGGGTACATGGAAGGGGAAGTGAAACAACTCAATCTCAAGAAAAGGCCAGAGTACACTCAGTTAAAACAAGGATTCCATCCTCATCTGCAACAAAAGATGGCCAAACTGGAAAGCTGACCAAACATGGAGCAACAAAGTAGACCAATCTGTTCCAGACCACGAACCAGGGTAGGACCACACAATCATCAACAAGAAATAAAGCCAGACCAGTACCCAGGCCCAGAACAGGGTGACTGAGGAGCTCTATTTCCATCAATGGTAAGAGACAAGGTCAGAGAAGAAGTCAATACTGGTAAATCAAGGGCCTCATCTACAGCAACACACAGGCAGGAGACAAGGCCAAATGATTCTTGCGGAAAGTGGGGCCTAGATTTAGCCACCAAGCTGAGAATCTAGCAGTACCTACCCACTTCACCTAGGAATAGGGGAGCGAAGTCCAACCCATAAGCAGAAGCCTACAATCCAAAAACTGAGGCTGGAGATATGAATGAAGAGAAAAAAAACACCATATACAAGAAAGAAATAAGAGATAAAGGCAGAAGAAAATAATGCTACATGTCCAAGTAAAGTCTCAGAGAAAAGAACATCCTGGTCACAAAGAGTAAAGGTGTCACTGGAAGAAATAAAACAGAGATGAAAATGGCAAGTGAGGAAAAAAAAGCGAAATGGCAATGAGAATTAATACTTAGAAAAGATGGTAGTAAACCTTACTCAACAATATGACTGTTCAAGGGGGGGAGGGGGCCAAGATGACGGAGTAGAAAGATTCACATATGCTAGCTCCCAACACACAGCCCATAAATTACCTGTAAAAAGAACTCCCAACAAATTCTGGAGCAGTGGAAGCCATGCAGCAATGGAACGGAGGAGATTTCTGTTCCAGAGAGCCCTGAAAAACCGTCACCAAAGGTCCATCGCACACTGGACACAGAGCAGAGTCCGGCCCTGCCTTGGCCGCAGGGCCCCAAGAGGAGCAGATTGGAGCAGGCTTCAGGGACGGAATCTCCGGCGGCCATGAAGGTCCCTCAACCCACAGGCACACAGGTCAGTGAGAGAGACTTCTGGGCTGGCAGAGAGGGGAGTGGGGTGTCTCCATAACTCAGGCCCCCTCAGGAGGAAGCAGCGGGGAAAGCAGCGGCCAGGGGCTCCCGAAGCAGGCAGGAGCTCGATCTATTACTGAAGGTCTCTGCATAAACCCCCTGAGGGAACTAAGCCTGGGCTGCGGCCCTGCCCCCACCTGAGAACCAGAACTTAATCCCACTGAATAGCAGCCCTGCCCCCCGCTGAAAGCCCTGAGGCTGGGAAGCAGCATTTGAATCTCAGACCCAAGCATTAGTGAGGCAGGGGTGGAGAGGAATTTCAGAAGTCAAGTAACTGGCTGGAAAAATGCCCAGAAAAGGGAAAAAAAAATAAGACCATAGAAGGGTTACTTTCTTAGTGAACAGATGTTTCCTCTTTTCCTTTCTGATGAGGAAGAACAATGCTTACCATCAGGGAAAGATATAGAAGTCAAGGCTTCTGTATTCCAAACATCCAAAATCAATATTCAATGGGCTCAGGCCATGGAAGAGCTCAAAAAGGATTTTGAAAAGCAAGTTAGACAGGTGGAGGAAAAACTGGGAAGAGAAATGACAGAGATGCAAGAAAAGCATGAAAAACGGGTCAATACCTTGCTAAAGGAGACCCAAAAAAATGCTGAAGAAAATAACACCTTGAAGAATAGGCTCACTCAATTGGCAAAAGAGGTTCAAAAAGCCAATGAGGAGAAGAATGCTTTCAAAAGCAGAATTAGCCAAATGGAAAAAGAGGTTCAAAAGCTCACTGAAGAGAATAGTTCTCTCAAAATTAGAATGGAACAGATGGAGTCTAATGACTTTACAAGAAACCAAGAAATCACCAAACAAAACCAAAAGAATGAAAAAATGGAAGAGAATGTGAAATATCTCATGGGAAAAACAACTGACCTGGAAAATAGGTCCAGGAGAGACAATTTAAAAATTATGGGACTACCTGAAAGTCATGATCAAAAAAAGAGCCTAGACATCATCTTTCATGAAATTATCAAGGAAAATTGCCCTGATATTCTACAACCAGAGGGCAAAATAAGTATTGAAGGAATCTACTGATCACTGCCTGAAAGAGATCCAAAAAGAGAAACTCCTGGGAACATTGTGGCCAAATTCCAGAATTCCCAGGTCAAGGAGAAAATATTGCAAGCAGCTAGAAAGTACTGTGGAAATACAATCAGGATAACACAAGATCTAGCAGCTTCTACATTAAAGGATCGAAGGGCGTGGAATAGGATATTCCAGAAATCAAAGGAACTAGGACTAAAACCAAGAAATCACCTACCCAGCAAAACTGAGTATAATACTTCAGGGGAAAAAATGGTCTTTCAATGAAATAGAGGACTTTCAAGCATTCTTGATGAAAAGAGCAGAGCTGAAAAGAAAATTTGACTTTCAAACACAAGAATGAGAAGAAGCATGAAAAAGTAAACAGCAAAGAGAAGTCATAAGGGACTTACCAAAGTTGAACTGTTTACATTACTGCATGGAAAGACAATATTTGTAACTCTTGAAACTTTTCAGTATCTGGGTAGTTGGTAGGATTACACACACACACACACATACACACACACACGCATACAAGTAATGGAGAACAGAAAGTTATCTGGTCCTACAGGACAAAAGAGAAGATGGGGTCAAGGGAAGGGAGGGATGATAGAAGAGAGGGCAGATTGGCGCTAGGGGAAGTTAGATTGCTCAGTGTATTGGGGTGGGGGGAGGGGACAAATGGGGAGAAAAATTGGAACCCAAAATTTTGTGAAAATGAATGTAAAAAGTTTAATAAAAAAAAAGAATATGACTGTTCATATGAGATCATCATCTAATGAATAATGATGCCTACTGAAAGAAATGAATTTTGTCTTTCCCAAAGAGAAACAGTACAGTTTCTTGATATATTCCTGTTATAAATGAAACCAGAACATTATGACCTTGAAACCACATCAGAGCACTGAAAATTGATGATACTTCATTAGCTCTCTAGTCCAGGTCAGACTCAAAAATGAATCCCCACTATAATACATACACTTACCCAGTGGTCAAACCAAACCTTTATCTGAAGACTTCAATGAGGGCAAAATTACCAAGATAAGCCATACCATTTTGGAATAGCTTTTTTAATTGTTTAGAAATTTTGAAATTGAAAGCACCCTAATTTGCCTCTTTACAACTTATAATTCACTGCGGCTGGTTTTGTCCTATGCAACCAAATGGAATACATCTACACCCTCTTCTATATGGCAAAATTTAAAATATTTTACCATAGCTATAATCCCTCACCCTCACAAGTCACTTCTTCATCAAGATAAAACACATTCCTAGTTTCTTCAGTCAGTTCTTATACAGTATGTGGCTTCATGAATTCAGGGACTTTTATCATCCTACTCTATATGCTCTCCAGCTTTTATATGGATACATATGTGCATTATATATGACCATATATGTGTATATTACATATGATTGTGTGTGTATGGGGGGAAATGGGGGATGGGGAGTGGAGAGAGATTGAGAGAGCATCCTTCTGAACTGTGGCACCTAGGGCTAAATACAATACCTATGAGGTAGTCTGAATAGGCAGACTATGGTAAAAGCTGGGAATACCAGCTATTCCTAGCAGCTATGCCTCTCTTAGAGCAATCCATGCTCATGCTGGGTGTTTTGACCACCATATCATCTCACTTATATTGAGCTTGCAGTGCACTAAAATGCAGACATTTTTCAAACTGTTACTTAATTATGCTTCCTCCATCTTGTACTTGTCAAGCTGATTTTTTTGAACCCAAGTACAAGATTAGTTTTATCTCTACTGAATTTTATCTTACTAGATTCAGTACAACGCACTAGACTATCAAGATATTTTTGTATCCTTAGACCTTTTATCAGCTGGGGAATGGCTCTTCATGATGAAAAATATGCTATCCACCTCCAAAGAGAGAACTAATGAACTCTGAATGAAAATTGAAGTACAATTTTCACTTTCATTTCTCTTGCTATTTTTCCCCAAATATGGCTAATACAGAAATATGTTTTGTATGATTTCATATCTATAATTGATATCATAGAGCTTAATTTCTCAGTGGGTATGGGAAGAGGTAAGAGAGAGGGCGTAAGAATGTGGAACTCAAAATTTCAAAAGAAGAATGCTTCAAATAAATAAATAATAAATTGGGGGGAAAACATTTTTGATATTCACACCAAAGAAAAATCCCCCCCAAAATAAAAACATTAGAAGAACTGGAATTTAAGAATACCTCAGAGGACAAAGCTGTGTCAGCTGATGCAGCACATTTCTTTTTATCCATAAGGGTAAAAAAAATATATATAGTATGATGAAAAATTTCATTTCAAAGTTATAACTTTTTTTTTCCATTGTCAAATGCACCTGGTTCTTCTAGTGTTAAAATCTAGGTAAACTTAAACCCTTATGTACCAATTTAGTGGCCTTGCCAAAAAAAGGAAACATTGGTATTCTGATGAAACAATACTGACTCTATAATAATTCTTTGCTTTTCTAGACACTAATTAACCATCTCTTGAATGCCACATTCTAGAATTTTCCCAAGAACCAAAGGCAAGATGCCTGACCTAAGTCTTTTCCACTTAAAAAAATCAGGAAATTTTCCTCCATACTACCGTATCTCTCAGGATATCCACAATCTTTCAAACATCACCGACAGTGGCTTGGCAGCCACATCTAGTTTGTTTCACTCCAGAAGTTGTAATTCACCTGAGCCAAGTGATTCGTCCAAAGGAACCAAGACCTTTCTTACTATCTCTCCTTGCTTATCTTGGGTATCAACTTCCTGCCATGATATTCCCTGTCCATACATTCAGAAGAAACTTGTACTTTAAGAGGGATGCAATTTTTAAAATAATAAAGAATCAATTTTTAAGGAAAAAAGTCACAAGCTTAGGAGGAAAACCAGATGGTACCACTGTACCTCCCAAAAGGCAATAGAGAAGAAATCAGTAATTACCTAATTATATGTATATCTTCTTGCCTTATTAAAAAAAAAGAGAGAATGATTTACATGTATATTAAGGATAGCATGGATAAAAATATGAGAAGGGGACAAACAAGGTTTGGCAATATTCTTTACAGCAGATCTTCATATTTCTGGTCATAAAAATAAAATTTACTGTAGAGACCGGATTGATTATACGAAAGCATTTGACTTAGTAATGCAAAATTCAGGTCCTCCTCCCAAAAAGTATCTTCCATAAATGTTAACATCATTGTTAGATTAATCCCCAAAATAACTTTAATGATCTTCTGAATGTCGATGTCAATCAGGAATAGGACAAACTAGTCATTTAACTGCCAGTGAAGGTGAAGACAGCCCATTCCATTTGGGGGTTAGCTCTACTTGTTAGGAAATTTCCATTATAGTAACCTTAAAAAGTTCACCTATAGCTCCTAGCTTTGCCCTCTGGAGTCAACAAGAACAAGTTCATTCTCTTTTCCAGGTGACAACCCTTCATACTCTGAACAAATCATGAATACTAGTTGAATGGGAAGACAGTGGACTAGGACTAATTAGTAGATAGATAGATAGATAGATAGATAGATAGATAGATAGATAGATAGAAAGATAGATAGATATAGATATCTATATCTATCTATCTATCTCTCTCTATATATATGTACTTGGTTCACCAGCATTTGAATAGTTCTGAACAGTAGGGGAAGAGAAGGATGTACGATCACAGGCTGCCCCTAACATGGACTCATCATTTCAGCACCAAGGCTAACCCAGTTACGCTATGTTAACTGTGCAACATGTGTTATGATGAGCTTTAAAGAAGCATAATTGTAAATGACCTTAAGGACAATGGTGAGTTACCGTCAGCAAGCAGCACAATTACCAATGATAGCACGCACACATTGAGGGCAGGAAAAAGGAGGTAAGATGGTCCCGTAGTAGAAACAGAGGATAAAAAATGGACAACCCAAGCATTACAATGATATCAGAAAAATATTCCCAACAGAGCAAGGCTTCTATTGTGGAGATTCACTCTAGAGGATTTACTGGGGGACGTTAACAAAAATAACGCTAGATTAGAAGGTTACAATCCTTTTACTCCTCTATAACCAATTCTCAATAGCACTCCCTACAGCTGTCCCAAACCTTCTCCCCATCTGAAGATCAAGTTAGTTAGGATATTCGAAAACAATTTCTCACTCTTGAGGCCTAGAAATCTGAGATATAAGGGCCAGGACCAGGAAGAAGAATCACTTGAGAAGACCCAAGAATAAAAGTCTCATCCATCCAGTCCATCCATCTGGGAGGATGGAAAATGGCTCATCCCACATCAGGTCTCAAAAGGCTGAGTGTCTAAAAGGACTAAAAGCCTGAAAATTCAAGGTAGTGTGAGGGCACCACCTACTGTAATAGCTATCAGGGAAGAATTGTTTCAGTGCCACAGAAACAATAATTCACATTTATATGGTGCTTTAAGGTTTTAAGCATGTAAGAAAATCACTTTCATCCCTAGACTAAACATTTCTATTTCTACGTTGCTAATTATGAATATGTTATAAAATCACAGATTTAGACCTGAAATGAATCATGGCTCCCAACTCTTCCATTTTATAGTTTAAAAAAATTGAGGCCCAGAGAAGTTAAGTGATTTATCAAGGTCACACAAATCCAAAGTGTCAGAATCAGAATCTAAATCCAGGTCTTTTGACCCCTGAAATCTTTAAACTATGAGATTCTACCTCTCTATTTTTAAATGTCTAATTTATTTCCATTTCTATTGATAATCATAGCCTATTTTCAAATAGTGCTTTATAGTTTAATACAGCTTTAGTCATATCAATCCTGTGAAGTTTACTGGTTTTTATTCCCATCTTGAAGATGAAGAAACCAAAAAATGAAGAGGTTAAGTGGTTTTATGAATAAGCACAGCTGTAGTGAGTAAAGCAGAAAGACCCTAAAGCCAACTCTTCTTCTGTAATCTTTCCATTACTCTGTGCTTCTTTCATAGCTGACATTTTCAACTTTTCAAGGATGAAAATCAAACATTAAAGTATCTCATTTTGAAACAAAACAGAAACATATTTTTTTAGGCTTGGAGTGGGCAACCACCAAACAAAAATAAACTCAACTTTTATGAACACCAAAAAACCAGAAATTATATAAAAGTATTAAAAATGAAAAAAACTGGTGCCTTTCCTTTAAATGCCCTCTGATGTTATTTAAATTTTCTTTAAAATAAACTTAAATACTCATATCCTCCCAAAGTCTGTTCCCTTTTCTCTGGAGCTGGCATTTATTAATCTCTTGTGCTGAAAAGTGCAAGATTGGAACAATCAGCATGCTTAATTAATAAGATACTCAAACCCTATAAATCTTAGTGGAGCTAGATAGCATTCCCATTGCCTCCATTCCTCTGGGATGTGCAGTCAACCCACTGGTGGAAATAATAATTCCCCTCTCAAATTCCTTGCTCTGGGGCACAGAAGGCTAATTAAAGTGCATTTTCTCCTTCACGTATGTAATTCTGAAAAAGAAAGAACATAACTGTCTGCTACATTACAGGAGGCAAGTGAAAATAAAACGATGGCTGAATGACTTTCCTGCTCATTCTTTTGGGTAAATAACTCAAATCATGTATATTTCAAGAACAAAGCAGAGGAAACCAGATCAGTTCATACTTGCTTACATCCACTTGACATCAAGAGGCTAGGCAAGGAATACCAAGAGGATTATAGGGGCAGAATCTCCCAATTCTAATGCAAACTGATAAAATGACTGGGTTGAAGATTTTTTTGAGGGGAAAGAAGATACTGCTTTAGAGAAAAAACTCCTTAGCAACAAATCACTGCTACTCTTTTGGTATCTAAAGTTGCTGAACAATATTCTGAAAGCAAGACTCTCCCCGTGAAGAGTTAGTGGAAATCACTAGAATAATCATAAATTCTTTGGAATTTTGATGGCGGAGTTTGAACTTGTGTAGCCCTAATTGCATTTATGGGCATAGAAAAGTTGCCAGAATTTGACATCAACTGAGAAAATTTGGATCCAATCTAAGTTTTCGCTGGAAATCTGTGAATTTACAAAGAAAAAGGGAAATGCACTTATTCACTTTGGCCTGCAGAATAAAAGGCATGTTTCCCTTTTAACTAGAAAACTCAGTATGTGTCCACAATTGTTCCCAACGAACACTTGTTCCAATCTATCATTCTGTAATAAATTCAGGAAGGACTCTCAATGATACAGACAACTTTGGTCATCCACATACTCAACTTCCGCAAGCAACAAGTATTTATCAAGGCACTTACTATATATTTGTCATTTGGCTAAGTACTAGGAATACAAAGACAAAAGAAAAAAAGGAACAGCTCCTACCTGCAAAAAGCTCACATTCTATTGGGGGAAATAAGGGAAATAATCTGTATAACATGAACAATTACTTCTAATGGAGTAGTCTAGTGATGACCAAAAGACTAGGATTTGAAATAGGCTATGGACATCTTATAAAAGAGCTGGGGCCTGTGGCAGTGAGGATATTGCTTTGCAATCTGGTTTCTAACCTCATCATTCCAATGTAACCAACGATCTCTTAATTGCTAAATCTAATTCTTATCCTTCCTGATTTCTTTGTAATGGTTGACTTTTCTGAACCCCTTTTCTCCCAGTCTCTCTTCTGTGGGATCTCTTAGTTCTCCTCCTTCTGGTCTGTCTGTTACTTCTCAGTACCCTTTGATAGATCATGATCTACATACCACACCCCATAACTAGATGTGTACCACCATGCTCAATCTTGGCCACCCATTTCTTCTATTTACACTTTCTCACCTGAATATTTTCTCCCGTGGGTTCAATTATTACCTCTATTCAGCTGGTTCCTAGAGATAAAGATGGGAATAGGGATAGAAATATAAAAATGGACAGATGGAGAGAAGGAGAGAAAGAAGTATGTATGAATATTTCCACTACTACTCTCTTCTTACCTCCAATCCAGACTGAACAACACAACTGCTTATTGAACATTTCAAATTAGATATTCTATAAGTATCTGGAACTCAACATTTCCAGAACATAACTCATATTTTCTATCCAAAAAAAACCCACCCCTCTTTCAAATTTCCCTATTCCTGTTGAGAGAACCACCATACATAGGTTTACAAGGTTCTTAGATCTGCTTTTCTAAGGAAAGCAACTGAAAAGAGGGCCAACAATCTATTTTAATTACATTCGCCAACCAAATAAAGACCAACAGGTGAGGCTTCTGTCTGACCATAAGTAATACATACATCACAGATCAACAGATACAACCAACTGCCTGACCATTATATACATACATACATATAGTTACCAGAAAGAGAAGTACCAACATATGGGTTTTCAAAGGGAGGGGGGCCTGGCGCTCTTCAATGGCTACCCAGAATCTCATCTGGCACACAAACCTTCTTCCAAAGAGTGAGCCCCAAAGCAAAACCTCACCTTACAGTATATATAGACTTTTCAGGGGCAATAGGCATCATAACCCTCATGCTTCAGAGCCCAATTAATGAAAGGCGTGAAAGCCTTCAAGTACACAAATCTCCCCATAAGCAAACTTCCCCTTTAAACAGGTTCCTCCCCCAGTGGGCTCCAAGTGAGACCTATTAATGAACAGGGAAGATCTTTAACTCCCATTAACATAAATGCCATTAACCTTATACCTGGTGTCATCCTCAACTCCTCATTTTCACTGATTTCACATATCCAATTAACTGACAAATCTTTCTAATTCTAATTTCTAATTCTACAACATTTCTTGCATATGTCCATTTCTTTCCACCCACACAATTACCGTTCTAATTTACAATAGCTTCCCAATTAGTCTCCTGGCCTCAAGTACCCCTCAACTCCAATCCATCGTCCAGAATGGACTTTCCTAAAGGGTGGGTCTGCCCATATTACTTACAGATTCAGGAAACTAAAAACAAATAGATATTCTTCTGTTCTAGCATTTGAAGTCTTTCCCAACCTGCCTCCCACCTATCTTTCCAGTTTTATTATACATTATTCTCGAGTACTCTACTTTCAATCTTCATGCTTTTTCACTGGACGCTCCCATCCCGGAATACACCCATCCTCAACTCTGCCTTTAAAATTTCCTTTCCTTCAAGATGCAGTTACAGCATCAGCTTCTATGTGAAATCTCTCTGAATCCCTCCGGCTGCTCCCCAGTTACCTTATATCTACTTTGTTTATACTTAGGATCTAGAGTTGGAAGAAATCTAAAGGCTGTGTATTCCTATAACTCCTGTAATTCTACAGATGATGAAATGAGTCTCCAGAAAGTTAAATGACTTGACCAAGGTAACATGTGTAGTCTGTATCACAGTCAACTTGAACCCAGGTCCTCTGAATTCAGAGTAAGTGATCTTTCCACATATATTGATATATAGATCGTCAGCACTAAGAAATCATAGCAGTTTGAGGGATGAGTATCTCACTTTGTTCTCTGTATCCCCAGCACCCAGCCACCTGACTAGTATATAGTTAAAACTTAATAAATAGTTAATGATTGAACGTCAGGATGAAAGAATCATGGCTCCAAAGGGGGAAGAGGTGATGTCTAAACATTAGAAAATATTTTATGCTGACTACTAATTAGCTATCCTTAACTTTTATTTAACTTAAGTGTGTCATCTTTCTTTTCCTCACATATTGCCATATAAGAATAGAACAAAAGAAAATCCTGGAAATGTTTTTATAAAATAGAAAGGCAGCAAAAGAGTAGAAAAATATTTTATTAATTTGCTCTGTAACTCTGGGCAAATCACTTAATCACTCTGGGCCTTGGTTTTTGTCTGTAAAATGAAACATATGGATTCTACTACTAAAAAACTACTAAAAGTAGTTAAACTACTTAACTACTAGAATAATATAGGAGCATTTCTGACAGTGCTACTGACAAACCCTTTTGTCTTAAGAAAATCAAATTGATTTTACCTTCCTGCTTCCATCTATTGATTCTATTTTGCTATTCATTTCAATCTGTAGCACTGCTGATACTTTGTACCGGCCTATGTCATGTTTCAGTGGTCTCAGAGTTAAGTTTGAAAAGTTAGCCTTCCTGTGAATTACTCACTGTCTTGGAGTCAAGTTTAAAAGTTTGGTTCTCCTGCTAATCACTGGTCTATTCTTGCCTCAAAAAACCCTGTTATCCTTGAAGGATGCAAGCAGATTCAAGGAATGTGGTCTGTTACCTGGTCCACCACCGTTAACCTGTCCTTGCAGGTGGACTCAAAAATGTACATTTCTCAGCAACAGGATGGAAGAAGGCTTGTTGTCAGCCCCTCACTCCCAATTATCAGACAATCATATTCTTCTTCACGCAAAGTTGTAATCAATCATATTGTTTACCTCAGATATGATGCTGTATTCTATTTTGGAGGATATTCTTGCTTTTCTGTGTAAAAATGATCTATCTACCCACCCTGTTTTGGGGTCTTCTGGCTTGCTGGGGAGCTGCTAGCCTTACCTGAATGTGTTCCGAACTTTGCATCTCAGGTTACCTTAATCTGAATCATGGTAATCTCCTTGTTATCCTTGGATTCTTTTTCATTAGTTCCTGTAAACACTCCACAGAAAATCTAATCAAGGTGCTGGAGGTTTTTCCTTGCTTCCAGCACCCTATCAATTCACTGATCATTGCATAAAGACTATCCATTTTTAAGAGAAGCCACAGTTAAATTACAAATCCTGGACAGTTTAATAACTTTGTGTGGTTCTTAGGCTCTTTAGCCACTGCACCATTATCCCTACAAGACAGTAAGGGTCGCAACAAGACAGAGCAATTTCTGACTCATATCTATTTCATGGATTATCATGATCAAAAAATCAGATTGTTTAATCCTTCTGGTGACCAGGTCCATGTTTAGCTGGCCACCCCAGACAGCAGTCAAGGGCCAAGATGGAAACCTTTGTAGTTTGGTAGAATGAACACAGCCTTTGAGAATCCAGGGTTTCCTCTGTATCACAATGATGACGTCTATAGTGAATAAAAGAACTTATATGGGGAAAAAAAGAACATACTTTCAAAAGTCCTGTGAATGAGAGTAAGAATCTCCCATCAGTCAATGGTGGGCTACATTTAGCTCCTATACTTATTGTTGTTCAATAGTTTCAATTGTGTCTCATTCTTCCTGACTTCATTTTTCTTGGAAAAGATACTAGAGTAGTTTGCCATTTCCTTCTCCAGATCATTTTACAGATGAGGAACTGAGGCAATTTGCCCAGCTTAAAAAATGTCTGAGGCTGGATTTGAACTCATGAAGAGGAATCTTCCGGACTCCTAGCCTACTGCTCTATCAGCTGCACAACCTAGCTGCTGGCCTCCTACACTATTTGTGACAATTCACCTGGCAAGTATATTTGACTTTAGAAAAAATATTCAAAAAAAAGACTGGGCAATGAAATTACCCTAAGTAATTGCTGGTATTTTTCTTTCTTTTAAAAAAAAGTTTCTGAAGCTATTAACTTTGGATTATGCCCAAGTATTACATAAAATTCTATCAGCACATAACTTAATAAATGTAAGATATGTAAAACCATGTTCTTTAAATATTCTCAGACATGAGGACAAGCCTTAATGTAGAGATGTTAATATTTTGGAACCAATCTAACACTGACATTTTTACCTGTAAGGTCACTTTTTCCTAGCTAAATTGTATTTTTGTTATAGCAGGATGTTAGCTATTACCAACATGTAAAACACTATATAGCAACTGGACTTTTTTTCTAAGATGGATTTTTTCAGACAATATAGAAATCAGTCTCACAATGTTAATGATGATCATGATCAAAGCTCTCCTCTCTCTATCTCTCTGCTGTCTGAAGGGTAAACCATGAACAGACTACAGACTTATACTGGAAGCCACAAAATACTAAGACAATCAAAAAAAGGTCTGTAATATGCTGGATGATTTTTCTGGAGAAGATTTATGGAAGGAAATGGACAAGAACCACAGAGGATGCAAAGGAACAGAAGCTGTGATCCAGAATTCGCATCTATGAAATCAGAGAGATCAAAGGATTTGAATAAAATGACAAAAGAACTGTACTTTCAATTCTGAGTGAGGTACCATAAAAGCAGAAAGTCCTTATCATTTCCTAAAACTACAGGTAAGAAAATGCTCAATAAAAGAAAGAACTGGGGGGGGGGGGGGGGGGGGTTCTTTCATAATTTGTGCAGTTAACTAGTCTACTCATTTTTTCCCTCTATTCCACAGGAGAAACAATATGGTATAGTGCATATGGAGATGATGTAAGAACCAGGAAGATCTAGATTAAAGTCCCACCTCTTACACACCATGGCTACATGATTCTAGGCAAATCACTTATTCCCTAATTGCCCCCAGGAGGCCTCTTCCTAAGTTGCAGACCAGGTGCCAAGCCAGTGTAGTAGAGGGATTTTTGTTCAATAGGAGTCCTCTATGTCAACAAAATCATAGGTATAATTTAAAAAAAACTTTTTCAGGAAACAAAAAAATATCTTTAGGAGGTACCTTGAACATCTTCAGCAAGCATAAGAGCTCATGCAGTTTTTAGAGTCACATAATCGCAGAGCTAGAAAAAAGATAAACGTCTATACAGTGTAATCTACACCTGAAATAAAATCCTTTCTACAACCCAGTATCTGGTCTTTATTTGAAGATCTTGTGTCAGGGATCTCTCCGGAAGCAATATATTCTCCATGTGAACATCTGTGGATATTAGGAAGTTTTTCCTTACTTCAAGCTGAAATCTAATTCTCTTCAAGAGGACTTTCACCAATCAACAAGAACTTGTTAGGTGCCAAGTAAAATATCTGGTGAGTACTAGGCATCTCATAAATGTTTATTGATTTAACCTGTTAGGGCAAGATTATGGGCTTTACAAGAAGAGGTGAGAGGGAGACACTGGAGTTAACTCAGTAGGAGAGTCATAAGGTTAGATCTGAGCTTAGGGAAAATCACTTTGGCAGCAAATGTGCAAGAGGGACTCAAGTTAGGAGAGAGTAGAAGAAGGGAGAGCAATAAGGTGGCTGTTGGAATCATCTGGTCAAAAGGTAACTATTATGTGAATAAAGAAAAGAGCTCTTGTGAGGGTAGAAACAGCAACTGACTGGATAAATGGGGTGAGGGAAAGTGAGGGATGCAGGATAATGCCAAGGTTACAAACATACAAGATTGTAAAGGGGATAGTACCTGTAACAGAAATAAGGCAATTCAGGGGAAGAGATTTTGGAAAGAAATATGAGTTCAGTTTGCACTAAGTTTGAGATGTCTCTAGGACATCCAGCTTGAAATGTTCAAGAGGCAATGAGTAATGTAGGACTACAGCTCGGAGGAAAAACTGTGGCTAGACGTATAAATCTGGGAATCATTTGCTTAGAGATGACATTTGAACCTTTGAGAGCTAATGACATCATCAAGAAAGTAGATGGAGAAAAAAAGGGAGTGTCCAAAATAGAATTTTAGTAAACATTCACAGTTAAAGTAGATTATCTTTGCATGTATTGAAGGTATCCTTGATGAAACATGTGAAAGAAATGGGTAAAATTCTGTATATTATTTTTCATAACAACCTACATCTTTACACACATGTTCTCATTCATTCATTCTCTCTCTCTCTCATAAAGAGAAGGTAAAATTCTATTGTGCCTATTTTGCTTATTTTTTAAAAGCATTTCAATATCACCCATGTATATACATGTATATATTAATACTATACAATATTCTACAGTGAATGCAAGAGGTAACTTAGTAAAATGATGCTTTGATCATCAACATAAAAGAAGGTGTGAAATGGGAAGACCTACCAACAGCTCACAATGATTATAGTCCTTTTAGGTTCCATAAGGTTTTCATAACATTTCCTACCTCTGAGAAAGGATGTACATAAGCATCATGTTCCTCCTTTTGTAGTTGGGGAAAATGAGACTCCAAGATTTCATAATTTTTACCCAGAGCAATCAATATTTGAGTCAAAGATTTCTAACTCAAAAAGAAATGCTTTAACTTCAGTAACCTGCTTACTCTATTTGCCAGAAGCATCTACCAATGTCATGGACAGTGTCCTGCACAATATCCTAGAAGAAGGATTCCAAATAGATGGTGAATTTGTTCAGATGATCTTGTTTGCAGATAATACTGTGCAGAATACATTAAGCCCTGGAATATTTTAAGTTCTCTTTAATGAGATATGAAGTTAGAAATGAGGCACCTTTCCAAAAGACTACAGAGGAAAAAGAACATAAGGCGAAATACTTTTTGTTGGATAGCCAAAACAACGACCATACATAACACAGACTACAAAATATACTTGGACATATCACCCATGGAGTTGTTAATTCACTTCATGAATAAGTGAAAAACATGGAAATACTAGAGATGGAAAATAAGCTGGGTCAAGAAATGGAAAAGAGGAATACCCTCATATCAGAAACTGCTCTGTTTTCCATAATCCCAAATATTGAGATTATTGTTAATAGCCTCCTAAATGGTTTCCCTGCCTCAAATCTCTCCTCACTACAATCCATCCCCTTCACAGCAGCCAAAGTGACTTTCCTAAAGGATGTGTCTGAGCATATCATTCACCTACTTAATTAACTCCATTGAGGGAATATGGGAAAACTGGGACACTAATGCACTGTTGGGAGAACCATGAACTAATCAAACATTCTGAAGAGCAATTTGGAATTATATCTAAATGGCTATAAAACTCTGAGTACCCTCTGATTCAGCAAAACAATGACAAGGTCTGTATCCCATAGAGATTTTTAAAAAGGCAAAACGACCTATTTGTACCAAAATATTTATAGCAGTTCTTTGTGTGGTGGCAAAGAATTGGAAAATGAAGTGATGCTCATCAACTGGTGAATGACTGAGTAAGTGCATAATTATGGTGGAATGCTATTGTGCTATAAGAAATGATGAGCAGGATGCTCTCAGAAAAACCTGGAAAGACTTGCATGAACTGACACAAAGTGAAGTGAACAGAACTAGGAGCACCCTGCACATGGTAAAAAACAAACAAACAACACTGTACAATGATCAACTGTGAATGGCTCAGCTATTCTTAGGAATAAAATGCTCCAGGACAATTCCAAAGGACTCATGATGAAAAATACTATCCACCTCCAGGGAAAAAAGTGATGAAATCTGAATGCAGATTGAAACATAGTATTCTTCACTTTTAAAAAAATTTTTTTTGTGTTCTCCCTTTTGGTCGGTGTTATCTTTCACAACACAACTAATATGGAAAGACGTTTTGCATGACTGCACAAGTATAACCTATATAAACTTGTTTCCCATCTCAAAGGTAAGAGAACACTTAGGAGAGGATTTGGAACTCAAAATTTCAAAATATGAATGTTCAAAATTGTTTTTATATAGTGGCCAAAAACTGGAAATCAAGAGGATGCCCATCAATTGGGGATTGGCTGAATAAATTGTGGTATATGAATGTTAATGGAATACTATTTTGCTATAAGAAATGATGAACAGGAAGACTTCAGAGAGACCTGGAAAGACTTATATGAACTAATGTTGAGTGAAAGGAGTAGAACCAGGAAAACTCTGTACAAAGCCACAACCACAGTGTGTGAGGAATTTTTCCAACAGACTTAATACTTCATTGCAATGCAAGGATTTAAATAATTCCCAATGGTCTCTTAAGGCAAAATGCCTTCCACATCCAAAGAGAGAACTATGGAATGGGATCGCAAAATGAAGCAGATCATTTTCTTTTGTATTTTGTTTTGGTTTGTTTTATAATTTCACCCATTCATTTAAATTCTTCAATGCAACATGGCTAAGGTGAAAATGTATTTAATAGGAAGGTATATGTAGAACCTATATAAAATTGTATGCCTGTCTCAGGGAGGGAGAGGGCAAGTAGAGGGGAAGGGGAGGAGAGAGAGGAAAAAAAATCTAAGATATATGGAAGTAATTGTAGAACACTGAAAACAAATAAAATAACAGTAACAATAAAAAGGATAATGTAAAAAATTGTTTTTACATGCAACTGGGAAAAAACATTAAAAAATTATCTCCATTGACTCCTTATTTACTCTAGGACTAAATATGATTTTATTTTTATCTTATTATTTTTATTCATATTGCATAATTTTTCAGGGTAAATAGCTCAGTAGAACATATATAAATTAAGTTAATATATACATATTAGAGAGAGTGAAGAAGATGTACAATGACACTTTTAAAATCTGCTGATAAGAACAAGGAATCAAAACAATTTTGCAACCACTGACAAAATGGATGTATACGACCAAAAAAGTATGTGGGACAATCACATTTTACATAAGAAACGTTTGAAAAATGAACATTAGACCTAAATGCTGACCTAGTACATATGAACAGGAAAAGAATCTGAGAAACCCCAGTGCATTGGGTAGATTTTCTGTGGAGGAATGATGCAAGGCTAAGAGTAGAACTTAAAAGGATAGCAAGGAATTGAGGGGTTTCAATGTATACCCATGAAAAGAGTATATTAATAAAGTCACAGAACCATTCAAATTTCTAAGTAAAGTTTCAAATGTGAAATGTATTTTTGTTTTGTTTTGTACTTTAAATAAAAATTAAAAATTATATCTTTAATTCAAAAGAAGAAATTTGCAAAAACTAGTTTATGCATAAAATTGCAAATTCCTTTGCCCTTGTTCACAAAAAGAAACACAAGGGGGAAAGGGGGGCGGGGCCTGCAGAGCCAAGATCGCTAAGTAACAGCACATACTTTCTAGAGCACTCCTGCTAAACCCAGCCAAATACCTGTAAAAAACGACTCTAAACAAATTCTGGAGCTGCAGAACCCACAGCATGACAAAGTGAGGAAAATCTCCAGGCCAAGACAGCCTGGAAGGTCTCCAGGAAGTGTCTATTGCACCACACTAGGGCCTCAAGTACACAGAGGGGACCTGAGCAGTACTTGGGGAGAGTGAATCTCTCACAGTTGTGGTGGTTACCAGAATTCAGAACCCCAAAATGCTGAGGAGAAACTGGAAGGTCAGTGGGAAAAGCCTGTGGGACCCGTGCAGGAGATTTAATCCCAGGGTGGCTGAGCAGGGAGGGGACAGAGGAACCCACGGCAGCCACAGCAGCAACTCCAGTCACTGTTTCTGGAGCTCTAGGCCCACAGACTGTAGGGGGATTGAATGGCTGACAGTACACCCTCAGTCCCACTGAAAGCACAGAACTACCTTGACAGTGAGCTCAAAAGTCAAGTAAATGGCTGGGGAAATGAGCAAAAACCAGAAAAAGAATCAGACTACAGAATCTTATTTTGGTGACAAAGAAGACTAAAGAATGCAAACAGAAAGCAACAAAGTCAAAGCTCCTCCATCCAAAGCCTCCAAGAAAAATATGAATTGGTCTCAGGCCACTGAAGAGCTCAAAAAGGATTTTGAAAGTCAAGTAAGAGAAGTAGAGCAAAAATTGGGAAGAAAAATGAAAGTGAAGAAAGAAAACTATGAAAAACAAGTCAACTATTTGCTAAAGGAGACCCCAAAAAAATGCTGAGGAAAATAACACTTTAAAAAAATAGACTAACCCAAATGACAAAAGAGACCCAAAAAGCCAATGAAGAGAAGAATGCCCTAAAAAGCAGAATTGGCCAGATGGAAAAGGAGGTCCAAAAGCTCACTGAAGAAAATAATTCCTTAAAAATTAGAATGGAGCAGATGGAAGCTAATGACTTTATGAAAAATCAAGAAATTTTAAAACAAAACCAAAGGAATGAAAAAACAGCAGACACTGCAAAAATATCTCATTGAAAAACAACTGACCTGAAAAATAGATCCAGGACAGACAACTGAAAAATTATAGGACTGCATGAAAGCCATAATCAATAAAAGAGCCTAGACATCATCTTTCATGAATTTATCAAGGAAAACTGCCCTGATATTTTAGAACCAGAGGGCAAAATAAATATTGAAAGAATCCACCAATCACCTCCTGAAAGACATCTGAAAAGAAAAACTCCTAAGAATATGGTAGCCAAATTCCAGAGTTCCCAGGTCAAGGAGAAAATATTGCAAGCAGACAGAAAGAAATAATTTGAGTATTGTGAAAATACAATCAGGATAACACAAGATCTAGCAGCTTCTGCATTAAGGAATTGCAGAGCTTGGAATATGATATTCCAGAAGTCAAAGGAGCTAGGATTAAAATCAAGAATCAACTACCAAGCAAAACTGAGTATAATACTTCAGGGGGAAAAATGGTCATTCAGTGAAATAGAGGACTTTCAAGCATTCTTGATGAAAAGACCAGAATTGAAAAGAAAATTTGACTTTTAAACACAAGAATCAAGAGAAGCATGAAAAGGTAAACAGGAAAGAGAAATCATAAAAGACTTTCTAAAGCTGAACTGTTTATATTCCTACATGGAAAGATAATATTTATAACTCTTGAGACTTTTCTCAGAATTTGGGTTAATTGGAGGGATTATACACACATACATACACACACACACACATATAGACAGAGGGCAAAGGGTAAATTGAATAGGAAGGGATGATATCTAAAAAAAATAAAATTAAGGGGTGGGAGAGGAATATATTGGGAGGAGAAAGGGAGACATGGAATGGGGCAAATTATCTCTCATAAAAAAGGCCAGAAAAAGCTTTTTCAATGGAGGGGAAAAGGGGGAGGTGAGAGGGAAAAAGTGAAGCTTACCCTCATCACATTTGGCTTAAAGAGGAAATAACCTGCACACTCAATTTGATACAAAAATCTATCTTACACTACAGGGAAGTAGGGGAGAAGGGGATAAGAGGGGATGATGAGTAATTAGAAGCAAACATTTTTGGGGAAGGACAAGGTCAAAAGAGAGATTAAAATAAAAAGAAAAGCTACAATCAATAACACCATGAAAAAATGCTTTAAATTATAATTAAGAGATACGTTAAGTAAATCAAAATAACATTAAGCTGTCACCTTATACCCTACAAACTAGCAAAGGGGATAGAGGTAAAAAATAGTCAATGTTGGAAATTTTTATAAATGACTGCATTGCTGTGAATTGATATGGCTTTTCTGAAAAACAATTACAACTTGTGAAAAAAAAAGTTTCTAAACTGCTTATGTCATTGGATAAAATGTCCCTATGCCTAGGAACATTAATGCCCCAAAAGGTCACTGATAGAGAGGCCCCATATAAAAAAAAAAATTCAAAGCAGCAATATGTGTAGTAGCAAAAAACTTGAAGCAAATTATGTGTCCATGGATTATGGAAAGGTTTAATAAACCGTGGTACAGAAATGGAATGAAATATTACTGCATCATAAGGAATGAGAAACATAATTAATTTAATGAAATACATTTTGCTGATTCATTGTGTATGCCTGTGAAACCTGGACAGTACACCAGTGCCATTCCAGAAAACTGAACTGCCTCCATGTGAATCATCTTAGGAAGATGCTGAAGATCACCCAGCAAGATAAGGTAGTCACTGAGATCTCTTAAGCTGAACTGCCAAGCATTCAAACTCTATTGCAGAGACATGCAGGCCACATAGCCTGCATGCCAAATTCATGTTTACATGGAATATTACCTTATGAAGAATTTGCACAAGGTAAATGTTTATATGGAGCTCAGAAAAAGATGCACAAGGACACTCTCAAGATCTTTCTGAAGAATTTTAGTATCAATTTTGAGACATGGGAGATGCTAGCACAGGATTACCCATCATGGCAGGCCCACATCAAAGAAGGCTGAGCTCTAGGAGCAAAGCAGGATCACAGTAGCACAAAGGAAACATGAGATGCATAAATTTAGAGACTTCTTCATCCCAAATGTTCAAAAGGACTACTTGTATCTGACTTAGGGTGGCGCCAGCCAAGCTCTTGTCAAACACACTGTGCCCTGACCCCTACATCACATGGTCATTGGTCCTCCAAGTAAGGAGGACAAACAACATACTTGTACTTCACAAAGATTATCTCATCTGATCCTGACAACAACCTTGAGAGGTAGGTGCTATTGTTATCCCCATTTCACAAGCAAGGAAATAGAGGCAGACAGAGGTTAAATGACTTGCCCAGGGTCAAACATCTCCTAAGTACCTGGGGCCTAACTTGCAAATGCCAGGGCCAGTGTTTTTCTCTATTGTGACAGTAGGTGCCTACTATGCCTAGGCACTCTGGCACTATACTAGGTGCTAGAGACACAAAGACAAAAAATGAAGCAGCCCCTTCCCTCAAGAAGTCTACATTTTTCTGAATGGGAAGCAACAAGAACGTAAATAATTCAAAATAAGGACAAACTAAATTAGAGTAATGTAAGAGATGCCACATATAAATCAAGGGTCAAAGGCCTGCTGCAGACAAGGCCAATGATTTTAGAGAAGTGGATGGTCACTATGGATGAGAGTGATGAGACAAGGTTTCCTGAAAGAAGCATTAACTAGGTTTCTGACACAGTAAGGCAAGGGGGGAGGGGAAGGACAGAGGGACCGAAGGCATTCACATAAAGCTAAAGGGCCAGGACTAATGTGTGACATCAGACAAATGACTTAACCTCTCCTCATCTAGCTGTCTGACTCTGAACAAGTCATGTAAATTCTCTGGGGTTCAACTTCTCATAAATGGTTGGTCATGCAAGGTTAAATCCAAATGTCACTTTGAACTCTAAAACTATACTATACAACTTATTATCAACAGCTTAAAAAAAAGAGAGACTGAAATAAAAGACTTCTAAGGTATGATCAGCACATACTCTTATTTTGGCCTCCAAATGATAATGACTGAAAGAAGGCAAAGAATCAGGGAATTACAGAATGTTACAGCTGGCTGAGATTTCAGAGATCATCTAGTCTAGGGGTTCTTAACCTGGGGATCATAAACTTGCCTCCTTACTGTCTTGATAACTTCATTTCAATATAACTAGTTTCTTTTGTAATTCTGTATATTTTATTTTATTTAGCAACATTATTCTGAGAAGGAGTACACTGGGACATCAGGCTGCGAAAGGAATGCATGAAGAAAAGGGGAATATCTATATAGTGCCTACTATGCACCAGGCATTGTGCTAAGGGATTTACAAATATTAATCTCATTCTATCCTCACAACGAACTCTGCAAGGCAGGCACCGTTATTAACCTCATTTTATAGCAGAGGAAACTGAGGCAGAGGTTAAGTGTCTGAGGCTGAATGTGAACTCAGATATTCCTCACTCCAGACCCACAGCTCTATCCATTGAAACATCTAGCTGCCTCTTTTTTTCGGTATAAGGAGCCCCTGTTAAGGAAGTCCTTCCACCAGTGCAGACTGGTGGTTTGCCCAAGGTATTGAATTGCCCTAAGCATTGACAAGTTAACAGATTCACCCAGGATCACTAGTCAACAAGTATCAGAAACAAGATGTGAAATCCAGGTCTTCCTGACTACCTGGCTAACTTTTTATTCACTACAACATACTGCCTTCAACCTAAGAATCAGAACTATCCAAACATAAAATAGGTTGCCTTGGGATATGGTAGGTTTTTCATTACTGGAGATCTTTTGAGCAGAAACTCAATGATCACTTGCCAGGTTTAGCCAGCATAGATTGGACTATGGGACCTCATAACTCCCCTCTGGCTCTGAAAGTCCATGATTCTGAATCAAAAAATTAATAAATGTGCCTCATTCACTGAGCATTGATCATTCATAGCTTCTATACTTAAAAGTGCTTTACTTTGAAAAATATCTTTAAAGAAGGTTGAGTGCCTCAATTCTTTCTAACACCCGTAAGAGGACATACAACCACATCCTGCAAAACAGAATAGTGTTTTACGATTAGTTTAAAATTAATCTATAAATCAAACTTATGACTCATTCCAAGAAGTCAACACACAAATAAATGTCATAAATTTTAAAACATCTGAACCAATACACGCTGGGGTTTAGATGGTAGCTCAAGGATTACATAAGTCTGATCAGCTCAGTCCTTAAGTATTCCCTTGAGATAATTACACTCATTTGGAAAATGAATTCATTCAGATCATTATAATTCCAGATACAAAGTAGTGCTACAATGATAAAACTGTAAAGGACTGTTATTACGCACCGCGCCCCCCACAAAAAAACAATTCTTTAACTGCCATTAGGCTTATAATTTGCTTCATAGTTAATAACTGAAGCCATGGTGAGTTCCAGGGAGATTCTACCTCAAGTAGTACATTTCATATTCAAAATCATTAATGACAACTACATTTATATATAACTTTACATATATTATTTCATTTGAGCTCTATAAAAATTTGTGAGATAAATAAAAAGGGTAACATTGACCCTTTAAAGATGCAGAAACTGACATTCACAGATGTTACATGAATTGTCCACGGCCACACAGCTTGTCGCTGTTGGAGGAAAAATATGGAACTCAAGCTTTTCTAACTCCAAATAAATACAGTACATCATCCATTACTCCAAGATGACTAGTAAAATATTTTGCAATTCAGTTCCAAATGGTATAGCTTACCTCAATTCCTATATTGAGTTAAGGGATACATGTAAAATGTTTAAAAGAACTTGAAATTTATTAATGACTCAAAGTCAACGAAAAACATTTCAGTTGAGACTCAATTCTTCACAAGCAGAAACAGAAACGCAACATACACAATGACCGCAACAACATCAACAGAGGGAACACACAAAAAAGGAAAACTGCACAGTGGTCTGGAACAGTGCATATAATGGCAGATTCAACTGTGTGGTGTAGTTTTTTGAACCACTTCCTCTCTCACCATCTTTGTTACAAAGGGATAGCTCCCTTGGGAGGGAAGGGGAAAAGGACATAATTCAACATGAAGGTCATGTAAAGGCAAAATATAATGAGAAAAAACCCAAATTTTTTTTTTAAATTTAAAGTTTGAATAAAATATTAAAAAAAAAACCCTAAAAATCTACTTAGTAAATAGATCTATTAGGATGAGAATGAGGAGGAATTGTTCTTAAATGCCAAAAAAGTTACTATAAAGTAATAAAGGAACAGGAGAGGGAATTTTTCTTTGAAATCAAACTAATCAAAAAAATGAACATAAACAATGATACTGATAAAACTCAGCTTTATAAATAAAGCCTTTATTTATGATTAACATAAATACTGGTAAAAGGGATGAGGGTGATAAAGGAAAAAGAAGTAAAAATGAGAAGTATATGAAGTCATGGCATCCCTACCTGTGTCTGCATCATTGCCCGTTCCACTCGGCGACTGCTTCCTTTCTCCAACTTTGTTCGGAGGATCAAAGCTGTTGTCTGAATGGCCCAGAACTTGGGTTGGGAAAGCAAACACTGGAAAAACAAAGAATAAAAGGAGACATAGCATGAACTGTGTGATGAGATTTCTACATACCACTCTGCATGGACCAAAACTTTTTCCTTAACAATGCATTTCATTTTAAATAATCCCCATATTAAAAGTTGAAGATAATTTTGATTACATGAAACTGGAAAGATTTTGACATGAACAAAATTGATGCAACTGGGATTATAAAAAGGACGACCAATTGAGAAAAAATATTTATATCATAAAGGTCTGATATCCAAAATATTTAAGAATCTAACCAATATGTTAAGTCCAAAAGTCATTTCCCAGTGGTCAGAGAAAATGAACAAATAGTTGTCAAAACATCTGTAAAGTTAACAACCCTATAAAAGAATGCTCCAAATCACAAATAAGAGAAATGGAAAACAAAACCACCCTGAAGTTTCATCTCACACTCAGTAAATTGGCAAACGATGACAAAAGATGGAAACAGTCCACGTTGAAGGGGTTATAAAAAGACAGTCATACTATGTACTGTTGATGGAGCTATGAGTTGTCCCAAACATTCTGTAATCTAGAATCAAGCAAAAAAACTGAATTGACCAAACATTCCCAAATTTAATTTGGAATCAAACAAAGAAGTTGATGAAAATATGTTCATATCCTGGACCTAGGAAACTGACCTAGCATACCCTCCAAGAAATTCGATGAAAAATGAATGGCCTCATAAAAATAAAAATATTTAGAGTAGCATTTTTTTGGTAGTAGATAACAAATGGAAACTAAGTAGATCCCCATCAACTAAGGAATGACAAAACAAGCTGTGGCACATGGATATAATGGAATATTACTGTACTATTAGAAATTATGAATATGATGAATACAGGGAAACATGGGAAGATATATATGAACTGGTATAAACCAGTTTTAGCTTATATGCAAAACCAAGAAAATAATGTAAATAGAAAGAACAACATAACAAAAAATGAAAGCTCAGAAATGACAAAAAACAAGCTTAATCACCCAAAAAGGATATGAAAAGGTACCTTTCCCCTTTACCTTCTACCATTTCTTTGCAGAAGTGGGGAAGGGGGCATTATGGCTGTGGGAAACATATAATGTCAGTTTTTTCTGATATGTTAACCTCCTGGGCTGCTTTCCCCTCTGTTTTTATTCTTTTTATTTAAGAATGGTTTTGGTGGCGGGGAGATAATGGGGTATACTATGAAATGTAGGTGATAAAAAACAAAATACATTAATACAGTTACATTTTTTAAAAGAGAAGACTTTGCCTTACAAAGAAAATTTTCATTCCTTCCGTACCCTTCATTTAACAGGAAACTATAACACTCTCATAAAAAGGGTTCTTAACTTTCTTTGTATCATGGACTCTTTTGGCCTGTGGACCAAATTGGGGATTATGGTCCCCATGGACTCCTTCTCAGAATAATGTATTTATATGCATACCATAAAATATATAGTATTACAAAGAAAACCAATTCTCTTGAAATACTTATTCAAAAAAAAAATTTCTTTTTAAGTACACAGACCCCAGGTTAAGAATCCCTGCTATAAAGATGAAAAGAATAATTATAGTTACACTGAAAACAAAATTATATTTTCTTACAAGTATTTTCCTGGAATATTCCACATTTTAAACAGAAATATAAAATGTCAATACACTGAAAAATTACACAAGGAAAATGGAATGAGAATAAGAATTCTAAGCATTCCATATGCTTAAAATATTCAACAATATTTCTTTCCATACCCCAAAGAAAATGAAATTAATTATTTTTCATTTTATCATCTGTAAACATAAGAAAATAAACACAATAATTTTCCTTTTCAATCTTACTCCTATCTCAGAGTATAAAATTCCTCAAGGGCAAGGACTGTTTTTCATTTAAGTATCCCTAGATTCTAACACACAATGGTGCTCACAGTGGATCCTTAATAAGTGTTTATTGAGGCAGATAGGTAGCACAGTGAGCAGAGCATGGGGCCTGGGGGTCAGGAGGACCTGAGTTCAAATCTGACCTCACACACCTGACTAGCTGTATGACCTTGGGCAAGTCACTTAACCAAAATTGCCTTGCCTTCCCCCATTCAAGAAAAAATATATATATATATATGTACACACACACACACACACACACATATAGTGTTTATCAGATTGAGTGCTACAATTTTCTTAAAACCTCCTCTAAAGAACTGACAGATATAAATCATTCAGACTCTGACATTTCACTTTTAAAATACTGTCTACATTCAAGGTGCCTTATATATCAGTGAAACATCTTTTTCACTGACTAAAACCCTGGTTCATTTAGTTAATAAACAAACATTAAGCACTTTCTGCATGCCAGCCACTGTGCCAGTTGGTAAACGGACAAAGAAGAAGAAAAAGCAGTTCCTCCCCTCAAGGATTTTACATATGAATGGGGAAGACAACATGTACTCAAATGTGTGTATATATGTGTCTATCTGCACATACATATTAATATAGTATACAAATAGCATGTTATATAATATCTACACAGACTAGATGAAAGATGACCTTGGAGGAGAAGACACGAGCAGTTCGGAGGACTGGGAAAGGCCTTCTGCATAAGGCGATGTTTGAGTTGGATCATGAAGAAAGTCAAGAAAAGGCAAAGGTAAAGAGGGAAAATATTACAGGTACTAGAGATAACTAGTACAAAAGCATGAAGACAGGAGATGAACACAGTGTGTGCAAAGACCAAAATGTTGGCCAGCAGAACTAGACCATGGAATGTTTAAAGGTCTTAAGATATAAAGACATAAACAAGGGAAAGATGAGAAGGCACCCAATAGGGAAGAGCCTTAAATGCCAGAGGAAGTTATACTGAATCCTAGATATAAGAGGGGAGTTTGTAGAAACTTTGTAGTTTCGGGGGGGGAGGCAGTAAGAGGGGAGAGGAAGAGGACTAATGGAGCCATGGAAATGGAAGACAGATTAAAGTGAGGAGAAAGTTAACACAGGAAAATCAAACAGGAAGCTATTTCAATAGTCTAGGAAAGAGGCGATGAGAGCCTGAACTGTATGAGTGGAGAGACAGGGACACATATGAGTAACACTGTGGGAAAAGAAATGATAACCTTGGTCATTGACTGGAATGGTAAGAGAATACTCATTCCTCTCCAGGTTGCAAAAGAGACCTCTTCTACCACGTCCCAGAAACCTCTTCCATCTCGGAAGCCCTGGAATTCAGACTGTCAATCAGGTTCTCAATCAGAACCTTCCAGGACCCTCATTTAAGGAGGATGCCCAGGCCAACCAGGGCTCATTTCTCTCCAAAGATGCTCTCATGACTTCACTATCCCTCACCCTCCCCACATCCATACTCCAAACCCCTTTCGGCTCCCATTTATGTGTAGTCTTCCCCATTCAAGTGCAAACTCCTTGAATTCATAGTCCTAGCACTTAAAATAATGCCTTCCAAATCATGTTTAATAAATGCTTGTAGACTAAAAGACTGATGATATAGTTTTCTACTCATTAGGGTTACACAGAAATCTATATTTGTTTTATTAAAAATATCATCTGATCATTATAAACAACAAAACTAACCGAAACCATGTGATCTCAATAGACGCAGAAAAAGCCTTTAACTAAATACAACACCCATTCCTACTGAAAACACTAGAGAGCATAGGAATAAATGGAGCTTTCCATAAAATAATAAGTAGTATCTACCTAAAACCATCAGTAAGCATCATATGTAATGGGGATGCACTGGATGCATTTCCAATAAGATCAGGGATGAAACAAGGATGTCCATTATCACCAATGTTATTCAATGTGGTACTAGAAATGTTAGCTTTAGCAATAAGAGAAGAAAAAGAAAAGAAACTAAGTTATCACTTTTTGCAGATGATATGATGATATACTTAGAGAATTTCAGAGAATCAAGTAAAAAGCTACCTGAAATAATAAATAATACAATGGGGGCTTAAATGATAGTGGTGGTTAGGGGGATGGAAGAGAAGGTATAAGTGAAAAGGCACACACACAAAATGGACATGGTATAGTGAGATTTCTTTTAGGTAGAGGATGAACTAAATGGTGCCACTGAGGTCCCTCCCAACTTTTAAAAATCTATGATTCTGTTGTTTAGCCACCAGCAGAATCACTGACAAAAGAGGCAAAGAAGATAACAAGTAAATTACAAATATAAGAAAAATGCAAGTTATAATTCTAAGGTTTCATCTCATACCCAGTAAATTGTCAGAGATCGCAAAAGGAAGTAATCAGTTGTGGTAGGACTGTGAGGAAAGAGACACATCAATGCACTGTTAACACAGCCGTAAACAGTCCAACCATTCTGAAAAGCAATTTGGAATTATTAAAGAAGGTGACTGAACTGCTTATGTTTTTTGTCCCTGCAACCCACTAGTGAGTATGTGTACAATAAAGGTTAATGATATAAACAAAGAACTAATAAATAACATTAAGAGCAGTACTTTTTAGTAACAACAAAAAAAGAAACCAAGTAGGCACCAATCAACTGAAAAATGGCTAGAAAATGTATGGTATATGAAAGATATGAAGTATTATTGCACTATAAGTAAATATGAGAAACATGGAAGACATATAAATGGATGCACAGTAAAGAGTAGAACCCAGAGAAAATATATATATATATATATATACAAAATACAACATTATACAACATAGCAGTAATATATATATATTACTGCAATGTTGTATATGAAAAAGAAATTGCAATGGCCAATCTTTTTCCCACAGAAAATATCTCCTTTGTGTGGACAGAGAAGGGGGAAATTGTGGATATAGAATGATGCATAAACTGTCAAAAGAAAAGAAGCAGGATACTTCCAGAAATGATTCAGATGTTTTAAAAAGGTAGAAATAAAGGTTACTCACTGAGGGAAACAACTCTTATTGTGATTTTAAGGAGAAAATTAAAAGTTAAAAAACTATTATAAAAAATATAAAAAATAAATCAGAGGCATCAATTTTTAATACAGTTACAGTTTATCATGGCCCAGTGAAAAGAGCACTGAATTTAGAGTCATCAGCAGATGTCGGTTCAAATACTGGCTCTGTAACTTTAAGAAAATCTCTTAACTTCTCTAAACAGATTTCTCAACTATACAACAAAGTGCACTACATGGCTTTCCATGGGCCCTCCCTGTTCACAATGAATGACCCTAAATGAGGAAATCAACAAAATGCAAAGTATTTTGACATAGATTATACCCAGAGTATGATTTAATTTTTCTCTTATAATTCAGAATTTTACACTGCTTCAGTGATCACTCTAAACATCAATTGTTGTTATAATTTTGCCATCAAGCAACACGTTAAAGACAGAAAATGTTGAAATCAGAAATGTGAGGGTAGCAAAAGACAAAACATCACAAATGAATTTATCATTTTCTTGTGATATTCCTAAAGTTGAGTGGCGAAAATACTTTGGCTAATAAATATTCTCTTCTTCCGTCCCTCACTATCATTTATATGTGTGGTTGATTGTTTTTAACCAAGATCATAAAGTGGTAGGTAAGGATTTCAAATATATTGCAAATTAATTTAAAAATCCAAATTCTCCTTAAAATATCTTTTACATCCTGTACAACAACATTTATGCTCATGGGAATGGCTTTATTAAGCACATTTGAACTTTGTGGTTTTTAAATATGATCTGTATTTTCAATTCACTAAGCATCTATGTGCCAACCAAAACAAAATACAGTTCAAATTCATCATATAAAACATTTACTATTCTCTAAATACATTTATAATATGGGTCAATTTACATTCTCCCTGTAAAGAATAATGTAGTTCACAAAGGGATACAAATACCAACAGTAGCATTATGATGGAATCCTACCATCTGGTCCCCTAACCTAACTACATTTTCTCATCCCTCCATGGCACAGAATTCTAATCTCCAAAACCTCACTCACATATATGAAGTTAAAAATCATCACATAACTGTGTTAACTAAAAATCAGATAAAAATCAGGTTTTTAAAACATCTCTTCTAGTTGTATTGAGTTTAGCAAAATTTTCCATCTTAACTACTGCTAAAATAAATTTCCTGTAAAAACTAGATCACCAACATCAATATTTATTTCATTCATATTTTCATGCTACATGGTACTATACTAGATGCAAAATGAAAAAAGCTTCACAAACAGATCTATGATCTAATTCAATTAAGAGTTCCTCCATGGGTCACAACCCATCCTATCTAATTCCTATCCATCATCTGCTATAATATTACCACTAGGGACTTCGCTAAATGTGCAAATTTAAAAACAAGAAAAACAGCAATCAAAAAAACCCAACACGAAAATATAAATCCTGAAAATCAAGAAAAAGAGTAACATTTTTTTCTATATTAAATTGAATTAACAAAAATAGAAGAGGGTTTTTTTTAATACTATGACAAGCATTTAGTTGGTCTAATTTTTTTAGAGAGGAAAAACAAATTGCTAGTATCAAAAGTAAAAAAGGAGAATTCACAAACTAGGAGATATTAAAATTATGAGAAATTATTTACATTATACGCAAAAAAAAAAATCAAATTAACTGAAATGAAAGAATATTTACAAAAACTTAAAATATCTGTCTCTTTTCCAATTCCAGGAGCCAAGATGGAAGAGTGATCAGTAATTGCTATCTCCCTCCCCTTGCTGACCTTGATGAGTCCAGAGAATATCTCCCCAGGAAAAACCCTGGAACAGCGGGAGTAGCAGAAGGGGTAAACAGTCTCTTTTAGCCTGTGAGGCTAGGAAAATCGCTAAGAAGGGTCACTCTTGCTGTGGCTGAAGGGGACCAGTACAGGATCAGAAATGTCCCAGCCAGCCCCACCTCAGCAAACCAGAAGATCCTGAGCCCCAGGGGAGATGAAGCCCGCAATTGTCAACACCAGGACCTGAGGCGTGTCTCAGGGGAATCGGGAAGACGCTAGTGCAGACAGAATCATCAACCACTGAGCTTGCCTATGCTCTAGCTCAGCAGAGGAGATCTCCTGTGGCCAGACCACCGCTCCCACACACTTAACGCAGCTAGCTCAAGGGTAACTGCAGGGAAACCCGAAAAGACCTCACTTGGCCTCTGCTTTTCAACACCAGCCAGCTCAGCACCAGGTAAGCTGCAGTATTTTAGCTTCTACCTGAAAGAACCACAGGCCAAAACACACAAAGCCTCAAGTTTTAGGCACAAGAACTGTGGGCCCTGCGCCATACATGCAGAGATCTACTTTAAAAGTCAGGAAATGGGCATTATCAGGAGTAAGAAGAAAAGAAAAGACCATAATATCTTTCTATGGGGCAAGGACTAAAACAAAAATACCAAAGAGGTCAGCATTGAGACTCTACTCCCATCTGAAACTTCATTAGGGAATATGAACTGGTCTGAAGGACAAAGAGCCTTCTTGGAAGAGCTCTGGAAGGACTTTAAAAGCCAAATTAGAGAAATAGAAGAAAAACAGAGAAATAGAAGAGAAATGGCTTTACAAATATAAAAAAAGAAATCAAAGAAGAATTTAAAAGGACAATTGGACAAATAGAAAAGGAAGTACAAAATCCAACAGGAGAAAATAGGTCCTGAAAAGGAATGACTAGACAGATGGAAAAGGAGATACTAAAGTTAACTAAAGAAAACAATTTGATAAAAATTAGAATTGTGCAAGGAGAAGCTAATGACTCTATGAGACATCAAGAATCAGTCAAATAGAATCTAATGAAAGAAAAGATAGAAAAATACGTAAAACATCTAATGGGAAAAAATAACTGGCCTGGAAAATAGATCCAGGAGAGAAAATCTAAGGATTATTGCTCTACCAGAAAGCCATGATGAAAAAACGAGCCTGGACAATATCATCCAAGAAATCATCAAGGAAAATTGCCAAGAAGTCCTAGATCCAGACAGGAAAATAATCATCGAAAGAACTCACTGTTCACCTCCTGAAAGGGATCTCAAACTAAAAACACCAAGGAAAATCATTGCCAAATTCCTGAAGTATTAGAAGGAGAAAATACTACAGGCAGTCAGAAAGAAACAATTCAAATATCAAGGAACTATGGTCAGGATCACACAGGACCTTGCAGCTTCTACATTAAAAGATAAAAGGATTGGAATATGATATTTCATAAGGCAAAGAAGCTGGGACTACAACCAAAGATAAATTACTCAGCAAAGTTGAGCATAATATTCCAGGCAAGGAGATGGACATTCAATGAAATAAGGGATTTCCAGACCTTTCTGATGAAAAGGCCAAACCTCAATGGAAAATTCAATATTCAAACACAGGTCTCAAGTGAGGTATAAAAAGGTAAACAGGAAAAAAGAACTTGTTACTCAATATAGGCAAACTGTTTATATACCTATAAGGAAAGGTGATACTTGTTAATCTTGAGAATTGTATATTTATTATGAAATGTAAAAGAGATATACACAGATAGAGGAAATGGGTATAAATTAAATGATGTGATGATAATAAATGTGATTTAAGGGGTGGGAAGGGATTGTAATGGGAGGTGTGAAAAGGAGGAGACAGAAAAAAATAAATCACAGGAAGGCACAAAAATATATTACAATAGAGGGAAAGAGAGGAGGGAGATGAGCATTGTACTCTCATCTGACTGGATTCAAGGAGGGAGCAATAAACTCAGCTAAGTACAGAACTAACTAGCTCTATAGGCAATAGAAGGGGAAGGGGGAAAGAAAAGGAAGGGGAGGCTAAAAGGGAGGGAAGAAGTAGTAAGGGAAAAGGGGATTAAAAGGGAGAGGGGGCTGAAAGAAGGGAGGGAAGACTGAAGGAGGCAGTGGTCAAAAATTAAAACTGTTGTGAAGGGGAAGGGAGAAGGGAGAACTGAAAGCATAAACAAGGGGATGGAGGGAAAGACACAGACAGTAATCATAACTGTGGATGTGAATGGGATGAACTCTCTCATACCACAGAGACTGACAGCAGAATGGATAAAAAAACCATAATCCAACAATGTGTTTACAAGAAATACATTTGAAAGTGGAGGCAGGGCATACACACAGGATAAAGGTAAAAGGTTGGAGCAGAATATATTGTGCTTCAGCTGATGTAAAAAAAGCAAGGGTAGCAATCTTAATTTCAGACAAAGCAAAAACAGAAATAGATCTAATCAAAAGAGATGAGGAAGGAAACTATATCCTGCTAAAAGGCACCATAGACAATGAAGCAATTTCATTACCAAACACATATACTCTAAGTAGTATAGCATCCAAAGTCTTAGAAGAGAAGTTAAGGGAATTACAGGAAAAAATAGAAAGCAAAACTATATTAGTGGGGAACCTCAACATCCCCCTCTCTGAACCTAATAAATCTAATCTCAAAATAAAGAAGAAAGAAGTTAAGGAGGTGAATAGAACTAGATTTCTGGAGAAAACTGAATGGGAATACAAAGGAATCTACCTTTTTCTCAGTGACACATGGCACATATACAAAAGCTGACCATGTACTAGGCTATAAAAACCTCACAATCCAGTGTAGAAAAACACAGATAGTCAGTGCATCCTGCTCAGATCCTAATGAATAAAAATTATACGTAATCAAAGGCCATGGAAAGATAAACCAAAAACTAATTGGAAACTAAACAATCGAATCCTAAAGAATGAATGGGCTAAACAACAAATTATAAAAACAATCAACAACTTCACTTAAGAGAATAACAACAATGACACAACCTACCAAATCTTATTAGATACTGCAAAAGCAGTTCTTAGGGGAAGCTGTATATCTTTCAATATGTACATCAATAAAATAGAGAAAGAGATCAACGAATTGGGCATGCAGCTGAAAACGCTAGAAAAAGAACAAATCGAAAAATCTCCAAGTAAATACCAACTTAAAAATACTGAAAACCAAAGTAGAGATTAATAAAATTGAAATTAAGAAAACTATTGAACTAATAAATAATACTAAGAGCTGATTTTATGAAAAAACCAAAAAAAATGATAAACCTTTGGTCAATTTGATTAAAAAAAAGAAAGTAGAAAAATAAATTACCAATACAAAAAATGAAAACCTCCAATGAGGAGGAAATTGAAACAGTAATTAGAAATTACTTTGCCCAACAGTATGCCCATAAATTAGACAATCTAAATGAGACGGACGATTATTTTAAAAAATATGAATTGCCCAGATTCACGTCTCAGAAAAAGAAATTGAAGAAGCCATCAATGAACTCGCTAGGAAAAAATCTCCAGAGCCAGATGGATTTACAAGTAAATTCAATTAAACGTTTAAAGAACAGTTCATTCCAATACTATATAGACCATTTGGGGAAACTGCCAAAGGAGTCCTACCAAATTCTTTTTATGATACAAATATGGTTCTGATACATAAATGAGAACGCCAAAACAGAGAAAGAAAAGTATAGATCAATTTCTCTAATGAATATAGATGCAAAAATTTTAAATAAGATATTAGCAAAAATAATACAGCAATTTACCATGGGAATAATACATTATGATCAGGTAGAATTTATACCAAGAATGTTGTGAATGTAGTGTAGGTCTGGTTCAATGGAGAAATTTATAACCAGACAAGAGATAGAGAACATTATGAAGTACAAAATGGGTAACTTAGATTGCATCAAACTGAAAAGTTTTTGCACAAACAAACTCAATGCAACCAAGATTAGGAGGGAAGCAGAAAACTGGGAAAGAATTTTAGAAACTAGTGACTGTGATAAAGGCCTCATTTCTAAAATACATAAAGAACTGAATCGAATTTACAAGAATACAAATCATCCCGCAATTGATAAATGATCAAAGGATATGAACAGAGAGTTTTCAGAGGAAGAAATTAAAGCTATCTATAATCATATGAATAAATGCTCTAAATCACTATTCATTAGAGAAATGCAAATCAAAATTCTGAGGTACCACATCACACCTATCAGATTGGCTAATATGACAAAAAAAAAAGGTGATAAATGTTGGAGAAGATGTGGGAGAGTGGAGCTGTGAGCTGATCCCACCATTCTGAAGAGCAATTTGGAACTATGCCCAAGGGCTACAAAAATATGGATACCCTTTGATCCAGCAATATCTCTTCTGGGACTCTATCCTAAAGAGATCACGGAAATGGGAAAGGGTCCTACATGTACAAAAATATTTATAGCAGCTCTCTTTCTGGTGGTCAAAAACTGGAAATCAAGGGGATGCCCATCAACTGGGAAATGGCTGAACAAGTTATAGTATATGAATGTAATCAAATACTATTGTGCTATAAGAAATGATGAACAGGAAGACTTCAGAGAGGTCTGGAAGGACTTATATGAACTGATGCTGAGAGAAAAGAGCAGAACCAGGAGAACTTTGTACATACAGTGTGCGAGGAATTTTTCTGCTAGACTTAGTACTTCATTGAAATGCATGTACTTAAAAAATTTCCAATGAACTCTTGAAGCAAAACTCCCTCCAAATCCAGAGAAAGAACTACAGGATTGGATCGCAGATAGAAACAGATCATTTTCTTTTGTATTACGTTTTATTTTATGGTTTCTCCCATTCATTTTAATTCTTCTATGCAACATGTATTTATGTAGAACCTATCAGAAGCTATCTCAAGAAGGGTGGGGGGAGGGGAAAACGAGGGGGAAGGAGGGGAAAAAATCTAAGAATACAGAAGTGGCTGTTGAACACTGAAAACAAATAAAAAAATATAATTAAAAATATATATAATGTACTCATAATAACAAATTAAGAATATAAACAGCCCAATCATAAAAAAGTTATTGATAAGGCATAAATGAACTACCAAAGGAAAAACATCCTAGACCAGATGGATTTACAAGTAAATTTTATCAAATATTTAATAAAGAATCAATTCTAATATAGTGAAAAAAATAATAAAAAGGGACTTGTCCAAATTCCTTCTCTCCTATAAACATAATCTTTATATCTAAAGCAGAGAGCTACAAAAAGGAGGAAAAAAAGCATAGATCAATATCCCTAAGGAATAATGATGCAAGTTTGATAAAACATTTGCGGAGAGGTTATTGTACTATATATCTATATATAAATATAGAGATATGTATGTGCATACACGCGTGCATACACACACACATACACACACACTATGATTGGCCTGAATTTACATCAGGAATGAAAGGTGGTTCAATATTAGGAAAATTATAAACATATTAATAATACTTATATTATTAGACCATATTAAGACAAAAAATCATATGGCTATGTCAATAGATACATCAGAAGCTTTCAATAAAATATAACAATCACTTCTGTTAAAGGCACTAAAACATATAGAAATATCTAGAACTAAAAGCCAGCAGTATATACAATGGAGACAAACTAGAGGCCTTTGCAATAAGATCCAGTAAGAGGTAAAGAAAGGATGTCCATTATCAGCACCATTAATTGCTATAGTGTTACAAATGCTATCTCTATAGCAGTAACAGAAGAAAATTAAATTGAAGGAATAAAAGGAAAAAAAATTATTACTTTTGCAGATATGAAGTACACTTAAAGGACCCCAGGGATGGAACTAAAAAAATTGAGACAATTAGTAACTTCAAAAAAGAAGCACAAGATAAAGTAAATCCATGAAAATCAGTGGCTTTTCAGAATTTTACCAACAAAACCCAATAAAAGAGATAATAAGAGACATTTCATGCAAAAGAGCTTTAGAATATATCAAATAATTGGGAGCTCACTTACCAAGGCACACAAAGGAATTATATGAAAACAGTAAAGCATACTTTATAAAAAAAAAAAAAGAGAAACCTACATAAGTGCTGATGGTTAGGCCTGTGCCAAAATCATAAAATGAAAATACTATCTAAATTAATTTATGTAATCACTGCCATTCCGATGAAAGTGCCAAAGATTATTTTCGAGAGTTACCCAAAAAAACAGGAAATTTGCCTGGAAGAAAAAAAGATCAAGAATTGCAAGGGAAATAATGAAAGAAAAAGTGAGAAGGAAGGAAACTTAACTTTACCATACTTCAAATTAAACTACAAAGCAGCAATCATGAAAACTATATTGATGCTGGTTAAAAAACAGAAAAGATGATTAGTAGAACAGATTAGGTATACAGCATATAGAAGTAAACAAACGTAACTGCATATAGTGTTTTATAATCCCAAAGATCAGCACATGGTAAATAATAGCCAAAGGGTCCAATCTGGCCAGTTCATGGCAGGATTTGACGTGTAGGGAGTAGTTTGCCAACTCCTATCAGACACCACCCCCAATAACTAAAGGAGTGACTACTTCACAAATACTGCTGTGGCAAATGGAAAGTAATCTGGCAAAAATTAAGCTCAGACTAACATCTCACATAGTAAAACAAGATAAGTTCCAAATGAATACATCAAAAAATATAAAAAGTCATATCATAAAATAAAGATAGAGCTAAAAAAATAATAACAAACTTCATCTGGAAGAAAAAAAGGTTCAGAATACCAAGGGAACCAATGAAAACAAATGCTAAGGAAGGTGAGCCGGCCATACCACATTTTAAATTGTATTATATAAAGCAGCAAGCATCAAAACTACTAGGTGCTGGCTAAGACACAGAGTGGTAGATCAGTGGAATAGGTTAGGTACACAAGACATAGTAGTCAATAACTATAGTAATCTACTGTTTGATAAACCCAAAGATACCAGCTTCTGGGATAAGAACTCACTATCTGACAAAAACTCCTGGGAAAATTGGAAAAAATTATAGCAGAAACTGGGCCTAGACCAATGCCTTTCACTGTATACTGAAATAAAGTCCAAAAGGGAACACGATTAAGATATAAAGGCTGTTAATACTATAAGTAAATTAGGAAAGCAAGGAATAGTTATCTTGTCAGATTTATGGAGAACTGAAGAATTTATGACCAGACAAGAGATAGAGAACATTATGAAATGCAAAATGGATAATTTTGACTACATTAAATTAATTTTTTTTTTTTGCACAAACAAGGCCAATGCAACCAAGATTAGGAGGGAAGCAGAAAATTGGGAATTTTTACAACCAGTGCCTCTGATAGAGGCTTCATTTCTAAAATATATAGAGAACTGAGTCAAATTTACAAGACTACAAGTCATTCCCAACTGATAAATGGTCAAAAGATAAGAACATCTTTCAGAGGAAGAAATTAAAATTTATCTATAGTCATATGAAAAAATGCTCTAAATCACCAACGATTAGAGAGATACAAATCAAAACAACTCTTAAGTACCACATAACATCTACCAGATTGGCTAACATGACACAACAGGAATATGGTAACTGCTGGAGAAGATGTGGGAAAATTGGAACACTAATTCATTGTTGGAGGAGTTCTGAACTGATCCAACCATTCTGGAGAGCAATTTGGAACTATGCCCAAAGCGTTATAAAAATGTGCATACCCTTTGACCCATCAACAACACCTCTAAGGCTGTATCCTAAAGAGAACATATAAATGGGAAAAGGACAAACATACAAATATTTATAGCAGCTCTTTTGGTGGTGGTCAAGAACTGGAAAACTGAGGGGATGCTCATCAATTTGGGAATGGCTGAATAGGCTGAACATCCCAGGTATATGAATGTAATGGAATAATACTGTTCCATAAGAAATGAGCAAGCAGGGGGGTGGAGCCAAGATGGCGGAGTAAAAGGACGCACGTTTACGAGCTCCAACACACAGCCCATAGAATTAATGTAAAAAGAGACCCCCATAACTTCTGGACCACTGAAAGGGGTAAAGAAACGGAGTGGAAGAGATTTCCGTGCCAGAGAGCCCTGGAGAGCTGTCCCCAGGGTCCATCGCGCCCCGGAAAGCGGACTCCACCCCGGCGCTGCCCTGGCCGCAGCCCCAGAGAAGCTGACCCGAGCAGGCTTCAGGGATGGAAGCTCCGGCAGCAGGGAAGGTCCCTCCACCCACAGAAGCTACAGGTCAGTGAGAGAGACGGCTGGCTGGCTGAGGGGAATAGGGTGTCTCCATGACTTGGGCCCCCTTGGGAGGAAGAGGCGGCAGCAGAGACGGGGGCAGGAAGCGGCGGAGGCAGAGGCATGGGCAGCGGCGGAGGCAGTAGCGGCGCAGCCGCCGCAGCGGGACTCCACCAGCAGCAGGCAGGATCTTCATTACTGAAAGTCTCTGCATAAACAACCTGAGGGAGCTGAGCCTGGGAGACGGCCCTGCCCCACCCCGCTCCATTACTGAAGGCCTCTGCATAAAGCCCCTGAGGGAACTGAGCCTGGGAGGCGCCCCCCCCAACCGCTCCGTTCCTGAAAGTCTCTGCATAAAGCCCCTGAGGGAGCTGAGCCTGGGAGGTGGCCCTGCCCCCACCCCAGCACCAGAACTAAAGCTACATTGATTAGCAGCTGGGCGGGTGGCACGGAAAGCCAATTTGAATCTCAGAGCCCAAGCACTAGCTGGGCGGATCTAGGCGGGGGTGGACAGGAATCTCAGAAGTCAAGTAACTGGCTGGGAAAATGCCTAGAAAAGGGAAAAAAAATAAGACTATAGAGAGTTTTTATCAACAAATGCAAATGATCCCGACATTCGGATCTGATGACGTAGATGTATTCTTGCCATCAGGGAAAGATGTGGAGGGCGGGGCCTCGGTACCCCAGACACCCCAGGGGGATGCCAGGTGGGCTCAGGCCTTGGAAGAGCTCAAAAAGGATTTTGAAAAGCAAGTTAGACAGGTGGAGGAAAAACTGGGAAATGAAATGAGAGAGATGCAAGAAAAGTATGAAAAACGGGTCAACACCTTGGTTAAGGAGACCCAAAAAAATGCTGAAGAAAATAACACCTTGAAGAATAGGCTCATTCAATTGGCAAAAGAGGTTCAAAAAGCCAATGAGGAGAAGAATGCTTTCAAAAGCAGAATGATCCAAATGGAAAAAGAGGTTCAAAAGCTCACTGAAGAAAATAGTTCTCTCAAAATTAGAATGGAACAGATGGAGTCTAATGACTTTCTGAGAAACCAAGAAATCACCAAACAAAACCAAAAGAATGAAAAAATGGAAGAGAATGTGAAATATCTCATGGGAAAAACAACTGACCTGGAAAATAGATCCAGGAGAGACAATTTAAAAATTATGGGACTACCTGAAAGTCATGATCAAAGAAAGAGCCTAGACATCATCTTCCATGAAATTATCAAGGAAAACTGCCTGACACTCTACAACCAGAGGGCAAAATAAGTATTGAAAGAATCCATCGATCACCACCTGAAAGAGATCCAAAAAGAGAAACTCCTAGGAACATTGTGGCCAAATTCCAGAACTCCCAGCTCAAGGAGAAAATCTTGCAAGCAGCTAGAAAGAAACAATTCCAGTACTGTGGAAATACAATCAGGGTAACACAAGATCTAGCAGCTTCTACATTAAGGGATCGAAGGGCATCGAATAGGATATTTCAGAAGTCAAAGGAACTAGGACTCAAACCAAGAATCACCTACCCAGCTAAACTGAGTATAATACTTCAAGGGAAAATATGGTCTTTCAATGAAACAGAGGACTTTCAATCATTCTTGATGAAAAGACCAGAGCTGAAAAGAAAATTTGACTTCCAAACACAAGAATGAGAAGAAGCATGAAAAAGTAAACAGCAAATAGAAGTCTTAAGGGACTTACCAGAAGTGAACTGTTTACATTCCTACATGGAAAGACAATATTTGTAACTCTTAAAACTTTTCAGTATCTGGGTAGTTGGTGGGACCACATACACACATGTACATGCATGCACGCACACACACATACACATGCACACACATACAGAGACAGAGAGCACAGAGTGAATTGAATAGGATGGGACCATATCTTAAAAGAAATTAAGGTAAATGGTGAGAGAGAAATGTACTGGGAGGAAAGAGGGTGAAATGGAATGGGGTAATTATATGTCATTTAAGAGGCAAGTAGGAGACTTCTTAGTGGAGGGAAAAAGAGGAGAGCTGAGAAAAAAAAACAAACAATTAGTTTACCCTTATCACATTTGACTAAAGGAAGGAATAAAATGCACACTCATTTTGGTATGAAAACATATCTTACAGTATAGAAAAGTAGGGGACAAGGAGATAAGCAAGGGGGGCGGTGATGGAAGGGAGGGCAAAGGGAGGAGGGAGCAATTTGAAGTCAACACTTGGGGAGGGACAGGATCAAAAGACGGAAGAGAAACAATGAGGGGCAGGGTAGGATGGAGGGTAATTCAGTTAGTCTTACACAACATGACTATCAGGGAAGTCATTTGCAAAACTACACAGATATGGCCTATATTGAATTGCCTGCTGTCCCAAAGGGAATGGGTGGGGAGGGAGGGATGGGGAGAATTTGGAACTCAAAGTTTTAGGAACAACTGTTTAGTATTGTTGTTGCTACTAGGAAAGAAGACATACAGTTAATGAGGAATAGAAAGTCATCTGGCCCTACAGGGGAAAAGAGAAGATGGAGACATGAGAAGGGAGGGATGACAGAAGAGAGGGCAGATTGGAGATAGGGAAAATTAGATTGCTTGGGGTATTGGGGTGGGGGGAGGGGATAAAAGGGGAGAAAATTTGGAACCCAAAATTTTGTGAAAATGAATGTAAAAAGTTAAATAAATTAATTAAAAAAATAAAATAAAATAAAACAAAATAAATGAGCAAGCAAACTTCAGAAAAACCTGGAAAGACTTTTATGAATTAATGCTAAGTGAAGTGAGTGAAACCAGGAGAACATTGTACACAGTAACAGCCACAGTGTGTAAGACTAACTTTGATAGATTTAGCTCTTTTCAGCAATGCGAAGACCTTTCAAAACAATTCCAAAAAGACTCATGATGGAAAATGCCATTCACAACGAGAGAAAGAAATATGGAATCTGAATGCAGATGAAAGCATACTATTTGCTCTGCTTTTTTCTTTTGTTTTGTTTTGTCTTTCTCTTGGTTCCTCCCATTTGTTCTAATTCTTCTATACAATATGTCTGAGATGAAAATATGCTTATTAAGAACGTATATGTAGCACCTACACTGGAATGCTTACCACCTTGGGGAGAGGGAGGGAAGGGAGGTGAAGAAAATTTAAAATTTATGAAAGTGAATGTTGAAAACTAAAAATAAATAAATTTATTTTAAAAAACACATTAGAGGAGCAAGGAAGAAAATACCTTTCATAGCTAAAGCCAAGTGAAGAATTCATGAGCAAGCAAAGGATAGAGAGGATCACAAAATAAAAAATGGATCACAGGAGTTTGTATTTGGAGATGGAACAGACTTAAACATCATCTAATCAAACCCTCTTATTTTACAGGTGAGGAAACTGTGTCCTCAGTAAGTGACCTAACCAAATTCACAAAGAGAAGGATAGAGCTCGAATTTAAATCCAGAATCCCAGATCTAAATCTGATGTATCACAATGTCTCAAAATAGCTTCAATTATATAAAATTGTGTTTTTTTAAATAAGTAAAAATGCAGTTAAAAATAATGTATCCCACTGCCTCAAAACAGGCAACTGGTTATATAGCATATAGTTTATATGTCAATTATATAACATCGATAAAATCAATACAATTAAAATCATAAGGAAAATGATTAATTTTGAAAATAATTTTTCAACAAGTTCTTCTGAAAATGTTTCAGCAGCAAATATTTATAAAGAACTGATTCAAATTCATGTGAACAAAAGTCATCTCTAAATAGTTAAATAATCAAAACATCCAAGCTATCAACAGTTATATGAAAAAAAAATTATCTAGAGAACCAATATTTTTAAAATGCAAATTACAAGAACTCTAAGGTTCTGCCTCATACCTATTCAATTGTCAAAGAAGACAAAAAGGGAAAATGACAATTGTTGAAGGAGCTGGGAGAGGACAGACATACTAACATACTACTAGAGCTGTGAATACACACACACACACATCTCCTTCCTTTGGTCCACCAACACCATTACTAGGCTTAATTTTCCCTCTTCCCTTTTTTTGGTGCCTTTGGGATACTGACTTAGCAGTGGTATTTCTGGATTAAAGGGTATGCACAGTTTTATAGCCCTCTGGATATAAGATAAACAAATTTTGATATATGAACAGCATGGAATATTAATATGCCATAAAAAATGAGAAAAGGGACAGTTTCAGGGAAGTCTTGTATGAACTGATGCAAAATAAAGTGAGTAGAATCTGGAAAATAATTTATGCTACAATAACAACATTGTGAATAAAACAATTGATTTTGAAAGACTTAAGAACTCTGAACATTGTGATGAGTAAAAACAATTCTAAAGGACTAATGATGTAGCAAGCTACTCACATCCTGACAGTGGTTATGGACTCAAGGTGCAAAAGAATATATACATTTTCATACATGGCTAACATATACATATTTTATTTGGCTACACTTACCTGTTTCAATGGATTTTTTCTCTTTTATTTGTAATGGGGGGGTGGGTGGGCAGAAGAGAGTTAACGATAGTACAGGTTGCTACAAACACACACACACACAAAATTAAAGAATGAAAGGGCCCGCCCAGAATTGAGGTCATCTTAGTTTAGTAACATCAGTCCAAGGATACCTGTGGAGTATTCCACCTATTATCGCTTCTTCTTGTCACATGACAAGGATATATTCTCTTCTTGTCTAACAATTCCTTGATGGTGTACTTTTCTTCTTGGACTTCCTCATGTCTAACAATCACTACACATCTCAGCACTGTGTGATACCTCTGTGTGATACTGAGCTCTTCGGAGGAATGGGTGTTTCAAAGTTTGTTGTCTTTTAGCAACACCAGTAAAAGTTAAGTACTGAAAAGATGGTTTTTGCTTTCATGGGAAGCTTGCAGTCAGCAAAAGACCTTTGGAATCTCCTGATAGCAACTTTGGTTCAAGTTTTTTGTCCATCTCTGCTATCTGTCTCAAATATATATACCCAATGGGCAAGCTTTATTGAGTCTCTAATCTAAAAGCATGTTAAAATCTGGGCAGCAGATATTCTTTATCCACTTGGTCTTCTGTGGATGATAATAATATAACACTTATATACTGCTTTAAGGCTTAGAAAGCACCTTATATATTATGTTGAGACATGTGAATGAATGAAGCAAACTTCTTTGAGTGATTAGCAATATCCTCCAGAAGACTGCAATATTACGGAATTTGAAGCCATCAACACAATATCATAGGCATACAGGAAAATCTGGCAGACCTCAACAGTCACAGGGAATCTCACCTGAACCTGGACTCTGGGTTGGATATCCTGCACCATTGCAGTCACATAATCTCCCTGTTTTATTCCTTGTCTGCTACCATCAGAGGGACATCGTACAGTATTATTTTGGGGGTTATCTCAGAGGAATCCTGATCCACACAGATGTGTGGATGAAAGATATCTAGTTGTAATAAAGGTTGTAAGGCAGCTTTTTATGCCTTGGAATCAAAGGTTTTTATTCTTAATAACAAACAATAAGTATAATGAAATTTTATATGCTCTATTTCTTTTAGTTAAATTGGAGACTGTAAAGATGTGGTTCACTGTTGAGCATCATTTTCAAAATCCTACTTGCTCCCTTCCAATGCCTTCATTAAGCATCCCCTGGATTTGGGTATGACATGACTCCCACAAAACCATTATGGAAAAAGCATTTAAAATCAAAATTATAGATATTTTTTAATTCAACCCATACTTTTTGTAAATTCCCTTGCTTTAGATAACTTATATATCAATCTATTGATGCTCTCAAAATTTTACTGCCTCTACTGTGCACCTCCTCTCTCTGTCCTATTACTATTTCCTCTAGAGGCACATATGCTATGTTTGGGGTCCAGGTTTCGCATACTGACTAACCTTGATGGAAAAAAAGTTTGTTTTTGTAAGTCTTTTTCCATTTTTCTTCTATCTTACTCCCATTTTATTTTTCTTTTTTCAATCCCCAAATGACCCTTATTTCTAGTGATACTTCAAAATGATTCTCCACTGCACTAGTCAAAGCAGCTTTCCCAAACTTTTTTCTTCCATTTTCCTACTTAAATACTCTTGTACTAATTCAGCTTAGTTGGCTATCTTACTGAGCTTTCTAGAGTTTTACCCTGCATGTCTCTTTCTACTTTATGAGATTAAACTAATCATAATCATCCCCTATTCCTACTAAAATTTTATGAATAAATAAAAAATGAAAAATAAAAAGAAGTTTTAATTGTTCAAAATGGAACATGTCTAGGATTACGGCAAAAGTTTAGGAAAAGAAGATGAGTAACATGGAGATAAGATTCTTCAGATGAGACACAATAATCTTATCATTCAGTATCTGAACTGCTGCCACAAAGGACTGGTTAAACTTACTTTGTGCGACCCCCCCAAAAGAAAGAAACAATGGATGAAAGTTGTAGGGAGACATACATGAACAACTGCTTAATAGAATGCAATGGCTGATGAAAGTCAATAAATGTTTATTAAGCACCTACCATTTGCCAGGGGCTGTGATAACTACTGAGGATTCAAAGAAAGGCAAAAAAAAAAAAGGAACTCACAATTCAATCAAGAAGACAACACAAAAACCATAATACACAAATAAGAAATATAAAGGATACATGAGAAGTAGCCACTAGTATTAAGGAAGACAGAGAAAGACTTCTTGCAGAAGGCAGGATTTTAGCTGAGACTTAAGGAAAACAGGTAAGCCAAGAGAAGAAAATGAAGACAGAGAGGGTACTGCAGGCATGGCGTACAGCCAGTAAAAATGCCTGGAGTCAGGAGATGGAAAATCTTATGCAAGGAACAATAAAGAGGACAGTATCACTGGATTTACTGAATCTTAAAAACATATGGAGGTGACTAAAGTATAAGAAGACTGGAAAGGTAGGAAGAGGCCAGGTTATGAAGAGGTTTTACAGGATAAACAGAGGATCTTATGCACGATCCTACAGGTAACAGGGTGGAAGGTGAATGATCAGACCCATGCTTTAAGAAGATCAATGTGATAGCTGAATGGAGGATGGACTGGAGTGAGGGGAGACCTGGGGAAGGCAGATTCATCAGCAGACAACTGAAACAGTCTGGGCATGAAGGAATGAGGGGTCTGTACCAGAGTGGTAGCAGTATTAGAAGAGAGAAGGGAACATATGTAAGAGAAGTTGTGAAGGTAAAATCAACAGGCCTTGAGGTATTATTGTTAATATATTTTTGCTTAATTTGAAGATCTTTCCCACCCATTAACAGGTCCACGTGACTTGCTTAAATTACATGGAAGCCTGACACATGTGGTGGGAGAAGCTTAAACAGGCAGAACAGGAAGGATGGAGCAGAGCTGAGAGGAAGTTGATGTGAGCAGTTAGAGCAGAGGAGAGAGGACACAGACAGGCAGACAGCTAGGGTTGTGAGTGTTTCCTTGCAGGAAGGCTCTGGCGGAGGAGGAAAGGCTTAGAAATGGCATTGTCCCCTATAGTGCTAATGTGTATTGACTTCTTGGTTACTATGATGGATTTGGCTTTCTGGTGTTGGGATTCGACTTTCTGGTATCTGAATACATGTTTTTCTTCTGCCTTCTACAAGGAGAGTCTGTTATACTATGCAGGCATATTCATAGTTGCTTTAATAAGTGCTGTGTTTATTGCCTTGGTGATATGCTTGGCAACATAGCGAACGGGAGTGAATGGGAATGGAATTGAGAGGAAAGAGCTGAAGATGACACCAAGCGTACAAGGCTGGGCAACGGGGAGACTGTACTTCCCCTGACAATAGTAATTCATTAAAACATTTTTTTAAAAACACTCAATCTCCTGAGATGAATGTTGTCTATTCAGAGACTGGGCAACTGGTTGTGGGAAATGTTACAGAGATGATTTATCCATCACGTGTGAGGTGGAACTAGATGACCACCAAGATCTCAGACAGTTCTAAGATTTTTGGTTTTAGTACTTGTGAAAAATAAGATCTCACTACAAAGCTGTTTAATGTAAGAATTTTTTCATGATAAGAATTTTATTTGCATTCTGTAAAGGTATAGACTGATTATATTAAATACAATGTGGGAGATCCTCATTGCATCATCTTACAAAAAGATGATTACTTATTTAATACCTTCTGTCAAAAACATAAGACTGGTCTGGAGGAGGTCCTCTGCATACTGAATCAGTAGATTTTAAACAATGTTTGAAGGACACTATCTGATACTGAGTGAGCCATTTTAGAGCGTAAAAGGGTTTTTTCTGATAACTAATAGCTGAAAAATGCACATTTTTTCCTTGTCTTTTTCTTCAGTCACTTATAATGCTGTATCTTACGCTCAGTAGAAAATCATCAGGAGCCATTTCTCAATCTTCTTTCTTAGTAACCAGAAATACGTACAATGGGCCAAATCTACCATTTATTTTTTACAGACATAAGAACCATAGGGTAGAACGTAAGGCTTTCCATGTTGGGAAAATCAAACATACTTGTCCCAAAGGGATACATACAAAAGGAGCCAAGATTTTCATCAGAAAACCATAAAAGCAGTCTCTTTCCACCCTGGCAAGGGAAGAGGGCTGTGTACATGGCAAGCAAAATAATCTCACTGAAAGCTAAAAGTAAAATACAATCTGATGAAAAGAGACATTTGAAAAACTCAAAAGAAAGAAAAGTCTGGGAAATGATATCACTAAAGAATGTGTTTCTCTTTGATCAGTATGGCTAGAGGAAAAGAAACATTTAACAAAGTCTTTTTTCTGGAAGGGGTCAACTTTAGATAGGGCATGTTTAAAAGAAATGCTATCTAAGGGCTGCCATCAGTGCTAACATTGATGCGACACTGATAGAGGAAAAGTAAAAAACATCCTAGAGCCCCAGTGTTATACTGCCCTTGGGGTCCATGCTGTGGAACAGTATTGTGAACAAGACTATATTTTAACAAGACATTTTAATACTTTTGGAAACAGAGTTCCATTGGACAATATCCAAGTCAGACTGCCATGCTCAAATTGTCTTCAACTTACAAGTCTTTCATCTATCTGAAGAGGCAGAGGAGAAAACAAAGGTCAGTTCACTCCATCATTTGTCCTACAATTCAGAAACGGGCTCCTCATCTAATCAGAAAAGGATGCATAGGGAAGCATCCTTCTACTAAAAAGAGGGCAGAGATAGAAAAAAAACCTGACCATAGGAATATCTATTTCCTTTCCCAAAAGAAAGGCATCCTTGTCCAAAGTGCTGTGAATGAAGGAAAATATTGCCTAGCTGAAAGTAGAATTCATTTTCCAAGAAAAACAGAGTTATAAAATAGTGATTGAAGAGAATATTACTATTCTTTAGAAACATGATAAAGGGTAAATAGGCTTTTTTAAGCAGTCCCAAAGAAACTTAGCCCACTTTTACAAGATAGTTTCAATGGGAAAATGCATCTAAATTTGGTTTTTGATTCCAAAAAATTTTTATAAAACCTTTGTCAAGGTGATTTGATCACAGATTGGGGATCAATTATACTGAATTACATTCTACAACTAATGGTATTAGAATAATGATCTACTTAGTTCAACATGACTTTTTTTTCATGTAAAAATTTAGATGAGGATTCCCCCCCCCCCCCCCCCCCCCCCCCCCCAGGAATCAGATCATCTAAGTTCTAGTCCCAGCTCCACTGTAACATTTTTGTGAACTTTGGAAAAAATCTCTCTATCTCTCTGGACTCCAGTCACTCACCTATAAATGAAGAACCTGGACCTTCATAGCTCTAAGATGCTGTGATTCTATGAGGAGCAATGTAACAGACTAAAATGAGACAGTCCCTGGCCTGAAGAAGCTTAGCAGGGGAAACAGCATGTACATACATAAATAAGTTACACTTAAAGAGAGCTGAAATGCCATCCATTTCTGAGTGCTCTCCTAGATACAAACTGCAGCACATCCACAGAACTACATCCTGAGCATCTCCTGTCCATATTCTCCAAAAAGTTCACCACATGATGAGATCCACCGAACTTCAGGAGGCATTTCTCACTTGCTCAGATCCTTGAAGTACCAAAGGAAAACTCTGGAGGTCTACCTTTCATCTCTTGTTCTTACTATACATCCATAACTGTATGCTCTTTCTATCATGAAATTCTTTGCTGGCATATATAACCTACACCTAACTGTTTACTGTCTCAGGGAGGGGGAAAGAGGTGGATGGAGGGGTAGAATTTAGGAACTCATAACTTTAAATAAAAATGATAAAGAATTGAAAAAAAAAATAAAAAACCACTGGAGCCAAAAGATCTTGGTTTGAATCTAATTTTTAACTATTAATTGTGACACTTTTGCCAACTTAACTGACTGCTCTGGCACTCAGTATCCCTATCATCAAAAATAGTGATAAAACCTGGTATGTCTTTGAAAAAGGAAAGAGAGAACAAAACTCTTTGCTGAAACCCTTGATCTTAGGATCAGAGATCCATCAACTTAGACCTAGAAAGGATTACAGAGACTAGAGTATTACTCCTTAATTTTGTAGATGGGAAATGAGGCTCAGGGAATCTAAGTAACTTACCCAGGGTGACAAAGGCAGTGGCAAGAGTATTAAGACAGGTCTCCCTGATTCCAAGTTCAGTGCTCAATCCACTGCTCCCACTGCCCCTCCTAATTTTCTTTAGTGCCAATTCAACAGTACCATCTCTATGAGTAAAATGCAGACTGCAACATCGTGGACCAAGTAGAAGGGTTCTACTATCCCTGATGGAGAAAATAGTCTGTGAAAACAGCTTTAGTGAATCTTTTGCAATTTTCTTCTGTTTTTATATCATATCCTCCTTCCAGTTTCATCCCTGAAAGTCCTTTGGATCTTGCCAAGTTCTGGACCACTGCCAGTCGTCTTCTCTTTTGTCCAGGTATTGGATTACAATAACACTGGAAAAGAAAGTGAGGCTGACAACTTCGTGCATCTCTTCCTCACTTAAATCAAATTCACACACAACTCAAGATAGCACCCACGATGTCACTGGTCCTCTTTGAAAATGAAGGATAAACAACGATAATAAACTAGTTTTAGCCTCCATTGCTTTTCTCTGCTGTAACCTCCTCATAACTGTCTATATATAATATTTTACAGACACATTCACATTCTAACTGGTGCTGCCTTTACAAATCATCTCTCTCCATTTAGAAAATAAGTCAAATGTTTGTTAAGGTACTTTATGGAGTCTCTTGGTCTTCTAGGGCAATTAATTTACAATGGCTGAAATTATTCTAGTAAGAGTTCATATCAATTCTCTTCATTTTCCCTTTTTTATTTTCAATTACTTTTTTAAATAATTCAGAGTCAAGTAATTTTAACTATATACCATTTTTGTCATTATTATTTTTTCCTTTTTTTAACCAATCTTAGCTCTACGAGTCAATGGTCTGACTATACACAGCTAGCCAGGGATTAATCATACGTCAATAGCAAATCTTTTCCAGTCTGTTAAGAGAATCTCACCACCTGAGCTGTGCCTTAAAGGAAACGAGAGATTCCAAGAGGCAAAGATGAGCAAGGAGTGCATTTTAGGCATGGAAGACAGACGGTACAAAGATAGAGTTTCAAATGTGAGAGATATGTTGTTCAGTCACTTCAGTCATGCCAACGCTTTGTGATTCCATTCAGGGTTTTCTTGGCAAAGATATCAGGATGGTTTGCCATTTCCTTCTCCAGTGGATCCAATGGATCCATTTTGTTAGCTAAACAGAGGCTAAATGACTTGCCCCTGGATACATAGCTAGGAAGTGTCTGAGGCTGGATTTGAACTCTGGTCTTCTTGACTCCAGGTCCAGAGCTCTATCCACTGAGCCACCAGCTGTTTCTGTGAAAAATATACAGCCCAATTTGGCTAGAATGAAGAGTACGAATTTGGCGAGAATGAAGAGTACAGGAAGCAGAGTAATGTATAACATGGGTGGAGAAGTATGTTGGAGCCAGGTTTTAAATGCTAAAAAGAGGAACTTGTATTTGATATTACAGGCAAAAGGGAACCACTCTAGTTTAATGAGAAGGGGATGGTCACAAAACCCATGAGTTAAGAAAGTCATTTTGGCTACCACATGATGGCCTTATGCTCTCCTCCTTTCTTCCATTCTCTCATAATTAGGTAGCTCTTCTTATGAAGGTCAAACCTACTACTTATAATACCATCCCTTCCTGTCCTTAATAAGAGAACTTCCCCCATAACTATCGCTTCACTCAACATTCAATCTTCATGGCCAAACTTTTCTCTATGCTCATGTTTCATGAGGATTCATTTGGCACTGTTGAAAAACTCTACTCTCTGGGTTTTTGTGACATTTCTTTTTCTTAGTTCTCCTTTTAGCTGTATGATCTCATTCTCCTTTGTAGATCATTATATTTATGTTATCCCCTTGGGGTGGTATATCCCAGCGCTCTCTCCATCTATCAACTTCTCTTCTCTCTATATATTCACTTGACAAACCCATCAGCTCCCATGGATCTAATTTTCATCTCCATACAAATGACTCAGAGGATCAATAAAACCAATCAAAGCATCTCTTCTGAGCTCTCATCCTATGTCACTAGTTGCCTACTATACATTTCAAACAATGTCCTATAGGCATCTCTACCTCAGCATAGCTAAAACCTAAATCATTATCATTCCACTCAAACCCATCATTCTTCCAAAGTTCTTTCTTTTGAGGGTACTACCATTCCTATTAGTCACACAGATTCTCAATCTTTGTCTTATCCTTGACCCCTCACTCTCCTACAGTATATAAATTTAAGCAGTTGTAATCCCTTCATTTCTATTTCAACAACTCTCACATACATTCCTTTCTCCCTACACGCAGAGTCAACCTAAGAAATAGATAAGAGAAGCACACTGCATATAAAAAACTGGAAAGAAAAGTTGTAGCCAGTGCGTAGAAGGCTTTACTTAGAATGTTTCATATGACACTCACAATCACCCTGTACCATAAGTTTTATAATTTCCAATTACCAGATAGGGAAATTGAGACCTAGAGAGTTTAAGTGATTCACCCATGGTCATACGGAGATTGGAACTTAACCTGTATCTCTCCTAATGATCAAGTCCAGGACCCTTTTCTCTATACCATGCTGCTTCTCATACCAAAGTAATATATTTAAAAAGCTACTCAGGAAGTATTATGAAGGACAGACTAGAAAGGAGGGAGAATATAAACAGGAAAACCAGCAAGGAAACTACTATACTTACAGAATCAATTAGTCTGAAAGGACTAGGAGATCACCTAATGCAATCCATACTTAAATAGGAATCTGGTAAATAGTAACATAACTTCACTTAAAGACTTCTGGTAAAGAGGTACACACTATTTCCCAAATCATCCTATTCCTCTTTTAGATAGAATTAGTAAGAAGTTTTTCTTTTCATTAAGTCAAAATCTCTTTCTCTGAAGCTCCCAGCCATTATTCCTAGTTCTCTTCTCTAAGGTCTCAAGAGGAACTCACCAATGGAAGAAAGAGAATCTTCTAAGAGTTAGAAGGCTGCAGGGGTAGATGAATGTTCTTGGAGGAACTCTCAAATGCTGGTGGAAATTCCAGGGATAAGACAGCAGCTGAACCATGTTGGTAAGGTTGGGAAAGTCAGAAGCAAGGGGGAGGGCAAATAAATGAAGACAACATGAAAATATCTACATACAAACAAGATACATAAGGACAAACTGGAGATTATCTCAGAGGGAAGGCAACTGCATTAAGGGAGACTGGAAAAGACTTCTTGCTAAAGGTGGGTTTTTGCTAAAACTTGAAGACAGTCAAGAAACCCAGGGACAAAAAAGGAGGAGGAGAAAGAGAATTTTGGTCATAGGCAACATAATGAAATTAGTGAAAATGCCTAAAGCAAGAAATGGAGTATCTTATGCAAGGAACAGCAAGAAGGTCAGTGTCACTGAACCTTAGAGTATATGAAGGAAACTAAGGTACAAAAAGACTGGAAAGGTAGGAATGGGACAGGTTACAGAGGGCTTTAAAAGCTAAACAGAGGATTTTATATATGATCTTGAAGGCAATAGGGTCCACTGTAGTTTAACGCATAAAGAAATTAAAAGGTCAGACCTGAGCTTTAGGAAGATCACTTTGACAGAGAAGAGAGAAATATGTCTTGCCTGGGAATGGTCTACATCAGAGTAGTGACTTAACTGATCTTAAGATAGAATCAAGAGGACTTGGAAATTGAAAGCTGAACTGCTAAAAATTAAAGATGCTCCAAAGAACTCCAAACCCTAAATTCCTACTCTAAACACAAAGAGTGAAATTACATCTAAACATGAAGCAACAATTTTGAGCAAATGTGTTAAAGTGAATGTGATAATGCTACAATTACTCGGTCACAAGTCATTTTGTATAAATGCATAGGATAATCACACAAAATTAACATATGAAAAATTATATGAAAATCAAGTTTCACTTCAAAAACACTATACTGAGTAAAACATTTGAAAGACCAAATGGAAAAAATGGAAATCTAACATTATTATGTGAAAAAATATCATGAAATAAATATGCTTCTGTCTTTAGCATTCACAAGTGTTTCTAAGGTGATTTGAAATAGATAGCTTCACCACAATCCAACTATAGCCAGTGTTGCCAGTACCAGACCAACCATTATCACAAATCATCACATCTCTCACGCAGCAACTTAAACATCGGCTTGAAGGCCACATTGTTGTTGTTCGCCCTTTGTTTTCGAAGATCAATGACGCCACAGAGCGATGTCTTGACTTGCACATGAATTGGATTTAAGTGAGACTGAAATGCAGAAAGTCATCAGCCTCATTCTTTCTTCCACAGTCATCCCAAGTCCAGTGGTAAGACAAAAGTCAAGATGACTGGTCATGGCCCAGGATGCAGTGGATGACCTTGGTGTCTTCAACATCTGACCAAACTCTAAGCGTGCCATAGCATCTGCTTCAGCTCCCTTCAAGGTCAGAAAACTTGTTCTCATACACCCATGCCACCTAGGAAAGCCTTCACATCCTTAAAGTAGACACCCCTCCCCCAATTCACCAACGGAGCTGAGGCCTCTCGGTTACCCTCAATCCTAGTATAGTTCATCCAACAAGAGGGTTTTACCCGGGTGTGGCCATTGCACAAGTTATAGCTTCTTCATATTCTAGTAATATTCTTAATGTTCTATATGATACCAGTAAAACTCTAAACTTGTCTGTCCATCTATAAGCCCTCTCACTCTTGTTATATGATGAGCCCAACTCCTTTTCTAATTCATTCTCAGATACCAACTTTTAATGTCACTTATTCATCAACGGATAATATGTTGCAGGCTACTGATGCCCCTCAGGTGCCTCTATATTGCCCTTTGGGAAAAGAACTACAGTAAGCAATGAATAGAGGTTTACAGAATTAAAAATACTGATGACATGATCAAACACCATAATCTTAATGTCATGAGCAAATAAGAACATTCAATTCACTTCACATCACATGACATACCTTTATTAAGCACATGATGTGGCAGGCATCTGAAAAATATAGCCTGCAGAAACATTCTGTATTTTGACTTTTTGAAGGACATATTATATGATAGGGGGCAATGGTATTCTAATATTAATCCTACTAATTAATACCTTTTTTACCCCACTGTGATTGATAGCATTTCTTCTCCAAAACTCTTAGACAGAAGTGATGAAAATGGGCACCTTTGTTTTGGGCCTGTTTCTTGTAAGGATACCTCTAATGTTTCTCTATATAATTCTGGCTCTTTGTTTTAAGTGCATGGTTTTAAGTAATGAGGAAAAATATGTCTTTCAATTTTTCACTATGTTTTAAACACGAATGAATTTTGAATTTTATTAAAAACCTTTTCTGTGAAGTCCATATACCAAAATCTATGAATGACCAGAAAAGTCTAGACCAAGTTGAAAATTAACTTGTAGGGGGAGGGGGGAGGGCTGAATCAAGATGGCAGAGTACTTCCTAGAGAGCTGCCCCCAAGCCCAGCCACATACCTGTAAAAAATAGCTCTAAATGAATTCTGGAGCTGCAGAACCCACAGAATAACAGAGTGAAGCAAATCTCCAGTCCAAGACAGCCTGGAAGGTCACCAGGAAGTGTGTATTGCACCACACTGGTGTCAGGGCACAGTCCAGCATTGGCCGCACAGGCACAGACAGGACCTGAGGAAGCCTTGGGGAGACTGAACCTCTTGCACCTGTGGCAGTTTCCAGACTTCAGGACCCCAAAACACCAAGGACAAACTTGGAAGGTCAGTGGAAAAAGCCTATGGGACCAGTGTGGGAGAATGGAATGGTCTGGCCCCAGCCCTAGGGCAGCAGAGGGCTAAGGAGGTGGAGGAACCTATAGCAACCTACACAGCAGTAGGGGCAGAGACAGCAACTGTTTCTGGAGCTCTAGGCCCACAGATTTTGGGGGAAATCAAGCTGCCGGCAGTACACTCCCCACCCCCACAGCAAGCAAGATCTACCTTGACAGAGAGCTCAAAAGTCAAGTAAATGGCTGGGGAAATGAGTAAAAACTGGAAAAAGAATCAGACTCTAGAATCTTACTTTGATGACAAGGAAGACCAAAACATACAAAAAGATTAAAATAAAGTCAAAGCTCCTCCATCCAAAGCCTCCAAGAAAAATATGAATTGGTCTCAGGCCACTGAAGAGCTCAAAAAGGATTTTGAAAATCAAGTAAGAGAAGCAGAGCAAAAATTGGGAAGAGAAATGAGAGTGATACAAGAAATCACAAAAAAAGAGTCAACTGCTTGCTAAAGGAGACTTAAAAAAATGCTGAAGAAAATAACACTGTAAAAAATAGAGCAACTCAAATGATAAAAGAAATCAAAAAGTCAATGAAGAGAAGAATGTCCTAAAAAGCAAAATTAGTCAGATGGAAAAGGAGGTACAAAAGCTCACTGAAGAAAATAACTCCTTAAAGATTAGAATGGAGCAGATGGAAACTAAGGACTTTAAGAAAAATCAAGAAATGGTTTATACAAAACTAAAGGAATGAAAAAATAGCAGATATTGTGAAAATATCTCAGAGGAAAAACAACTGACCTGGAAAATAGATCTAGGAGACACAATTTAAAAATTATGGGACTATCTGAAAACCATAATCAATAAAAGAGTCTAGATATCATCTTTCAAGAAATTATCAAGGAAAACTGCCCTAATATTCTAGAACGAGAGGGTAAAATAGAAATGGAAAGAATTCATCGATCACCTCCTGAAAGATTCCAAAAGGAAAACTCCTAGGAATATTGTAGTCAAATTTCAGAGCTCCCAGGACAAGAAGAAAATATTGCAAGCAGTCATAAAGAAACAATTTGAGTACTGTGGAAATATAATCAGGATAGCAGCTTCTGCATTAAGGGATTGCAGGGCTTTAGAATATGATACTCCAGAAGTCAAAGGAACTAGGACTAAAACCAAGAATCACCTACCCTGCAAAACTGAGCATAATACTTCAGGGGAAAAAATAGTCATTCAAGGAAATAGAGGACTTTCAAGCATTCTTGATGAAAAGATCAAACCTGAATAGAAAATTTGATTTTCAAACACAAGAATCAAAAGAAGCATGAAAAGGTAAACAGGAAAGACAAATCACAAGGGACTTACTAAAGTTGAACTGTTTACATTCCTACATGGAAATATAGTATTTACAACTCTTGAGACTTTTCTCAGTACTAGGGTAGTTGGAGGGATTATACAGACAGAGGGAACAGGATGAGTTGAATAGGAAGGGATGATGTCTAAAAAAATAAAATTAAGGGGTGAGAGATGAATATACTGAGAGGAGAAAGGAAAAAATAGAATGGGGCAAATTATTTCTCACATAAAAGAGGCAAGAAAAAGCTTTTTCAATGAAAGGGAAGAGAGGGGAGGTGAGAAGGAAAAAGTGAACCTTACTCTCCTTACATCTGGCTTAAGGAGGGAATAATATGCATATTCAATTTCCTATGAAACTCTATCTTACACTACAGGAAAAGAGGGGAGAAGGGGATAAGTGGGGAGTGGGAGGATGATAGAAGGGAGGGCAAATGGGAGTAGGGTGCAATTAGAAGTAAATACTATTGAGGAGGGAAAGGGTCAAAAGAGAGAATAGAATAAATGGGGGGGGGCAGGATATGATGAAGGGAAATATAGTTAGTCTTCCAGAGCATGACATTTATGGAAGTCTTTTGCAAAACTACAGATGTATAACATATATCAAATTGCTTGCCTTCTCAGTGGGGAGGGATGGGGAGGGAGGAAGGGAAAGAAGCTGCAACTCAAAGTTTTAAAAATGAATGTTAAAAATTGTTTTTACATGCAAATGGGAAATAAGATATACAGGCAATGGCATATAGAAATCTATCTCATCCTCCAAGAAAATAGAAGGGATGGGGATAAGAGGAGGGGTATGATAGATGGCAGGGCATATTAGGGGAAGGGGTAATCAGAATGCAGTGTGTCTTGGGGTGGGTAGAGATGGGGAGAAAATTTGAAACTCAAAAGCTTGTGGAAACGAATGTTGAACACTAAAAGTAAATAAATTAGAAACAAAATTAAAAAAAAAATTATCTTGTGGTCCTATTGGGTATTCTCTTCATATTTCTCAAGATCAGTGTCTACCAAAAAGTTCTTAATGTTGGTCTTGTTTCATCACTATATGTTACCTGCTTTCTTTTCAGTGTGCAATCCTGTAACAAGCAATCTGATGAAGATTATGCTAAGATTGCAGTTTTCATTCATTTAATAATCATTAACAAAAGACTTTCTATATGTCAAGCACTGGAGATACAAAGAAAAAAATAAAACCACGCATTCCCTCAAAGAAGTTATATCCTACTAGAGAAATTCTTTAAGACAGTAACATTCTGTATCCCGAATTAAATCTCTTCATCAAACGTGAACAAAATTATTTCCTGTAAGCTTTTTAGTATGACATAGGATCTGTACAATATGCATGTTTACACATACAAAGAACATAAACTTTCACAACAAAGTTATTCAAATTTAGTGGAAGAACCTCCAACAAATATCTCATTATTAATCTGGTAATCCAAATTTCTTGGTTGATTTAAAGCTGCACAATCAGAATGCCTTTTCCAGAAACTAAAGTTATACATTTCCACACACAGAACTAATCCTGGTAATTAAGCAACATTCCTCTCCAACAGGTGTTACCTGATCATAAGCAGAGCTGGGCTGAAAGTTCTTACCAGTACAATTAAAAACACATCTCTTAATTTCAAACTTGAAAGCAAAGCCAAGACATCCTGATCAATCTATACCAAGAGACTGACTAGTTAGAAACAGACTTTATAGATCCACTTTGTCTGGTCTAGCTTGGTAATTTCTCCACTGAAATATAAACGCTCATCAGAAATACAAACTATTTCTAATTTCTACTGTCAACTTTAGATTTAAATGAACCAACCTATAATGTTAAAAGATAATGGAACTTTTCTAATTAGCTATTTTAACTCTATGTTCAAAAGGCAATAATTTGAAATAGATAACAGATAATCCATTTAAATTTAGTTTCTCTTATCTTTCCATTTCCTCCTCACATCTATCAAGAATTCCCACCAACTCATTATTTTCCAAATTAAAAAGTTGCCAGATATTGACTGTCTATAACTCTAAGCAGTACATTAGTCTACAAGGATGTGGAAATCCCTATGAACTCAAGTCTCCTGACATATCGCAACCGTATCTCCCTCATGCTGACTAAAGAGACTAGAAAAAAATAGATAGGAATCTATAAAAAGTTTCATTTTACTGCTGTGAATTTACACTTTCCCCTCCAACTAGGGATAACATGCATTTTGTGGTAAACTTCTAGGGTTGATGACATCACTTCAGTGACAAAAAACAAACAAACAAGCTATGAGAAAAGCCAAGCCTAATTCAAAATATGGCATTAAAATTAAAAGAGACTTGACATGAATATGGCCAAGGAATGAGAACCCTATAGCTGAATGAAAACTCCTGCCTTGCAAACAAGTCCTCAAGAAGAAATCAAATAGTTCTTCATAATATTACCAGGCAATAATCTATGCCTCAAGAATAAAATGATGCTAATAAAATTAGGTATACACATCTGGCCTAAGGCAACTTGTTCAAGAAGGCATCAAATTATTGAATAGTTTAAAACTAATCAGGTAAATGTTTCAACTTTTTCCATTCCCATCAATTCTTTTCAGGTTCTCATCACCTCTCACCTGAACTATTGCCATGAACTCCTAATTGCTCTCATCTCAAATTTTCTATTGTACAAAAATTGTATAGATCCTCAAATCCAATCCAAATATCTTCACTCCAGTCTAAACTCCACACAAAACTACTAAAATGACATTCTGAAAACATAGTTCTGTCCATATCACTCTCCTTGTAAAGATGATCCAGTGGTTTCCCTCTGTTCTTGGGATAAAACGCATAATCCTCTCGTAGGCATTTAAAGTCCTTCAGTCTCTCTCCACCTGATTTCCAGGCTTATTGATAACTCTTCTAACCAAACTGGCCAACTTCCTGTTCCTCCTACAACACTTCCCATCTCCCATATTTTGTGTTTTTGCAAAGCTGCCCCTGTGCCTGGAACGTCCTTCCTCCTCAACCCACCCCTCAGAATCACTAGTCTACTACAATGTTATGCTCAAGGGCTTCTTCCATGAAACCTCCCCTGATCTTCCCAATTGCTAACTTCTCCCTTCCTGACCCTCCCCCAATTACTGTGAATCTGTTTTGCATATACTTATCTGTGACATGCTTCCCCCTCAAAGAATGTTAGTTCTTTAAAGACAAGGATTGTTGTCTTTTTTGTATTTTTATCACCAGTACCCGAAATTTGTGCCCGGTTCAAAGCAGGCACTTAGTAAACATTTTTTAAATGAATGAACAAATGAAGGAATACAGAGCAATACTCGACTCCCTGCTTCAGATATCAAGTTCCCCTCCAACTCTAGTAATTTAGGAATCTCTCAAGATAACAGTGAAATTCTCCTGAGATACCAATTGGGAAATTCAAAGATTGCTAAGGAATCCTATCATACGATAGGATGCTGCATCCTTGCTCTGCCTTCCCCCTTCAAAGAGGTGACACACAGGACTGGGTAAAATCTATGGTCCAATCAGCTGCATCAAGTGATGTACTACTGTATAAGAATATCATCCCCCACTCCACTTACTTATATCATCCCCCACTGCACTTTCTTACCACTGCTACCTCAACATTCATCCTTGCCCCCTCCAATTCTCTTGATCATTTCTGTTATTCCTATTTTGGGGTATCCAAAATGATGCCAAGTATTTAAATGAAACTCCACTTTTTTACGAAATGAAATTTCTAACATCGCTCATGATGATGTTCAACCTTTTGACAGGTCATTTGGCCATGAAAGGCAGCATGAAGTAATGCACGGAGGTCTGGCCTAGAAGTGAGAAAGACCTGAGTTCAAGTTTCTCTCTGATACATCCTGGCTGTGTGATCTTTTAATAAGCTTAACTTCTCATCCGAGGCAATTCTCTATAAGTTGTAAAGAAGGTGCCCATCTTAATTCATGGAAGAAGTTTTCTCACTGAGATTTCTCCATATGAATTAAATCACAGGAATAGCTGTTCTCCCCACCCTCAAAAAAAGAAACTTTTAAATAATCAAGAATGTATAATGCATAGTGTGATTTTTAAACTTAATGACTTTGCTCTCTACTCCCACTTTCAAATTGGTTACAAGATACTAAATAATTTGAATCTAATCTTAATCATTGAGAGATCAAAAGTTCCCTCTTTTCCACCTTGAAATTTCATACTCATTTTCCCCAGAACCAGTCAGTTCTCTATCACTCACTTTTTAAAATAGTTCAAATGTTTATTAAATTTAATTTTGTCAAAAGTTTTTAGAAAGTCTAAAATACAACCTCACTGGTTTCCCCTCATCTATGGATAATCAATCATCTCATATATGGATATATAAGAGGCAACAAGTATAGGACCTGGAGCCAGGAGTCAGTCTTATTTCAAGAAATTACTTAATTCTATTCTGCTTCAATTTCCTCATCTGTAAAATGGGATAATAATAACGCCCACCTTCTAGAGTTGTTGTGGTGATAAAATTGGATAACATTTGCAAAGTGGATCTCAAACCTTACAATTCTTGTTGTTAATCATGTACATACATCACCTCCACTACCCAAAGAGTGCTAACAGGAGGATCAGGCATGACTTCCCCTAACACAAGTTCATTGTCACCTTGTATTTCCCTGCAGTAAACATTTAGTTAAATATTTGGTCCCCTGAGAAACTTAGCTCATGGTAGTAAGTTTCATTAGCAATGTGCTAGTATTCAAGCAAGGCTATGGACAAGTGTTATATTACAGTTCACTTCACAAATTCACTTTTGAAACTTCTCAAAACTCAAAGGGATACAGTCTACTCCTAACAATTTCCCTACAGCTGTTACTCAATACCCAGAGGATTAGGCACTTAAGAGCTGGAAGGAACAAGAAAACCAACAAAAACCACATGATTATCTCAATTGATGCAGAAAAAGCTTTTGACAAAATACAACACCCATTCCTATTAAAAACACTGGAGAACATAGGAATAAAGGGAACCTTCCATAAAATAATAAGCAGTATCTACCTAAAACCTTCAGCAAGCATTATATGCAATGGAGATAAGCTAGAGGCATTTCCAATAAGGTCAGGGGTGAAACAAGGATGCCCATTATCACCATTATTATTCAATATGGTACTAGAAATGTTAGCGGTAGCAATTAGACAAGATAAAGAAACTGAAGGAATAAAAATAGCCAAAGAAGAAACTAAGTTATCACTCTTTGCAGATGATATGATGATATATTTAGAGAATCCCAGAGATTCAAGTAAAAAGCTACTTGAAATAATAAACAACTTTGGCAAAGTTGCAGGTTACAAAATAAACCCACACAAATCTTCTGCATTCCTATATATTAGCAACAAAGTCCAACTCCAAGAGATAGAAAGAGAAATTCCATTTAAAGCTAGAGTAGACACTATAAAATACTTAGGAGTTTACCTGCCAAAACAAACCCAGGGATTATATGAACACAATTACAAGACACTGTTTGCACAAATAAAGTCAGATTTAAGTAAGTGGAAAAACATCAGTTGTTCATGGGTAGGCCGAGCTAATATAATAAAAATGACAATTCTACCTAAATTAATCTACTTATTTAGTGCCATACCAATTAAACTATCAGATAATTATTTCCTAGAGCTGGATAAAATAATATCAAAATTCATTTGGAAAAACAAAAGGTCCAGAATATCAAAGGGACTAATGAAAAGAAATGCTTGGGAAGGTGGCCTAGCGCTACCAGACCTCAAATTGTATTATAAAACAGCAATTATCAAAACCACTTGGTATTGGCTAAGAAACAGAGGGGTAGACAAATGGAATAGGCTTGGCACTCAAGACACAGTTGGTAAGGAATATAGCAACCTCCTGTTTGATAAACCCAAAGATCCCAGCTTCTGGGATAAGAACTCATTGTTCGACAAAAATTGCTGGGAAAAATGGTTAACTGTGTGGCGGAAATTAGGCATAGACCCATGCCTGACACCGTACACAAGAATAAAGTCCAAATGGGTACATGATTTAGGTATAAAGAGTGATACCATGAATAAACTGGAGAAGCAAGGTATAGTGTATTTATCAGATTTATGGAGAGGGGAAGAATTTTTTTCTAAAGAAACGATAGAAAGCATTATGAAATGCAAGATGGATAATTTTGATTACTTTAAACTGAAAAGTTTTTGCACAACCAAACCCAATGCAACCAAAATTCGGAGGGATGTAGTAAATTGGGAAAAAATTTTTACAGCTAAGCTCGGGGATAAAGGCCTCATTTCTAGAATATATAGAGAACTGACTCAAATATATAAACATCCAAGTCATTCCCCAATTGATAAATGGTCAAAGGATATGAACAAGCAATTTTCAGGGGAAGAAATCAAAAATATCTGTAATCATATGAAAAAGTGCTCTAAATCACTATTGATTAGAGAGATGCAAATCAAAACAACTCTGAGGTACCACATCACACCTGTAAGATTGGCAAACATGACAGAACAAGAAAATGATAAATGCTGGAGAGTATGTGGGAGAGTTGGAACACTAATTCATTGTTGGTGGAGCTGTGAGATCATCCAACCCTTCTGGAGAACGGTTTGGAACTATGCCCAAAGGGCTACAAAAATGTGCATACCCTTTGACCCAGAAATATCACTACTAGGATTGCATCCCCAAGAGATTATAAAAACGGGAAAGGGTCCCACGTGTACAAAAATATTTATAGCAGCACTCTTTGTGGTAGCCAAAAACTGGAAGTCAAGGGGATGCCCATCAATTGGGGAATGGCTGAATAAATTATGGTATATGAATGTAATGGAGTACTATTGTGCCATAAGAAATGATGAACAAGAAGACTTCAGGGAGGCCTGGAAGGACTTATATGATCTGATGCTGAGCGAAAGGAACAGAACCAGGAGAACTTTGTGCACAGCAACGACCATAGTGTGCGAGAGTTTTTTCTGGTAGACTTGGAACTTTGTAATAACACAAGAACTTACTGAGAAAAAAAAAAAAAATCCTAATGTCGGTCTTCTAAGGCAAAATGCCTTCCACACGCAGAGAAAGAAATGTGGAAGTCACTTGCAGAATGTAGCAGATCATGTTTGTGTGTGGGTGGGTTTCAGTGTATTATGTGTTGATTTGTTATATGATTTCTTCCATTTATTTTAGTTCGACTACATAGCATGAATATAGTGAAAATGTGCTCAATAGGAAAGTATATGTAGAACCTAAACAGAATTGTATGCTGTCATGGGGAGGGAGGGGGGTATTGGGGGAAGGGTGGGGGGGAATAAAATCTTAACTTTAAGGAAATGATTGTAAAACATTAAAAAAATAAAAAAAAAATTATAAAAAATAAAAAAAAAATAAGAGCTGGAAGGGACCTTACGTGTAAAACAGTCCATTCCCTTCATCTAATAAAAGATGATGGTGAGGTTCAGACAGAGAAGCGGATCCACTCTAACTCACGTAGGTGGTAAGTGGTAGAGCAAAAAGCTGAAGGCAGGCCCTCTAACTCCCAAACTCAGCATCCTTTCTGATTGAGTATCCCCAATCTGTCCACTTCTTATATCACTGCCTAAATTCTAAGACATTTCTACTTCTTAAAACTCTCAGCTTCCTTCAAGGTTCTGAGGATGCACACTGTCCTCCAGGAAACCTTTCTGGATCCTAGTTTTCCCTACTGGTTAGGGTTCTAAACCTCTTCAAATAAATACCTATATCTTTATCTATTCATGCAATGAAGGAGTTAAGGGAAAGGGAGGGAAAGGAGGGGAGAGGGAAGGGGAAGCAGAGAAGAGGAGGAAAGAAAGGAAGGAATGTTCTTTTCACCAAAAGACCTGAAGGTCCCAGGGACAGAGTCCAAGTTCCAGTAGGAGAGGGATGAGGAGGATTGGCACAGCGCAGTATTTGCAGAAGACTGACTAGGTTCAAGAAATTTTCATCTTTTCAACTCCAGAATTTCTACAGTGAGGCCACACTTGTCCTGACTGGTGAGTACTTCACTAAGTCCCCCATTTCAGACAGATCTCAACAACAATTCTATTTTCTCCTTACTTCCTAACCATCTTTGTCCCAGTCTCCTTACTGCTACATTTCCCTACCTCCAATTCAAGAATCATGATGAAATGAATTCTGCCACAGCTCCTGGAATGGTTGTATACATCCATTCCCCCATGACTCCACTCACCATCCCTGTAACTTTCAGGACCAATGGACAACCTCCTCGCCACCACTTTCCTTTGTGTTGCCTCCCTTTGTTAAAATGTAATCATTTTGAGGGCAAGGGGTTGTCTCTGGTTTTCTGTTTATATTCTCAATCCCTGGCACATTTCAAGTGCTTAATAAATGCTTTTCACTCATTGATTTTAGGAAACAATATTAGCAATATTTAGATTCTGAAGCCAATTCTAAATTCTGAGATTTTATCACATAGTGTCTTGATCCACAGTAAAACCACAAAGAAAAAGGAAAAAAAAAAATTTAATAGTCATTTGAGTAATAGTCACACCAGGCAATGACTTCCATTTTCACTTGCAATAAAACAGCAATAATGACTTCTCCCAAATGTACCATTTACTCTTAGTTTTCCAAAGATGTATGTCCATTTACTCTGCCACTGCCAGCTTGGCAACAATGTAATTATCTCCACTTAACGGTGTAGGGGTTGGATTTGATCCCATGATGCTGGAAGAACAGCCTTTTATAGAATACATCACAGTATAGTAACCATTTTCTATGGCCAAAACTCAAAGAGAGTTTAAAAAAAAGCTCTCTCATTCAGATGGGAAAATATTAATAATTGCCTATCAATGAAAGGTGGCAGCTTAAATACGTCTAGTAAAAGACTCAAAGTACAATGAAATCATATTAGCTAAATAAGCTAAAACATGGAAATCATTATTTGTCCAAAGTTTCTAGCAGCAAAGGGAGAAAAGTAGATATCTTAAGAAAAATAAAATGTAGCAAGAAGGTAAAAATGAAGTTGAAATATCACTGAAAACTTAGGGCTTCAAGTAAGGCCCAGCTAGCTGTCCCAGAGAATAATAATGACAAAAATGGAATGACAAAAATAAAAAGAAATCTTTTTTAAAAGAGCAATTTTATTTTTATTCCTCCTGACCATGTCCCACACTAGTCACTGTCATCCTCTAGGACCATCTTCTGTGCCACCAAAAATCAAACCTCCTTCATCTGTCCTAACAGTTAAAGAGTTACATTTAAATATCAGACATTACTGCTTAGCTCATAAAACTATTTTTTGTTATAAACTTCATTTAGAGATGCCTCTACTATCATTTCACAAGCAAGCTTATTATGCCTTCTTCTTCCTGGGTCCCTGATATGACACCTTAAAAAAAAAAAAAAAAAGGTTTCAAAACCTACTAATGAATGAAACATATTTTTGCCCCCTTGGTAGAAAAGTAGAGGACTAGGGTTGCAGAATATCGCATACGATGTGAGACCTGATTTCCTAATGAGATGGTTTTGTTTAACAGTTTTTCTTTGGTGCAAGGGTTCAATGGGAGTATGAGGAAAACAAGAGACTATGGTATAAAAACAAAAGATATCAGTACAACTTTTGAAAAAGAAACATGATAACCCCTAAAGTATGTGGAGATAAAGTATGGCAATAGTAACTTGAAAGTGCAATCTGCTGAACTGTGGTAATTTAATCAAATTAGAACACAGGAAAGTTAGAAATTCCATACCAGAGCACTCACATATCATCAGACTCTGACATCAACTTCAAAAAAAGGGAAATATCTCAAATAGAGCTAAACTCCTATAGTTATCTCCTATGAATCTATTTTCAATCAATTCTTTTAAACCCTTCTCAAAACCTCCTCCATGAGATAAGTTCCATATGTTTACTACACAATGTAAAATGCAGTACTAGACTTACTCTTATTTTGACCCTAAATATTACATCTTTTAAACTTCCCTCATTCTAGCCTTCTGAGATTTGGTGAACAATCTCAGCCTACACATTAAAGTCTAACAAAATGTGTGTACATGTTTTGTTCTTTAAGCCACAAACATGAGCAGCATCTGATTTTTTAAAAATATGGTCAATTTCTGTTCAGTAGAAAAGGTATATAAAAGAATACTTCTTATCCATACCTCCCTCCCCATAGCCTCCATTCCCCATGAAATATTAATTCAAAAAAGAAAAATTCATCAATCAGCAAGCAAAATAAACCATGAAGATCTTTTAAGATCTTTTAAGGCTGAAGAGCTTTTAAGATAATTATTTTAGATTTTCATGGTTCTACTATAAAACAGTATTTGATAAATAAACCAGATCAGAGGTCTAACCAGATCAGAGGCCCTGACCCATTAATATCAATTACCTAATCCACAGTTGTGATAGGATATGTTTTAAGAGCTATAACAATCTCCAAAATGTCAGTTTTCTTTTTACATTTCCAGGAGGCTATCTCATGAATAAATATAACAAAAACTGGTATGTTTTATCCTTAAAGTCAATGGAATCATATGCCCCTAAAAGACTAATATCCACTAACAGAAAATAACATAACAAAGCAAAACATATGTACAAAAAAATAATTTATACCTTTTTAAACCTTTTAAAATAAATAACAAAAAATGTGCTTTACTTTTCTCTCCCTTAAGGCTTAAAATATTTTAAATCAAACAAACTCTTTTTTACTGACATAAAATGTTTCCTTAGCATTTAATTTTACCTAATTTGGACAAATCCAAATTTCGCAAATACATATCGTGTACCTAACAACATGTAGAAAGTACTTTACAAAAATAAATAGGGGATACTACTTTTAATTGCCTTGCTGATAGATGGCAGGATTCTGGTGAGGTTTGTTCTTCTTTAGCACTTGTAAATCCTATTTATACCTATTGTCTCCCATTGTGATAAATCCTGTTGGACATTGTACTACCTTGGGCTGTTCTTCCTCATGCATATAACATTGAACAACAAGGAGTGATGCATACAAATGGGAACAGAAATATTTAACCGTGCAGAACTGCCTGCAATGGATCTCCATTCCTATCACAATGCTGGTCCAAAAAAGCTCAGTCGCCAAGTCATACAAATGGAAAGAATGATGTAAAGTATTTTTTGGGCTCACTTCACAGAAGAGGACTTCCTCATGTGATCAAGAAACCCAAAGGTACCAGAGATAGTCTATGATGTAATCATTCAACAAATATTAAGCACCAATAACGTAAAGTATATATGAGTACGAAGAATACAAAAATTTTAAATGTCGCACTTTACCCTTGAAGGAGTTAAAAGCTAACTTAGAGGCAAATCAGGTACACAAATTAACATAACCCTACAGCATGCAGTAAGTACAACAGGAGAGGTCAATGGGAGAAGGATGAGAGACTGAGAAAAACAGAAAGGATATTAGGCTGGCCATGCAGAAAAGATAACTGACAAGAGATGGTAATATATTAAATATATAATTTGAATACATTAAACATCACAGGATCACAAGGGTAAAAAGGGAAGTCAAAAATTCAGAGATAATTAGATAATAAAGGGACCTTAGATCATCTAGCTCAATGCTCTGATTTTTCAGATGAATCTTGGATAAAGCAAGTTATTTGAGCAAGGATAAATGTCCGCCCTTCATTGCCGAAGAAGACCATGCCATCAGAGAGATAATGACATGACTTGTACTTGACTTTGTTTTGAGTGAGGAACGGCTGTGCAGGTCACCAGCCTCACTTCTCCTCCAGAGCCATCTGGATCCAGTGACCAGATATCATCAGGAGATGACCCAGGATGAGGCAATTGGGGTTAAATGACTTGCCCAAGGTCACACAGCTAGTGAGTGTCAAGTGTCTGAGGTGACATTTGAACTCAGGTCCTCCTGACTCCTGCACTGGTGCTCTATCTACTGCTCCACCTAGCTGCCCCAAATTTGAGCAAGGCTACATAACTAGTGAGTGGCAGAGTGAGCATTTACCTCAGATTTCCTGACTCCAAGTTTATCCTTCTTTCCAATACATTAAGACAATTGAGGCAAGTCAATGACCCCTAGTTACTGGGCCAAAGATGGTAAAAGAAAGCTCATTTTCCCTAATTCTGATATAACAGGATGATATCCATCAGAATCAATCACGATGAGGGACAAGAAAAGAAATGTAAATTTGTGGTGCTTTTGGAAATTTGAACATAGGTCAAAGAATGATTGACAGTTGCTAACGTTTTCAAAGGTCTCATTTCAACCCAGGCAAGAAAATAGTCTAAAGCTCCCAGAGGGGTAAGACTCATGTACAGACAATATCCAACATTATGCTGTACTACAGCACTGCTGGAAATTCAGCAAGTGCTTTTTGGGGATGACAACAGATAATTTTTACCTATCTCAGCCACACAGAAAATAAAAAACCCTAGTAATAATTTAACAAATGAAGAAAATAATAGAAACAAACACTGCTGAGCTGAGAACTCAAAAAGTACAGAAAGTACAGAAAAGAAACAAGTTCATCAAACTGGAGGATGGACAGGAACATACATCTTAAAAATGCAGTTTAGCTACTAAGATGACCACTGTCACTACCAAGAAAAAGTCTGCCTACACATTATATTCTGTAAAAGATTATAACTTGTAATAAAATATGTAACAGCTCTTTTTCAGGATGCAGCATTCTAAATTATAAAGCTATTCATTGTAAACTTTTCCATTTAAAAATTACAAATGTACCTTCTAGAGTCTAGACACTTCACATTCAAGTGAGCTTCTGTTCTTCCTACATTTTTTTGGACAAGCTTCCTAATGAGTACAGAGATCATTTTTTGCAATATTTTCAAGTTAAATATTTCTGTGCTTATTATTACACTGTACTTTTGTTTATGGAGCACTGGACCTGGAGTCAGGAAGACTCATCTTCCTACATTCAAATCCAGCCTCAGACACTTACTGTGTGACCCAGGGTAAATCACTTAACTCTGTTTGCCTCAGGACCTCATCTGTAAAAAGAGCTGGAGAAAGAAATGGCAAGTCACTCTAGTATCTTGGCCAAAAAAAACCCAAATGCAGTCAGGAAGAGTAAAAAAAAAAAAAAAAAGACTGAGACAACTCAAAAGCAATAATCCTTGTTTAATAGTGCTGCATAGATAAGACAGGAATATCCCACGAAAATCCCATCATCTTCAGTAGCAATGAAAAAAATACATCCTCTCTTTAAGGTAATCATTCAAGGTAACTTGAGTCTTATTTTAAAAGTTATTGCCAATAAATTATAGCACATGATTATAATGGATACTGTTATGCTGTAAAAATGATAGAGATGGTTTCAGAGTACATGGAAAGACTTGAATGAACAGGCACAGACAGAAGTTAGTGGGACCAAAACAATGTATACTATAACAGCATTATAAAAATAACAACTTTGACAGTAGTTACGGTCTAAATATACAAGATGAGACTATTTACACTTGGACACTGACAAATAACTCTAGTTTAGTGACATCTGAGAATATCTTCTGTGATCTCAAGTGACTGCACAAAATTGTTTTCAGTATAGAATTAACTTTAATTCACTTTCATTTTTAAAACAAATATATGCTATCAAACAATGCATCCAAAAATGAATCAATACATTTTGGACATGAATAAAAGAATATATTGCTTGATTATGCATATTTAAGTTTCTCTGGGGAGGGCAATAAAGTGAGAGGGAAAGAAAATTATTGTAAATTTTAGAAACAAACTTTAATTTTAAAAGAAGTTGCTGCCTTTACACAGGAAAGTTGTCCATTCCAATTCTTACATAACAGAAAACCTCAAAGCATTCTTGTCCATTCAGTAATTTATTTAATGCAAGTAATTAGAAAAAATCTTTTCAATTATAAAATATTAAACCAATTGTAAGGTCTCCCACCCTAACTCCAGTGGAAAGATGCTAAATAATAGCCAACCAGATAAAACTGAAAAAAACGTAATAATGATTGCTAATTCACTTTCAAGTTTACGTTCAGTAGCTTAAGCATGTATTATCAAGAATAATAACTCATATGTGTATGTTTTATAACTATATTAATAGAGCTTTGGCGTTTGCAAAGCACTTTACGATTTCATGATATACCATACTGATGGTACTATTATCTCCATTTTACCGATGAGTAATTTCAGACTCAGAAGTACAGTGACTTGACCCTGGTCATACAATTAGTAAATGACAGCTGCATCCACTGTGTCACCAGCTACTATGCTGTGCATACCTTGTTTATAGTTGTTTGCACTATGAGTTCCTGAAAAGCAGAAACTGTCTTCTCTCTTTTTTTATGATACTCGACACTATGTTGACATAGCAGGTCCTTAATAATTACTGACTGATCTTCTGCGATAAAGCAATCCAAGTACTTTGTCGGGGAAAAGGGACTGAAGAACAATGATTTTCATCAGTTCAGATAAGTCCTGATGTGGGAAGAAAAGGGAGTTCTGGCCTTTGTTTAGCTCCTAGCTAAATCTCAGGCTTGATGCAAAAACAGCAGGTCTAAGTGAATTCATTCACATTTTGAACTAGCCCTCCCATCTCTCTTCAACATAATGGTGCTGAAACCTGGGAATCCAAGTATTAATTGGACTCCTATGATCTTCTCCTAGCCACTGGGATAAGAGTCTAAGTCTCACAGGCAAGAGACAAGGAACTACAGCTCCTCTCCAGCCAAGACTAGAAGGCTCTTGGTCCAGCGGTTGGAGGCCATGAACCTAGACACACCTTCCAAAGCCTTATCTGGAAAGATTTGTGTCTCCTAGACTATGCTGTCTACCTGCAGATGGTCATGCAACAAGGATACCTGTTCTACACTCTCCTCATCCTCCAGACTCTGTTTCAGCCTCATTTTACTTTCCCCACCCCCACTCAGACAGGGACAGTACCTTTGTCCCTCTCCCAAAAGTATTTTAGTTGGATGGTGAAGCAGACAGCAGTGCTGGGGCAGAGAAGCAGCAGGAGGCAGAGCAACTTTTAGGATGCCAACCCCTGCCCTTGATGTCACCAAGTGGCTTGCCTCTCTACTCTGGACTCAGTTGGCACCGCATTCTGCACCCCACACTGATCACTCCCCCCAACCTATTCTGGCCCCTGAAGTGGACTCTTCACCCCTGTCCAGCAGCAAGCAGCTACCGAAGACAATGACCTTTTTCCCGAAAGAATTCTCCTACCCTGTGGTTGAGTGGGGAAATGATATGGATAGAAACAGAGCCCTAAAAGTTAAAATGATATTGATTGACTTGGTGAAGCCGTTGGTGCCCTCATCTGGCCTCAGCCACGTGCTAGCTGGGCAATGCTGGGCAAGTCACTGAACCCTGTATGTCTCAGTTTCCTCATCTGCAAAATGAGCTACAGAGGGAAATGACAAGCCACTTGAGTATCTTTGCCAGGAAAACCCTAAATGGGGTCACAAAGAGTTTTACATGGCTAAAAACAGTAACAAAAAAGAAATTTACTGAATTCTTGACTAACCAAAGGAAAACTTCTGAATAAACGTATTACAAATATCATATGACGTTCAAGTCCTGGTATATATTGGCAATCTGAGTTAAACTTTGTCATAAACCTACTCCCTCATGATGTATGTAGAGTTTTACTTTCAGCACTCAAAGAATCAAATCATCCTCTTACATCTGCCATTGCAAGTTAGGAACTATGCCACCAGGCACAGTTTATACATGTAAAATGTTTATGTCTATGGCTTAAATTTCGCACAAAAATTCCTGGGAGCTGCTGGCTTTCATTTTCTTCCCTTAAAGATTATGTCAGCAAGAAATCTTCTTTTCAAGTCTTCAACCAATGTGGCTGTTGAGGATTAAAGACTAGAAATTGTCAGGTCACATCTTCTTAAGAGATGACTGCCTGACCGACAGCACAAGGCTGGTCAGGAAAGAGGGCTGGCGATCTGGGCCCAGGATCCTAGCCCATCTCCATCTTTGGGAAACTCCTTGAAGGCAGGAACTGTTCACTTCTGTCTTCATATTCCTGTCATTTAGCTTGGTGTCTAACGCACAGTAAGCACTAAAGAAAACGCTTGTTGACTGACTGGTTTGTGAAAGAATAATGAAGACTCTCTACTTCTGCATGTTCCAAAGAATAAATAACAAATGAGTGCTGAATTGAAATAAAGAAAAACGAGATTTAAAATCCAAGGCTTATGCTCCATATACATCATAAAGTGAAACATCTGGTCACTTTCATATGCTAAGAAAAACTCCTAAAGCACAACAGGTATCTCTTATACAAAATGACTATTACTTTGTGTTTCTATTTACTAAGAAATTTTAATTGAAAAAAAAAAAGGAAAGCTGACTCAAATTACCCAAAAGAAAAATAAAAGGCAACCATAATTTTCTGAAATGGTTGGTAAGATGTAATTATTTTACGAAATATATACCCTATTCATAGAATATATTTTGGAAATCACAGCAGAAAGGGTCCTTTTCAATCTCTTCAACTGCAGGAAGACCTTAGGATTTCAAGCAAAGGCCAAAAAAAAAAAAAAAAAAAACAGGGCAAGCTGCCAGTATTAATCCATACCTAAGCAAAAGTTATGCCAATGAAAACTTAAACACCTGTATGTATAAACTAGATTGTTCACATTTGCAACAATGAAAGGAAATTAAAAACACCACTGAATGCTCCTGAACTTGGCTCATCTAGAAGGAAATAACGTAGATAACATAGCTAATTTTAAATTATCTAGCCGATATAACGCAAATGGCCCACTAGCACAATATAGATTATTTTTGTTATGACTCATTCTGTTTCCTGAAATGTGTAATTGCAAGATCTGGGGAACTGCCTATCATTATGACAGTATAAGAAAAGCAAAGTATTTCTTTGAGAAAGGACTTTTGACACTTTTGAATTGAAACACGAGCACTGCTCAGCACACCATGCCAGAATTTAAGTATGCTCTAAAACTACCACTTAAAAAGAGGGTGATTATACTGTTCAAAAAGGAACAAAATTACAAAGAACAAGCAGGGCTTGAAAAAACAGATAAGAAAGGTCACTCCCAACCTACCCCTTCAAAGAGGTAGGAGGTCCACTAGTATTAAATATCGCAGACGTTTTTGGACTTTTTCGATTTACTGTTCAACTGTGCTGATGTGTTTCTCTTATTTTTATTTTCTGCCTTTAAAATTTTTTATTTCTTATATAAGATGTCTTTCTTGGAAAGGGAGGGGGAAGCATATTGGGGAAAACTATGGTGATATAAAAAAACAAAAGACATCAATAAAATCTTATTTAAAAGAACCAAGTATTTTGTACCATTTGACAGAAGTCAAGGTTAGCAAGTCATTCACTCAACTAACATGTTTCCTGAGCACTACCATAATGTGCAAGCATGCTGCTAGGCACGCTGAGTTATACCAAAATGAATAAAGATAGCAGAGTGGGCTAAGAACTTGTATAACACTCACTACTTGCCAAGCTCTGTGCTACGTACTCCCCAGGATATCCCATTTGAGCCTCACAACAACCCTTGGAGGAAGGTGCTAATAACATGACAGGCTCTCTGCCTCTAAAGCCAGTGAGGGATGAAAAGAGAATAAATGAAATCAGATACTGTGTCAGAGAAAACCTAGGAAGAATCCGGGAAAAAACCTTCCTATTAAAAATATCTTGAAAGAAATGTCAAGGCATCCATGAGACCCAGGATTAGTACAGCTTTTAAATTGGAAGAGTATCTTCAAAAGGGAGTAAAGAGCGTCAGGCAGTCAACACATTTCTCTTTCCATGAGCAGTGGAAAGCATAATCAGTGAGATTCACAGAACAGGACTGCTGGGACCCTGAAGCCAAACTGCTTCAATAACAACCAATCCAGTATAAAAGAGAAGGAAGAGAATGTAAGGAGAATTGTTTAATTCACATTAGGCTGCCAGAGTTTTCCATTTCTGAAACCTAAAGTTCCAAAAGACTTTGGGATCGACAACTCTGCTTTACTATCCTTTGGCCCTGTGGCCTCAAAGCTCAGGGCTTTTGTATTACTATTGGCTCAGTGGACAGAGCACTGGGCCTGGAATCACGAAGACCTAAGCTCAGATTCTGCCTGCAACACTAGCTGTGTCATCCTGGGCATATCCCTTAACCTCTGTTTGCCTCAGTTTCCTTGTCTGTAAAATGGGGGTAATAACAATAGCATCTGCTTCCCAGGGTTGTTATGAGAATCAAATGAGATATAATTGTAAAGTATTTAGTACAATGCCTGGCATACAGTAAGCTCCGTATAAGTGTACTTTCACTACTTTCCTTTCCACCAGCTCAAAGGTACTAATGGGAGGAAAATGACCTGCTCTTACAGGGCACTACAGGTATAAAACCTGACCACCAGGCAGCTACATGACCTTGAACATGACCTCTCAAGGCCTCAATCTCCTCATTAGGACTTTAATCAAAGATAAGATGGTCTTTAAACTCCATGCCCAAGTAAAATAAAACCCAAGTCAGTGCTCTCCTTACCACCTGAAACGAACCCAGAAAAAAAGGCTGCAATCCACATAGAAAAATAAAAGGGGATATGCCACTACGTCTCCTGTCCTCTCCGCATTCTCTGCTGCTGTACTTCATTCCGGTCTCCATGTTGCAACAAAGGCTCACAGGGAAGAAAGACAGCTGGGGCCATCAGCAAATGTGGCAGCCCCTCACCCAGAGTCTGTTGCCAGCATCAGTCACCGCCTCCCAGAATTTTCCCTTAGTGGTGTTTGGCCAAATTCCTCCAAAAGGAACCACTCATAAGTTAGAACAGGCTAGACTAAGTGTGATTCAATTCAACACACAACAGGTGAACTGGACTGGACCTTCCACAGTGCTGGAGCTGTCCGAACACTTCACCATGTGAACTGAGGGGATCTTCGATTCTTGCTACCTAAGTTATAGCAGACTATACAATGGACTACTGTAGTTCCTCATTTGCCTTAAGGTAAAAATTGGTTAGATTTGCCTCAGAAGTAGATCCTATAGCCTCAGAAATATTATCATGATTGGCAATCACAAAGGGAGTCATAAAAACTCCATCCATTCTGAAACTTGTACCTAAAATAGTCTCAACTCCATTACCAAACAAGTATCTTTCACTCCCTTGAATGAGAAGACCCTAGGTTGAAGACCTGGCTTTTCAATTTATAAGCTGTGTGATATCCTCCAAATCCCTAAATATCTCTGAGACTCAGTTTCTATAGAATAAAGCTAATATTTGTACTTAGTATCTCACAAAATTGTTGTCTTTTATAGATAGGAGTCACTACACAGTCACTCATTTGGAGAGGTATTAGTCACAAAAAAAGGAACTGCAACGGAGAGACAAACCTGATCAAGGTCTCCTCATTTTTAGCTTCCTAGAACTCCCAGAATGTTCCTTCCACTCCATTAATGAGTGCCCAATTAATGCCATCCAACAACACTCCCTTGGCCAATGCTCACAATTCCTGCCATTCTCCATTCTCCTGAGTGGCTAACCCTGAACTGTCCTCAGAACTCCAACTTCAGAGCTAGTAACATGGCATCTTCATCATTCTGAGGAAGTTAGCTCAATGTAAACCAAACTAATCCCTTCATTTCAATTTGTTTACAGCTCATTCAAGGCCCATCACTCCTGTAGCTGCTTTGGTGGGGAGATACTCAAGTTTATCAAAGTTCTTCACAAAATGCGGCAGTTAGAATGGAGCAAAGTCTTCTGGAGATTACAGATGGATTGTCATGCTCCTAGACCTAGGCACTAAAACGTCCTCTTTTTTTTTTAACTATAACTAGTAAGGAAGTTTATTTTCTTCAATACTGAAAAATTCATTTAATCATTTGTAGGACACTGTTTTAAAATTGTCCTAGTACTGTCATCATATTGACGGGTATGTAGAGTTACACCACTGCTTATAGTTTTATAAGGCAATTTGCATCTTAAGTAATAACAACTGAAATGTGCACGGCCCTTTAGTTAGTTGGGGTTTTTTAAAAATTTTTTCTGGATTTAATAAATAGAAATAAAATTAGCATTTCCACATACAAAGAAAAGCAGAAAGAGAACTGTACATGAAAATGTGAATATTATATATAGCTTGCCTTCCCTTTTATGTACATAATAAATTCAACATTTAACTTTCAAAGATGTTCTGTCTGACACAATTATTTTCTTATTGCAACAAAAGACGGCATTAGCCTTGCTGGGGACCATATTACACTATTAAGTCATACTGAACATAGAGTCTATTAAAACTCTCAGATCCTTTTCTGGTTAACTGCTAACTAGCTGGATTTGAATTCAGCTCTTCTGATTCCAGGCTCAGTGCTCTGTCCACTGCATCACTCAACTGCCCCTTAAAGATTAATGTTGTTGTTATGCTACATCCAACTCTTCGTGATTTGGGGTTTTCTTAGCAAAGATAATGGAGTGGTTTGACATTTCCATCTCTAGCTCATTTTACAGATATGGAAACTGAAGCAAAACGGGTTAAGTGATTTGCCCAGGGTCACAAAGATAGTGTCTGAGGTCAAATTTGAACTCACGAAGATAAGTCTTTCTGACTCCAGACCTTATCTTCTATCCACTGCACCACTTACCTGCATAATTATTCAACAGTTCTTTCCATTTTTATAAGATAGTGGAAAGGCCATAGTCTGTTGAATCAGAAGACCTGGCACTACTACATACTACTTATGACCCTAAAAAAGTCACCATCTCTCTTCATCTAAGTTTCTCCATCTGTTAAATAAGGAGAATGCACTAGATGACCTATAAGAACCATTGAAGCTCTAGATCTATAATCCTATTCTACCTGGGCTTGGTGGCTTAAACTCAGCAAAAGCAACTACATATTCCCTATTGCCCTACTTATCTTATACTTCCATTTCTGTAAAATTCATGACAAACACAATTCTTCTTGCCAAAGAACCAATCAGCAAAAATCAAATTCTGGCTTCTTTCCACCTTTGATTATCACTGTCATACAACTCAAGGAGTAGTTCTTTTCCTTCTCTGAGCTTACTTTTCCCAAATAAATCTAAGAAATCTCTTTTTCAAATTAGTATCCTTTACCAACCTTGGTTCATTAAAGCTCTACTATTTATAATATGATTCTTATAGGGCCACCCCAAACTTTTGCACTCATCCTCCATTACTTGCCATTGCTCTCATCTTCTATATCTGCTTTTTGAAAATCTAAGTTTGGGCGATCAGTTCTCTGTGCGATCTACATTACTCCCTTTAGCCAACACTTCATTTGCTCATCAAAATTACTTCTCTTTGTACCTTCAGAATTTCATTTTTGATTGCTGCATATGCCTTTCTGGACTGACTTCCTGTAAAATATTAGTTCATGAAGCCCCTTTTCTAAATCCTTTGAAATCTTTCATCCCAAAAGCTAGAATGCATTTCAAGCTACAGCTGGCTTGCTTCTCTTTCTTTATTAAAAACTATAAGCTGAAGTGGTCATTTTCCTCCCAAGTTTATTTTCATTGCAACATCAGCAAACCAGGTACTTCTTGCTGTTGAAAACAAAATAAAAAACAGTTGTCCTCACTGCTTTAATGAACTTTTCAAGGATGAAATTATCATTAAGGCAAGTAACTGCCTCACTGTAGGCACAGAAAAAGAAATCCAGCAAATGGTTAAATGAGTGAGGTCTCCGATCACTTCTATGTCACACTGCTGAGCCAAGAATAGGAGGTGTTCCTGGAATACATCATTTATTTTATCCTTCTCTCAGGGTGGTCTGTAATATGCCTGGATGACAACTCTGCTTCTATTTCTCATTACTTCCATTCCTGACATGCTCTGACCATGGGAGACTGACTGCCTCAAGAAAAGGGCAAAACAATTGACAAAAGGAAAAAAAATTAAAGAAGAAAAGATTACATACCGATGTAAATGCCAACAATTCTTCTTCAGTTAACTTATGCACTGGGTTAGTCTTCTGGAAATTTGTACTGTAAAAAAAAAAGTATATTGATTTCAGGAATCCTAATTACAGAACTGGTTTGATTAAAACAGAAAAACAATATGCCACAGGAATGTGTGCATATGTGTACATAAGGAGGAAGATGAAACAAGCAATAATTAACTACCTACTATGTACCAGGTACTAGACTTAGCATTTCACAAATATAATAATATTGAATTATATATGTGTGTGTGCATGTGTATACATAAATATATGTGTGTGTATACATAAATATATGTGTATGTATACAACATATACACATATGCACATGTATATGTATTTATATACATATGTATGTGTATATACATATACAAGTATGTGTATATGTGAGTGTGCATGAATCTGTACAGATAAACATCTATTTCTCTCCGAAGTAACTGAATGCTTTGAACACAGGAGACCTAACACTGACTCCAATTTCAGCACCACTTTGTGACAACATCAAGTATTTGTAAGAGGGACTTAGAGCTGAGAGTCTACTATGGAAGAGTTGTCTCATGAATTTATATATTTATTGCTAAAGAGACTTTAAGGACAAAATTTCTTGATTCAAAAAAATTAAATGTAGTTTGAAGCGTCTTAATACACGGATGTTCCCATTGTCTTTAGTTCATTCCCAAGACAAAAACTAAGACAATAAAACCTTGTTAACCAGAAGCTGGGAAGGACTATCTTGTCTAAGTGATTAAAAAAAAAAACCACCGAAAATGAACCAGAATATTTTTAATTTAAATTTTGTTGTTACAAATTTTTCTAAAATATATAAGAACACTTTCTTGTCTAATAATTATAACTTTCACATGCAGTCAAAGATTCTGGACATCACTCAACACAGAATACTATTACTATAGCTATAGAAGGTAAAAGAAATTGCTGTGGCTGTGTGTACTGACCTCAGGCTATAGGGGGGAAGAATTTTTTGTTGTTAAATATCAGTTACTAACAATTTTCTTTGGTTTAGTCTCCTAAAAGACAACTACAGTAATCCAGTTAATAGAGGTTTCTAGTTACTTATAGTTTATATTCTTTATATTTATATATTATATACTATATATTATATATTTATATTATTTACATTTATAGTTATTTCTAGTTATTAATTTCTAGTTCAGGATTGTTGTCACTAATTGGGGAAGGGAGGGTAAAACTGATCATAAAGATGATGAAGAGGTATATACAGCTAACATGCTGCACTGCTAATTTCATACAAGTTATTCATTAATAGAGTAATGTTTGTGGGGTCCAGCGAGTAAGCCAGGATGAACAAAAAAAACCAAGCCTCCTCAAACCTGAAGAGCCATCAGGTGGAAATAAGATTCGATCTTGGCCTCTGAGGAAAGGACTGAGAGTGATGAGTGGAAATTTATGAATGTAAACACGTATATATATATATATATATATATATATATATATATATATATATATATATATATATATATCATATAATTTAACTTCTTAACAATTAGAACTGTTCAAACGTGGATAAGGAAAAAAGGTAATATATATATATATATCATATAATTTAACTTCTTAACAATTAGAACTGTTCAAACGTGGATAAGGAAAAAAAAGGTAATGAATTGCCCAACACCTGGGGGTCTAAGTAATAGATGATGGCTTATTGCCAGGGTGAAGGGGGCAAAGAAAAAGAATTAAAGTGATTCCTTTTAAAGTATAGACTGAACTAGATGGAAATCCTGGTCAGCTAGGCAATTCGGTGATTTTTTTAAATTAACTAAGCTTTTCTTATTAATGAACAAAAAAAAAAAATCTGTTTTTTCTCCCTCCTACCTCCACGACCTCACTGTAAAAACAGAAAAAGAAAAACCCTTGTAACAGATGCAAAAATTCAAGCAAAACTTCATGTCCAAAAATATTTGCCTTATTCTGCACTCTGAATTCATCACGTCTCTGTCAAGAGGTAGGTATAACTTGGTTGTCCAGAACTGTGGTTGGTTCTTAAGTTTTTCAAAGAAGTTTGTCTTTACAATGTCATTGCTTTTGCATGTTCTCCTGGTTATACTACTTCCCTCTGTGTCAGCTAACACAAGGCTTCCCATTCCTTACATCATTTCTTAGGGAACAGTAGCCTTCCACTTTATTAGTAACACTGTAATTTTTTCAGCCATTTCTCAAGCAATGGGCCCTCTTAGCTTCAGGTGTTTACCACCACAGAAAAGAACTGCTATTAATATTTTGTATCCATCTTGGTTCTTTTTCTCTTTCTTTAATCTATTTTATCCTCCCATATTCCACCAAGTAAAGAATCACTTGGGGTAAGAAGCATCTCTTGGTGACTGGGAGATGGAGGATTGAGTATACTCTCATTTACTTTAGTCAAATATCCCCTTGGCTACTTCACTTACTCTTTTTTTTTTAATTAAAGGTATTCAAGGATTCCCCTATTCATAAGGACTTGAAATGAAAATACTAGTCTTCTCAAATGCCAAGTGTTTATAAGAACACCAATATATTACCTATTTAAAGTATAAAGATTTCCAAGTAACTTACCAGACTCCAAGGACAACAGCAAGCTCTTCAGCACATAAGTCAGGCATCTGATACTGTGCACAGTCTGCTAACTTTATCTCATTCAATACTGTATCATCATTTAGCTCAAGATTCTGTTATGGGGTAAAACAGGAGAGACGAAAAGAGATCATTTAAGTCATTCCTTAAATGCTTACTGGTTGTTTTATATTATCTTTAATCTCCTAAATTATATTGATTTCAGAACAGTTTTAAAAAAATGACACCCATATCTTCCTCCATAGTAACTTTATCCTGCCCATCTTTGCTCTTCCCCATCTGCCCATCTATACATAATTCTTTCTCCATCTACCTTACCAACTCAAGATACCACCTGGTATGGGTGCAGGAGGCCTATAGTATCTTATCTGAGCCATGTAAAGAAATGGTTGCTGCCTTCTCTTTTTATTATCATGGAAACATGGACTCTTCTCTCCAATGGCAGATCCTACATTCTACCATTAGCCCATGCCAATTCTTTTCTGTCACGGTAAGGACCTCTACGGAACACTTCTAGTGGATCCCTACAAATTTGAAGACTGATATGCTTGTCAGGTAATGAAAAGGGCTGGGGCTCTGGTTTATAACACTACGAATCAACAAAAGATCCCCTATAATGCTGAATTTGTGCCTCTAGGATAACTAAAGTCTATGCAAATACCTTCCATAGTAAGTAAAGTTCTATGGTGTAAAAAACATGGGACTTGGGAGTTAGAGGCACTGTTTCAGTCCTGACTCTGGCATTTATTACTTTATGAACTTAGATAAGTAACTTGGCCTCTCTGAGCCACATTTTCCTTATTCTTAAACTGAAGAGATTGGAATAAATGATTTCTATGTTCCCTTCCAGTTCAAAACCCAGAACCCTATGAAATGGAAAGGGAAGGGAAGGCTACATGAGGAGAGGGAGGAAGGGATGCCTTTTTGGAAGACAAATGCTGAAAGTCAATAACAAAAAGAGAAGAATTCACTCTGTGTATAAGGAAAGATAACTGATGAGCCAGACGAGAAATGGTATCCTTGGCAACCTACCCACTGATGACTCAAAGGAATGTGACACAAACTATAACACCAGGGAACGATCCCATAAATACTATGTGGAAACGATGAAGAAAAAGGTATATAAGTTTTTGGACACTGTAAAGCAACATCATAATGAACATAATGAGTTTGTGATTAGTTTGTTTTGTTCATTTCCACCTAGGGGAAAGTATCTAGCTAGGTTGGTAACACTATGTTCATTAAAAACCACAGTGAAGTTAATATAACACCACAGTTTCCATTCTTTCTCAAACAGAATATGCTAGAAAATTAAAGAAAAAGATGACCTTTCAAAAGTTATAGATAAAGTGAAAGCTAGGTCTACATTTTTTGCCACCAAATTCAGTGTTCTGCACTAGCCTTCTGTGATTAAGGGTGTTAGCCTGGTCAGATCAGTTATGACCAACTGGCTTCCCTGCTTTACCTTTGTTAAATTCTCCAGAGGAGTAGGTGCTGGGCTAAGCTCATCATGTGGAAGGCTGTCCTCTCCTCTTCGTACATCTAGAATAAGCTGTGCCACATAATTTTCCTGAAATCGAGTCCTTTTCCCCAAAGCTCCTATTTAAAAAATAAGATTCAATAACATAATAAGATTCAATAAAAAAAAAGAGTGCTGCTGAGCATGTTACACAATTATTAAAAAAAAAAACATCAAAAATTTTTGCTTTGTATGTCTGTAAAAACATCCTCCAGGTCAATTATTCTCAAATTTTATTCCACAAACATTTCCATGAGGAAGTAGATCCAAAAGATCATCAAGTTTATTTCATTCCACTTACTGCCACAATGTAGAATTATGAAATATTTAAATAATACGAGAAAAGAAAAGAATTCAGAGTCAAATGATCATCTGAGCATAGATTGAGAGACAAAGAGCACTTTAGGCTACCTCATTTTATAGATAAGAAAACGAAGGTTCACAGACTTTAAGTGATTTGCTCAAGGTAACCCAGGTAATAAGAAGCAGAATCAGGACATAAATCCAGGTCCTCTAACTCCAAATCTAATTTTTTGCTTTGTGTGCCACTGTTTCTTCTCTGTGCCAATCAGAGCAAGATGGAGAGGGGGAGAGAGAAAAAGGGAGAAAGATGTTCCTTTAATTCCAGTGGCTTCTTAGTTTGTCCTTCATAATCTGTCTTGATTATAGTCACATCATTGCTAGAGTAAATGAAGGAGAGAGGGAGGGAGGGAGAGAAGGGAAGGAGAGACAAAAAAAAAAAGAGGGAAGGGGAGGGGAGAAAAAAGGGAGGGAAAAGGAGAGTGGAAGGGAAAGTAAGGGGAAAGGAAGACCACATTTTTTTGAGGGGCAACTCACTTCAGTTTAGGCTTTTATTTTAAAATTCACCACTTTTTAAACCATTTTTTCTTTTTAAATTTTGAGTTCCAAATTCCCTCCATCCATCCATCCACTATTCCCCCACCCACTATGAAGGCAAACAAAATATCCATTATAAATGTGAAATTATACAAAACATATTTCTATGTTAGCAATATTACCCAAAATGAAAAAAGTGAAAAAATTATACTTCAATTTGCACTCAGAGTTCACCAGTTCTCTCTCTGGAAGTAAATAGAATTTTTTCATTTTTGGATGAAAATTTGGAGTCCTTTGGGACTGTCTTGGATCATGTATTGATCAAAGTAATGAAGTCTTTCATAGTGGATCATCATTACAAAACTGTTGTTACTGTCAGCATCATAGTGGATCATCATTACAAAACTGTTGTTACTGTCAGCAATGATCTCTCGGTTCTATTCGCTTCTCTTTACATCAGGTCATACAGGACACCACAAATACTAAGCACTTACTACACACGTGGCACCATTCTAGATCTTTTGGACAACTACAAGCACTAGTCAAAAAGCATTTGTGATGGAGCTGATGGGGTTCAGACTCTGGGAACTTCCTTGAGCTCCCCTGGAATCTCCTTACTTGAATTGACTTTTCATACTCAAATTGAGCTCTCCCTGTCTCCCTCACAGAATCTGGCCTCTCCTACTCAAATCTGTGACCATTGTCAGTTATCTCTTGATTGCCCTACCTGCTTCCCACCTAGGCGCCCCCTTGTCTGATGTTTGTTGGTTACCTCCAGTTGTTTCCAGCCTTTGATCCTCCTTGGAGGCCCTTCCTGAACTTCTTCCCCCATCACTCTACCACCCCCACCCCCACCCCCCATCCCTCCTATATTCTTTTCTGTATTTAAGTCCCATCTTGCCTCCATGAAGGTGCTCAGATTCAATCCAGCTCAGACTCTGTCTAGCTGGGATTCTATCTGGCCCGCTTGTGAATACAAGCGTCACAAGTGCTTAGGCTCCTTAAGAGGCAACCCAATTAGGCGAATCATAAACTTTGTTTTCTTTGGCTTTAAGAAGGCTTGAGTCAAATTCATTCGAGCACGACCCGGACTGTCGGTATTTTGGGAGTCCATCCCTCACCTAGAACCTCATCTGAACCATCTTGTAAAGAGAACCACCTAAAAATCCTTTTGGTTCTAAAGACAAATCTGCCTCAATTTTCTTCTAGGAAAAGAATAAAGAAACTTGCTAGAAGACTGTTTCAGTAATTCATATCCAGACTAAAGAAGTATCAAGGGGAACAGGAAGAAAAGAGAGACAGAAGAAAAAAATGACTTGTCCTTATTTGCCCTTGATCTCATCTATATTTTCCAGTAGACGGTTCCAACTATCTTCCCCCCATACTCAATATTCAATCATTCCCTATCTACTGGTTCCTTATCTGATATCTATATGCCCAAGTCTGCCCTATCCTGAACAAATCTCCATTAGACCCTATCATCCCCCAAGTCAAATTCTTTGACAAAGCTGTCTTCACTCCCTGCCTCCATTTCCTTTCCATAACCTTTTGCAATCTATCTTCTGACCTGTGGCTCCAAGAAGCTGTAATATACACAGCAACCACACCCTAGTTAACAATCATGGCAGACAGGTTAACAAGAGTAACCAACAGGTCTCAAACCTATCAGTGAGTTAGGCGGATGTCTACCCCAAGCTTGTGAAGACTGTCCAGTGGAATGAGTGGATGAGAACAATTTGTGCCAAAGGCCATGAAGGCAGCTGAAGCAAGCACCATGGACCACTTAGAACTTGGTCAAGCATTGAAGATGTCCAGTAGGCTTGACTTTTGTCCTACCACCAGACTTTGATGACTCTGGAAGAGAGAGTGAGGCTGACACTATTGGACAACTCTACTTCACTTACATTCAATTCATGAACAAGTCAAAACATCACCCATAATGTCACCGGTCCCCTTCAAACATGAAGGACAAACATTAAAAACAGAGGAGAAAACAAACGGAAACACAGACAAGCAAGACAGCTTTGAAAATATCATGCTGAATTTATCATGTATTTTCAAGGAAAAGCAAGATGTAGAAAATTGCAATTTCATGTATAACCATCTTTAATGTTCAATTTTGCATAATGAAATGCACATTTTATTTGTTGCTTATTAAATTCAAAAATTTACTAAATGTAAAAAAAGCCCTTATAACCTGACACCCAAACTATCTTTTCAGATTCACTGTACATCACTCCCCTCTGGCACTATTTTTGCATTCCAACAAAACTAGCTCTCTGCTCTTCACCCATGGCACTCTGTTTCCCATCTCTAGCGATCCTCTGTGCCTGAAAACTCTTTTTCACTTTCACCTCAAAGAACTTCCCCTTCCTTCAAATCAGCCCAACCAACATCTCCTACACAAAGCCTTTCATGACATCCAAATTCTAGTATAGTTAGTCCCTCCCTAACAACCTTCTATTTGCCTTCTTTGTATCTGTTTGCATTTTTCCTGAACATACCTATATATGTACTTGTCAAGCTCATTAGAACATAAACTCCTCAAGAGTAGGGATTATGTCGGTCTCTTTGTATCTCCAGCACCTAGTACAATACCTAAAACATAAAAAGTCCTTAATAAATGCTTGTTAATTGATTCAGTGATTAAATATAGAAGTAGTGGAGACAATCTGTACTTCAGAGAAGCTCAGAAGCATTTGGACAGGAAGTGACAAGATGACAGGCAAGAAAAACAGCAGTCAAGTAAAAGGTATTTGCTTTGGGTTTTTTTGTTTTATTCTGAATTAATGAAGGTCTAAACAGGCACAGATATGTTTGAAAGAAGTAGGGAAGGAGACAGTGGATAAGAAATTACCTATGTTGGAAAGAAAGGATAGTTGAGGCTTTAAGCTTAGTGATGTGAGAAGATGAGGCCTCAGCAGAAGAATTAGCTTCAGAAAGGATGGCTATCTCTTTCCCTGCAAAGGAAGGGCCAGAAGAAATACATGAGATAGAAGGGACTGAAGATGAAGATTTAGAATATTTTCTCAGTCTCAGACAGATGATCTATTTCCTCATCTAGGCGGCTAAAGACAATATTCCCCTATCAAGGCCGCTAAAAACAATTAAAGAGCACTACCTTAGCTTGCCTTTCTAAAATGAAGTGCTAGACACTGGACTTCCAAGTGCAACAGAAGAACACTAAGACATACCTCCTCAACAACATAAAAGAACCAGAGGAGTGGGAAGAAAATATTTCAAAATCTCTTAGAGTAATAATGGCCAGGGTGGGGCAAGAGAAGCACTTCCAGTACCAAAGACACTGACTGCTCCCACACAATACACTCAAATCGCGCTGATCACCACAACAGCCCAAAGGCTCCAGTTCAATACGGAGCCCCTACAACTTCAAGCCTCCAGATAAACAAGGGCTCAGAATAACACAAACCCAACTATACTCCTATAGCCAAGGCCCACAGAGTTCACTGTATAATCAATAACCCATAATCAATAACTCAATTTCAGATTACCCTAACCAACTCCAAAGTCCAAGCCTCAACCAGATAATGGACTTTTCATCACCTCTAGCCAGAATTTCCATCCAAAGTCAGATAAGTATCCCCTCCGTCCCTTCCCCCAGCCCTATATCTAATGAAAGTCTCCAGTAGCACGCACAACAATTCACATGCGCTCCAACCAACATCTATAACTCCAGCCAGCAAGTCACTGATCACACCATAATCTCTGTAGTCACTTTTACAGCTCCAGCTTCCAGGTCACACTACGCAAGGCTTAAGACTTCAAGCCCAAGGGTCACCCCCTATCATGAGGCAGGAGACCTCAAACAGAGTGCTACCCACAAGTGTCAAGGCTACAGGTGTCAACTGGGATAAAGCTAAAACAATTCCCACTACAATGCCATCCCTTTAATGAGATAACAAACAAATCAGAATATGTGTGACAATTTTACTTTACAACTGCACTATGCCCAACACACTAAAGTCATTCCTCCAGATTGGAGATTCTTAACTGAGGATCCATGAACATTTTTTAAAAATATTTTGATAGCTATCATTAATTTCTTTTGTAATCCTATGTCTTTTATATTATGAATTTAAATTATCATTCTAAGAGGCTCATAGGCTGGCTTCCCTAGACTGCCAAAGGTCTAGGACACAAGAAAGGTTCAGAACCCTACTTGAGGTCTTTTCATATTCCATGGACACCAGTGCCGCTCTAAAGCTATCATTTTTGATATCTACCAGCCCAAAATCTTTTTATAATTCATTCCCAGATGTCACCTTTTAATGCTATTTCTTGTATGCAATTCATCAACTGATAATATATTGCAGGTTATGTCCATCAGGTGTCTCTGTATTACCCTTCAGGTAGAAGTCCTCCTTACACAATAAGCAATGAATAAATGTCTGCAGAGTTAAAAATATTGATGACAAGATCAATCATCACAATCTTTAACCAAATCAACAGATACAGAAAAGGTCTTTAAAAAAATCCAAAATTCATTCATGTTTAAAACAAGGAGGACCTGGAAGAGAAAGTTTTCTCAATAATTAAAAGTAGACACTTAAAACCAAGAGACAGAATTATATAGCAAAACATGAGAAGTATCACAAAAAAGGGGCACAAAACAAAGGTACCCACTTTCACCACTTCTATTTAACAGACTACTGCGGACAGAAATACTATCAATCACAACAAGGTAAAAAAAGTACATGCAGAATTGACATTAGAATACCATTGTGTTCCCTACCACATAATACAACCTTCACAAAGTCAAAATTATAGAATAATTCCCTACAGCAGGCAATATTTTCCAGGTGTCTGGCACATCATGGGTGCATAACATTAAGTGAATTGGATGTTCCTATTTGTTTGTGACGTTGGTTTTTTTAATTGACCTAAGTAAAATGACGGCAAAATTTACATGGAAAAGCAAATTCTATGGATGTTCAGAGGACTTGCCAATGATACGGTCAGTTCTGAGTAATGACTGATCTTTTCCATCCAAAAAAAAATTATAACTGGTCTTTTCAGTGACAGACTCAAATGTTTTTATTTCTCCAGAACATCAGAAGGCATTTTAAAAAAAACCTGGTGATAACAAATTTATATGTAGAGGCTGTTATCAAAATTATCAAGGACTGGTCAAAAAAAGAAAGAAACAGATCACTGTAACTGAATGGATGTCCTTGACTTAAAATACACCCAGAGAGACTGATGTTTGAAAAAATATAAAAAACAGTAACTGGGAAGAGGATTCATTACTTAATAAATGGGAAATTTAGATGGTGAAATACCAGGAAAATAAATTGAGAGCAATAACTTATGGCATGTACCACAATAAATTCTAGCAAAAAGTTTGCAGCTTTTTCAATCTATAAAAAATGAAACAGAATGCAATTTTATCTCAATTGTACAGGAGAGATAAATATATCTCAATTGTATAGGAGAGATAAATATTAAGGTGTCAAAAGAAGAAACTTTGATGATAAAACAGATTCTCTCAGTACAAAACTAAAGTATACTCAAGATACATAGCCATGATAGGGGAAATTCTGTATTTTCTGTAATTTCTAAAAAAAAAAGATAAAAACAAAATCTATAATTTAAAATAAATTTTAAAATATTGAAGGGCAACAACTAGTACTCAATGAATAAAAAGAAGGGTGAGGTTGGCTCATAGCTTTGGCTACAGACAAAAAGAACTGTCAACCTCTTTGTCAGGGACAGACTTTCCAGCAACTGCCCCCCAATAGAGGATATGGACCCCAGAACCCAAGAGATGATCCTGAAGAGCTTAAATTCTGAAGATGGTAGAGAGAACACAACAAGGGAGTCTTAAAGCCAAAACAATATAATATGTAGCAGAGAGGAAAGAGATGCCCAGCAGAGAAGAGTCAACAAAAGCCAGTTAGAGTGTCCTGAAGCTAAGATTTTTGATTATTTATGTTGGGTTGATTCAAAATCTTTGGTCTTGAATTACTAACAGTGCTAGAAAATGCCTTCTTGCTCCCATTTAACCTAAGATGAGGATCTTGCCTTCTCAAAACTCATTTATAAAACTGCCAAAAAAAAATTTTTTTAAGCATAGGGTATGCAAGCAAAAGTAAAAGTTAAAAAACATCCACATTTTTCCCACCATCACCCCCGGTTGGCATACAAATGAAATTAAACAAGAAAAAAGTTACATGAAAAAAATAAAGTTATTGACTTCCTGATCCACATACCTGTCTTTATTATGTCACAACCACACTGACTGGCTCTTTCATCCAGCCTCAACTGTACCTTCATTGCAGCAAGACAGTCCTTTTACTGCTTCCCGATTGATTCCCCAACTCCCTCCCACAGAAGCTATTCCAACCCTTCTTCAGTCCTCAAGCCTCCCCTACCTCCCCTCTACTCTTATCCCAAAGTGAAGACTCTTATTTGTACTGAGAAATTTGAAGCTTTTCAATGTGAGCTCCCTCTCTCCCTAGTCTCATCATCTCAAAACACCTTCACTTATCCCCAACTTCTTTTCCCCCAGTCTCTAATAAAAGTGGTGCCAAGGGCAACTTTGGTATGCGCCCTAAATCCCATCCCTTCGTTATATTTTCCTCAAAATATCACCTCTTCCAAACTTCCTTATTTCTGTCAAAGATGCCACCATTCTTGCAGTCTCCCAGATTCATAATCTTGGCATCCTTGACTCCTCACTCTCCTTCATTAGACATAGTTAATCATTTGCAAATCTTGCCATTTCTGCCTTGACATCATCCCATAACATCCCTTCACTCTGACACACAGTCACACAGACGCAACCTAAGTGGGAGCCCTCATCACCTTGAGAAGAGGCCTCTACGATAGCCTCCTAATTCATCTCCCTACCTACATACAGTCTTTTCTAACTCTAACCCACCCTCCACAAGGCTGACCGACAAAGTGCAGATCTGGCTATATCACTCCCCGACTGAATGAATTCCAGCAGCTCCACACTGCCTCTGGGATACATATAAACTCACCTGTTTAGCTGTTAAAAGCTCTTCACAGTTTCAAGTCTTACCGGACATTACTCTCTCTCCCATAATCTGTGATCTAGCAAAACTTGTCTTCCCCCAGTTCCTCACATGACACTGTATCTCCCGTCTTCCTGCCTTTGCAGGGACCATTTCAGATGCCTGGGATATATCTGTCCTCGCCTCCATTTCAGGGGATCCCTTTCTTCCTTTAAGATGTTCTTCAATCACCGACTTATGCATGAATCTTTATTTTCTGATCATAGAAGTGCTACTCCCATCCCTTCTAATCTACTTTGTTTATTCACTTTATATTTATGATGTATAATTTATACAATTACTTGCTGCTTCCCACTGGCCCACTGGTTCCATGCAAGCAAGGATTATACCATTCTTTGCACTTATATTCTCAGTGCCTAGCATTCTATCTGGCACATGGTTAATACGGAATAAATGATGTTGATTGACTGACACGTTACCTGCCAAACGCAATGATCAGTCTTGATTCCAGAGTACTAATGATCAAGACTATTATGCATCTCCTGAAAAAGTGGAAGTAATCTGAATATGCAGAATGAGACACATATTTTGGATATAGTCAATATGGAAAATTTCTTTTGCTTGAATATGCATCTATGTTACAAAGACTCATAGGATGTATCTTTTTTTTCCCTCAGTGGTGGGGGGAGGTGAAGGAGGAATAAAAAAGCCTTGACAGTTTTAGAAAATAAAATTCAATATATTACCAAGCAGAACAAGTTGTGGTAGTAGAAGGGGTGTATGTGTGTGTGTGTGTGTGTGTGTGTGTGTGTGTGTGTGTCTGTGTCTGTGTATATCTGTGTTTACTTAGCTAATAAGGATTCAGTCAGGGAAAGGATGCATGATGCAAAGTCAAAGCCAATAACAACTGCCGTCTCCCCACTGGGCCACCTAGCTGTCCTAAACAAATTGTGGTACAGGAATATAATGGGATATTACTGCGCTGTAACATATTATGTGTGTATCTATAGTCATAAGAAAAAAAATGCTCTAAATCACTACTGATGAGGGAAATGCAAATCAAAAGAACTCTGAGGTACCACCTCACACCTATCATATTGGCTAATATGACAGAAAAGGAAAATTATAAATGTTGGAAAAGATGTGGGAAAATTGGGACACTAATGCACTGCTGGTAGAGTTGTGAGCTGATCCAACCAATCTGGAGAGCAATTTGGAACTATGCCCAAAGAGCTACAAAACTGTGCATAACCTTTGATCCAACAGTATCACTGCTAGGTCTGTATCACAAAGAGATCATAAGAAAGGGAAAGGGATGTATATGTACAAAAACATTTATAGCAGCTTTTTTTGTGGTGGCAAAGAATTGGAAATGGAGAGGATGCCCATAAATTGAGGAATGGCTGAACAAAATGTAGTATGTGAATGGTTTTGTGCTATAAGAAATGATAAACAGGCAGATTTCAGAAAAGCCTGAAAAGACCTACAGGAACTGATGCAACAGGAAGTAAGCAGAACCAAAAGAACATAGTACACAGTAACAGCAACATTGTGCGATGGTCAACTATGTTGGACTTAGCTCTTCTCAGCAATACAATGATCTAAGGTAATTCCAATAGATTCATGGTGGAAAATGCTACCCACATCCAGAGAAAGAACTAACGAAGTCTGAATGCAGATCAAATTATATTATTTTTACTTTATTTTTGTCATAGTTTTTTCCTTTTGTTCTGGTTTCTTCTTTTGCAACATGACTAATGGAAATGTTTTACATATGTAACCTAGATCAAATTGCTTACTGTCTTAGGGAGAAGTAAGGGGAATGAGAGGGAAAAAATTTGGAACTCAAAATCTTATTAAAAAATGAATGTTAAAAATCTTTACATGTAATTGGAAAAAATAAAATACCATTAAAAAAAGAAATGATGTGCATGAGGACTGGAGAAGCAGAATGAAATAAGAAGGGTCAAGAAAATTATATATCCAGTAACTACAACAATATAAATAAGAAAAAAACACTGAAGAAATCAAAAGTAAATATAACAAAATTATAATCATCAAATGGAAATAGAATGAAGAAATATAAGCAGGCATCCCTAAACCTCCCCTTTGTGAAAATGGGAAATGCAAGGTACTATAAAATTCACATTTTTTGGACTTGTTCAATGTATCAATCAATTATGCTGACTTTTTTTTCTCTTCAAAAAAACAGTATCTGTTACATGAGATGGCTATTTAGGAAGGGTAGGAGGAGAGAACACATAGGATACTACAGTGATGTTAAAAAACTGAAAATATCAATAAAAACTTACTAAAATTTTAAAATAAGAAAGCAAGCTCTTGGAATAGGAAGTTTTTCATTTTTGACTTTGTATCCCCCCAGACCAAGCACAGTAACTTACACATAGCAGGACCTTAATGAAATATCCCAAATAGAAGTAAATAATAAAATCATCTTACTGACATTAATAATTTGAGTATATTTGGCATATTTGTTATAAAATTTAAGCAAAATTTTAAACCCTGTTATAGAAAAGGACCACAGAAGTTACAAATTGGAGAGTGTGGCAAAGAAGGTATGCTAAAGTACCTAGCAACCACAAAACAAAGATATATTAACTTTAATTTTAAAACTTGAATACATGAATTGGTCATAAATTTTTTAAAAAAGGAAGAAAAATAGATTTTTACCTGTCAAATCAATTTTCAGTTTGGTTATATCTTTAGCAATGTTGAAGTGATCTTTTGCTTTTGTATATTCATAATAATACAAATATGTATGTGCACACTCAAGATGGAACTGAACATTCAGGTATCCACATGTCTCCTTGGCCAACAGATTTTCCAGTTTCATCACTGTAAGACAAGAGAAGACATTAAGAATTTGTCTCCTGCAAAGATATGACTGTACTCACAGGGCAAGAAAACCTACCATCAATCACCAATAAAAATTGTAGCACGGAGGCCAAAATGAAAGGAAAGGCAATGAATAGAGCTGACAACAAGAAATCCAGCTGTGGCTACAGCTCCCCATCGATAAATCAGCAACAACTTATTATGCTCCTAATACATGCCAGGCGTGCGCGCACACACACACACACACACACGCACACACACACACAAACCAAGACACACGCTTACCTCTACTAGTTATATTCTACTGCTGTTTTCACTACTGGTTGCTATCCAGCTCTACCATGGCCCAGAGGCACAGCTACCCCAGACATGGGCACAAGCTCTTCCCCCAGGACTATGATAGAAAGTTCTACAGAGGCAAACTATCAGCTGATGTTTCAAATCAAAGGTGAAGAGAAGAAAGTTACAGTAATTGTTAAAAGTTATAATAACAAATTACAGTAATTAAAGATCTGGCTTCAGAGGGACAGTTAGGGAAAAGTTTTAAGGTACTTCTGATATAGCCACAACACGTTCCCACTATCTGCATGAGCCTGCACCCAAGGACTCAGGGTAGAGGTGAGAACCAGTGTTGCTCCTAGGACTACATGCTAGAGAAAAACAGCCCAGAAGAAAGCACTGAGCCATAACCAAACACATTCCTTCACTGGCCAGTAGGGAAAGCAACAGAAAAAGATCCTATAAGAGAGATCTCAAAGAAAATGCTAGAACTTTTGCAGTTGTTCAAATCACCATTATAGTCTGAGCCCCAGACGCCCCCAAAGCTGTCTCCGCATGCTGCTAAGGACTGGCATGGGAGACAAAGAAAAAAGAGTGGGATGCAGTAGCAGAGGGAATTAAGGAGACCATGCAACAGCAGACCATGGAGCTAGCAAAAGCTACAAATGGCAACAAACGATGAAGGATTTGCCCTCCCAATAATAAACACGTTATAAAGTAATCTGCAACAAAACTAACGGTACTAACATACTGTTAAAGATAAGGGACATATATCCTCCTTCCTCCTGACAGTCAATAAGCTGTTTTCAGGGAACATGCTTTATAGGAAGAATTGTTTGTTGGGAAGTGTGAGTTGAAAAGGCAGAGAAAATAAAGAATATTGCTAGACACAATTTGCTGAATTTTTGTTGCTGTTCAGTCATTTTCAGGCTTGTTTAACTCTGGGATCTCATTTGGGTTTCTTAGCAAAGATCCTGGAGTGGTTTATCACAGCCTTCACTAGCTCATTTGACAGGGGAGGAAACTGAGAAAAACAGGATTGAGTGACTTTCCCAGGGTCATACAGCTGGTAAATGTCTGAGGCTGGATTTGAATTCAGGAAGGTGAGTTTTCCTGATTCCAAGCCCAGTGCTCTATCCACTATACCATCTGGCTGCCTGAAGAATGAGTAAACAAGTATGTATTAAAAACTTACTATATGCCAGGCACTGTGCTAAGCTCTGAAAATACAGAGACAAAAGGAGAAGTCACAGGTACAGAGCTACGGTGGAGTCAAGTACATCATTTTTATAAACAATGTTAGTACTGATTTGATCAAGGATCCTAGAACATGAACTGCAAAATGCAGGTTGTAGATAATGTGGAGGGTCAAGAGAAAACATACATCAGGGTAGATGGCAAGAAAATGGCCAAAGTGGACGATGAGATAGATCATGAAACACAGTCTGGTCTGTTCTGGAGTTGTATGAGGGGGGCTTGCTCATTCCTACACCTGCGAAGGAGCTCCAACGAAAAGAAGTTCCACAGAAGTAGAAAAGAAATTCCAGATGATGAGGGAAGATTTTATAGACACAGAGTTTTAAAGAGCTCATAAGGTCTAAATAATACAGATGACCTCCGATTTATTCCAGTAAAAAGAGTAGCAACCAGTAGAAACCAGAACTCAGAAAAGAACGATGCATTTGTATTTGTTATAAGGATTTTGTTGTCCGGTTTATTATGATGTGGCAGGAAAAGAGGGTGAGAAAAACAATCATGGTTCATGAAAAAAATGAAAAATAAAATATAGATGCAGTATAAAAACAGTAACCCAGCAAGAGTATATATCAATTATATACTAAATGAAAACTATTATAAAAACTGTATTTACTATATATACTATATATTATATATTAAATTATAACTAGAGGTCTCTGCAGTTAAATGCAACAAGCAATATGCTTTAAATTCATTTCTTACAGAATATATTATATATACACACATACACACACGCACATACACAACTCTAAAAATCATAGACACTTAAGAGCTATAGGAAACATAAAAGGTGGTCTATCAGGACTTCCTATATAACTGAACAAACAAGAATCATTTATTAAGCAGCAAATGATTATGATGTGCCAGACACAAGTCCCTTCTCTGACCCCACTGGCATGAGGCCTCCCACCTTCTGCTTAAAACCAAGCTCACTAACTCCTAAGGTAACCCTGCTCCACTGCAAGATAGCTCTGACCATTAGAATGTTCTTTCTTATGTTGAGTAGATGCCTGCCTCAATTTGTTAAGTCTTGGTTTTGGTCTCTGAAATTTAAAAAAAAAATACTTTCTCTATTTCCATATGACAATAATGAAGTTCCTCCAAATTTTCTTCTTTTTTTTCTTGAAACCAGACAGCCCAGTTCCCCAGTCATTAATCATGACATGCTTTTGGATTTCCCGCTATCCCAGTCAACACCTCATGTATATGTTGTTATAGGTTATCCATGCTGCTCTTAGAAAGTGACACCAGGGTTTAAATAGATTATAGCTTTGATGTGGTCTGACCCTAACAAAGAAACACTCATTATAGTAACTTTTTTGAAGAACATTAAAACTAAACAACTGAAAAACTGCTCCTTACACATGACTACTAATTAACAATTACATTCTTAACTAAACCTTAAAACTCCCTGAAGACAGATACAAGACCAAAGGCCATTTTATGGCTTTGTCCATTTCTTAAATTGTCATGGCCTTTCCTCTTCTCCCCAAAAAAGTTACCACCTTGAAGTCAAACTTCTGTTAAGGAACAGTCTTATGGGAAGTTGGGATTATCCTCAAACAAGGGCCGCAAACAGTCTATTACCATGTTCCACTTTCCGGATCGGTAGAACCTGTCACCACTGGCCTTCTGTGCAAAGCCTTGAAGAACTTAAGATGACAGTCAAGATAATGAGGTGAATGAGCAAGGCTTTAAAAAAAGAAATTGGGATGGTTCACAGTTGGAAAGATGCACAGGGCTTTCAGTAATCCCAAAACTGATTAACGCTACAAAAGCCAAATTTTCTTTGAGGCAATATTCTACAGGCTGAGAGCCACTGTAGCTCTGAGTGGTAGATAAAGTGGATAAAACAGTAGTAGATAAAATCAGACAGACCTGGAAAGTTCTGCCTGACACATACTGGAACCCTAAACAACTCACTTAACTTTTTAGTATCCCGGGCTACCCTCAAGACAACAAGTTATAGAACAGTTTCTGATCTTCACAGAATTTCTTCTTGGGCGTTCCTTACTCCAATTACTGATCCAGTCCAAAAAAACGTACAATGTGGTCTATATAGCTACAAATCATAGAATACCATGCAATCAGAAGAATTAAAACTACAAATACCTCAAAAGAAATGGAGAGACTCAAGACAGAAGCTGATAGGCAGCACAGTACAGTGAGCACTAGGCTTGGAGTCAGGAAGACCTGAGTTCAAATCCAGCCTCAGACACTTATTAGCAGTGAACCTGGGCAAATTAATTAACTTCTGCTTGCCTCAGTTTCCTCCACCATAAACTGGGGTTAATAATATCACATCTAGGACTGCTGTGAGGATCACATAGGATAATATTTGTCAATTACGTAGCAAAGCATCTGGCACATTGTTGGTAACATAAATGCTGTTAGTACTATTGTACTAATTAGGTAATGAGACATCGATCTCAGATATAAGCTGTTTCTGGCACCTATGCCTCAGTTTCCTCATTTGTAAAATGAGGGGGCTGGACTCAGCAGCCTCTCAGGTTCTCTTCTAGCTCTAAATCTACATTCCTATGATCTTGCACTACCAATGAGGATCCACAAGGGATAAATGTCATGAAATATAGAGGCCCTTTGTAACTATAAAAGCGGACAAGCCAAAAACATTCTGAGAAAGAAAAAGTGGCATAGTGGTGTCTATGATTTATAAAGTCAAGAAGCCTCTTGACTTTTAGGCTTCATCCCCATCTGCAATGCACTTAGTAGATATTCTACAGTGAATTTAAGAAAAACAAAGACAAGAATGACTCGGAACAACAAGTGGACTGAGTTCTGGACTGCAGGAGGATTATCCAAACTGATGAAACTTGATTTTCATCAAAGCAGCAATGGTGGTTTAGAATTTGTACTGTTAAGCTTATACTCTTGCTAGTCTGCCATCTTGGGAGCAGAAACTATCTGCCCAATGCCTGACACAAGACAGCCACTTAATAAATGCTTGCTAACAAGCAAAGAGGCAGTCAAACTTTGGAGCACAGTTTTAGAACTTAAAAGGGACTTCTGGAAATCATCTAAACCTACACCTTCAGTTCCTACTAAGAAAAGTGAAGGAAGGCAAAAGAGCTAGAGCTACAAACAAGAACCACCTATCCCACAAAATTAAGCATAATTCTTAAAGGGAAAAAAATGGTCAGTGAAATATTAGGATTTCAGGCTTTCATAAGGAGACCAGAAATGAACAAAAAATTTAATCTCCAACATCAAGACCCAAAATAAGCACAAAAAGTGAAAAAAGGAAAAAGAAAATATAAGGGATTCAATAGAATTAAACTGTCTACATCCCCACATGGGAAGATGTCGCTTGTAATTCTTAAAAAATTGTACCACTAATAGTATGGCTAGAAGGAATATAGACAGACAGAGGGTAAAGCTATAGGATAAATTAGAGGGAATGATACAAATTTATTAATTAAAGGATGAGAAAGAGGAGTACACTGGGTGCAGAAGGGAGGGAGAAGTAGAATGGGGTAAATTATTTCACATGAAGAGGCATGAAAGATCCATTACAGTGGACGAGAAGATGAGAGAGTGGGCAATGGGCATCACCTGAACCTTACTCTCATCAGAACTGGCTCAAAGCAGGAATAAGATACCCAATCAGCTGAATATAGAAATCTATCTAACTCAGCAGAGAAGTAGGATGGGAAGAGAGTAAATAAAGGGGCTTAGGGAGGTTGACAAAAGGGAGAGCACATCAAGGGAAGCAGACGGAAGAAAAATACTGGTAAGGAGTGAAAAGGTTAGAGAGAGAGGACAAAGAAGAGGAAAAATAGAATGGAGGGAAATGCAGTTAGTAAACATAATTGTGAATATAAATGAGATGAACTCTCCCATAAAATGGAAGCAGATGGTAGAATGCATCAAAAGCCAGAATCCTACAATACGTTGTTTACAAGAAATACACTTGAAGCAGAGAGACACCACAGAGTAAGGGTAAGGGACTGGAGCACAATCTATTCTGCTTCAGCTGAAGTAAGTCTGATATCAGAGAAAGAAAACAGACCTAATCAAATGAGACAAGAAAGGAAACTACATCCAGAAAAAGAACTACAGAGAAACAAAAAAAGTCTAAATGCAGAACAAAGCATACTATTTGCTCTCTCTTTTTTTTGTTTCTTTCATGGTTTCTCCCATTGACTCTAATTCTTCTTTACAACATGACTAATGTGAAAACATGTTTAATATGATTATATATGTAGAGCCTGTATCAGACTGCAGGCTCTCTTGTGGCTGGAGGAGGGAGAGGTGAGGAGAAAATTTGGAACTCAGAGTCTTATGGACGTGAGTGGTGAAAACTAAAAATAAATGTTTTTTTTAAATAACATCAAAATATTTAAAAGAGAAGTTAAGTGAGTTACAGGAAGAAATAGACAGCAAAACGATACTAATTGGGGACCTCAGCTGTCCTCTCTCAGAACCTGATACATTCAACCAAAAAAGAAACAAGAAAGAAATTATTTAGAAATTAGAAACTAGACATGACAGCCCTTTGCAGAAAACTGAATGGTAACAAAAAGGAATATACTTTTTTCTCAGCAGTACATGGCACCTACACAAAAACTGAACATGTATTAGGACATAAAAACCTCAAAATCAACTGTACAAAGGCAGAACTACTAAAGGTATCCTTTTTAGATCATAATACAATAAAAATTACATTCAACAAAATAGAGTAGAAAGATAGATTAAAAATTAGTAGGAAACTAATCTAATCCTAAAGAATAAGTGGGTCAAAGAACAAATCATAAAAGCAATCAATAATTTCTTAAAGGGAATGACAACAAGGAGACAACATACCTAAATTTATGGGATGCCGTCAAAGCAGTACTTAACAGAAAATTTCTCTCTAAATTCATACATCAAGAAAATAGAGAAAGAGCAGATTAAAGAATTGGGCATGCAACTAAAAAACTAGAAAAAGAATAATTTAAAAATCCCCAACTGAACACCAAATTGAAAATTCTGAAAACAAAAAGTGAGCTTAATAAAACTGAAAGCAAGAAAGCTATTGAGCTAATAAATAAGACTAGGAGCTGGTCTTATGAAAAAAAAAAACCAAGAAGAACATGTAAGACATTGGTTAATCTAAGTTTTAAAAAGAGAGAAGAAAATCAAATCCAGCATCAAAAATGAAAAGAGTGAAATCATCACCAATGAAGAATAAATTAAAGCAATCATTAGGAAATATTTTGCCTAATTATATACCAATAAATCTGACAATCTGATTAAAATTGATGAATATTTACAAATAGATGAGGAAATAGAATGTCTGAATAACTCCATCTTAGAAAAAGAACTTGATAAGTCATTAATGTCATTAATGAACTCCCTTAGGAGAAAAGTGAGACCCACAGAGATTAGATAATTTGTCTCAATTCACACAGTAAATAGCAGAGCCAAGATTTAAACCCAGGTCCTCTGACTCCAAATCCAGTGGTTTGAGTTTCTGTTTTCTTACTGTACCATGTTTCCTTTTCTCTGTGCTTTCTTTCAGTTTGTTGCTGGATGTTTCTGCTTCAGTGTAAAATGGAGAAATAGAGAGCATAGAATATGCTGAATCTTTGTGACAACTTCAAGCACTGGGAGAAAGTACTTATGACAGAATCATCACTGATAAACAAAAGAACTTTATAAAAGGCCCTTACACAAGCAATCTGCCTTATATCAAATTTTCTTTTTCAGACAAATGCATAACTGGGTTCTGAAATTTGAGCCTGACATTAAAAGACCAAAACTTTCAACATGATGGAAAGAGTCCTTCCTTTCTGATAAAATGATTGCAAAATAGGGCTGTGAAGAAGTGAAATAAAATTTAGATCATTTCACAACATAAGCCTTACAGGCAGCAAAACTCAAATAGTAAAGCAGTAAGTGCTTCTAAAGAAAAAGATGAAATTATGTACTACTTGAAAAACACTGCTGCTTACAAATTCATTAAAACACTCGGACAATGCTATTCAACTAAGAAAGGTTTCTCACAGCAAATTCCTATGCATTAGATGAAATCATTAGATGACTTGGTAAATGAAGAACAAATAATTTAATAAGAAGTTTGGTAAATGTTTGTGGAAAATGTCCAGCTAGACAGTTTTAATCCTTTTGACTTTAAAAAACATGTAGTTTTAACCATCCTTTCTTAAATTCTACTGTGGATGGCAGGAACAACACGCATTCCTAATATTCAATGATCAAATGAATGACAGTCATATTAATTGGATTCTGCTCAAGCAGTCTGGCAGGAGGCCAGGATATATACAGGCAGGATCTGAAAATATGAAGACAAGTACGTGAGAAATTAACACCATTTGGTTATGTAAATGAATTACCTCTACCTAAATCAACCAGCATATTATAACATCTAATTTCCATTTCAGCACTTCTATTTTGAAAGCAAAGGAGTTAGCTGAAAGTTTTAAATTTATATCTCAACAATCCTGACATTATTTTATTAAGAAACAACTTTTTGGCACTAAATTTGTTTCTGTGTTGACTGGGAAACAAATATATTACATTATCCAGCCTCATATCCAAACTGAAAACTGAATCTTGTTCAACTAAGTTTAAATACCAATATGAGTACTAAATTTGCAAAATAACAGAGAACAGGAAATAAAAAACAATCTTTATTCATATATGTAAATGTTTTATAGCAGTCAAGTGTTTTTGATTTGGGGTAGCCATGTAATATCATGTAAAGAGCCCTCAATCTGAACACATGATTTCTCTATTCCAGTTCCAACTATAAAATTACTAGGTTAGGTTAATTTGGGCAAGTCACTTTATTTCTCCAACCCCTATCAATAAAATAGGAATGATAAATACATGCACTACTTGCCTACCTCACTAAGATAATATATGTGAAAATATTTTGTAAACTATAAAGTCCTCTACTATAAAGTCCTCTATAAATTTAAGCCATAGTTATTATTCCCATATAAGAGATGCATCAATAGTCCAATATTACTGATGAACATTACAATTTGAGGAGAGTTAAATTATTTGACCAAAATTACAGAGCAAATTTGGGCATTAGCAAAACTACAAATTTGAATCTGATAACCCCAAAACTAAACATTAAAAGTAGTACTCATTTAAAAAGTAATAACTCAGATAACAATGAAGATAATGCTAATTTTCCCTTCTTTTAAGAATAAGTACATATTACTGGGAGAAGATAATATCTAATTTGTATTATTTCATAAGCCCATTGGTACACGGATTTAGACAGGAATGGTCTGTAGAAATCTTCATCACCTCCACTCCAGGCTTTCCAGAATTCTCCACCTCCACCTCAGCGGGGTGGGGGGTGAAATGTGATAAGTGAATACTCTGAGTGTGTGTGTGTGTGTGTACACACACAAAGTGATGAGCACTGCAGGAGTGGGGGGAGAATGATAAGAAACAACACACAACTGGTGAGACAAAGAAAGGTTCTACTGAAAGAGGCAGCACTTGAGTTGAATTCTGAACGGACCTAGGGAACCCAACAAGCAGAGGGGAAGAGGAATGACATGGCAAGTCAAGGAGGACCACCTGGGCAAAGGTGCAGTGGAAGGAGATAGAAGGACATAGATGGGGAAGAATAAGACAGTCTGAAAGAAGGGTAGAGTGAAAAATGAAGGGGAACTATGTACAATTAGCCTGGTAAGACAGAGTGGACAATAATACCAGATCTCAAAATAAAGCATAACTCTTTGGTATTAGTTTAAAAAACTGAAAAGTTAAACAATGGAAAAGATTAAGGAAGCAAGACTAAGAAATAAATGAATATAGTAGCATAGCATTCAATAAAACCAAATACTCCTATTACAGGGTGCTCCCCACTTTCGACAAAAACTGCTAGAAGGACTTGGACAGAGGATGAGTTTATATCATCTTATGCAATAAACTAAAATAAATTCAAAACGAACATTGCAGGGATAGGGACTAGAACAATGATTTCATTAATAAAGGGAATTCTCAGCTTAGGAAGCTCTATCAATGCAGATGAGATGCTTTTCCACAACTGACAGAGTTGCCTAGCACACTGATATATTAAATGATTTGCCTAACATCACAGCCAGTATATATTAGCAGTGGGACTGGAACCCATGTCGTTCTGACCTCCAGGCTGACTCTCTCTTCACTACACTATGCTACCTTTCCAAATGGATTCTTGATCAAAACATAAAAGGTCATGCTATTCAAAAAAAACTCAAGGATAAAGAAAGGAAATGTTTTTCATAACCATGACTAGAGAAAGACAAGGGACAAAAATGATCATAAATGGATAAAATTAGCTATTTCAATCACATAAAATCAAAAGGTTTCTCTACAACCCTTTAAATAGTTAGAATCAGAAGGAAAACAAATGGAAAAAAAAATCTTCAGAGTAAACTGGTCCAAGCTATAAAGCTACAAAGAATCAGTATAAATAATATAAAAATAAGAGCAATTCATCAAGAGCTAAGTATTAAAAGGATACAAGTAAATTCTCAAATAAAGAAATGTAAATGATCAAAAATCATATTAAAATGATCCAAGTCAACAGTAAGAGAAATACAAATTAAAACAACTCTGAGGTTCCAACTCATACTTATCAGACTGGCAAAGCTGATCAAAAGAAAATAAGAAAAACAGCAATAACTGAACAAGTTATAGGAGGATAAATAACAGAACATATTATTGTTCTGTTAGTGGAGCTATGTATTGACTAAATCATTCTGGAAATAATTTGGAATGATATCCCCAAAGTCACTAAACTACATTTAATCTAGTAATACTACATTAGCTATGTACTCCAATGTGGTCAAAGACAGAGGAAAAGGAGCCACATGTACAAAAATACTAATTATAACACTTATTATTGCAATAAAGAACTAGAAACAAATTAGGTACCTATCAAATGGAGAATGGTTGAGCAAAATGTGGCATGTAAATATATACATATATATGTGGGGGTAGGGGGTGTGCACATAAATATGTAATACGTAATATGTACATATACATAAATATGTGAACATAAATAGAATGTTTGCTGTAAGAAATGAGACATATGACAGATTAAGAGAACTATGTAAAAACTTGTATTAACTGATGAGTAAAGTGTGCAAAACCAGGAGAACAATTTAAGTGATGAATATAAATAATAATGTGGGAGAGGAAACAACTTTGAAAGACCAGAGAACTCCAACCAAACCAACTATGACATCAAAAGACTGAGGAGGAAGCAAACCAAAGTTCTCGTGGCACAAACGTGACAGACTACAGCTACAGAATCAGATATCACTCTCAGACTTGATCAACGGCTGATTTTTTTTTTTCTTTTGCTTAATAAACATTTGTTCTACAGGGGAGGAAGAGTATATTACTGGGTAGTGGCAGACATAAGAAAAAATAAAACACCAATAAATCATTTTTTAAATGCTCAGGGGAAAAAAGTACAAAAGAGGGTAAAAACGGTGATTCTGTTACTATTTCTTTTTTTAAAAACACTGCATAAACTCAATTTCTAATACAGCTCTCTTTCCTGTTGTTTATTTCTTTAAATGATAAAAAAAGATATTTTTAAAGGAAAAAGAGGGGTCAGAGACTAGGTTATGGGGTGAGGAGTGGGCTACTCTGGAGTAAAGAAAATATTGTCGGGGGGTAAATAGGAAAGTGCAAAGAGGAAATTGTCTTTTTCTTAAAGAAATACCCTGGGAAGTTTTAAGCAAAAGGTAGACAGATACTGGACAGAGCTGAAGAATGGACTAGATGAGTCCTAATGTCTTATCCAAAAATGGGATTCTATGGAATCTTTAAGAGCTGTTATCTCTACACCTGCAACACGTAATAAGCATCTAATAAATGTTTTCTGATTTTATTGGAAAAAAATACTAAGCTGGAGCCAGACTGTCAAACAAATGTCAAAGTAGGTTGTATTTTATTCAAGAGGCAACTGAAGCATTTTGAGCAGGAAGTATGACTTGTGCTTTAGGAATAACAATTTGATTGGAAAAGCAAGAGACTTAAGAAGGGAACTAGCTAGGAGGACACTGCTATGATCTAAGTGAAAGATGAGAAAAGCTTGAAGGTTACACTCTTGTTTCTGCCAAGATGGAATTAAAACCTACGTGCACAAAAAGGCAAGCTGGTCTCCCTATTAGAACAAAAGTTAAAGGAGTTCAAAGAAAACCTATCTACTTTTCTGTTAAAGAGTGAAGGAATTGTTCCATGACAGAATACTAATAAAAGTGCTTCAAAATGAGAACAAAGGAAAAAAAATCTAAATACCAGGTTTGGAAAGCAAACATTTCAGGTTAACAGAATCATGTCTAAAAACTGGTTTGGATTTCTAAAACACACCTTAAAATTTAGAATTTTTCTAGCCAGAAATGTACATGAAGACTGATAAGATGATATTTGATTCTTGAAAACAAAATAAAAAGAGTTTGAAACTAGAAAGGAAAGGAAAGGGGTCAGAAAACTGCATGCATGTGTGTGTGCATATCCAAGAAGTCGGATACCATAAAATACCATTATATATAATATAAGAAGAAAAGAACCACAGATTCTTACTTGGAAGGTACCTCAAAGGCCAAAATATACATATGATCCAACCCATACCTAAACAAGAATCCACTCCACATCACACCTGAAAAGTGACTGTTTATCCTTTACTTAAAGAGCTCCAATAAGAGAGAACTCACCAATAAGAAAAATGATAGCTAACATTCATAGGATACCTTAAGATTTGCAAAGCACTTTACAAGGATTACATCACTTGACATTCAGACACCCTGCAAAGTAGGTGCTATTATTATCCTCATTTTACAGATGAAGAAACTGAGGCTGGCAGAGGTTAAGTGACTTGCTCAAAGATATACAGCTAGTAAGTTAAGTACCTGAGGCAGGATTCACATTTGTATTGTCCTGACTCAGAGTACAAGGTTCTAGCTACCACTCTGGATTGATTTTTTTATTTTATTTTTGTAACTGAATGTTCAGGTCATTTTTCTTTTTGTTAATTTTCTCAGGGATATAATGTTTCCCCTGAAGGCCACTGTACCCACATTCCAGAAATTTTGTTATGTCTCCCTTTCATTCTCTTTCACAGTTACTGTTTCTAAAACGAGTTCTCTAATCAACTCATTATTCAAGTTGTCATTATTAAAGCTCCTTTCAGGTCTGTATCTTTTGCTTATGCTCCCTGTACTATTAGCTTTTTGTGCTATGGTATACAAAGAACGTGTGCAGTCACTCCACTTTTGAATGTGCAATTGTTAGAAAGCTTTTTCCCCCTCACCAGAGGTCTCCAATCACCATTTTCCCCCTTTTTTACCCAACTGCTTAGTTCCTCCCTTCATGTAAGATATCTTGACAATTCATCCCTCAATGCTTTCCAAGTTTTATCGCCTCCCACACACACTTTATCTCCATGGGTACTTAATCTGTTGCCAGTTGTCTATCCCAACTTTCCTAAGTGCCATATCCAATCAAAGATTGGATAACACTTTGCTACATTAGTAGAAAGAGAAGGACTGATAACGAAGTTGCAGGTCATCTGTCATACAACAACCATGCATTAAACAAACATCAGCAGGAGAGAAGCTTTTTCCCAAAATGAAAAGATATTCATTTCTTCTTTCATATATGCTACAACTTGTTTCATTCAAATGGCAGTAAGATGCCAAGAAAAAATAAATTCCCTAAAGAATGAGAGCAAAAAACCCCATAAGCTTTGATATTTAGGGATTTCTTACAGCTGTTTCTTCTACCCAGACAATGACAAAGGCCACAGCTGCAAGGAGAAGAAACACAGGGAGAAAGAAAGCCTTCTCACATTCTAAGAACCAAGAATCTCTGATCAAATAAATATTCTGTCATACTTGCAAAGACTGGCAAGGAAATTTGACTTCTATAGTGGCCTTTCTAAAACATGTTATTATATTCCAAAACAACAATGGATCTGCCATCTTTTCAATTTAGTTATTCATTTCAAAAAAAAAAATAAATCACAGCTATCTAAGCCTATCTTGTATAAAATCAATGAAACAAAACCTTAGGTGCCTCAATGTTTTCAACTGTAAAAATGAGGTGTGGAGTGTGGCAGGGGAGAGGAAATGGACAACATGATCTTCTAAGATCTCTCCCAAATAGAAAATTCTATGAAATGAACTACCACACAAGTTATTCCCCAATTGATATGTGGTCAAAGGATATGAACAGGCAGTTTTCAGATGAAGAAACTAAAGTTATCAATAGTTACATGAAAAAATCTTCTACACTATTGATTTGAGAAATGCAAATTAAAACAACTCTGAGGTATCACCTCACACCTGTCCAACTGGCAAATACAACAAAAAAGGAAAATGATAAATGCTGGAGAAAATGTGGGACAATTGGAATACTAATGCATTTCTGGTGAAACTGTGAAATGAGTCAACCATTCTGGAAAGTAATTTGGAACTATGTCCAAAGAGCTATAAAACTGTGCATACCCTTTGATCCAGCAATACCACAGCTAGGTCTGTATACCAAGGAGATAATAAAAAAGGGAAAAGGACCCACAAGTATAAAAATATTTATAGCAGCTCTTTTTGTGGTGGTGAAGAATTAAAAATTGAGGGGAGTCCATCAGTTGGGAACAGCAGAACAAACTGTGGTATATGAATGCAATAGAATACTACTATTCTATAAGAAATGATGAGCAGACAGATTTTAGAAAAACCTGGAAAGATTCACATGAACTGATGCTGAGTAAAGGGAACAGAACCAAGAGAACATTAAACACAGTAACCGCAATACCGTGCAACGCCCAACTTTGATAGACTTAGCTCTGCTTGGCAATACAATGATCTAAGACAGTTCCAAAGGACTCATGATGGAAAATGCTGTCCACATCCAAAGAAAGAGTTCTGGAGGCTGAATGCAGATAAAAAGCATACTATTTTCTTTTTTTTCTTTCTTATGGCTTTTGTCTTTTGTTCTGATTCTTCTTTTACAATATGACTAATGTGGAAATATGTTTAATATGTTTGCACACATAGCCTATATCAGATGGCATGTTGTCTTGGGAAGAGTGGTAGGGAGGGAGGGAGAAAAAAATTTGGAACTCAAAATGTTATAAAAGTGAATGCTGAAAACTATTTTTACATGTAATTTTTTAAAATAGAATACTATTAAGTGAGTGGGGGAGGAGGACAAAGAAAAAAAAGAAATGAACAATTCATCAACACATAAATGATGGTAGACTGATGATTCCTCCAGCCATTCTGAAAATCAACTTGGAATTATACCCAGAAAGTGATTAAACTGTGCATATCCTTTGACCCAGTCATATCACAAGAAACAAGAGGGAAAGGACCTATACTCACAAAAATATTCCCAGCAGCATTTCCTTTCTAGCAAAGAATTAGAAACTAAGGCAGTGTCCATCAATTCGGGAATGGCTGGGCATATTAAGATACATGAAGTTAATGAGACACACATAAATTCCCTAAGAAATGACAAAAGAACAAATTCAGAAAAAAGTGAAGGAATTATTTTGAACTGATATGGAGTGAAGTGAGAATCAAAAGAACAATTTATACACTGATTATGACACTATAAAGAAAAACAATTCTGAAAGACTTAGACCTCTGCTCAATGCAATGATTAACCATGAGAACAAATGACAAAATACGTTTCCCACCTATTGAAAGAGATGTAATGGACTAGGGGTACAGAAGGAGACACATATTTTGGGACAAAATCAGTTTGTGAATTAATTTTGTTTTATTATGTTTATTTGTTATGTGGGAAGGTTTGGGGGAGAGATAGCACACCTACTGAGAGCTACACGAGGGGGAGACAGTAAGAGCAAAACAAACAAACGAAAAAGAATAAATGGCATCAAAGCATTTTTTTTAAATACACAGAAAAGAACAAAAGGATGTTGCCTGGGAAACAGACAAGCAGAATGGTTTTGCAACTAATGTGACAAACTTATTTTATATTCAAAAAAACACTGTTGAATGTATTCTGTGTTTTGTTCATAACAAAATGTAAAAAACATTTTAAGTTCTATAAATACATATGTATACATATTACTAAGCTTTAAAAAAATCTATCATAATTTTATTGGTAGTAATTGTAGAACAGCACACCAAGAAATGAGAATACCATCATCAACAAAACTCCTTCTATGAAATTCTCTGTATTGCTATAGCAATAATAATAACTACTAACATTTACATAGCACTTACTATACTATGCACTTTACACATTATCTCATCTGATCCTCTTAACAACCCTGTTAAGTAGGTGCTATTATTGTCGCCATTTTACAATTGAGGAAACTGAGGCAGGCATTTAAGTGAGGCAGGGTCACACTGCTAGTGTTTGAGGAATATCTGAACTCAGGTCTTCTAGATTCCAGGCACAAGACTCCATCAGTGTGCCATCTAGTTAATAATGATACTGCACTCTGCCCCAGTGACACTCAATCTGTGGGTAAGCTCAAGATGATACACATTAGAAATTTCACTGATAAACTGCACCAGAGCTTCTTATCCTTCTCTGTGCTGCAGATCCCTTGAGCAATCTGGTGAAGTCTATGGAACCTTTCCTAAGAATAATATTTTTAAGTAATAAAGGAAATCATAAACTTCAGTCCATGATTAAAAATAAAAGACTTTTTAAAAGTTATAATTTTTTTCCCATACACATTCATGGACCTGTTGCAATCAATCTACTTTTGTGGATTCCAGGTTAAGAACCCACAAACTACTATGTGTTCAGAGGAAGGTAATCAGAATGTTTAAGAGAGTCTCCAGTGCATGCCTCCTTATTACAGCTCAACTGAAGGAATTAGGGATGTTTAGTCTGAAGAAGGAAAGATTTAGGGAAAATATTTGTCTTGAAGTAGTTCAAGGGTTATTACGGGGAGCAAGGATTAGATCACCTCTGTGAGGGAATAGGGAAAAAAACCTAACAGACAAATTAGGGAAATGAGTAAAGAAACATTCCTGATATAAAGAAAAAATAATACTACACACTATGAGAAATCCAGAAATCCAATATATTATTAAACTTTTAAAAAATCTATCATAATTTTATTGGAGTTTTAGAATAGGACATCACAAGAAGAGAATACCATCATCAACTAAAGTCCAAAAGAAAAGAACAGGACCACAGATTCTAGAAATAGAGATTTAGAGCCAGAGAGGACCTTTGAAGTCATACCTAGTCCAACATCATCCTTTTGTGGATGAGAAAACTGAGGTCACAAAGGTTCAGGGACTTGAACTTTTAATGCTAGTGCTTTCCCTCTGTCAATTGTTCCTATTTATCCTGTATATAGCTTGTTTATACATATTTGTTGGCAAATATCGTCTGCTCCATGAGACTATGACCTTCTTAATAGTAGTAAATATTTTCTGCCTTGTTTTCTATCTTCAAAGCTTAGAATAGTTCCTGACACATAGTAGGCACTTAATAATGTTTACTGACTGACTAAAATCATACAGTTATCACAGCTGAGATCTGAAACCAACCTCTCAGACTCCAAAACCAATGCTCTTCCACCAGTACATTGGAAAACTGACTGGCCACAAATAACCAAAGTAGTTAGAAGGTCAAATAAAAGAAATGAACAATCATCACAAAAAAAATTACTAGTATTTAAAAATCAGTGTAAGGTTCACAAAGCCCCTTATCTCATCTTATCAATCCAGTAGGGTAAATAACATAAATCTCATTATCCTCATTTTAAAGATGAGGAAACTGAGGCTGAGTTTAAATTATATGCTCAAGTTCACACACTGAGCTGAGGTGGGACGGAAATGCAGGGCTTTTTGATAGAATTCAACAGTATGGATCAACCTTAGAGCTCATAACAAAAAACTGAAGAGGAGGATTAATGACTTAGAATAAAAAAGGAGTGAGCACTTAGAAAAGAGAAAACTGAGCAAAGACAGTTCAAAAGTTAAATGATTCAATAATAGCAAATTAGTATCAGAAGTCAGTAAAATTGATAGAACATGGAAAATACCTACAGTCACAAAGAAAGGTCTTATAAAACAGCATCTTTAAAAATCTAATTAGATCTTTAAATCTAAAAAACACAATGAAACAAAAGAACATATTTCAAAGTAGAGGGACAATTAAGGGAGAATCAATTCTACTTAGCCTTGAGGTAAAACCCACAGAAAACACCCAATGGGATAGTAACATCCCAACCAAGAGAATAGGAGTCCTTAAGTATATAGAAAGAACTACTATTTTCATACAACACCAGCCTAGTGGACTTTTCCTCTATGATATTCCCATAAAATATGGAAGGAGTAATAGAGTCCAGATTGAACCCCAGCTACCATCTTCTCAACTAGACAATATCTCCTGTGTCATCTATTCACCTCTCAATAAACAGGAAAAAATTTCCACCAAAACCATAATGAATTAAAAAAAATTCACTGACAGTTAATGAATAAATCAAAGAAAGGGAAGTTTTCAAATATTAAAAAAAAACCAATAAGAGAGAATACCAACTAAATAAGTAATAAAACCAATAGAACAAATTTCAAAAAATAAAATGAACTGTATATGTATAATAAACATATGAAAGGAATATTTAAATTTAGTCCAAAAACAAGCAAGGAAAAAGAAAAAGAAAAACTTAAAGAAAATGCAATACAGAACAAAAAAATGTAAAATATCAATGGAAGAAGTAAAAAAACAATAAAATACAGCTGAGCAAAGACAGAGAAGGACAAGAAGAATGAAATCAGAAAATAAACAGATTGTCACAAAGTTTGAGAAACAATGACAATAGGGGATGAAATACAGTCTTAGAAGATAAATTGAGAAGTTCAAACATTAAATTAACTGGGATCCCAGAGAGTAAAAAGGAAAAGAAACTTTGGCACCATATTAAAAGAAGTAATCAGAAACTATTTCCTGAACGAATAAATGAACAACAGAAATTACTCAAGAAACAGAAAAGAAAGTCACTGACCTCACTACGTTGAAATCCAAAACTCGACTTTCTAAGACACAAAATTATCACATTTGAAAATTATAACAACGAAAGCATTATAAATGAATCAAGAAAGTTAAGGAAAATTAAATTGGAAGGAACAGAGTATAGTGGAAATAGTATTGAGTTTGGACTCAGAGGACTTAATTCCTATCATTGGTCAAGCCATTTAACCCCTCCAGTCCTCACATCACTAACTGTAAAATAAGGGAATTGGACTAGATGGCCTCCACAGACATCCATGGGTCGAAATCTAAGATTCTATGGTAAGTACTAGAAAGTACCCATTAAAATCTTCCCAGATTTTTAAATGAGGAGTCATTATCCCAGGATAAAGGAGGAAGAACTGATCAAAAATATACATGATTTAAAAACAGCAAAAGTTATCTAAGCTTCTAATTTGAATATTTTATTTGAGGTCAGAAAAAAATACTTAAAATTAACAAAACTCTTAACATTTTTTTGAAAGTCCATGATGTCAAAGATTCCAATAAGCAGAGAAGAATTTCAGATCTAAAGATATCAATGAAAAGAGTCCCTTACAGTAATTTTGTCATTATTTTTACTTAGGGATATTAAATACTTACAAAGAAACAAATTAATTCATAATAAAATTATATATTTTTACTAAAGAAAATATTAAGAATTCAAAAATATTTGGGGTTATAAATTTAAAATGGCAAGAAATAATTACAAAAGTCCCACCTGGCAAAAAAAAGTCAGAGATAAAGAATAAAAGGAGTTGGTAGCCTGAAAATGAAATTTTTATTTTTAACCAAAAGGGGATATTTATTCATTTCTTTTATCAGTAGAAACTGTTGTAGAAAATTTAATTAAACTATTCCAGTAGATAATAAGAACAAAAAAAGAAAAAAATGAAAATGACAGAATCAAATTTATTATACTTTAAATGTGAAAGGGCTGAACCTTCCAATTAAAAAGATTAGCTACAGAATAGTTTGAATAAATTCATCAATATCACAGAATACTACAGAATGCCCAAAGAAGTTGTCTTGTCTTTATTTAAAGGTGAAGAAACTGAGTTCCAGAAAAATGAGGTGACTTGCCCAAGATCATGCAGTGAGTATTAACAAAGGCAGATCAAAGTGAAGTCAAGCCAGAAAATTAATTTAAAAGGGCAGAAAAGTAGTGAAATTCATTGAAATAATATAAAATAATGTTAAATTTGTACACACCAAACAAATCGACAATTAGATTAATGAAAGTTAATAGGGTATGAAAAAAAAGAAAACTACTACAGAAGCCATCAAATGACAAGTCTACTAAAAAAGGATTAATAAAGATATGAATTGCTAAATAAACTATGATATAACAATGAAATGCAAAACTACAAAACATTCAAAAAATGATAAAGAATATAAAAAATTTTGGAAAAAGATGGATGAAATAAGAGAGAAGGCAAAACCAGACATAACATTTTATATTCACAATGACTACTATTATTTAAATATTAAAATTCATATATGAATGTAGAAATTAATGACCATGAAGTGGATGGGGATGTAAGACATGCAACTATTAAGCTAACATGAGAATAGTATGTGTTGAAATCCGTTATTCAATTTTAAATATAAACAGCAGGTACTTCACCTATCCTTCTTGGCAGAGGTAGGGGACACTAGGTATGAAAAATGGCACATAAAATCAGACTAGGTTTTTTTTTAACTGTTGGGAAATGCTGGCACTGTAAAAACAAAAAATAGCAAGAACAAGCTTTTTAAATAAAGAGAAGATTCTAGATGAAACCCACAAAATATATAAACAGCTATAACGATAAAAGTATGCTTATTTGATTATGTTGTTGCTCAAACTATTTTTCAGACTCATTACTTTTTTTTCTGAGTTCCAAATTATCAACTTGGTTTTTGGTTATTTGCCTTTCTCAGAAACATCTAGTTAAGCACATGGAACCATATGACTTTGATGCTTTTATAAGAATTATAAAAACCCTTATTTAAAAAAATTTATGTTGTCATACGTTACAACTTAACAAATACAAACCATTTCAACCAAAATTTTATACTAACACACATGAAAATTTCAACACACACCTTGCTCAATACTGGTCTGGGCAAGGTTAAAGAGCTCGGGTGAACGCTCTTCTAACAACTGCTGGTGAATGTTCACACATCTCAATGTCCACCACGGTAAGGTCTAAAAAAGAAAACACAAAATCAATAAGCTGAAATAAGTTCACAATTCAGAAAAATCCATACCCCATAAAATATTTCGTTTTAAAACAGCAATATAGCGACTATATCTAAAGACTTATTTAAATACAACTTTTAATTAGATTTAAACATACTAATCCAGTTTGTTACACTAAAAAAATCCCAAAATCTAAGGGCTAGAACTCTCAAAAGTCATAATGTCCAAATCATGTGTGAAGAAGAATTCTCTCAATAATATATAACAAGTGGTCATGAAAACTTTGTTTGAAGACCTCCAGAATGTGGAAGCCACTGTCTCTTGAGATAGATCATTCCACTGATACATAGTACTAACTATGGTGAGTTTTCTTTACATCAAGCTTAAATCTAATTCATATCCCTCTCCAGGCTGACCTTCAGATTAAACAAGTCCAACTTCTTCATCAGATGATTCCAGCAGATATTACTATCAAATCTCCTTGTAATGTCATAATTTTTAACACGCTCTCTATTCGCCTATGGGCCAGCTCCATTGGATGTCTCATTATTACCATAAATTAAACACTGAGACAAATGAAAAGACTATTGCAACAATGCTTCTGGGGGATGAGGAGGGCCTAAACTAGGATAGAGGCTTTGTGAACAGACATAAGAGAAGAGATATGAGAAATGTTCTGGAGGGAAAAATGACAAAACTGACGACTAACTGATCTGGGAAAAGAGGAGAATTGTGTTTGTTTTGGCAGCACATATAGTAAAACTGGAACCATACAGAGAAAAATTAGCATGGCCTCTAGGCAACGATGACAAGCAAACTAGTAAAACATTCCAGATATTTTTTTTTAACAAGAAAGGAGCACAAATGAAACATTTAAAAATACAAAAAAGAAAACAAAAGAACTTCAAAAGGACATGGAGACAAGCAGATCACTATCATGATGTTATCATGATAAATTTACTTTATACTTCTTCAAAAACTTTAATAGAATTAAATAAATTAAATTCCTCTGAATTTTGAAAATGTCCATGTTTGTTGATGTTTATCAAATTCATAATAAAAAAAACCTGATGTGCCAAATTATAAACCTGGGTGACCTCTTTCTACACACAAATCATGCACTTTCTCAACTATATGGGGAAGGGATGTCCTTCCAAAGCCATATTCCATCAACAGCAACCATGACTCTCCTGACCCATGAGGTCAGATTTGCTTCCCAGCATTAAAAATAGCTAGATATAGCTTGAATATTACACATGCTTTGTGCATCTGTGTGTAAACAATGAGGTCATGGGTTTAACTGCTTTCTTGGATTTTTATCTACTTTGAATTTCTATTACGAATCTACAGTTTTTCTTCTTCCTACACTGTGGCCACTCTCCAAAATATCCAGCAGAGAGGCTGTTTTCAAATAATAGGTAGGACATGATCCACCCATCAGTCTGCCTTCAGAACCACAACAAAATCAATCCTATTTTAGTAAAGGTAATAGAGAAATCTCTGAGTTTAAGTCCTAGAAATTGACATATATGAACTAGAATGGTCAGTTTTCATTTAAAAGGAAAAGCTGAACAAAGAATGAAGTCTACACAAAAAGTCACAAAATTATAAAAAAGAACGTTAAACCAAAGTCAAGAGAAGTTTAGCAACTACAAGAAATTGAGACAGCTTTTTTCTTAAACCTCACAAAGCATGAAGTCCAAGCTAGATAGATAAAATGTTTATTTATTCCACTGTATTGACAATAGTGAATAGTATCTTCTTTCAAATAATGCTCTCCATAGTTACCGATGAAAGGTTTATGACTGACAGAATTTAAGATTGCATTGCTTACTCATTACTGCCTCATTAATCTCACTTAAAAGAAAAAAAAGTCATATGGCAGCCTTATGCCTTCACATTACATTTTTTGAAGCTCATAGCTAGTTAGTCTCCAACAGAGAAAGATATACTCTGCCTCCAAGGACATTTTAATTAAGACCAACTTGAGAGAAGAATTTTCTATTCAGAGTAACGTCATTAAAATCCACGTGACAAAAAATCATTGTTCAACTGCAAAATACAAATTCTAAGTATTGGTGACATTTTTATATTCAGGCGCCACCGCTATTATCCACGTTTTCAAAGATCCTCTTTGTGCTAATGTACTGAAGGCAGAAGGTGTGAATATGTGAAAGCTAGTAGAGACCATCACTAGCACTCTTTCTGTTTTTATCAACGTAAATATTTATGTTGTACAGTGTATCTGTATTTATCAACATAAAGTATATCTGTATTTATCAACATTAAGAAACTAATCTTCTTCACAGAAGCATCAATCTATACTCCAATTCTACACATTATTTTCGTTATCCCCCAAAACATGGCCTAAGTCTAGATCCAAGACTGTCTTTTCTCAATTCACACTCTCAACAATTAATAAATCAAATGATTCAGAAGCTTTTACATTCTAGAGGACCACAGAGGGGGCAGTCTTTGAAGCCAAAATCCTGGAACTTAAAAACAGAGCTCAAAGTAGTTGCTCTTCAATATAATAAGCAGGCCATGACTCAAGATTATTGGCCAATTGTGGACAGCTTATTCAATTATATTGTCATTTCATGCATTCAAGAAATTAATTCAAAGACCAGTATGATGTCATATCTGAGAAATCAATTTATCAATCAACAATAAATATCTACTATGTGCCAGGCTGAGTTACTGTACAGGGAATATAGATACAACAAGGGAGGTGGGGGGAGCAGAGCCAAGATGGCGGAATAGAAGGACGCATATACTCTACCGCTTCCCCCACAGCCCACAAAGTACCTGTGAAAATCAACTCTCAACAAATTCTAGAGCAGCAAAAGCCACAGAACAACAGAGCGAAAGAGGTTTCCAGCCAAAGGTAACCTAGAAGGTCAACAGGAAAGATCTATCTCACAGGATGTTGAGCTGAGCAGAGCCCAGCCCTGGCCATGCAGCACCAGGAGGAACAAGACCTGAACAGACCTCTGGGGCAGAGTTCCCAGCAGGGAGGGTCCCAGACACCTCAACCCACAAGCGACAAAGAAAGCTCCAAAGGTCAGTGTGGGAGGGCTTTCCCAGCTGGAAAGGGTTCCTCCAGCAACAGCCCAAGGCAACAGCCACAACAACAGCAGCAGACTGCAGGCAGCCACAGTGGCCTGGAAGCAACCCGGGTCCACTGTCCAGGCTTAAAGCTTCTGGTTGTAGGAAGCATATAATCTAAACCTCAGCCCTGAGTAATGGCCCCACCCCCACCCAAAGCCCCAGGGAATCTAGCAGCTGGAATCTCAGCCTTAAACACAATACTGGGGAGGGGAGGGGCAATAGGACCATCCTCTTGACAAAGGATTCAGAAGTCAAGTAACTGGCTGGGAAAATGCCCAAAAAAGAGAAAAAAAATAAGACCATAGAAGGTTACTTTCTTGGTGAACAAGCGTCTCCTCCCATGCTTTTGCATGAGGAACAACATGGCATATTGTCACAGGAAGTCAAGGCCCCTGCCTCCAGGGCTTCCAAAGTGAACTTAAACTTGTCTCAGGAAACAGATGAGCTTGAGAAGTGACTTAGCTTGCTAAAGGAGAATCTAAAAAATGCTGAGGAAAATAACAGCATTAAAAAAAGGCTAACTCAATTGGAAAAAGAGGTCCAAAAAGCCAATGAGGAGAAGGAATCTTTAAAAAGCAGAATTAGCCAAAAGGAGGAAAAGGTTCAAAAGCTCACTGAATAAAATAGTTCTCTGAAAGAGAGAACTGGGTTCAGGGAAATGAATGAGTATGAGATAAACCAAGCAGTTAAAAAACAAAACCAAAAGTCTGAAAAAAATAGAAGATAATGTGAAACATCTCATTGGAAAAACAACTGACCTGGAAAATAGATCCAGCAGAGATAATTTAAAAATTATGGGACTACCTGAAAGCCATGAAAACAGCCTAGACATTATCTTCCATGAAATTAACAAGGAAAATTGTCCTGATATACTAGAACCAGAGGGCAAAATAAATACTGAAAGAATCTACCAATCACCTCCTGAAAGAGAACCGAAGAGAGAAGCTCCTAGGAATATTGTGGTTAAATTTCAGGGTTCCAAAGTTAAAGAGAAAATACTGCAAGCAGCTAGAAAGAAACAATTCAAGTAACTGTGGAAATACAATCAGGATAACACAGGATCTGGCAGCTTCAACATTAAGGGATCGAAGGGCTTGGAATAGGGTAGTCCAGAAATCAAAGGAACTAGGATTAAAACCAAGAATCACCTACCCAACAAAACTCAGTATAATACTTCAAGGGAATAAATGCTCATTCAATGATATAGAAGACTTCCAAGCATTCATGATGAAAAGGCCAGAACTGAAGAGAAAATTTGACTTTCAAACACAAGAATCAAGGGAATCCTGAAAAGGTAAACAGGAAAGAGAAATCATAAAAGAATTTCTAAAGCTGAACTGCTTACATTCCTACATGGAAAGAAAATATTTGTAACTCTTGACACTTTTCTCAGTATTTGGGTAGATGGAGGGATTGTACACACACACACACACACACACACACACACAGAGTAAAGGTTGTATTGAATCAGAAGAGATGATATCTACAAAAAATAAAATAAAATAAGAAATTAAGGGGTGAGGGAAGAAAATGCTGAGAAGAGAAAGGGAGAAATGGAATGGGGCAGGCTATAACTCATAAAAGAGATAAGAAAAATCTTGTTCAAGGGAGGAGAAAAGGCAAAAGGGAAGAAAGTGAAGGGAAAAGTGAAGCTACTATCTCCACATATGACTTAAGGAGGGAATAACATGCTCACTGGATTTGGTATGAAAATCCATCTTAAACCACAGGAAATCAGGGGAGGAAGCAACAAGTGGGATAAGGGGAATGATAGGAGGGCAAATGGGAAAAGGGAGTAACTAGAAATAAACACTTTTGGGAAGGGACAAGATCAAATGAGGGAATAAAAAAATAAAGAGGGATAGAGTAGCATAGACGGCAATATAGTTGGTATTACACAACATAATTATTATGGAAGTCTTTTGCAAGACAATACATTATCTGTATTGCATTTCTTGCCTTCTCAGTGGGGATGGGGAGGCAAGGAGGGAGGGAGAGAAGTGAGAATTCAAAGTATTAGAAACAAATGTTGAGAATTATTATTGCATATAACCAAGAAATAAGAAACACAGGTAATGGGGTATAGAAATTTGTCTTGCCCTACAAGAAAAGAGAGAAGATGGGGAAGGGTGGAGTGTGATAGAGGGGTGTGAGGGAAAAGGTAATCAGAATGCATGGTATTAGTGAGTGGGGGGGAGGGGAAAGTTGGGGAGAAAAACTGGACACATTACAAAGTGACGTAAAAGCAATTAGTATTAAAACAATTGACTGAATTAATAACTGAGACTAAATCAGAGACATCTTTAGTTTGGGGAAAAGAATTTTAGTCTAAGTTTCCTAGAGGCAGGTAACCTCAGGTAAAATTTGGTAATGATGCTAAAGTTTAGGTTTTAATGGTAAATTTGATTTTATGATTGTTATTAATCAGGAACTAGAATATGTATAGAAAGGCATGTAAGCTACTTAAGACTTGCCTCAAAAGATATTCCTTAGCCAATGTGAAATTTAGTCATATCTGAAACCTCGTTCTTGGAACTAGCTATTCTAAGATTCTATGGGACTATTAACTGGTTATTCTTCTGAGTCTAACTCCAGGTATGGATAGCAAGGTGGTCTGAGCCTCCAATGTACGATGCCAGAAAGGCTGTGAGATGCTGGTATGAATTGCAAAAGGTGATCTCATGGGAAGTGAGGGAGAGCAGCTGTTCAGCCTGAGCTGAGATAGGATTCTCCTGACTCAATTTCCCCATTGACACCTGGCAGACTTTAAGCCTGACTGAATGCAAGTTGACAATCTACTCCTGCCTGGAACTGACATGAAGCTGGGGAGAGATTGTTTCCCTACTATGTCCCTACTCTTAGTGGCAATTTCCTATAGTCAAAAAGTTTGTAAGCTTAATACCAGATCCATTAAATCCTAGATTGTTGATAGGGGAACATCTAAGGTTAAGTCTACAATTAAGCTCTTAGGCTTAGGACTTTAGACCAACAACAATAAGTTAGGGTCCTTTAATTCTTAGTAACAGTGTGAAGACAATTAGGTCAAGAGCTTGTGAAGTTAGCGTACACAGTTATTTTTTGTGTCTCAGTTGGTTAATGTTAAAAAAAATCCGTTTGTGGTCTATATTGTAAATGCTTTAAAAGAAGTATCACTTGACTAAAAGTTGGAATTTTTTTATGTGATATGAACTGTGTTAAAAATGAAAAAAAAAAGGAATTTGAAGGTCAGGCTATATAATATGTGTCTGTACTTTAGAAAAGGGTGCCTTGTCTTTTTTTCTGAATACTTACAAAAATTATCTTTTCTTCTCTTGCAAAAAAAAAAACAAAACAAAGGATCTAATCTTGATTATCAGAGAGCTTACATTTACTGAAAAGTTATTAACATAATATTATCAAGAATGAATGAAAAGCATTTGTTAAGTGCCTGGTATACATCAAATGCTGGGTATATAAGTACAAATGTCCTTAAGGGGTTTACATTATAGTATGGAGAAACAAAACACATAGGGGAAAAGCAGGAAAAAGTGTTTTCGTTTGTCACAGGGATGGTTAGTACAGTCATAGGGAAATCAATCAAATGGCCCATTAAAGAATCAAGAACAGTATGATTTGGTCACATCACAAACATGTAACAAAGGTCACCAAGAGCTTTAGAGGATCATCCAAATGTTTCAGCAAATCAGCCACATACATTTCATATAACCTCCCTCAAAAATAATTTTTTTTCAAATACATACTACACTCTCTGTAGTTAAGAAATAAATGTTATTTAACAAAATGACTCAGAGGACTCCTAGGAAGAGATTCTGTCAAAAGGTTAAACCCACATATTTCATCACTTTGTTATGCAACACAGAAACTATTAATATAAATAAAAACTTTCAAAATTAAGTGGTTTGGGAAACAGAACCCAGAAAACTCCAAGTGCTGCATTCAGAGGTTATTGAGGGGAAGATATGTATTCAATGATGACAATTTCTTCTAAACCCTCTATGTATTTGTTGTGGTTAGCTGGCAAATTCTCATCCTAGAAGTGCTCTGGAAAAGAACCACGAGAACACATCAATCTGGTCATGCTTTATTCAAAAACATTTCAAATGTAAAGCCTCTCAGCCTTCCTTCTTTTTAAATTTTCAAAAGTGATTTTCATTTCGTGGTTTTAACATGTATGTCCTTCATTTCCTTCACCCTTTTTAAACCCTAAACAACAACCACCTTGTTTTACAGTTAAAGAAAATGAAATCTAAGAAGGTTAAGTACCAGCCCAAGGTCATACAGGATATAACAGAGACATGGTGCAACCCAGGGCCCCTGAAGCAAATTCAATAGTCTTTACATCATATTATACTACCCGCCTCTAAGATTAATAGCAATAAGGATGGGTGCGCACATGAACCTCTGACACTCCGTCACGTAGATGGAATCATTTAATCTTTGAAACAATACTGCAAGATACAGACAATTTATGATCCCCCCTTATCAGATCACTGAAAGAATTCTGGGAATTTTCTTAATTGCAATGGACTCAAGTCTATTCTTTATAACACCAACAAAGTATATGGGTATTTTAATACAAAACGGAGATGAAGGTCTAAAGTTCTGCCAACAAAACAAAATTTTAAAAACTTCTATTTGACTAAAAGATTTATGACAATGTCAGGGTTCTGCCTGGTATTAACCTAGCCTGCCACCTGCTGGCAGGGATTGCGAAGAGGAAGACTGGGATTCTGTTCATTTAATAAGCAAATTTAGAAGTCTTTTATTGTTAGGTAGCAAGAATATCTTGGTCAGGAGGAAAACAAAAGTCAAAGAAGAAAAAAAGACATTAAAATCTACAACTAAAATGTTTTAGAACTATTTTCTTGTATTTAACAAATACTGCCTTAGAATTTTATGACAGACTCAGAGTAATCCCATTTGAAGGGTTTTCACATTAAAATAAATGTAAAGCACATTTTAAAACACTCTGTAGTTGTCCTGGCACTGGTACCTTTCTCAGAGAAAGGAAGGAACTAGCAAATCTGGAAATGGATTCACACAGCAGTTACATGAATGACCATGGGCAAGTCACTGAAGTTCTCAATGTACCCATGTACCTCACTAAGACTAGTCTAGAGATAAATCAAACTATGCTGGTGGAGAAAGTTTCTATACCAGGAGTTTCCTGAGTCACAGATCCAATACCTCCACTTCAAATTCTACAGATATAGATGTAAAGCAGTATATATACATACATATATGCAAATATACCCAAACATACATATACATGCAAACACATACATGTGCTATGTGTGTATGTGTATTTATATATGAATACATATATCTATATCTAGATATATATCTAGATATAGACACAGACATTCATATTCCAGAGCTTAAATGGTAGATCTGAACATCAGATCAGGATAAACACCAAAAGTATTGCAAACCATTACAAAGCAGTCACACTTAATGAAAAATCAGATGATATGGAGCCAGATCAGCTCTGTCTGACCCTTACAAACTATATCAGCCTTTCTCAGCTTCTATTTCCTCATCCAAAAAATGGAAATAATTTTCACACTACCTTCCTGACAGGACTGTGCTGAGGAAGTCACTTAGTAACATCAATGTTACTTGATAGAAATGTGAGTTGTTATGAATCTAGTTCCAAGACACAAAACAAATCAGGACATGAGGAAAAATGGACTTAAATTCCCTGCGTTTATGAAAATCACTTCTTCAGGTGGTTGTTCACAAGAAACTAGAAAAGGCTGAAAACAACTGTGTAACAGTAAAAGTATGTGAAGAGTGATTTATGTTTGAACCTATAACTAACATATTATGAAAAGTTAAAATTTGTTTCCACAGAGTCTAAATATAATCTTTAATTCAACATAAGCTCCTTGAGGGCACAGACTGTCTTTTGCCTCTCTGTTTCCCCAGTGTTTAGCACAGTGCCTGGCACATAGTAGGCACTTAATAAATGTTTACCGATTATTGATTAATATAAATCTAAGCTGGAACAACCTTTAAAGACCCATTTCCTTCGGTATATATCATCAATCAAAATAAACAAATACAGCCTAATGGAGTTCTTGCTAAAATCCTGATTTGTTTTCAGGCTTTCAGAATAATTTAATAAAGCACAGGTACAACCATGCCACTCCCTGCTCTAGAAGCCTCCAGGGTTCCCTTAGTGCCTCCAAGACAACATGCAAACTTCTTTACTTGACATTTAAATCCCTTGACAATCTAGCTGTGGCCTATCCGGTGATTCCACATCACTGCCCCTCCTACATTCCTACTTACTGTTCATTGTACATGGCATGCTATGGTCCTCATGATTTTACATAGGCTGTCCCCATGCACAGAACAGTCTCTCTCCTCACCTCTGCTCATTAGAGTGCAATGCTCAGCTTTCAAGGCCCAACTTGAGTGCTGCTTCCTACAAGTGGCCTTTCTCAATTCCCCTGTATCTCGTATTTATTCATCTATGTACCTTCCCTTTCTCAGCTCTTCAGAAAGCCCTTGGGGCATCTGGCAGCTGTCCACAGTGCTGAGATCTGGAAGCCAAGTACAAAGCAAACATGTCATTGTCCACAGCCCGGACAGTTCTGACATCTGAGGCCAGGGCAAAGCCGCAATGATTCCCCCTTTCTTGAACCTTGGAGGACTTGACATCTGCCCTTCCTTCCCACCTTCAGCAGCTGGTTCTGGATGCTAGGGCTCAGAAGGGCATGGATGAGCCGCGTAACAAGGAGGGGCCTGAGATAACATGTGGGAGTCTGTTGAAGGAGTCGATGACGTTAAGTTTGGAGAAGGGAAGATTCAGGGGAACACAGGGGAACACCCCTGGGCTCAGGGGTGTGAAGGGAGATCAGGATTGCTCGGAATGGCCCTAGAGAGTAGGGCTGCTGCCAGAAGAGAAGGTCTTTCTTTCTCTTTTGCTTTTTCTTTCTTTCTTTTCTTCTTTCTTTCTTTCCATCTTTCTTCTTTCCATATTTCTTTCTTTGCTTTCCTGGATTGAGTGATTATCAATAATAACTGTTGCTCTTTCCCTCCCAGCTTGATTTAGTTATTTTTTTTTTCTTTTGCTCATTAAAGGGGCCATTCCCTGATTACTTCTTAAAGAGGCCTATTCAATCAATGGGCATTACCTCACTCTCAGGGACTACCTGAATAGGCCTTAGCCTAAAGAGGCCAAGGTCTCCCACTGCATCCTGGGCCATCTCCAGTCATCCTGATGAATATCTGGTCACTGGATTCAGATGGCTCTGGAGGAGAAGTGAGGCTGCTGACCTGCACAGCCCTCCCTCACTCAAAACAAAGTCAAGTGCAAGTCATGTCATCATTTCTCTGATGGCATGGTCTTGTTTGGCAATGAAGGACAAATACACACACACACACCTCCCACCCCAGTTCAATATCAGGTACTTTGAGGGCAGAGTTTGTCTCTTTTTTGTCTTTGCACCTAACCCAATACTTAACAAATGTAGGAACTTAATAAATATTGGTTGAATTGAACTGAACATTTCACATTTTTCTAACACTTTATAAGATTTACCCACAAGAACCCTATGAGGCAGGAAATAAAAGCATTATCATTCCCATTTAAACAGTCTAATGTTGGTACTAAATGCCACCAGGGAAATAACTTGCTTGGTATTTTTTTCCTTACCTGGATATTAGGGAATTTATGGCTTAAGTTCACCAGTATTACTCGAGCTAGTAACAGCAATACAGGATTAGAAGTCAGGCTGTAGACTGATTCACCATCTAGAACCAGCAGACTCAAAACAACTGTGAAAAATTCTTTGGTCTGAAAGAAAAAATTATTTGTAAAGTGATCACATATCAATCTCACTGATGAGACATCTTTCATTAAAAAAGAAAACAATACCATAAAAATTTTGCTTTTTTACACAGATAATCATCTCTTCATTAACTAACATAGTTAGGAGACAGGATTTGTAGGCTTATAGATTTAAAGGTAGAAAGAACCTTAGAAATCATCTAATCCAATTCTCTCAATTTATGGATGAAGAAACTGAGGTCCAGGAGATAAAGTCTTTGCCCAAGGATACCAAAGTAGTAAGTGAGAGAGTTGGAATTTGAACTCACTGATTTCATCCAGTCCAGCTTCTCACACAACGCAGGAATACCTATTTCTCAAGATACAATCACCCAACTTTTGTTTTTTTCCTACTGCAGATGACTCTAAGTATTAGAAATTTCTTTCATGTACTGAGCCAACATATGCCTCCCAGTCACTTCCACACAGCAGCCCCTAGTTCTGTTTTCTGGACCCCAACAAAACAAGTCTATTTCCTCATCTAGATGATAGTTTCAAATATTTGAAGATAGCAATTATGTACCATTCCCTTAGCCTTCTCTTTTCTAGGCTAAACATCACCAGTTGCTTCAATTTTTCCGTGGTTTCCAAATTTGTCATCCTTAGCTACCTTTCCATACCTTCTTGAGGAATCCCTACCATTACAGTAGAGGGGAAAAATGCTCCATGGGCCACAAACATGGAAGAGAAGGCAGCCAGTGTCCCAGGCTGACACACAGAAGGTTTTTTCCCTCCAGTGTCAGTACCACAAGAAATAGCTTCAGTGAACATCACACACAGAAACGTCCAGCATACTCCAGCTATTCTCTCTCCAGTATCTCTTTAAGACAACTGGCTCTCTTCCTCTCTGTCATGAATATGCTAAGGTCTCTCCTATCTTTTTTTTAAAAAAGCTTTCTTTCCATCACTCAACTGCAGGAGAATAACTTATCAGGGAAGAAAGTAATCTGAGGAGAGGTTGAGAGGGTATGTATTACATATAAGGCATTTAATAAACAGTTGTAAATGAATGGATAGTGCATGAATAAAAAGTACAGGAAAGGAGCATAGGTTCCTACCATTTAGAAGTAACAGACTTTAGAATTATTTAGCTCAATTTATTCATTTTTACAGATAAGGAAACTGAAGCCCAGAGAAGGGAAGTTATTAGCCCAAGGTCACACAAATACTAAGCAAGAATCCTCAAAATCCAATATTTATTCTACTATTTGTTTTAGGGGAAAAAATCATTTTGAAAGCAAGGAATGGACTGCAGATGCTTCTTGCATTCACTTAGGCACAAAGGTGTGGGATTAACAAAGGAGGGTTCTCTCTCCACCGTGAAACAGCTGCAAAGATAACATGTGAATGCATGGAATATTATTGCATGGAAGAAATCAATGAATAAAGAATTCAGAGAAACAAGGAAAAATCTGTATGAACTTACACTGGGCAAAATATACAAAACCAAGAAAACAATGGTTCCCAACACATAAGTGAAAAGATTGTTCAAAGGATGTCAAATTCTAGGTAATGAGACAAACAATGAAGGTCTTAGGGATCAGATAATGAAATGGATCCCCTTCCTCATAGCAAAATGGAAAAGTAAGAAAGACTATTATATACACTATCAGATGTAATCATTATATCAGACATTTTTGCTTAGTTGTTTTACCCAGTCCCAAGGAAGGCTTCAATCCAGAGGGAGAAATTAAAACTGACTGTAATGTAAAGACAAGAGGCATCAAAATGTATTTTCAAAAAAATAAAGGATGTCCCTCATACTTTATTTTTCTTAAAGCAGGGCAGAGGTAAGGTACTGAAGCCCTGACATTTTCTTTCCTACAAACAACCACAACTTTGATAAATAAAAAACTATATATTTTTAGAATCCAGGATACTGTAGTCCAGTGGATACACTCTTAACATGGTCAAAAACAGACAGCTATCTTTGATCCATACACACTATAATGTAGGGATCTACAAGCTTTATCCCCTAATGTTCAAGTTAGAGAACTTGGAAGAAAGAAAAAAGCTAAGTTAAACTGACACCATGAAAAATGACAGAAGAGTCAACATCAGGAAAACTCATCCTCAGCCCACTTGACTTGATGTCAAAGCCTATCTGCTCTAAGCATAAATTTCAGACCATTTTCTTGAAAGAAGAATCACTGGCTATAAACAGCATCAGAGAGAATCACATTACACATTTACGAGACATGGAGTTTAGACAAATGCATTGCATCATTTAATCAGATAATATTGCACTCTCTGATGACTAACTTGGAAATTATTTGAGTTCTGTTTGATACCCAATAAATGAATGATTTCTTATTCAACTTTCATCTCAAAGCACTTGAAATATGGTACTAATTAAACATAATTTTTTTTCAAAGCAAGAAAATTAGAGAGTCTAAGTATCTCATCTGTGCCTATGAATTAACAATGGTATTCTGATGTGAACTCTAAATGGCCTCCCAAAGGGTTTGGGTAATAATCTAGTATTAAAAGGGAATTGTTTGGAAGTACAGGAGCTCATCATAGACCTAATCCCACTAATGATCACTGGTTTTCCCCTTCTTAAGCAACCTAGTAGGTCCCTGATCCCAGAGGCTCTCCATATCAGTGCCAAATTTAGTGCAGACACCTCACTGGCACAGCCTGCTGTAACTCGAAACTCCTAATCAAGAGATACACTGGCCTTAACTTCCTTGGTAACCAGGGATTACACAAGTGCAACATCATACCTGATTTTATGTATCTAACTTTAAAAGGCATTGCTAAAGCTATGATGCTCATAGGAACATTTAATGTCAGTCAGTCAAGCATGCTGCACAGTAAAAAGAATAATATAGAAATGAAAAGACACTCAAGAGATTAGCTCTGCTGGGGTGCTAAGATTCCTTGGCCAGATCCTCTTCCTCAGAAGCCATTTCAAAAATACACCAGGAGAACCAAGGAAAATGCATCAACATAAATCCATGGCCAATGCTAGGGTCCCTCCCTAGCCCTAAATCCTCTAGCAGCTCCTCTATGACTATAAAATGAAGAACCACTAAGTCTGACCCTCAATGTCCTCTACAAACTGACCCTATTCTAGCTCTCCAAATACTGTTCTTACTTCTCCAACCTATACCCTGCCCATTCACCAAGTAAATGCCTACAACCTTGTAGTATAATAAGAGTCCAGCTCTGCTTGAAGCCTCACCCCCTGATATCCCCACCTAGAATCCTTGTCCTCTCCTAGATGTTGCCAAAGCATTCCTCCTTGTCTGTTAGACAATCCCAGATCAAGGATCTCCTCCACAAAGCCTTCACTGACAACTGCTGCCTCCATTAACTTACCCCTTCTCTGAACTTCTATAGCAGTTATGACCTGTACTAGTACCTTAGCTTCATCACACATTGTCTTTCCTTACTACTTAACTATTTCAAGAATTTGTCTCAAACTACCAACTATATCACAAGCTCCTCAAAACTAAAGATTATTTCTTATTTACTAAGACCTGAGTTCAAGTCCCACTTCTGAAACATATGGGCTGTTACTCAGTGCAAGTTACTTAACTTGCTCCACAAAACTTTCTAAGTTGTGATACAAAGCGCTGACTTGCACTGGGGGGAAACAGTTTCCTAACTTGGTAGTTTTCCACATCCATGAAATCACTTATCAAGATGCACAGCATTTCTTGTGTTCTCCAAATAACGAAAACAACAATAATATTAACTGACATTATATAACATTTATGCTTTGTAAAATGCTTTATGTACATTATCTCATTTGAATAATGTAAACATGTCCTATAAGGGCAAAGTTCCAGCATTTAAAGTGTCAAAGTTTTGTGGGTTTTTTTTAATATTAAATATTTGGAAGGTAGATATGCAGTACTGTGTGATGGAAAAAAGTTGAATTTAGAGTCAGAGGACCTGTTTTCTCTGTGACTCATTACTTGCATGATCTTGGGCAAATAACTTCATATCCTGAGAATTGAGTTTCTTCATCTGTAAAAAAAGGAGGTTGGACTAGAGGAACTCCATGGTCCCTTTCAGCTCTAGATCTGCAATCCTATGATAATTTTAAATAAAACCTTCCTAAAGCTTTGAATAACCATTTTCCTGTCCACATAGCCCAGGGCACATTTCCCTGACATCTTAAAGTGAATTCATTAAATTACGACCTTCATTGAATTTACCTTTTCGATGACTCAGCATAATGATGCCCACCAATTACCAAAAAGCAATGATCTCAGAGGTTATTGAGTTACATAGGACAGTTTGCCCCTATACTTTCCGGCTCTAAATTATGGCATTTTTTGAATTCTGATCTCCTTCTTATAGCTTCTTTCTGCTTGGAGCTTATCTCCTCCACTGCTGTGAGGATCTTCCTCTAACAACCCTACAAATTCTGGCTTAACAATTCCCCTTTGCTATGCAGCTGGGAAACCAGACAACTAAGACTGTCAGAATTGTGGGTACCTTATATATGGACTTCATAACATCTATGTGACTACTCTGAAACCCTTCTTTGTGGGGAGGGGTTAGTATATTTCCTGTTTCTTGGCTCTTGTATTTTTTTTTAAATCACTCTCAGTGGTTAGCACAGCCCTGCATACACATAGTATGGATACTTAACACAGTAAACCAACCAATCAGTAATACTGGCTTAATATATTATCTGAGACACCTTCTCCATGTCACTTCAACTCACTACCTCTCAGTTTCTTCACCTATAAAATGTAAGAGCTAAACAAAGATATCCAGGGTGTCTTTTGGATATCCAAAGATATCCACAGTGTCTTCTACATCCAAAGGCCAGGATCCCATGGGAAATATAATCAGTTACTATTCTTAAACATAACTTTGTTTTAATTTTCTGAATTACATGTCATACAAACAATAATTCTCATCTGTAACATGATCTATAACTTGTATATACATACATTATTCTAACATTTTTCACATATTCCAGACACAACTACAACTAAGAGGCAGAAGTGTCTACACTGTAATGTGAAACACAACCAAATACATAACAAACTAGACTATTATCATTTGAATAGGAGTTGAAAAAGCAGCAAAACTGGAACTTTTCAAAATACTGAGAAATCTAATGAAGGAACAAGGACTCTCATAGTTTCCCACATGATGAAAAAGTCATATATGCATCTTTACTATCCTCTAGGTTCCCAATTCCATATGTATTCATACATTTTCTCAGAGATGGTACACACAGTAAGAACCCAAAAGGGAAGCCTGAGGCAACATACCTCACTGAACTGCTGTAATAAAACAGATGGCAAAAAGTCCTGGGGCTGTAAGTCAACAGGAGGGCCAGTCCAGTTGCTCTGAACAAAGAGTTGTAAGCTGCTCACTCCAAGCAGAAATATCATCTGTTGTCTGCAAAGGAGAAAGTGAAAAACATAAACACAAAGCCCTTTGATGGGCACAGGTACAGGTACATGTGGCCTGATCTTAGTTATATAAAAGAAAATCTATGATCTCAATTCAGATTCCTATCGAAACAATTCTGAAACAAACCAACCCATCTCAATCATGAGGTACCATAGTATGGTAGAAAGAACATTGGAGTTTAAGTACTGAAACATAAGGATGGAGTTCAAATCCTAGTTCTGTATATTATGACCTATGTGACTGTCACTTAATTTCTATGGGCCTCAGTTTCCCTATCTGCAAATTAGGAATCTGAACTAGATGACCTCTAAGGTCCATTCCAGCTCCGGAGCCATGATCCTGTGAACCTATGTCCTTATCGAATTTCAGTAGTTCTCACATTTTCTGAAGCTACCTGAATAATAATAATCTGAACACAGAAAGAAAACCTTAGATAGAAGACTTCAATGAGTCCATTTAACTAAGGAATTCTCATGCTGCACCATCCATATAAATATCTGTGAGAAGAATAAAATGCTGTCCTCTAAAATATTCTTGAACTAACAGACTGGAAAGAGGGCAACCCACCCAAATAGAGCAAAGAAAACCATAAATCCAAACCAATAATGCTTTAGATATATTTTAACAAATATTTATTAAGTACATACTATGTGCAAGGCATTGTGTTGGGAATACAAAGGCAAATCCAAAACACCAGCCTTCAAGAAACCTATATTTTACAGGGGATGAGATGTAGGGAGAAGAACATGTAGACAAATAAATAAAAAATACAAAATAACTTCAGGATGGCGAAAACCAGAAAAATCAGAAAAGGCTTCCAAAGGGAGGCGGCTGGCAATTGAGAAAGGCCTTGTAGGAAGCTAGAGCCTATGAAGGGGAAGTGAAGAAGAACAGAGTCCAGGTTTAGGAGAGAATCTACACAAAGGCATGGATACGGTGGACAAGATGTTAAAGTCTAGGGAATAGCCAGGCCTGGAACACAGAATGCATGTCAGGGACTGAAATGAAGTGATTTTACAAGAGGAAGCTGGAGCTAGTATGGATCCTGTATTGATTAGGGGCATAACTCATCCATCTCAGACTGGTTTATTCTAGTTCTAAATTCAATTACAGAAAACACCAACCAAAAAAAAGAGTTAAAAGCTGTATTCTCACTATCAGGGTAGCAGCTGTCCACATTGGGGAACTCTAAGAAACGATTAACAACCCTAGGAAATTTATTAGAAAAAAATATCTAGTGGAGCAACATTACAACATTTGAGCACTGAGGGAAAAACTCCCAAAGAATATCACGGTTGAAATACATCCTTGCGGGGAGGAGCCAAGTTGGCGGAGTAGAAAAACTCACGTATGCTAGCTCCAAATGCACAGCCCATACATTTCCTGTAAAAAGAACTCCCCACAAATTCTGGAGCAGTCCAAGCCACACAGGAACGCAGTGGAGGAGATTTCCGTTCCAGAGAGCCCTGAAAAACTGACCCCAAAGGTCTGTCGTGCAACGGAGGAGGAGCCCAACCCTGCGCTGCCCAGGACGCACAGCCCCAGAGGAGCAGATCCGAGCAGGCTTCAGGAACGGAACCTCCGGCGGCCGCAAGGGTCCCTCCACCCACAGGTGCTACAGGTCAGGGAGAGAGACTTCTGGGCTGGCCGAGAGGGGAGCGGGGTGTCTCCATGACTCAGGCCCCCTTGGGAGGCAGCAGCAGAGGGAGCGACAGAGGCAGTGGCGGCCTGGGACTCCCCGAGCAGGCAGGAGCTCAGGGACATTACTGAAGGTATCTGCATAAACCCCCTGAGGGAATTGAGCCTGGGAGGCAGCCCTGCCCCTACCCAAGCAGCAGAAGTTAAGCTCACACTGAATAGCAGCCGCACCTCCCGTGGAAAGCCCTGAGGCTGGGGAGCAGCATTTGAATCTCAGACCCCAAGCACTAGCTGGGCAGATCTAGGCAGGGGTGGAGAGGAATCTCAGAAGTCAAGTAACTGGCTGGGAAAATGCCCAGAAACGGGAAGAAAAATAAGACCATAGAAAGCTACTTTCTTGGGGAAGAGATGTTTCTTCCTCCTTTCATTTCTGATGAGGAAGCACAATGCTTGCCATCAGGGAAAGACATGGAGGTCAGGGCCTCTGTATCCCAGACATCCCAGGTGGATATCTGGTAGGCTCAGGCCATGGAAGAGCTCAAAAAGGATTTTGAAAATCAAGTTAGACAGGTGGAGGAAAAACTGGGAAGAGAAATGAGAGAGATGCAAGAAAAGCATGAAAAAACGGGTCAATACCTTGGTAAAGGAGACCCAAAAAAATGCTGAAGAAAATAACACCTTGAAAAATAGGCTCACTCAATTGGCAAAAGAGGTTCAAAAAGCCAATGAGGAGAAGAATGCTTTCAAAAGCAGAATTAGCCAAATGGAAAAAGAGGTTCAAAAGCTCACTGAAGAGAATAGTTCTCTCAAAATTAGAATGGAACAAATGGAGTCTAATGACTTTACGAGAAACCAAGAAATCACCAAACAAAACCAAAAGAATGAAAAAATGGAAGAGAATGTGAAATATCTCATTGGAAAAACAACTGACCTGGAAAATAGATCCAGGAGAGACAATTTAAAAATTATGGGACTACCTGAAAGCCATGATCAAAAAAAAGACCCTAGACATCATCTTTCATGAAATTATCAAGGAAAACTGCCCTGATATTCTACAGCCAGAGGGCAAAATAAGTATTGAAGGAATCCATTGATCACCGCCTGAAAGAGATCCTAAAAGAGAAACTCCTAGGAACATTGTGGCCAAATTCTAGAATTCCCAGGTCAAGGAGAAAATATTGCAAGCAGCTAGAAAGAAACAATTCCAGTACTGTGGAAATACAATCAGGATAACACAGATCTAGCAGCTTCTACATTAAGGGATTGAAGGGCGTGGAATAGGATATTCCAGAAGTCAAAGGAACTAGGACTGAAACCAAGAATCACCTACCCAGCAAAACTGAGTATAATACTTCAGGGGAAAATATGGTCTTTCAATGAAACAGAGGACTTTCAAGCATTCTTGATGAAAAGACCAGAGCTGAAAAGAAAATTTGACTTTCAAACACAAGAATGAGAAGAAGCATGAAAAAGTAAACAGCAAAGAGAAGTCTTAAGGGACTTACCAAAAGGGAACTGTTTACATTCCTACATGGAAAGACAATATTTGTAACTCTTAAAACTTTTCACTATCTGGGTAGTTGGTGGGACCACACACACACACATGTACACGTGTGCACGCACACACATACACACATGCACGCACATACAGAGACAGAGTACAGAGTGAATTGAATAGGATGGGATCATATCTTAAAAGAAATTAAGGTAAACGGTGAGAGAGAAATGTAGTGGAAGGAGTGAGGGTGAAATGGAATGGGGTAAATTATCTCTCATTGAAGAGGCAAGCAGGAGACTTTTTAGTGGAGGGAAAAAGAGGAGAGCTAAGAAAGAAACATGAAGTTTACCCTCATCACATTCAACTAAAGCAAGGAATAAAATGCACACTCATTTTGGTATGAAAACCTATCTTACAATACAGGAAAGTGGGGGAGAAGGAGATAAGCAGGGTTGGGGGGATGATGGAAGGGAGGGCAATGGGAGAAGGGAGCAATTTGAAGTCAACACTTGGGGAGGGACAGGATCAAAAGACAGAATAGAAACAATGGGGGGCAGGATAGGGTGGAGGGAAATAGAGTTAGTCTTACACAACACGACTATTATCGAAGTCATTTGCAAAACTACACAGATATGGCCTATATTGAATTGCCTGCCTTCCCAAAGGAATGGGTGGGGAGGGAGAGATGGGGAGAATTTGGAACTCAAAGTTTTAGGAACAACTGTTTAGTATTGTTCTTGCTACTAGGATATAAGAAATACAGTTAATGGGGAATAGAAAGTCATCTGGCCCTACAGGACAAAAGAGAAGATGGGGACAAGAGAAGGGAGGGATGATAGAAGAGAGGGCAGATTGGTGATAGGGGAAATTAGAATGCTCGGTGTATTGGGGTGGGGGGAAGGGATAAATGGGGAGACAATTTGGAACCCAAAATTTTGTGAAAATGAATGTAAAAAGTTAAATAAATAAATTTATATTTAAAAAAAAAATACATCCTTGCTCAGAAGGAAGAGGAAGACTATGGAGAGGAGAAGCAGCAGCAGATCTTGTTATTTACTTTAAAGTAGTAAGGTAGAAAATGAGGGAATCTCGGGTGAAAAACTAGTCTCTGGGAAGACCTACCCTCCATCACCTGGCCCTAAAAATAATTACTTTTGATTTAAAAAAAAATCCCTAGGGAAACTAGGTGCAGGGTAACAGAGCACCGGCATATTCAATTTTTTAAAATGCAATCAAAGGAACATGGCTTCTCCTATAACTTTTATAGACTCTGTATCCCAGTGCAAAGGAAGGACAAAACAAAGCTGACATATAATCTGCGTTCTGTGATGTCAAGCACTCATCCTGAACCAACGCAGCAAAACAAAACAAAATCTAGATTAGACACTGCAGAAATCTCAAACTGATATTATTAGGCAGCAACTCAGAGACCCAAGTAAAACGATTAAGAATGAAATCAACGTTAACAATTTTCTGTACAGGCTACCTACAATTCTGTTTCTATTATGTCAACTTCAACGAAAAAAGAAGAAAAAGAAGTCCTACCTTTCAGTTTCATACAAATCTTCAGAACAGTCCAGGAATGTAAGAATTTGCTTTTCCAGATAGCTATCAATCTTCTCCTCTTTCAATATGGATGCAGTAAAAATGTTTTGGGTAACTGTGTTTAGAAAAATGGCTTCATAGTTCCCTTCTAATAGCAACTGTAAAAAGGATCCACTATCTGTAATTCAAAGAAATACTGAAATAAGCTAGAGCAAATGATGTGGTCATTTAACAAACAAAGAATCTACATTCTATGTATGCTCATTAGCCATAAAATAATAATGGGCAAATTCCTATCATCCAGAGCTATATTTGCTAGAGTAACAAAGTCACCACCATATTATAGCTATATGAATTGCAAATTAGTAATTAAGGCCTAAGTATTTTTTATTACTGTTAACGAAAAAGGCTCATCTTCCTATAATTATTATTTATTTAAATCTACCTCAAAATCATAAATTTTGCAAAGAAACACAGCATATACCATATCAGTCACATTTTGTCAAATGAAAGGCATCTCAACGACCACCACCCATTCCCAATTTTTAGGGGAAAAATTGTAATTTTCATTCTCCATCCTACCCTCTACCTTCCCCTTATGGTTAACATCAGGAGCAGAACTGCTGAAATTCAGTTCATTTCACGATTTTTTATCAAGTGCTTTTCTTGTGTTTGTACTAGGCAATGGAGATACACACACACACACACACACACACACACAGTCTTGCCTTCAATAAGTTTACAACACAGACAAGCAGAGTAAAGTAGGGTAGGAAGGACTTGAATCAACCTCTTTTCTGATTCCTCAATATCATTTTTGCCTCTCTCCAATAACTGCAGGAGACACAATGTTAAGTAAAATACAGCCTCTAAACTCAAGGACCTTATAAAATACCAGGGAGAATAATGAAAGTTCATAAATCAATAATAATAATTAGCATTTATATGATGCTTTAAGATTTGCAAAGTCCTTTACATGTGCAGATGACCTATGTAACACACAGG